>OX459113.1:70330914-70997928 GCA_949775065.1 Brachyopa scutellaris
CACCTTTAAGGTCATGAGTGAAGTATTGACAGTTCTCTTCTTTTAATTTATCGAGAACAGAATTATATGATTTTAATGATTCACACATTATTTTGATACCGATAGAAATGTTCTTAATTGAGTAATCATTAATATTTCTTTCTTTCATAAGGTTATGCACAAAGTCACACGTTTTCTGAAATAATTTAATGGGGGACTGATATTTTTCTAGGAGAGTTATTCGGCGATATAATTTCGTCCATATCTTCACTCTCTGTCATTGTCACTGTCTGGCAAGCATTGCAAGGGAAAGGGACTATAATAGTTGGTATTGTTTTTCATGTTTTTAACACTTTTTAATTTCTTTCCCGATGACGTGACATTGTCCTCGGTATTCGGCGATCTTGCACGTTTAGAAATTTTGAAAAAAAAAATTAAGAAACAAAAAAAGATTCAGAACACAATTCGCAGGTCAGCCGTCATACGCTAACAAAAGCGAAATGCCTTCAATCCTGGCCCCATCGCGGAAGAACTGCAATCCATTTATTTATTCTGCACATAAATATTTTATAAGCAGCACAAAAAAGACTATAAAACAAAAACCAAAAAAAACAAACAAACAAAACCGAAAATATAAAATACGAAAAAATTAAAAATTTCAAAATTTCGCAAAGAATTAATGTACCGGACAATAAATTGTGTGCGAAAACTGAATGGAGACATTTATCTAATACAATCCCATCAGTATAATTTCGCAGCGGAACATCGTACTACAAAACGAAAATCACGACGAAATTTTCCGTTTTCGACTTCGTTGTGTAATTTTTGTATGAGAATTTTCGTTTCGCATCAGCAGCGTACTAGTGGTACTAGGCTTTAACACTTAAAACATCACACAATTCCCCAAATAACACGAAAACTACTAGATCGACAGCATAATAATAAAACAAACAGAAAATACTCATTTTGAAATACTTTTTCTGTATACATATCCGTTCTACATATGTATTTTTGAGGTGTTTGTGCATTTTGCGATATCTTTATGCATATCTTTATGCAAACTTTACACAAATGTACGTAGGTATGTACATTGAATTATTATACAATTTATTGGCCGGTTGTATATTAAAATTACATTTTTACACTATTACACTATTTAAATTTGCTTTCATGCAAATAATTATATTATAAAATATTAATACTTTAGTTTGCAAATAATAGCGATATTGAAGAGTCTAGAATATATTGAAAACCAAATGACTGTTTACTCATATATTCACCATGAAATTTACTCAAATGGTTAGCTCGCTCAAAAATATGAATAATTTACTTACGCCTAAACTAGAAAGTGATGGAAATCTTTTTTTTAAACTCAGCATAATTTTTTAATGTAAGCATGCAAAAATTTAAATAAATAAAAGATATATTTTGTCAATAATACTTTCCGCTCCGGGCCGAATATGTAAGCTACTAAAATTATTTGTGTACACATTTTCCGGACATAAGCTTTTCGACCAATCTAAATTATTTTAAGTTTATTTTTAGATATTTATGTGAGTACAAATGCATTTAATTCCACTCAAAGAAGATGCTTAAAATATTTCAATTTAAGAGATAGGTAGGTACATACGAGTATTATGTACCAGAGGTCTTATTCTGCAAGAAAGAGATTCGCCTTAGCATAGGCGTATATCTATATACTAATCTTCAATATAAGCAGTATATAGACCGTTGATTTATTGGCAATATTTGTACTCACCCCAGAATGTCCCATTGAATAATTATCAGGAAAATACTTGGTCTGCTGACTATTCTGATGTTTGCTATGAACTTGGGAAATTGGCTGCTGCTGTTGGATGTGCTGATTGTGATTATGATTATGGGTTGGAGGTGAGGGCATATTGTGTCCACTATGTGGTAAATGAGATTGATGTTGAAGTCCAACCTGATGGCCATGATGGTGAGGCATATGACCTTGCGAAGCTTCTACTAACGTCGGTTGTATATGCGTTACAAACTGTGCCATTTTGTTGGCAAAACAAAAACCTTTAATCCAGCACAATTCTCAGTCGTTACGTATGAACTTTTTTAACCGTGTTTTTGCAAAATGATTTCGTTTCGCAACAAAAGTAAACCAGGACCTCTTGGTTTCGAATTCTGTATGAAACTGAGCGGTGGTTCCAAGAAAAACTCTAGTCTCTACACCAATTATTATAACTTTTGATATGAGCTCTGTAATTGAGCGCGTTTGCGTATAAAGAAATCCCAAAGCTCAGGACAGAGAGTTGCAAAAAAGCACCTTTTCCTGGATGATTTTAGAACACAATGCATCTGTTCGGCCGATGGTGTAACTTGGCCTTTTTATGGAAGCATGTACATATAATATGACAGTTTACTCATATATGTGTCGAATCCTAAATAATTTTCCGGCATCTATGGCGACTTGACAAGGCGATGTTAGTAGTTCTATAATTTGATTTTTTGAAGTGAATACTTTTTAGCAACGTATTTGTTTTGAAAATGTGTTACGATAAAGGGGAAAGGATTCCATTCAGGGGAACTATATGAGAAACCTTCAGAAAACATCAGCTGTATGAAATGAAATAAATCTATACACATAATAAAATGATTACTCAGGGTTAAGATATCAGCGCATTACCCAAAAACTACTTTACAGATTTAAATAAAACTTTTCTGTTCTATACCTTAGTTAGGGCTTAGGGTATTGGTTTCTATCTCTAATTTAAATAATTGCGATATTCATTATGGGGATAAAGATATCATGAATTGAAAAAAGGTCCGAATTTCACTATTATGTATTATTTTCGTGGGTAAACCATATTGTCATTGAACGTGAACCTGTTGGAAGAGGGTTGTTTATTCTCCAGCACCGGCACTCTTTTTCATCCCTGCACTTCTTTGTTCGCTCTTTGCATACGCGCATGTTGTTGATGTGTTGTTCGCTTTTACATGCAGAGGTAGGCGATTTTTCCGAATTTTCTCTGCTTATTGTATGTTACATGAATATGATAGAAAGGAAGTAGTAGGAACCAATCACTGCTCTTTTAATTTTCTACTTTAATTTCCATTTATTTCAAAAAAAAAAAGTACTTTTCTTTATAAACTGAACTTAGTGGTTATTCTTGTTCCCCATCTATAGATGATACAACAATTTGAAAGAAATGTAATAGCTATGTACAATTTTTTGTGTGGTTATCATATAGTAGGGTAGATCGGGGACAAAAGTAACACTTTGACTTTCAGCTCTTATTTTTTATTTTATTTTTTTTAAGGGATACTGACCCGCCAGTTGCGGAGGGCACTGCGACCTAGAAGATCTATTGTACCACAGAGTCAGTTAGGAAACCAGGAGAGGCTCAATTCTTTTGATGAATTTGAGGATCTCACTGGTGGAGACTGCACGAAGTTCCGTGGGAGTTAGGATTTCTCTGTGAAAATGTTGTCTCCGGAGGGCACAAAGTGCCATGCAGTCATATAGAATATGCTCCACAGTTTCGTCATCTTCCATACAAAGACGACATTCAGTTTCCTGAATAAGACCTATTTTGTTTAGGTGATATCGAAGATGGCAATGCCCTGATAGAAATCCCACTAATCTTCTGATATAATTTCTACTGAGGAGTAGGTTGTTTCTGGATTTATTTTGGAAGGGTAAAATGGCTCTTTTAGTCTGACGAAGACCCTGGGTATATTCCCAAAAGGAGATACACATGTTGTGTTCCCAACTTCGGATTTTTAAGTTAATAGCTGAATTTGGAATGTTGTAAAACGGCTCAGGGCCGATGAAGCATTCAGCCGAACATTTCTTAGCCAGTTCGTCAGCTTTTTCGTTTCCATCAATACCCTCATGTCCGGGCACCCACCAAAGTTTGAATTTGTTTCTGTGGGAGAGGTCTTGGAGAGTATTGAAGCAGTTCAGGATTGATTTGGAGTCAATCAGGTTTGAGCCTAGTGCTTTAATGGCTGCTTGACTATCCGTGAGTATATGGATGAGGCCACCTTTTATTCCCGATTTAAGGATGACGTTGGCGCAGGCTTGAATGGCATGAATTTCCGGTTGAAATACACTGGGAAATTGTCCCATTGGTATCGATATTCTAGTGTTTGGTCCAAAAATTTTTCGATTTTTCGGTTTTCGAGCATCGCTCTAACCCATCGGTTAGTAGGATGGTCAATTCCTTTTCTGGACAAGGATTTTAAAAAAAGAATCGTATCCGGTATTATCAAAAGCAACTTCAATATCTAGGAATGCACATAGTGCGATCTCTTTGTTATGGAAAGCCTCTTTGATATGTGTTTCCAGATTTAAAAGAGCAGCTTCCGTGGATCATTCTTTCCTGTATGCGTATTGTTATGGATGCAGAGGTGAATTTCTATCTAGAAAGTATCTAATGTGTATTTCGATTAGTCTTTCCATGGTTTTAAGAAAAAACAATGTTAGGCTAATGGGTCGATAAGATTTAGGTAGCTTACTCGGTTTGTCTGGTTTGGGAATACAAACTACGTTGAGCTCCCTCCAAGCTTGTGGGATGTATCCCCAATTGAAGCTAGACCTAATTAAGGCAGTTAAAGTTGGTAAAATCTAGACCAGACCTTTTTGAATCAGAGCTGGGAAGATTCCATCTGTACTAGGTGCCTTGTAGGCTTTAAATGAGTTTATGGCCCATTTAACTTTGTCTTTACTGAACATTTTTTCAGATAAGCTGTTAATTCTGTTAATATAAGAGAAGCTTGTGGCCTCAGAATAAACAAATGGTTGGTTATTTATTAGAGTCGATCCTGGGAAATTAACCTTGAGTAAGGTTTTTAAAGTTTCCTCTCAACTAGCCGTATAGGTACCATCTTCCTTAAGCAGGAGACCTAGGCTGTTTGGAGAATCTTTAGAGAGAGCTTTTTGGAGACGTAGCTTTTCTAGGTTTTCACAATTCTTTCTCGATGTGGCTCTCTTAGATTTTCTCAATTCTTTATTGAAGTTGGTAAGTGCGGACTTGTAAAGATCTCAATTACCGGTGCGTTTTGCTTTGTTAAAGAGTTTTCTCATCATTTTTCGCAGGTTTTCCAGCTGAGTATTCCACCATGGTACACACCTTTTAACCAGTTGGTATTTTACTTTGCAACTGCATTTCAATAAGGAAATAATGGCTTCATTTAACTGATCAGCTCCGTCATTAATGTCTCCGATAGAGAGAATAGATGAGGGCAGTGTGTCAGTTTTGATAGCGAGGTTTTCTCGATAAGTCTTTCAGTTCGTTAATTTTTTCATATATCTAGTCTGACTTGCATTGACGCTGCACCTTATATTGAATCATATGTGCATATGATCCGATAAAGATGCCTCATCGGATACGTGCCAGTCTTCGATATACGAATGTAGAAAGGGAGTCGAGAGTGTAAGGTCCAGTACCTCAACTCTCAGTGAATTTACGAAAGTGGGTTTGTTACCTCTATTACATATAAGTAGGTTGTTACTAATAATATATTTAGAAAGTGACTCACCCCTTTTGTTGTTGTCGCTGCTACCCCAGATGGTGTTCTGGGCATTGGCATCGCATCCCAGAACGAGATGCCAATTGCGACGGCGGCACTCTTCGATCAGCTCCTGTACCGGAACAGGAAGGACCGCATCTATGTCTCCGGGAAAGTAAGCGGGGGCACATACGAACTCCTGAGGCACATTTTCCTGAGGACGATTATGGCTGCCACTAGGTCTCTTGTGTTAAAATCTTGAATGAGAAGATATTTAAATTTTGAGCTGATCAGTAGAGCAGCCCTTGGTCTAAAATCTCCTCGGGCATATTCGAATTTTCTCTCACTATTATTGAGTTCAAAAATCTTACCTTTATGGCCCAAGGTTCCTGTATGAGTCCGAGGCGATGTTCTCTCGAGCGCATCGTTGGATAAAGGTGTCCGAGGCACCACGAGCACCACGAGGCGTGGTGCAGGTTTCCCTGCAGCACCTTGAGTGGAGCCATCATTGTCTGCGACTGTACTCAGGATTCCGCATACGGTTTGGCTTGTTATCGCCTCTCCGCCTGACAGAACCCTCGTTAAGGAAGTTGCCCCTTGGTTTCGCTTCCGTAGCATGCACTACCTTGTTGTTTGTTGGTGGTTTCTTAGGTAAGGGTACCAGAACCCTACTTTTGGATCCACTTGCAGTTGTTGTTGGTGGTTCATGGTTACTGGAAGTGGGAAGCTCCCTTGCTCTCTCACGTTCAGCTGCTGTGGGTGTTTTGTGTTTGCTGGTAGTGTGGAGCTCTCGTGCTCTCTCACGTTCAGCAGTGGTCTTATATCCACTATTTGTCGCCTGTCCTCTCGACAGACGTTTGGTATTGGGTTTGGCAGCTAGGTTCTTGTCGTAGCTCTTAAGAATGAGCTTCAGCTTGCCGAAACGGTAGTAGTATAGTATACTTTATTGAGACTTTTTTTCAAATAGATTACAATTGTTTAGAAATACATAACAGTTTTTGTTTTGGTATTTAAGGCGGCTATGATGTATGGCCTGCTCAGACTAATTAACAGTGTTATATGAAATGCCTCGTGGCTAAAGTTTATTTAAATATTGGGACTGCTCTTGCTCCTGGAGCGATATACTACAATTACGATCGACTTTCTGTCAAGAATTATTATAAATACTTACTTAGAACTAAATACTTAAAACTAAACATGAACATCAATACTTAAAACTAAATTCCTAAAACTAGATATGAAGAAGCGAGACGACTGCATACCTGTATGCTGTCTCGGTCCTTTCAGGTACATGTATGCCATGCCAAGTTGTAAGATTAATTTTATACATACGAAAATAACATGATAATATTTCTCATTGTTATAGCAGGTACATTTATAAGAGATGTTAATGTGAAATATTTGTTTTTAGATTTTCGCCCACGTAGGCAAGCGATAGCTATCATAAACTAGTTAAAACACAAACGGTTCCTGCAACCACTATCGACATATTTCAAAGTTAGAGTCTATAATGGCAAGATATGTGGATAGTTGGGGGAGGGGTATGCGCTGTCGTTCCAGCTGATCCCAGATTGTGAGGCTTCGGTTCCCCTAACAAGTGCGTTATCTAGGTTGGGGATTTTTTCGAAGAATCTTTTCATGAGTGCTAGAGCGTAGTTAGTAAAAGGGTTAACATTAGATTCCCTATACAATTAGAAACATTCAATTTCGTACGAGGACACTTTATTTAAATTGTTTGTTATTTTTAAGGAAAATGAAAAGTTTTTTTCTGTTTAGGTATTATTTTAATTCTAGTGTAATACAAAGAGCTTGAACATATACAAAATTAAATAATAATTCAATAAAAAAAACTATAAATAAGGAACAAATTCATATGAACGTAGAAAATAATTGAACATTCAGTTTCGTACGATACCTAAGAATTAATACTCTTACTTAAGAAAAACAAAAAGAAGAAAACTTAATACGGTGTTGGGTTTCCTTTATGCTTGATAACTGCTGCAAGCCTACTAGGAAGTTATTCAACCAGCTTTTTTGTAACATCGGACGGAATTTTATTCCACTCTTCCGAAACGAGTCTTTGAAGTTCCTTTTTGTTTCTGACGGCCTTTGTTTTGCGAATTTGTCGTTCTAAATGCTCCCACAGATGTTCGATGGGATTAATGTCTGGGCTTTGGGGAGGTGTTTCCATGCATTTCGGGCAGTTATACAGTAGCCAAAGACGCACGTCTAAGGCCTTGTGCTTTGGATCATTATCCTGGTAAAAATGAAATGTATCCTTTATACCCAATTTGTCTGCGGAATCTTTCAAATGTTCCTTAAGTATATTAAGATACATCGTTTTATCCATGTTGCCTTGAATTAATTCCAAATTTCCAACACCTCCCCAGCCCATAGCACCCCAAACCATAACACTTTCTCCACCGTGTTTTACAGTGGCCGATAAGTTCTTTAAAAGATAGGCCTCGTTACGCTTCCGGTAGACTTTTTCTTGCTTATTGTCTTTCGGAAGAGTGAAAATTTACTTTCGTCAACGAATATGACATTTTTCCAAAAATCCAACGGTTTATCTTTGTGTGCTTTGGCGAAATTCAGTCTTTTAATTCTATTGACTTCGCTGATCAATGGTTTTCTGCGACATACCCGTGAAAAGTAACCATTTTTCTTTAATGTTCGCCTAATGGTGATTGGATTCACGTTGGTTCCATCAAAATCTGTAAGTATTTTACACAATTCTACTGAAGTCAGCTTTGGATTTCTTTTTATTTCACGTAAAATAAACTTAATAGACGACTCAGTCATTTTTCGGGGTCCTTTGTTACTAGGTAAATTTGCAATTCTTCCTTCCTCAAGGTATCGCTTGTTAATATACTGCACCGTAGACTTCGGTAGCTGTAATATTTTTCCTATTTCACCCAAGGATTTTCCTTCCTTTCGATGAAAAAGCACTAGGGATCGTATGTCTTCGGTAATATTTTTACCCATTCTAAGAAATCCAACCACTTTAATAAAAATTTAATTTGAATAAAAAATTTACCTTGAATTTATATTAAAAACAATTTACTTTATCAAAACAGGAACAATTTGAATTTTACAACTTTATAACACTGAACTGAAGTGACGCTACTTGCCTCGTACGAAACTGAATGTTTGTTCTCTTTTGAGATCGATGACTAATAATGTACACAAAATGTAACGTTACGTTATTTTTCTCGCTTTTCTGCTCTTACTGCGAACAAAATAAAACATAACGTAACATGTTGATCACTTAAAAACACAATCGCATTTTTTTCGTCCTAAATAAAGTAGTTTTGTGAAAAAACGCATCGTACGAATCTGAATGTTTTTAAGTGTAGATGTAATTATTAGAAATTTTTTTAGTTCTGGTTTCGAAATGTTTACCTATACATAGTCGGAGTATTTTTCTTTCGAAGATTTCTATTTCAGTAGTCACAGTTGGGGAGATAGAAAACCAAATGGGGAATGCATAAGTTAGTATTGGACGGATGAGAGTTTTATAAAATAGGAGTTTGGTTTTTTTTTTTGCAGAGCTCGGTTTTTAAGGAAGGGCATCAGAATGTTCGAGATCTTACGAGATTTTTCCAAGATATTTCGGGCGTGTTTATTAAATTTAAATAGTTGGTTGAAATGAACTCCCAAGTATTTTAGATTATCCTTTACTCGAATCGAACTGTTCTCGATTCTCAAAGTCAACTGTTTGCTTTCTTTGCTAACTCCAGCAATACCCTTTCCGCTTGAGTTTCTAAAACAGATGAAATTTGATTTTAAGTTATTTATGGTGATTCCCCATGTTTTGTAATATTTGTCAATTATTTCTAGGTCTCTCAAGGTGAATAAGTGCAAGAGTGGGATATTTGTGGCTGTAATAAATGAAGGTGTCGTCTGCGTAGAGGAGACCGGTTGATTCTGAGCCTAAGCCATCAGGGAGAGTGTGTGGAAAATCGAAGAGGAAAGTATTGTAGAGAAATGGACCCATAATGGAACCTTGTGGGACTCCACTGTTGCAGCTCGTGTCCTCGGAGGAAGCGCCTTTAATTTGGATATAAAAAAATCGTTCTGAGAGGAAGTTGTCAATTAGATATATTGTTTGTCTGGTGATGTTCAGTTGGAGGAGTTTGTAGATCAGGCCTTCCCTCCACACGCTATCAAAGGCCTTTTCGACATCTAGTGAACAGGCCAGGGTGCATTTTTTTTCTCTTAAATTCAGTGTTATATCATTGTGAAGTTTGAGTAATGCATGCACCGTAGAATGTTCTCTCCTAAAACCAAATTGAAAGTCCGAGATAGGATCGATTGGGTTTTCATTTGGTGAATTTAGTTGTAGTAGAACTATTTTTTCCAATAGCTTCCCTACATTTGATAGCATTGAAATGGGTCTGAAATTCCCGATCTGAAAATCGTTTGGTTTTTTAAGGATCGGAACGATTCTCGCTCTCTTCCATGCGGTTGGAAAATAGCTGTTGTTTATACAGTTGTTAAACATAATTGTTAGGAAGTCTATGGCCGAAGGGGATAACTTTTTAATGATAAAATTGGTAATTCCGTCTGGGCCGGCGGACTTTTTGGGCTTTAGAACTCGGATTATATTAGAAACCTCTCTATTGTTAGTGAAGATATGTGTAGCCGAATGTGTCAGAGTTGTGTTTTCATTGTCGAAAATGAAAATGCTTGGGGGTTTCTTCTCTCTGAATCTGTTCACTCTATTTCTAACCTCTTCAGTCTGACCAGGCTCAAAGATTGGGACCCTGTGGCAGTATATGTTCCTAAAATAGTTGGTGAAGGCCGAGGTCATACCGCTTTCGTTCGTGAATATACCTGACGCATCAATGACCTTAGTGAATGTACCTTTTTTTTGAAACTCGACATCCTAAAGAATTCCTTAAAAGCCCATGGCCCAGGTTTTATTTTAGAGAGTCTGTCATTAGTTTGAATGTTTATCCATATTCTCGTTTTGTCTCAAATTATTTTTGATAGCAATGTGATTCTCGTTGACAGTTCCCTGTATTCCGAATTAACTCTATTATAATAGTGGTGAAATATTCTTTTGAGTTGTTTTTGCCAAATATGTTTAATTTTGAAGAGATTCTTGATTTCATTGGGGAGGTTCTTATACTTTTTGAAAGAAGGAGGTGGAACGGAGGAATGTCGGAAGGTTACATCAAGGACTGTATTATTGAATCGTTGGATGAACAGATCTATTTGGCTGTTAGAAAGATTCGTTTGGTCGGGTGGCGGTTCTGAGGTAAGTTCAAGATCGAGGTCTGTCCTAAAGTTGTTCCAAGAAGTGTTTTTAAAGGATCTGCCAGCGGGAGGGCCTAAGAGCGTGAGAGCCGAGTCAACAAGATTAAGATTCAGTAGAACAGGGTAGTGGTCAGAGAAGGGGGGAAGTGTGTGGATGACGAAATTGGAATCAAAGTTATTTATCATGGAGCTAGAAACCAGAAAGTGGTCCAGAAAAGACGAACTTCTCGGGAAAGATGGTGTTAAGGGGGAGATGTTGACTAGAGAGGGGATGTGGGTTCTTTGCCAGTTGACCAGGCTCCTACCGTTGTTGTTCCATCCCGAGTCCCCCCAAAGTGGGCTTTTAGCATTGATGTCCCTTCCGATGATGGATCCATCAAACTGGTTAGCAAGGGTCTCTACACGGTTTAGGTTGTTCGTAAGTGCAGAAACCGAACAATTTGAAGGGACATAAATGGAGCCCAAGAGGATTTTTTTTCGTAGTTCGCCCACTCTGAGTGAAGTCGAGACAAAACAGCCCGGCACGAGGGAGGGGCTCCACTCCACTGTGCGTGCTGTATTGGATATTATTTTTTATGGCTATGGCTACCCCCTGAAGAGAGTCATTACGAATTATGTAATATGAGTTCAAGAGGATTCTATGTTTTGTTTTAAGGTGCGTTTCTTGAAGAAAAGCACATTGAATGCTATTAGAGAGGAGGATCTTTTCGAGCTCGATCCTCCTACTATGTTCAACTAAGAACCCAACGTTAAATGTAATGAATCTTAACTGCATTAATACCCTGAGATAAATATCTGGTTAGCTAGCTCCAGATAGTTAAATTTTGATTGGATTGTAGCTCCCTGCTCTTGGAAGTTGGCCAAGAAACTTTCAATTTTCCCAAGAAGGGAGTTGAAATCTAGTCCAAATATATCTTTGGAGAGTCCCAAAAATTTTTCAATTGTGCTTGTCACCGATGGGTTCTTGGGAGGGATTCCAAGTCCAGGTACGGGCTCCTGTTGAAAGTGGCTGGCATATGAAACAGTTGTCGAGCGCTTGTTTTGAGGGAGAAGATTTACGAAGGCTGATTTGGCGGATTCTTTTCTTTCCTTCGCAGATCTGAAGATTTGCTTCCGTCTCTTCTCATACTCTTTATATTTGATGCACCCTTTATAATTTGCAGCGTGTTCACCACCGCAGTTTATGCAGGAAGCCTTAGTATCCGTCCCTTCCACCACGGTACATTCGCCCGGCCCGTGCCTGTTCAGACACTTGACGCAGTTGTACTTATTAGCACAGTTCTTCGCCAAGTGTCCGAACTGTTGGCATATGTGGCATTGGAGAGCCCCTCCATTGCCCCTGGGTTTCTCCCACAAAATTTGCATGTTAAAAAGATATTTCAACTTCAGAATTTCTTCAGCGCTAGAGCCTGGAATTAGCCCTACCAAGAAAAGGTTGTAGGATATGTTTTCCCGTTTTGATCTTAGTGTGGAGAATCTTGAAACCTTAGCCACATTGCAGACTTTAACCTTTAAGGCATCGAAAATTTCCTCCTCGGAGAATTGGGCCGGAAGTCCTCTGAGGACTAAATTTGTGGTTTTGTCTTCCTTTGGAGTGAAGGAGTAGGCTTCGATCTCGTCAATTTCTCTAAGTTGCTCGAGCAACTTGCGATGAACCGCCCTATCTTGCACGTAAATTTTACTTTTAATGCCCCTATTTATTACTCTGAAAGTTATGTATCTTTTTTTAAGTTCAAGGGCTAGTTCTTTAATATTAACATGACAAACTATTATTGGAGGGCAAAACTTACCCCTCAAAAAATTATGTGACTGGCTGTCATCAATGGAATTGTCCGAGTGTGGTGGTTGATTGGTTGTGGTGTTGGATCTGCTGTTGTTGGAAGTTCCCACTTGGTTTTCTTCATCCGTTGATTGTTGAGTTATGTTTGCAGGAAGTTTTTTCAAAATTCTCGGAGGTATGGACTGAATATTTAAGTTATTCATTAATTCGAACTGGTTATCATTTGTGCTTTGGTTAACGGAGTTATGTTCGATTTGAACAGGCGCCGTGTGTTTCTTATTTGGTATTTGCCATTGATCATTGTCGGATACATTATTAGAGGATTGGTCTTCCATGCTAGTATCTTTGACTGTATTATTATTTTTTTGAATTTGAATGAATGGTTTTGCCGAAGACATGGGTCTTGGATTGCAGAAAATTTGTTGTTTGCATTTGCGTTTTGCTGATGTTGCTTCAATTGCGTCAGGAGTTAGCTTATTGCTTGACGGATCATTGATCACGTGATTTTGTGATGGCATAATTGTGGCGAAGCTGTTGGGCTTGGAGAAAAAAGTATCCAAGGAGTTCGCGTTAATTCCCTCGTTGCCCTCCAGTGTGCAGCGAACGGAATTCGATATATTTAAAATTTATTATTATCTTATATAATGTATATATTATTTATTTGTAATTCATTTTCGAGCAGAGCAAATTTTTGGCACGTCTATTCTAGAACAATAGCCTATTCGATTTGCCGAAACGGTAGTTGACATGATCATTTAGGTCGTTTCATAACAGTGTCGTTTATTGCAAAGATCATGTGGACGTGATCTTTCTCTTCCACTCGTTGAAGGACTCTCCAGGTTCTTGTATTTTTTGCGTCCAGAGACGCAAGAATTTTTAATAAATAAATTTTATAATAAATACTGTTTTAAAAACACTTTCTTTGTATTTTCTAGTTTTTTTCTGATAATTTTTTTGTTGATTGATAGCATTTTAATGTGCTGCATTTAAATTTCGTATAAAATGTTTTGGTCTGTGCAAGTAAATCTCGAGTTGAACCCGAGATTCACAAAATTCGATCTCGAGCAAAAAAAAAGTGTTTTTTTGGTCGGTTGGAAAATATACCAAATAATAGAACTCTATTGGTAAGACATTGGTAAGAAAACTCCAAAAGCTATGATAAAATAAAGCTGGGATTGAAAAACCAACCGGCAATCGATGGAAACATAAACACTGCAAAATTCAAAAAAGAAAAAATCAAAACCAGTGAGCTTCAGATAATTTTGTTTCTGATTCCAGACAATTTACAATTTTCATAATTTTTCTCATACATATGTGAACATTGGTACTATGTACCTTCATTCGAAAAGTACCACCATGTTATCAACAATTTAGCACCCAAAAAATTACCGCGACGACAGCTCAGCAATAGCAAAATGTCATCGGCTGTCATCTTTCAGCGCTGGCATGCGACGCATTCTATGGGACGGCTCTCTGCGGTAAACGTTAACGCCAACGTCAGCGTTTAAAACGACGACGTTGACGCAGTCTATAGGTCGGGGCCTTACATTGCTATGGAAGTCTTGTCGACTAGAGTGTCTCCAGTTCGAACTCTCTTTGCTTCTGACGTCGGTGGTGGGGAGTCATCAGATCGGGTTCTTTTAGCCTCTGTGCCGTTTTTGTCGATATCGGCAGTAGCAATGTCAAGAGCACGTTCCCTTGAGTTGCCTTGTTTCAAGGCTTGTTTGAACCATCTCCTCTCCGAAGGTCTAAGTCTAATGTAACCGGTAGATTTCAGTGACTCATTATCTGACTACGGTTACGTCGTTGGCGACGGGTGGTGGAGCTATCTCGTCCGATAACATGCTTATGGTGTCCACTCCCTTTTTCCTCATATCAGCGTTGAGATTGACAGCAACAGTCCCAATTAGTGTTTCTGCTGAGGGTAGAGCGATTGCGTCCGTAGATTCTGATGCTATTTCAGAGGCATCAGTCTCTGTCAAAAATTTATTTATTAAATCAATTGAGATTCCCACAAGTAATCGGGATAGGAAGGTCACCTCTCAACAGAGCCCGTTTTGCTGGGGGTTAGTTCGGATTTCGCCCGGTATCCGAAGTTCGCAAACTAGAGACTAAGCACTCTCTTAGCCATGCATCCCTTGGCGCTTGCTGTTCCACCTTGGATTAGTGGATTTGTGCGGACTACCCATGGAGTTACCTTCTCGCCGCCCGCTATGTTAGCCAATCTACCAGAAGATACATGATCCAACTGGATGAATTGTTTCCGGCAGCCACCACGTGGAGGTCATAGCTGGACTTCCGTGGGTACAATAGTTACGGCACGTGTAACGTAGGTTACTACATTGTATCCCCCTATTGTACACCACAGCAGGCTACATTCAGCTCATATAGACTCTATGCTATAATATTTATCAAAGAGTAATTTACACCAAAGGATTGCTTGTTTTCTTCCCAGTATTATAACTCAATTTTAATCCACGAGGAGTGATAGAAAAAAAGATATATGCACTTTTAATGAAATGGGACAAATGTTACAACTGTCCCCATATCCTGGACAGATGTAACAGTGCCTGAGGATAGTTGTAACATAGGTAAGAATGAAGACAAGATATGTTTTACTCGAACTTTAAATTGTTTTTTGTATAATTATTCACATTGATTAATAACAACAATGTGGTACAATAGATCTTCTAGGTCGCGGTGCCCTCCGCAACTGGCGGGTCAGTATATCCCTTAAAAAAATAACAACAATGAATTTATAAATAAATAAATGATTTAATTCGGTAAAAAACCTACCATAAATGCAACGAAAGGTAGGTCTCCAAAAAAAATGTCTTATTCAACTCACAATTGTGCCAGATATATAAAATATTTTTTTAGTAGCCTGTTGATGTGAACAATGACTGCACTCTCTTTAAATTTAATTCTTATAGCATCTTTCTCAGGAGTATCGGTATAGATGTTACAGTTGTAATGTGTTACAATTGTCCCCAAACGGGAATGTTACAACTGTCCCCATGCACCTTTTATACATAAAATACGTCTTATCTACTTTATCACAAACTAGCTGATGTACCCGCTTCGCTGCGCATACAAAAATATTCTCTTTGTATGTAGATATATGTATTTGTAATAAACTGTCTACTGGAAGGAGACTTCCAGCTGAATATATTGCACTTGTCTTTGCACCTTAAAAGTTAGCATAAATCCTTGCTTCACAATTAGCTTAGCACCAAATGAAGTCATTTAAAAGGAATTATTATAGGATCGTATAGACTAAATGAATTGCTTGGATAAAGGATTTTCCATATACAATTAAAGAAAAATTGAAGAAAGCTGCGAACATGTTTTCTATAACAAATATTTAAATAGATGTAGAGTCCACATCATATCACACCATGGTCAAACAACCAGCAGCAGCCAATCATCATCATCCACATCATGTCGATGCAAACATTATAACTGTGGGACAGTTATTAAACTTTATGTAAAAAGCCGATATAAGAAAGCAGCAGCGATTGTCAAACATTACATCACATTGCGCCGGCGGCCGTGCAGCAGTTCTTTGTCAGCTGATACACATTAATTCACACATACCCATTAACTCACACTTATCGTTTCACTCTCTAACTTCATTTTTCATTGCTTTTAATTTTATACTTTTAACATAATAAATGAATTGTTTAATTGAAAACTAAACGCCGCTGTGTTTTGAATATTCTGTTTCCTACATATTTGGGGGCAACGGGTGTAAAAGCAGTGCTGGTGGAGAGGCTTGAAAGAGCTCTTGATGAGCAAAGTGAAACAGACTTTGAAAGCAGTGAAGAGGACACGACTTTAAATACAACAAAAGCAGATGACACAAGC
This sequence comes from Brachyopa scutellaris, assembly GCA_949775065.1. NCBI lineage: Eukaryota > Metazoa > Arthropoda > Insecta > Diptera > Syrphidae > Brachyopa > Brachyopa scutellaris. The sequence continues at coordinate 70,347,290 of OX459113.1, forward strand.
AAAGCGATGGCAAACCACGAGAGCAAGACAATCTCGACTGGTGACAAACCGGAGGGTAGCAGGGCAGAGTCCATGGGTAGAATTGCATTCAAAGACATTGAAAATGTACTCTCTAGTTTTTTCAGAACATGTGTGTGCTCCTCGTATTCGAGTTTTAAGAAAAAACTGTGTGAAGAATTTGACAGGCCGATCTGCAAAGCGGAAATCTATAATAAGCTGCAAAATAGAAAAATGTTTAAAGGGGAACAGTTTCGCGAGTACGTCTACAAGATGCAGGAGCTTGGCCAGTTGGCAGATGTGGATGACAAGTCGCTGATATGGTATATCGTGAACGGCATGACAGGTAGGCCGGAAAGTAAAATGCTACTATACAACGCCAAAAGCATTTCCGAATTTAAAGAAAAATACGAAATCTACGAAAAAGTTGTAAAATGCAGCAATGCGGGTGGTTTCGGTAACGGCAGCAGTGGTTTCGCAGGGGTCAGCAGCAGTAAGGGCAGCAGCGGCAGTGGCGGTAGTTATTCTCATAGCAGTAATTAACACACAATAAAATACAACAATAATCGTACAGCAAATCATTGCTTCAATTGCGGATCAGCAGGACATTTGCGGAAGGACTCTAAGGCTGAAATGAAATGTTTCAGGTGTAATGGTGTTGGACACATGTCAAACGCTTGTCCACGGAAAAATAACCCAAAAGAAACAAACTTAATATCAGTTTTAAATACCAAAAACGTATCGATTAACAGTGTATCATTTCAGGCCTTAATTGACACTGGTGCTCAAGTATCCCTGCTGCGAGAAGATGCATTTCGCAAGATGCGCAACACGTGTCTCAGCGATTCTCAAGTGAGTTTTGTCGGATTAGCAGCAGCACAGACCAGAACAATAGGAAGTTTTAGAGGCAAAGTTATGATTGATGACGTCTGCATAAAATCACCACTGATGGTTGTGTCAAGATCAGCCATAAACTTCGAAGTTATTATTGGAAACGACATCATCCGTAAAGCAAATGTAATTTTTGATAAAGCGGGGCCGAAATTTTACAAACAAGATGATTCTCCTGAAGAAGAAGGAGAAAATTTTGTGATGCAGATAGAAGTAAACAAACGAGCATGCTGATATCGATGTCCCTTTTACATACGATGCCGAGGTAAAACGTCTAGTTAGAAATTATTCCCCAACCAAGACGAAACAGTGTCCAATAGAACTAACGTTAACTTTGAAAGATAATATCCCTGTTTATTGTCAGCCGCGTCGCCTTCCGATTAGTGAGAAATCAGTAGTAAAGCAACAAGTAGGAAAATGGCTTGCAGAAGGCATCATCCGCCCATCATCTTCTCCATATGCCAGTGGAGTAGTAGTAGTAAGGAAAAAAGATGGGAGCCCAAGAGTCTGCATTGATTACCGAAGGCTAAATGCAAAGACGATTAAAGACCCATTCCCAATGCCGCTAAAAGAAGAATTCCTGGACGATTTGGAAGATGCAAAGGTGTACACAACACTAGATTTGAAAGATGGATATTTCCATGTTCCAGTCGCAGACAATAGCAAAAAATATACTGCGTTTGTCACTGAAGATGGTCAATTCGAATTTAACTTTGTTCCATTCGGTTTGTCAAATGCACCTGAAGCTTTCGTTCGATTTGTACACTGGACCCTACGCGAATTAATAAGTAAAAAAGTTCTAAAAGCGTACATAGATGATTTGTTCATAGCAGCAGAAACAGAGGAGGATAACCTGAAGAAGTTGAAAATCTTCTTGGAGATAGCAGCCGAGTATAATTTAAAGATTAACTGGTCCAAATGCAAATTCCTGCAAAGAAAGGTTCCTGAACCTAAAACCATTAAAAATATTCAGGCATTCCTAGGCCTAAGTGGATTTTTCAGGAAATTTATTAGAGGATATTCGGTGATGGCGAAACCACTGTCAGACCTAACTAAAAAGAACGTAAACTTTCAATTTTCATCCCTACAGCGAAAAGCCTTCAACGAGTTGAAGCAAGCCCTTATTAACAACCCCGTTCTGACTATTTACAGGCAATATACGTACACGGAAGTGCACACAGATGCATGTCAGGACGGCATTGGAGCGATCTTGCTGCAGCAAGGGGAGAACAACAACCTCCATCCTGTCTTCTATTATAGTCGCAAAAACAGCGCAAGCGAACAGAAAATGCACAGCTATGTACTCGAAGTTTTTGCAGTTTTTAAGGCTTTAGAGAAGTTTAGGATCTACCTTCTCGGAACGGAATTCAAGGTGGTAACGGACTGTATTGCTTTCCGACAAACAATGGGAAAAAAGGAGCTACCGAATACAGTGAGAAGATGGATAATGTATTTGCAGGACTACAACTATACTGTTGAGCATCGACCAGCAACAAGAATGAATCATGTGGATACATTGAGCAGGTATGACATCAATCTATTACAGCCAGAAATTTTAGTACGCCTTAGAAAGTCACAAGAAGAAGACGAGTTTATTTCATCAATTAAAGAAGTACTCAAGCAGGGGCCATATCAAAATTACAGAATGAAGGGTATGTTCCTATTTAAAGATGTCGATGACTTTGAACTACTCGTTGTTCTGCGGAATATGGAAAAAGAGGTAATAAGGCTTAAGCATGAAGAGGGTCACTTTGAAATTAATAAAACATTGCATTTGATAACCCAAGAATTTTTCATACCTAAAATAAAAGCTAAAATTCAAAACTGCATTTCAAATTGCGTTAAATGTATTTTAGCTAATCGGAAAGGCGGAAAGCAGGAAGGATTCATCGAGCAGTTAACGAAAGGGGACCGACCACTAGACACCTACCATTTAGACCACATAGGCCCAATTGACATAATACAAAAACAGTACAAATACATTTTAACAGTCGTAGATGGGTTCTCGAAGTACACCTGTATATACCCCAAAAAACGCTAAGCGCAGATGAAGTTATCCGTCGACTTTCGGAACAGCAGCAAGTATTCGGCAATCCACGCCGAATAATCACAGATCGCGGTGGAGCTTTTACGTCAGACGCGTCTAGTAAGTTCTGCAATGACGAGAACATCGAGCATACTCTTATAACTACAGGTATGCCAAGGAGTAACGGGCAGGCTAAAAGAACGAACCGCGTAATACTCGACGTTCTAAAGAGGCTGTCAGCTGATTCACCAGAGAAGTGGTATAAATTTACATCAAGAGTACAGATCGCGGTTAACAGCACGATTCAGAGGTCTTTACAGAGTACTCCTTTCGAAGTCCTATTCGGGTTTCCAATCAGGAAAAAACATGATTTGGGAGTAAGAGAGCTGGTCAAACAGGAGCTGGTAAAAGATTTTAATGCTGAAAGTGAGCAAATTCGTTTCAAGGCTAGGCAACAGATAGAGAAAATTCAGGAGGAAAACAGAAAAACCTTCAACAAAAAACGCAAACCACCCCATCAGTTTAATATCGGAGACCCTGTGGCTATTTAACGAACACAGTTTACAAGTGGTAGAAAGCTTTCTTCTCTCTTTATAGGTCCATACGAAATCGTTTCAAGAGGTCGAGCAAATCGTTACACTGTACAAAAATGTTCACCATCAGCAGACGGCCCAAAGAAAACAACAACAAGCACCAAATATATGAAACCATGGAGACAAGGAGAAAACACAGAAGACCAAGCAGACTCGTCCGAGACGGACGACAAATAAGGGGGCCGGATGTAGAGTCCACATCATATTACACCATGGTCAAACAACCAGCAGCAGCCAATCATCATCATCCACATCATGTCGATGCAAACATTATAACTGTGGGACAGTTATTAAACTTTATGTAAAAAGCCGATATAAGAAAGCAGCAGCGATTGTGAAACATTACATCACATTACGCAGGCGGCCGTGCAGCAGTTCTTTGTCAGCTGATACACATTAATTCACACATACCCATTAACTCACACTTATCGTTTCACACTCTAACTTCTTTTTTCATTACTTTTTTGTTTGAATTGTTTAATTGAAAACTAAACGCCGCTGTGCTTTGAATATTCTGTTTCCTACATAGATACATAATGTACAAACATGTGAACAATTATATACTTCGATAAATTTTTTTTACTTCTTTTAAAAATTCATTTTTGGTAAGTTGCGAAACTCTCTTGGGAGCTCGTTAAGGACCGTAGGGACTGCGACATCGTACTTCCTGCGTCCATATTCTTTCCAGAACCTCGGTATTTCGTAGAACTGCTGTTGTCTTCTTCTGGTGTTAACTGCCTGTTGGGTTTGTGCTCTATATGCGTTGTCATCGTAAAACATTGTCAAGATTCTCAGATTGTACAGTTGGGAGATGTTGAATCATTGTGTTGTCTTATATCTGCTCACTGTACCATTTTTTGTAGACGCATATGTATGTTTTCCAAAGGTTGTAGTTGCGACGCTTTTCCCCATGCAAGTATCCTTTTTTTTTTTTGTAAGAAAGGTAGAAAGCGTCGAAAGCCGGGGTGTGGGACTTTAACCCTAACTAAAACCACCTCTGCCTCCAACCCCTGTTCCCCACGGTACCGCCGTTAGGCATTTCGTCATGGGGGGGGGGGGGGGTTTCAGCCGTATAGCTGACTCTTCCTGTCTACATTAATATTTGTATGCCTCTGTACGTTTGGGAATGTCTGTGCTAATGCACGAAGTGTATGTGTTCATTTTTGTATTTGTCTGTGTTCTTGCTTATATTTCTCTGTATTCGTACTTGTGTTTGTCTGTGTTTGTTCATGTATTGTCTGTAACCAGGTTTGTGGTTTTGTTTTATGGCTATGGTGTACGTTCTATGTGTTGTAGTTACACTTCCTCCTTCCGTTTCTTCAGCTGCCAGGTATTGTAGGCTCCTCGTTTTTCGCTGCTCGCTCCTCGATGCGCAGTTGCTCATAATATTTGTGATGACTTCATCCGCTATATTCCATGCTTCGCTTGTCGTCAGCATGAATGTAATAAGTCCTCTCGGTGTCACTTGGCCGCCAATGGCTCTTTCTAGGACGTTTCTGGCCGCTGTGTACCTCTGACATTCGGTCAGAATATGTTTCGCGTTCTGGGCTTCGTCTTCACAGTACAAATAACGCTAATCGCGACGCAATCCTATGCACCGAGTTCATCCGTCTCATGTATGTTTTTCGGTCCGTCGCTGGCACTCATATGGGGGACGCGTATATGAGGATCGACTTGCTCACCGTTGCCAGCAGCTTTCGGATTGGCTGCCTGGGTCCTCAAATGTTTGGCAATAGTCTCGACAGCGCCGCTACAGCTCGCGAGGCTCTTTCTCCTGCGTACATCAGGTGCTCTTTAAAGTTAAGCCTGTAGTCCAGCAACATTCCCAGGTACTTAATGTGTGGACTAGACTCGACGGTTTGCTCACCGACCTGTATAGTGATGTGTTCTACCTGTGTGATAGCTCCACTTAAAGTTGTAGTCAACTATCACTCCAAGATATTTGTACGTTGACACGTTTTCAATGTACATGGAGCACTCGTCCTCGTCGTTTATGTACCTTTGGCCTCCACTTCTGTGCAAACACGTATTCTCATGTGTGGGAATGTGGGCTGGGCGAATATGCATAATTTTAGTTTTTTGTGCATTGACAACCAACCCGTGGTCGTGACACTAAGTTGTGATTGCATTAGCCTCCGTTTGCATTACTCGTACAGCTTCTTCAACGCTTCTGTGGCTCATTACAATTGCTGTGTCGTCCGCGTATGCATAACCCGTGGCGTATTCTAGTACTGAGAGCAATTCATTCACATAAATAATAAAAAGAAGTAGGCCCAATTTTGATCCTTGTGGAACACCATATGTTACTCTTTCGCTGTGACTAATGTGATTTGCTATTAGATGGATTAGATAATTTGAAAACCATGCTAGGATATTGCCTCTCACTCCTATTTTTTTTAGCTGTCTCAGTATTTGCCTATGGCTCATTGTGTCAAACGCCTTTTTAAAATCTATAAACAAGACTACTGAGTTTTAACTTTTATGTAGGCTGGAATACAATCTATCGACGAAATCTCCAAGCAATCGATTAATACTCTTATTTTTTTGGAAACCGAACTGATTTTTTTCTAGAATTTTGTACTTCTCCACGTACCCATAGAGTCTTTTTGCCAGCACTTCTTCTAATACCTTGTCGACTACTGATATGATGGGAATGGGTCGGTAGTTCAATATCTCATTTTTTCTACCGCTTTTATGTATTGGCCGCACAATCGAAGTTTTCAGCAGTTCGGGAAACGATGCTTGACCTATACTCATATTTATAAATTTTTTTATGATTGGAGATAAGGTTTCGGAGTTTAGCTTTATATCTTTTGGTCTTATCTCATCTATCCCAGTAGATTTGTTTTCTTTTAGTGAGTTAATGATATTCTTTACTTCTTGGACTGATACAGATTCTACATATATTTGGCACTATTTTCTGGGCCAGAGTAGGTTTGGTGATTGCAATCGTGTACTGTGCTAAGAATTTCTGTTGAGAGTGTGCTCGGGAATGTATTTGCTAGATTTTGTAAATTTTTTTCGTTAACGAAGTTTCTTTTTAAAGTCTCGTCAAGATTTGGAGTTTTTTTCCCTAGTATCGAGTTAACCAGCTTCCATATCTCATTGGAGTTGTTCTTAGCGCATTGAAAAATTTTGTATATAGCAATCTGTTTTAGTCTGCAATTTTTTTGTTTAGATCGTTTCGGAATTTTTGGAATTCTCTTTTGTAGTTCTCATTTAATCTGTTGCTCTTGTAACGTCTATATAGTCTGTCACGTTCTTTGCAGGCATTTTTTAGTTCTGTAGCTATCCAGCTTTTTTCCGTGCTCCTCTTCTTTCTTACTGCTATTGAAGACTTAACTATAGTGTTCATTGCATGCTTTATTCGTTCATAGAGATCATTGGCGTCTGTGCAGTAGTTCAAGTCATCCCAGTTAAATTCTCTTACTTTTTGTTCGGCTATGTGACTAAGAATCTGACGTTCTTCTTTATTCGCACTATTTTGCATTGTCAAGCTGTTTTTGATTCCGCTGTATATCGCATAGTGATCTGAAATACACATTTCGAGAACAGCCGAGTTTATTTCAGCATCTCTAATTCTTACCAAAATGTGGTTTACTATGGTTTTGGTATTTTGTTGTGTAACTACGCGTGTGTAGGATAATATACTGTTGATCAATCCTCTTGGCGCTATCATCGTGAGATAGTTACAACCGGCTCTATTACAATCGTCTTTTACGTCAATGTTTATGTCTCCTATGACTACCGAATTTTTTCTGACTTCAAACATGTCGACATGATTTATCACTTATTCTTGGACGAAATAATTTACATTTAAACGAGGTGGTCTATATATTGCAATTATTGAAGTCTCTTCCTTTAACGATCAGGAAGATGTTTTCATAAAAGGTACTCTTTCTTTCTAGGATTTCATACGAGACATAACTTTTCACATACACTGCTATTCCACCGCCTTTAGAATTGGTTCTATTAAGATATTCGTTGTTGTAGCCTTCAATCTTGTACAAATGGTTTTCGTCCTTAGTTATATGTATTTATTTCACACAAAACAATAACATCAATACTAGACAGCATCTCATGTACATATAACAAAAATGCGTTCCAATTTTTCCTCAAAGACGTTACATTCAACGATAAACACGAAAATTGACAATTATTACTTTTCACATATGCTATGGCTTCTTCTTGCGGCGTTAGGTTCTTAAAGTTTAAATTTATTAAATTATTTGTTTCGTTATTCATAATTGGTGTGTTACTTTCGTGCGCTAGTGTGAGAAGAGATAGAAACGTTAGACCATTCTCTCTACATCATTGATTGTGAAAATGAAAATGAAATTCGGTTTGTATGATGTCGCCAGCGCCAGGACGCACTGACTACTGTCAGTGTATTTTCATGGTTGTCAAAAAACCCAGTGCAACCCCCATTTCATCGAACGCAAATAGCTTGCCCTGACCACTGTCATTCTAATATTTTCCATTTTCGAACTAAAATACAAATTAAATCAGTTTATATACAGTGAAAGTCGCTTATAACGAACTAGCTTATTACGACCAGTCGCTTATAACGACCATTTTCCTTTCAGTTGGTTGGTTTCTCTATATTTTAGGATATTCTACCGTCGGATATAACGTCGTCGTATATAACCACGGTTCGGATATAATGACCAATTTTCGAGAAGAAAGATTCGATTTCGTCGCTTAAAACGACGAAGTGAGAGACAATTTACAAAAAATGACATCCCCATTCACGCATATGCATATGTATGTATGTATGGACGTTAGTCTGAATATTTCTTGTTCATTATACCTAGTGATTTTACACAATTTTTTAGTGTTTTTTTGCGCCGCCGATGATGGTCGTTTTACATTGTGCAGCTGTGTATCAGTTGTATGTTATGATTATCGCCAGAATAGCTGATCTTAGTTCTAGTGTTTTGTATATTTATTTGAGTTAACGCATTGTCATTAAAAAGTAGAATATTATTGATTTTATTTTCTTATGCAGCCATGAGTCCTAGCAAACGTAGGAACTTTTCTGTAAAGGAAAAGGCAGCAATTTTCTTGCGTTTGGAGTCAGGTGAAAAAATAGCGTAATATCACACGAGTTTGGAGTCACTTATTTTGTTAAACTTCAAAAAATTAATTTATTTATGATCTCTGTATACCTCATGTCCTTTATAATTTAAAAATAAAATAAATTTATTTTGTCTGTGAATGTTTTTAAGTTTTCTCTGTATATTAATGTATATTAATTTTATAAATATTTACTTTATAGAAAAAATGTATTTTCTTCAAATCAAAAAAACAACCACAAAAAAAAGTTCGCGATATGAAAAAAATAAACGAATAGAATTTTTGACAGCCCTTTTTTCTTGCACTGAAGAAATACCCAGGGCGAATACAGGGCAGAACCAGTGTCGACATAAAACACAGGGTAGCATTTTCAGTCTGACTGACATCGAACACATCAGTGCGTTTTCAGTGTGCCCCAGTGCGCCCTGGGGCTGACATCATACAAACCTATTGTCAATCTGGCTGACGGCTTTTGCCATTGCTAAATAGAATTAGTGATGGTTGGATGTTGTAGAAATAGGGTAGGCACTGATTGGCTTTAATTTGGCTAAGCCCAGTGTTGTAACTGTTACTACACATCAATTGTGCTTATTTTACCTCCAAGTGGTAACCATCGGGTACTGGTCGCTGCCCATCCGGGCACGACTTGCTAAACTTATAAGCGCGAGTGCTGAGCAAGGGAAAATAGCAGCACTATAATTCACGTCAGCGGATGAATTCCATCAATGGAACCAACGGTGGCGCTAAAATTTCCAGAACGGAAACAAAACCTTATCTGAGCTACTCCGACATATTCGGAGCTCAGGTCGATAAGGATTTCCAAGTACTAGTCAGGGTCTTGGAAAAGAGTTGGTGGCGGATGAGCCCCTAGTGGGCCAACGGCAGCGCTCACACCCCCGTAGTGGGTTACTGACACCGGTGTACCCGGCCCCTTGTCCTAGGGGTATACAAGGATCTGGCCCTCCAGGTTGGGGGTTGTGCGTGAGGTTAACTACCTAACCACGTAAAAAAAAAAGAGTTCCGAAACAACCAAAAGCCTCGGAAAAGGACGGATCTACTGTTGACAACCACGCTAAACGAAATAAGGACAACGACGTTCGGATATGTACCTGGAATGTTCGTTCAATGAACGGCGACGGTGCATCCGAACAACTGGCAGAGGCCCTAAACTGCTACAAGGCAGATATAACCGCCATCCAGGAAGTGCGATGGAATGGGCCAGGCAGAAAAAGGATGGAAAACTGTGATATCTACTACGGTGACTGCTATACAGAAAATAAACAGCGCTTATTCGGATGCGGATTTGTCATACGCGGCAGACTTAGGCAAGAAGTCTTGAGCTTTCGGCACGTGAGCGAGCGTCTTATGACAATCCGTGTCAAGGCAAAATTCGCCAACATAAGCCTTATATGTGCTCACGCCCCCACAGAAGAAAAAGACGACGCTACCAAAGATAGTTTCTACGAGCTCCTCGACCAAACATACGAGCAATGCCCTAGACATGACGTTAAAATCGTACTGGGCGACTTTAACGCCAAGATAGGAAGAGAGGACATCTTTGGTAGGACGGTTGGAAGGCACAGCCTACACGACACCACGTCCGAAAACGGACTAAGGCTGATTGACTTTGCTGCGGGGCGAAGTGTCAGTATAGCAAGCACACAGTTTCCACATCTCAATATCCATAAGGGGACCTGGCGGTCTCCGGATCGAATAACCGTCAACCAAATCGACCACATTGCGATCGACACCAGACATGCCTCCAGTATTATGGATGTCCGAACCTTCCGGGCGGCCAACATTGGCTCGGACCACTACCTTGTTGTAGCCAAGGTACGAATGCGGATATCCACAGCGCCACAACAACGAAATACTGTGAGAAAGTACAATGTCGAAAAGCTACAATCGCAAGACACCGCCAGAGCCTACAGAGAACGCATATCCCGATCTCTTGCTACGAGTCCTACCGCAGCAACAGCTAGTACAGAAGACCAGTGGCAACACTGCCAGCAAGCCATCACAAGTGCCGCGAATGATGTGCTGGGTTTCACACGACCACCACCACGAAACCCCTGGTTTGATGAAGAGTGCAGACTAGCTAACGCGGAAAAACAACAAGCGTATAAAGCGGCGCTGCAAAGAAGGACTAGATCTGCTCGCATGCTCTACGAGCAAAAGAGACGGGAAGAACATCGGCTTCTTAGAAGGAAAAAGAAAGAGCACGAGAAGCGTGCGCTCGAGGATATTGAGAGATGCTACTCCAGGAACAATGTACGGAAGTTTTACCAGAGGGTAAAAAGAATGTGCCAGCAAAACAAATCCCGTACAGAAACCTGTAGAGACGCGGATGGAAACATCGTAGTAGAAACACAGTCGGTGCTGAGAATTTGGAAAGACTACTTCTGCAGACTGTACAATGGCGATGACGACCAAAATTCCGCTGTCAGGCAGAATGAACCATTCGACTTAGATGATGATAGCCAAAACTCCCATCCACCTGATCAAAACGAAGTGCGGATAGCAATATCCAAGCTTAAGTCCAACAAGGCTGCTGGACCTGACGGTTTACCCGCAGAGTTATTTAAAGCAGCTGGAGATGACTTGGTAGTGAGCATACACCAACTCATCTCTAAGATTTGGTCAGATGAAAGTATGCCAGATGAATGGAATCTCAGCATCGTTTGCCCGGTTCATAAGAAAGGCGACCCTCTCAACTGCTCCAATTACAGAGGCATCAGTCTCCTGAACATCGCCTACAAGATCATATCTGCCATATTGTGTGAACGCTTGAAGCCTTTCGTCAACAACCTGATTGGCCCCTATCAGTGCGGTTTCAGGCCAGGAAAGTCCACCATAGACCAAATTTTCACACTCAGGCAGATCCTGGAAAAAACCCAAGAAGTCCAAATCGATACCCACCACCTGTTCATCGATTTCAAGGCCGCCTATGACAGCATCTGGAGGGATGAACTGTATAGAGCCATGTCTAGTTTTGACATCCCTGCCAAACTCATCCGTCTGTGCAGGATGACGATGGAGAAAGCTCGCTGCTCCATCAAGGTCGGTAATGACCTCACCGAGACCTTCGATGTCAAAAAAGGATTCAGACAAGGTGATGCGCTGTCATGCGACTTCTTCAACATCATACTTGAAAGAATTGTTCGAAACTCACAAGCCAACACACAAGGAACGATCTTTCAAAAGTCCGTTCAACTACTTGCATACGCCGACGATATTGACATCATTGGTAGAACACAGCGAGCTGTCACCGGCGCGTTTGCGAGTACAGAAATGGAAGCGGCCAAAATGGGTTTAGCGGTAAACGAGGGCAAAACTAAGTATATGCTGTCAACAAAAAGGGACAACCAACATCGACGAATTGGACAGAACGTCACAATAGACAGCTACAACTTTGAGGTAGTAAAGGACTTTGTCTACCTCGGCTCTGCCATAACATCAAAAAATGACATCTCGTCGGAAATCAAACGAAGGATTACTCTTGCCAACCGCTGTTTCTTTGGGCTAAGAAGGCAACTGAGCAGTAAAGTCCTTTCCCGATCGACTAAGGAGACTCTCTATAAGACCCTTATCATCCCAGTCTTGCTATATGGAGCTGAAGCATGGACTTTATCGAATGCGGATGAAGATCTCCTTGGTCGCTTTGAGAGAAAAATCCTTCGTAGGATATTCGGTCCCGTTTGCGTTGACGGGTCTTGGAGGAGAAGATTCAACGACGAACTGTACGAGCTGTACATCAGCATACATCAGCCTGGTCAAAAAACTGCACATTGGGCGTTTAAGATGGCTAGGACATGTAGAGCGCATGGACATCAGCGCTCCGGCTCGGAGAATATTCAACTCTAACCCGGAGGGTCAGCGCAGCAGAGGACGACCTCGCCTAAGGTGGCGCGACCAAGTAGAACAAGACCTCAACCAACTTGGAGTGCGCAACTGGAAGCGGTTAGCTAAGGACCGGGCTAACTGGAAGAGGTTGTTGGTTGAGGCCTTGGTCCACCCCGGACTGTAGCGCCACCTAAGTAAGTAAGTAAGAAATAGAATTAGTAAAAATTGTAATTGGTACAAACAATTAATGATGAAATAAATTCAATACTACTGCTACTACTACTCATTGATTGTTTGTATTTCTATAACACGGTATACGGTCCCCTTCGTTTTTTCTCGCAAGAACTTTATTATTCCGGAACCAAACATACTTCCAATTATTCACTCTTGCTTTTTCTTTGGCTAACCGATCAGTTTTTCAAAGTGTGCGGTCAGGTGATCATTGACGTAGACATTTTTATTTGCATATATTGGGCTGTCATTCTTGTGTAGTTTTGTGCAAATTTGCCCATATTTTGGTGTTTTCTTTTGCTTTGCCCTTTCCAGAAATGTCATTTTTGTGTGTTTTCTACTGAAGTGAACTATAATAAGGCGTGTTTTTTTGAAACGTAGCTAGCCAGTCGTTCATTAAAACGATTCCCAGCCAGCCGAACCCAGCTGACTTACCTCCAAGTTGGTGTGTGTGATTTCGGTCATATGTGTGTGATTTCGATCAGCTGTTAAGTGTGAACTGTCAAAGTATTCGGCATTCAACCAAATCGATTTTTTGTTATTTGTTGTGAAAACAATTAATTTCGGTAAGTTATTCAATGGATAATTTACATAAAGTGATATGAAATCATAATATAGTGGATTATTTCTGTGAAACATCATTTATTAATTGAAATTATATAATTTTCGTACACGGCAGTCTGCCAAATGTTCTACAAATCGCTTTAAGCGCCACTCTGCCATGAGATATCGCAACATTCCCAGCCAGCTGCTTTTGGCTGCGGATAAAATCAAGAGTTGTAGCCAGCTTTATTAACTCGAGTTGGCACATCTCTAATACGGAAGAGCACTCAAAGTGTAGCTTTCCCTTGCATTTGGAGCAAGTGATATAATCACCCTCAAGGGGTATAGTATTATCACATCTTTATAAAAAAAATAAAATAAAATGAGCTAATAAATCGACTTACTTAATATTGTTGAGATTACGTTGCACTTCTTATTTGTAGTGACGGTATATAAATAAAAACTTTTGTTTTCTTATTTTTATTGTTTTAATTTCACTTTGAGAATTGATTTTTGCACTGGTAAAAGAAAACACGTCTTCACAGCTCAAAGGCCCAATCGAAATTACCAAGCCATCTGCGCCGATTATGGCTAATTTGACATCGGCGGTGGTAAAGGACCATTTAATGGCACGCCGAAATCCCAGATCTAATGTGAGGAGTTTTTCGTCGCACGTTTGTATAGGTGAATTGTTTGCAGCAAAAAGGATTATTTCTTGTGGACTGTTTTAAAGGTGTGATGAGCGAGGAAGTACCGAGATAGTTGAACCCGAATCAATGAGGAACTTTAGGTGTGTGTTCCTGTCGCATACATATAGGCGGTACTCCTTGGAGTTTCTTACGCTATTGTTAAGTGCCTGTGATGACAATAGCGACTTTAGTTTAACTGATCTGTGTAATAGTTGCATGGCTGACTACATTTCTTGGCATTGTCGCCAAATCTTCGGTGATAGTAACAGGATTTAGATTGTTGTTCGGTCATCCTTGAGGAGGCTGATTTAGAACGGTTTGATGACATAGATCGAGATCGCTGCCGGTTGGCAGTCTTGCGTCCAGTTGTCAGGGTCTGAACAAGTGCTGTTAGGGTCGAAATAGACGCCTCGATGGTGTTTAATCGAATGTTTACATCGTTTGAAGTCCCTGCATCTTTAATTCCCGTGGAGCAAATATTCGGCGCAGATGTGTTTTCGATGATTCTGCTATCTCAGCCAGGCGCGTCCAGTTTTATTTCGAGATTAGCCGATAAAATACCTCGAACCTGGCTAGGCATACGAGTCATCCACATCGTGCATAGCATTTCGTCTGGAACATTTTTTCTAGACAGTCTACGCATTTCTCTCAACAGTCATTAAGCGGTTAAGCTGACGCTCTTTAGATTCTGAAAACCGAGTAATAAGTTGTGATTTAAATGTTGCATACCTGTCCTTTTCTTGCGGTCTCTGAACTAAATCTGCAACTTCGTTAAGGATCTCCGGTTCGAGTCCTGTTATTGTGGAACTGGGCTTCCACTTGCATGAACCAGAGCGCTGGGTTTACTTTCCAGAATGCTGGAATCCGGACATTTCTGAGTTGTTTTTTTTTTTTCTTTTATTTTCCCAAATTAAACTATTACATCTGTCTTAATGATGACACTAAGTAATTGTTATTAAAGTTTTTTAAGGGATACATTTGTAGACTTGCTGGAAATACATGTGCAGATTTTGCCATGCAGCGAAATTAGAATACACACGTTCATATGGGAGCAAATACATGTTTATTCTGCATGCGGCACAGCGCTGCATGAAGTCTCTATTTCTAATTTCGCCGCGCAGCTCCGGTACTAGATCGTGAAAATAGTACAATTTTGATCATTTGGCTTTTTTTTCCATCTGACATTTTTTGCTTTGTTTGCGACAGCCAACTCAATGGAGGAATTGTCAAAAAACTCTGCACATGTATTTCAGATGCAGATTAGGACGCGGCGTTGCATGCAGCCTGTCTGCACATGTATTTCAGACATTAGACCATTGTCTGCAGATACATTTCTAACGTAATGTACAATTTCACAATTTTCTATTTATTTATAGTTTTTTTTTTTTTTTTACATAAAGTAAAAGATGTCCCTTATCATCAAAAAAATGCGAACGCCAACTTGTAGTTGACCCAACTGTTCGACTTACGAAGGAAACGACAACGATTAAAAGTTACAAATGTTTATGATATGCAAAAGTCGCATATATATGCGAGTCTGACGTAATTTTTGCGTCATCATATGCGATTAACGCTCGCATATCGTCTGAACACCTATTTGCGACAGTCCGCATATGCTCGCAAAGCATATGGGGACAATATGCGACACCCAGTTTGCAAACCAATTTGCGACTTTTCCGCATATCGTGTGAACACTTTCGCATATCATTTGTGACAATTTGCGAGCATATGCGATCATTTGCAAACGTCCCAACCATATGCGACCGGATGAAAACCTTACATTGCATATGACCGCATATTTGCGAACAAATCGGAGATCTCAAAACTTGAAAATTTAGTTTGGGGTGTGTGTAGGTACTTTTTTTATTTTTATCTTACATTTTGCTTTGGTTGGGTTGTGTTGTGAGTTGTGACAGTTAAATTGTGAAGATAATTATTAGGTCTGTTTGGTAACACGTTACTTTTCGTAATACTTTGTAAAATTACATAGAATCACATGAATCTGTGTTTGTTAACTCGAAAAAATCACGGTACATCGCAAGCTCAGAGCGAAATGAGAGCGTAAAAAATAAAGAGCGATGAAATTGTACGCAACATCTTTTTCTTGTGATGAGCTGGACAACTCTGTCAAATCAGGCCATCTGACAGTTTGTGAAATTTCATAAATCTTCATTGTTAGTGAAAAACAAAAACAAATCGAAAGGTTTGACCAAAACTTTGTTTGTTTACTTTTGTGCAAGTTTCCTGTCTTTGAGTTATGCTCGCTTGTGCACAAAAAAGATACCAAACAGACCTATTATATGTAATTGTGTAAGTAATCAATCCGTAGGCTACCTAGCGGTACGTGTCGCCATGTAATTATAGTCGAAATAGCAGGTCTCTTTGTCTTTGGTAACTTTTTTTTGCACAAAGAATTGAGACTTGTCAAATAGTAACATCGTCTCATAGATAGAAAACTTGAACAAAAGTTACCAATCGCTTTTGAAAAATTGAGAGCCATGAAACTGTCATGATTCTATGAAAGTTTACATAGTAGGTTCGCGTACTTTTTGCACTTAATATAGGTTTTCTGTCAAATCTCGAAGAGTGGGGTTAAAATTCTCTCAAAGACAGAAAAATCACGAAAAAATAATCGAACGCGTTAACTGGAATACGGAAATGGTATTGCAAAGACCGAACATTTTCGTCAGTGGACAAGAAGCGCAGCATCAGCAACGGGCCATCTGACGCGGGAATGCTTAATCGCATGTTCCTGTCCGCTTTTTGAATTCGCGGTTTTACCAAACTTAGTAGATGACCAAATTGGTCGGTCGACATGTGAACGAAACCGTGATATAATTCCGGTTCATCGCCACGCAGTTCTAGCAAAAATTTTGCGCAAATGCCTTCAGTCTCGCGAAGGCGTACCCAATCTTTGGCAAATACACGACGAATCCTTTGCACTTGCACACTTGCTTCTTCGTGGCTTCCATCATCGCCGTCATTTTCCATCATATCTATTGCCAAAATAGCAATAGCAGCCCATTTCCTTTTTGACATTTTTAATATATTCCCACACTTTAAATTGTCACAAATCACCAACACATTACAGAAAATACAAAACGTCAAAAGATTGATAATGCTCGCAAATCTGCATATGATTGAAAATACGTGATCTGCAAATTGTGTCGCATATCGTGTGAACACCTCGCATATAGGCCACAACATTTGCGACCCCATTTGCGAACATATCATATGAGAACACCACGTGCGAGTGCTGACGTCACGAAAAAACTCGCAAATTTATCGCAAATGCTATAAAGTAGGCATTGCTTGCAAACTCGCATATGGACGTGTTCACACGATATGCGACTTTTGTCCCAAAACTCGCAAATGCATATGCGAATATGGTGTTCGCATATGATATGTTCGCAAATGGGGTCGCAATTGTTGTGGCCTATATGCGAAGTGTTCACACGATATGCGACACAAAATTTGCAGATCACATATTTTCAATCATATGCAGATTTGCGAACATTATCAATCTTTTGACATTTTGTATTATCTGTATTGTTTTGGTGATTTGTGACGAATTTAAAGTGCGGAGATATATTAAAAATGTCAACAAGAAAAGGGGCTGCTGTTGCTATTTTGGCAATAGATATGATGGAAAATGACGACGAAGATAGAAGCCACGAAGAGGCGAGTGTGCAAGTGCAAGGGATTCATCGTGTATGGGCCAAAGATTGGGTACGGCTTCGCGAGACTGAAGGCCTTTGCGCAAAATTGTTGCTCAAACCGCGTGGCGATGAACCGGAATTATATCACGGTTTCGTTCGCATGTCGACCGATCAATTTGATCATCTACTTAGTTTGGTAAAACCGCGAATTCAAAAAGCGAACACGAACATTTGATTAAGCATTCCCGCGTCAGATGGCCTGTTGCTGACGCTGCGCTTCTTGTCCACTGACGAAAATATTCGGTCTTTGCATACATTTTCCGTATTCCAGTGAATACTAGGTCTGTTTGGTAAAACGCTAGTTTTCGAAATACTGTAAACTTCATTGAAGTAAACTTCATTGAATCATGACAGCTTCATGGCTCTCATTTTTTTTTACTCTCATTTGGTTCTCAGCTTGCGAAGTTACGCAACACCTTTTCATTGGGGTGTGCTGTTCAAAGTTCAACTCTGTCAAACCAGTCATCTGACATTTTGTGAAATGTCATAATAAACAAAAACCAAATTGAATGGTTTGATCAAGTGTTGTTTTAAATCAATATTTATCTCTTTGAGTGGATTTTACTATTTGACAGGCCTCAATTCCTCGTGCATAAAAAAGTTACCAAACAGACCTACTGGGGCACCGTAGCGCAAGTGGTTAGTGCGTCGGACTACTGAGCCAGCGGTCTTGGGTTCGAATCCCGCCGCAAACACCTAAAAAGTTTTTCACAGTGCCCACCTCTTTCGAATGTCTGACAAGCATCAAAGAGTATCATTTGTCATGATTAAGCTTCTCAACTCGCCGTTCGGAGTCGGCAAAAAACTGTAGGTCCCTTCCATTTGTGCAAAAATATAACACGCACACACAAATGGTTGCGAGAAGCAGGCCCAGGTTCACCTCGAGCTGTAGCGCCAACTAAGTAAGTAAACAGACCTACTATTTCGACTATAATTATATGGCGACATGTACTCTTTTCGTGTACCGCTAGGTAGCCTACGGATAAATTGCTTACACAGTTACATATAATTATCTTCACAATTTAACTGTCACAACTCACAACACAACCCAACCAAAGCAAAATGTAAAATAAAAGTAAAAAAAAAAGTACCTACACACAGTCCAAACCAAATTTTCAAACTTTTAAGATCTCGCATGCGTAGTTTAATCTTGTCTGTGGACTAGCATTTGTTCTCAAATATGCGGTCATATGCAATGTAAGGTTTTCGTCCGATCGCATATAGTTGGGACGCTTGCAAATGATCGCATATGCTCGCAAATTGTCACAAATGATATGCGAAAGTGTTCACACGATATGCGGAAAAGTCGCAAATTGGTTTGCAAACTATGTGTCGCATATTGTCCGCCTATGCTTTGCGAGCATATGCGGACTGTCCTAAATAGGTGTTCAGACGATATGCGAGCATTAATCGCATATGATGACGCAAAAATTACGTCAGACTCGCATATATATGCGACTTTTGCATATCGTCTGCTCGTAGCTTAACAATCCAAATACCTTAATCCTAACTTAACGTATTGGCTCCGCGTGCAAGGGTAGTGCAGAGTCAGCATACACGATTGTGGGAAACGTCGGTGCGTCGCAGTCGGGATTTGAGACGATCAAGTTTCTGCACGCGCATTGAAAATGTGCTAGCGTGTGCAATGCATATCCGTTGGCATGAAAATGCATCGTGTTAACTCATAAATATACGAGTATTTTAAATATTTTGTAGTTCAACGGGCTTGCGTCTTTTTAGTCGTCTTCTTGAATTCATTTCCTGCTCAGGTAAACTTCGTGTTTGAGAGTTGGTGTGGCCACAAAGTGCTATTTGATGTCGTTTGCTGATCATATTTATTTCTTCTTTTACGATGAGGATGTTGAGGTCGCGTTGTAAGTCTGCATTGGTTATGTGAGGGGTATAATTTCAAAACTCTTCTATTCCACTTTTTTTCAAAAATGAGTTAAGTATGAGAAAATGTTCTTTAGAAGTGCCTTCATCTGAGGCTAAAATAAAATTTATCAATACTTGTTATTTCCTATACTTTTGAGTACTTAAAAAGTGAAGTTGTTTTCAAAACTACGGTATTCCACTTAGTCGTTTAGTTCAAAACTCATTTATTCCCATACAAACCAAATTCTGCACCAAAACTCTTCTTTTCTTATGCGAATCAAAGTAGCCGCTTTCAAAACTCGTGTATTCCAATGACATTGAAGAAGGCGGGAATCTTCGTTATTTTGAGAGTATTCATGGATTAAACTATAGGTCTGTTCCCGTACTTTCTGCACTAAAATTTATAGATTCTAAAATTTCAAGGAGTGGGAGTAAAAATCTGTCAGAGAAAGGAGATTTGACAGTTTCATAAAGCCATGGTACCATGGTGCATTTACTATTGTCCGAAGAATTTTCGTTTGTAGTCGTTGAATTATATTAATATTTGTCATGCAGGCAGTTTCCCAGATTTGAATCCCGTACGTCCATATAGGTTTTATTATTGTCTTGTAGATTAGGAGTTTGTTTTCTGTTGATAACCTTGAGTTCTTCCCTAGAAACCAGTAAAGTTGTCTGAATTTGTTTTTTATTTGGTTTCGTTTATATAATATATGTGATTTCCAAGTCAATTTTTTATCTATAAGCATGCCCAGGTACTTCGCTTCATTGTCAATAGTAATTTGATTGTTGTTCAGAATGATGTTTCAGCGATATAATTCCTTTTTGTAGTATATGTATATAACTTGAACTGTTTTTTCCTCGTTTACATTGATTCCCCATTTCTGGAACCAATCCACTGTCTTCTTAAGTGCTATTCTGGCTTGTTGAGTGGCTAGATCTTATCGTTTGTTTGAAGAAAGGATAACCGTGTCGTCTCCGAAAGTAGCTACCATAGCGTTGTTGGTTTAGGTAAAGCATTGGTCCTAGAATGCTTCGTTGGGGGACACCTGCGACTATTCGGCATAACTCGGAGCACTCATCGTTGTGTGAGACGTAGAAGTTTCTGTCATCCAGATAGCTTTTTAGTAGCTCAAAGAAGTCCGACAGGATGTCCACCATGACAAACACTATCAAAAGCCTTGCTTACATCAAGACACGCAGTACTTTTTTCATCTAAGTCGTTAAAAATGTTGTTAGTAATTCGATGGACTTATTGTATAGTCGAGTGTTTTTGTCGGTATGAGTTTTTGTTGTAATACAACTTTGTCAATACGGTTAAGTAACTTACTTACTTACTTAACTGGCTCCCGACCCGTGAAGAGTCTCTGCCTAAGACACGGCAGCCTTCCACTCTCTTCGATCCCGGGCACGCTGCTTCCAGTTGTCTAGACCAAGCGCACTGGCATCCGCGGTAGCGTGGTCCTTAAACCGGAGGTTCGGTCTTTCTTTTCGTCTCGAACCTGGGGGCTGTTATTCAAAGATCGTCTTTGCTGGAGCATTGTTGTCCATTCGCTCGATGTGGCCGAGCCAGTGTACCTAGTCGACGTGTTTTGGCTTTTCGGACTTCATCCACATCTTGGTATAGCTCATAGAGTTCGCGGTTGTATCTTCTCCTCCATTCGTCCTCCTCGCATACAGGATCGAATATCCGACGAAGAATTTTTCTCTCGAAAGTGTTCAAATCTGCTCTGCTTTCCTGCTTATCATCCAACACTCGGCTCCATACAGCAGAACTGGCAGGATCAATGTTTTGTAGAGCATGCATTTCGTCTTCCGAGTTAGGAGTTTTGAACCCATTTGCTTTGCTTAACCGGATTAGCAGCGGTTTCCTAGGGTAAGTCTTCGTTGAATCTCCACTAAGGTGCTGGTAGACCATCAGAGCCGGCGGCATTGTCGTTCTTCAGGTTCTTAATAGCTGAGCCGACCTATTCAAAACTGGGAGGGGGATGTATTCTTCGTTGACTGGATGCGGGTTCTCTTCTTGCCCTATCACTCTCACTACCTGATGCCCATTAAGTAGCTGCTGGAAGTGCTGCTTAAACACATCTACTATTCCCTGCGCTTCGGTGACTAGGTTTCCTTCACTGTTTCGAAGAGCCTGCGTTCCGGGCTTGAAGCCTACTGCCAGCTGCTTGGCTTTCCTAGAAAACATCCGGATGTTGTTCCTATCGCGGGACTCTTCAATATCCTTGAGCTGGAAGACTGCGTGGGCCCTTTTCTTCTTACGCAGGATCTTCTTCTCCCTTCTTCTGGCTCGATACTCTTGTTTTGCGCTGCAGCGCTTGCACGTGCAGTGCTGTCGAACGTAATGCAAAAGCATTATTTGTAATGCTTTCGAGTTTGCGTAATGCCGTAATGCCCACATGTCTTTTGTAATGCCTTTTGTATTGCTTTCTATTGTACCAGCAAAATTACATTTTCATTTAAGAAAACCTATGAGCTGGCAGCACTTTTTATATTTGAAATGTAAATTCACATCACATCCACTTTCTATCTGCAGTTCTATATTTCCACGATCCGCATTCTCTAGACTCTAGACTCTAGACTCTAGACTCTAGAGCATCATTATATTTTTTGCATAATTTTGGGGAAAAGGCATTATGCACCATTCCCAGTCTCCCGTACCAAATGAATTAAAATGAACCCAATAAATACACAATGATGCAAAATAAGGCAAACTAAAGAAAAATAATGCACAGAGTGCAAACGCATTCATAAATGAGAAAATGAATTATTCCAATAAAAATACATATACGTATATTACCCCAAAATTATGCAAACAAAATTGAATGTAATGCTCTAGACCCGAGTTTCCCAAAGTGTGAAGAACATCCAAGTGCTCCGCGGAAAGATCAGAAAAAAATATCAAAACATCATCAGACTAACTTCGCGCTTCTGAAACTTAATAGCACTTTATTAATTTTATTCATAGCAATCGAATTCAAAATGCTTATTTAACAAATAATCAATACAGAAACAAATAGTAGACTTCAAATTTTTGAAAAGGCAATACTTGTTGACAATCAGTCGAAAGTCGAAAAGAATCGAGTCGTTGTGTTGTTTTGCAGTTGGTATGAAAGAAATAGGGTTCTACGGTTCTACTGTTGGCAATTGCAACTGATACAGTATTTGTTCAGTCGGAATTCCCGTTAAAACGAATCGCAGTGTGGTGTGTAGATTATGTGTAATGCTTTTACTTCCTTACTTACTTACTTAGGAGGCGCTACAGTCCGGGGTGGACCAAGGCCTCAACCAACAACCTCTTCCAGTTAGCGCACTCCTAGTTGGTTAAGGTATGATGCTTTTAGTGATTGATTTTCAATTAGTTTTTGTATCTTGTATACATATTACTCTCACTTTTTGGATCTATCGCCGTGAAAACAAACTGCTTTTGCTGCTTAGTAATACAGAAATAATACGGATCGCTAGCTAAGGTGTGGATCCTTAAAAGAAAGCGTAAAACCGCTTTGTAATTTAAATATTTAAACACGTTGCACACTTGAGAATTGGCTTTCATTTTAATTTTTTGCTCCATATTTTCATCCATATTTTTACGATATTTGATCCATAATTATTCAAGCCCTGGTCATAAACATAAAATAAGATTTTTCATGTATCGAGTTACAGAGTACCTAGGTACCTAGTGAAAAACAATAGGCTTTCGAATTAGTGGAGCATTCGAATTACCGAGTATTCAAATTAGTGAGATAGTACTTATCAGAATTCTGGTTATGTTGTTGCACGAATTCAAAATTTTGTCGGATGAAGCGAAAATAATTATTCTGCCGCTTGCAACAACCTACATGTGTGAATCGGCGCAGGGTCCTAAGTCTACAGGCCAAAAGTCCGCAGTGGACTTTTGACCCACCTTGGTGGGTTATAGGTTCACAAAACCAATTGTGCATAAGTACACAATTATTAAAATTAGTCAAATTTCGTATGAAAACAAAATTTCAGTCGTTTTCATTTATAATTTTAAGATGACTTGTTTACTGTTGCTTTATAAACTTCTCAAAAATGAAGTAGTGAACAATAGTGAAAGTACACATCTAAGGTTTCGCGCGAATCGTGAGCACCGTGGTGTAGTGGCAAGTGCGTTGGACTACTACGCAATGCTGCCCGGGTTCAATCCTAGCTCGAGTCCAATGCCTAAAAGTTTTTTCACTGTGCCGCCTCTCAATAAGCTTCTCAACTCGCCATTCGGAGTCGGCAAAAAACTGTAGTTCCCTTCCATTCATCCAAAAATATCACATGCACAAACAAATGGTTGTGAGAAGCAGGCCCAGGTTCACCCCGAGCTTTAGCGCCACCCAAAGGAAGATATATATGTAAGTCATAACAATAATTGTGGACTTATATGACTTATAGCCCACTTAATTTTTCAGATTGTGGAATTATGACCCAAAATTTTATGAACTTTTGACCCACCTGCATGGGTTATAAATTCACACTCAGTTTTTAAACTTATAACCTGGAATAAAGCGTTCGGTCCTATGACATATTTAACTCAACGTCATATTATGTATTTATGAATTGCTTATTTTGTGAGTTAACATGTTATTGTTTTTTCCATTAAAATTACTTATTACCAATTTAATAAAATTGAAAAAAAAAAATTAAAAATAGTTCTTGCCCTGTAACTATTTTTTTTTTTTAAATATTTTTAAAATATCCTCATTACCAACCCCAAATATTCAGGTTATTTGAGTTTTGTGGTATTACAAAACGGCACCACCTAGTGGAACTTGAGTTCTCAACAGAACCGCCACACGTACCTACATACCCAACTTGTAATAGCGTCGAAAAATCGTCGGCTGAGAATTTAGTTGTCGTATGTGAAAAGTACCTATTGTTGGCAAATTGAATTTGAAGTTTGACTTAATATATCTTTTTTTCTAGCGGACCAATTTTTATGAAATTTTCAGAGAATATTGGAAATATTTTACTCCTTAATTGTTTTTTTTATATAATGCTTTATCTCGTGATGTGAAAAAGTTATTGACGTATAAAAAAAACTATGTAGAATCATTTTGTTGTATGTAAGCACTTCCGAATTTTTAAATACTTACATACGACAAAAACCATTGCATACGATAAAATACTACTTATTCGTAAGTCAAGTTTGTCGTTTGTAGGTACGAAGATAAAAATTCAAATTAAGTTCTTGTACCTGTAATAATGAAATACAATACTAATGCAATTATTTTTTTTATTTTTAAGTTTGATTTTTTATAATTTTATAAGAACTTCTTGTTTTACAAGAAGTACATACATACAAAAATAAATTAAAAAATTTAGAAAATAAAGAAAAAATTATTTTTCCGATTAATTGATATTAAATGATTTGAAGCACATTTTCTATCCGTATAGGTACAATATTTTTTCTCATATGTGCTTGTAATTAAAATGCTTTTCGTTTTCACTAAGTATGGTACAGAGATCGGCGGAGCTGTTGGTGATGAAGCTGATATCAGATAATGATATCACTATCCTTATCGACAGTCACGCCGCGCTCAGAGCGCTATATTCGTATATCGTTAAATCAGTAACTGTAGAAGGTTATCGCTCTGCGCTCAAAACCCTAAGCAGACATAAAAGAGTTAAACTTTGTTGGGTACCAGGACACTCTGGTGTAGAAGGAAATGAGCTCACTGAGGAGCTACCAAGAAAGAGGGGGGGGCATGCCTATAACTGAGATGGTGCACTTAGCACCATCATCATGCGGCATCAGGGTGAAAATAAAGAATACCATCATTAGCATGGCGGGCAATAAATAGTCAAGAATAGAGGGACATAGGGTGTCAAATGCTCTTTGGCCGGCCTTAGATCACAAAAGGACCAAAGTAATACTTGGACTAAATAGGGCAAAGTTCAGAACTTTAATTGGAATTCTTTCCGGAGCTCGTTCGCGCAAAAAAGTTTCAGGGAGATACTTTTTTGATACATTGGAAGAAGTGGGCTAAACCGGCCACAATCAAATTTTTAAATTTAGCAGGCAAATCAAATGTTTAGACGGAAATGTTTCGGTTTTGGTATCATCTATAGAAGATTCCAGCGGATCGCGATGGGCCCACAATGGTGCCAAGTGTTTTCATGATGGCTCAGCCTCATACCCCGTCCTAACCTAACCTTACCTAACGTAACTGGCTTAAACACAACATATTCGTCTAACTTTTTCTTTGCTGGAAAGGCTGTGAAGAGGGCCAGTGCAGTAGGTATGTATGTAATTTGTTTCCAATATGTTGTGCCTAAGCCTGGTAAAAATCAGGTAAACCAGTAAATATTCATACATGCTAATTTTCTCTCACAATTGGTTGGCACAGGCGATACTAGTTTTAACACTAATAATACGCATACGTCAATTAATCACGCAAATTGTAGTAGGTATGTATTTATTTGTTGTATGCAAAGCGTTTCTTTTACATACGACCATTAAATTCTTACTAAAAAGAATTCAGATTTTGTATGAAAATTTGTCGTATGTAAAAAAAATTCTCTGCATACGACAAATAAATACTAAAACCGTTACTTAGAGCCTACATACGACAAAATAACACGGTATATCTCGGAAACTATTGATGGTAGGCAAAAACTGATAGCACCAACAGAAAGATCTCATCGAATAATATAATAATGCATCAAAATCAGAAAATGCTAAAATTTGACATACGGCAACTATATTCTCAGCCGACGAAATGGCAAACGGGAAACGAAGTGCTCCGCGAGGAATTTCTCTACTGAAAAGTGCTCCGCGACCAAAAAAGTTGGGGAACCGCTGCTCTAGACATTTTTAAAACTACAGACTCTACAGTGCTACTTATCACCGTGTTACGAGCTGCTGCAAAATCGATTAGCCGGAAGCCGTTGTCTGTGGTCGTGTCGTGGAGGCTGGATCGCGGTAATATCTGCCTTATACCGCGTGAGGACAGATTCAAGTTTTTGAATAGTACCTGTAGTGTGCAATGAACGCACGTTCCAGGTGCATATTCTCAAATCGTAGTCCGTGGACGTTCCGGGTCGTGGTGTTGAATGAGGGGGTCCATTATCCGAGGCTAGTGTCTCTCTCATAACTATCTTTTTTTTACGTGGAAAGGAAGTTACCTCACACTTTTACTCCTAAGAGATGGCGTCCCAATGCAGTTTTTCATCTTATAAACATTTTTTGTGTTTGCTTATTTCCATATTTGTATCTATGGTGTTTGCAAGATACACAAACATGTTGCAGAGAATGGAAAAAGAAAAATAACATCCAAGTACCGTGACCGTCCGTTTCTCGCTGTTCTTAAGAATTTCATGTATCTCTTTCGTACAATAGGATCATGGGGGAAGGGGACTGTTTTCTTTGCGACACGAGATACGAGAAACGTGATATCAAGTACGTGTGCATATTCCGATATTCATTGGAATAGGTCATGATTCATGAAGGATAGATATTATGATAAATTATTTAAGGTAGGTATATGTATATATGTACATACTTCCTTGATTGCTGATGCTGGGAAGTAAATAGAAGAAAATTAAAAAAAAACTAAATGACTGACGATTGAGCCTGGGAACCATTTTTTTGACGATTCCGGGAAACAGCCATTTTAATTCGTCATTTTAGGGTGAAATCATCGATTTTGAAATTTTTAAATACCCCGGTCTTTTTTTTGTTTACATAAGCGTGGGAAAATTTTAATTCGTCATTTTTGGGTGAAATCATCGATTTTGAAATTTTGAATTACCCCGGTATTTTTTTGCTTACATTAAGCGTGGGCGAGGGAGAGGAGGGAGTGCGGAAGAAGGTTGTTGTTTGTTTGCATTAAGAAGGTGTTGGGTTACATTTTTGTTTTTAATTGCCGATTCTGGGGACACAGGAAGACAGGAAGTGACGTCATCAGGAAGATAGAGGGTTACATTTTTGGGTGAAATCTGGGAATTCGGAGCAATTAGTGTCATGGAATGTGATTGATGTGTACTTACTGCGTACTTAGTGTGTACTTAGTGCGTACTTAGTGTACTTAGTGTGTACTTAGTGTACTTAGTGTGTACTTAGTGTGCATAAGAGAGTACTTAGTGTACTTAGTGTGTATCAGAGAGTACTTAGTGTGTACTTAGTGTACTTAGTGTACTTAGTGTGTACTTAGTGTGTATCAGAGAGTACTTAGTGTACTTAGTGTGTACTTAGTGTGTATCAGAGAGTACTTAGTGTACTTAGTGTGTACTCAGTGTACTTAGTGTGTATCAGAGAGTGCTTATATATATATATATATATATATATATGTATATATGTATGTATGTATGTCTATATGTGTGTATGTATGCACATATGTTTGTTTATTTATATGTATGTTTTTTTTTTTTTTTTTTTTTTTTTTTTTGTAAGAAAGGTGGAAAGCATCAAAAGCCTGTGTGTGGGACTTTAATCCACTAAAACCACCTCCTGCCTCTGTTCCCTGGTCCCCACGGTACCACTGTAAGTATTTCGTCATGGGGGGGACTTCAGCCGTAGCTTTTCCTCATCTTCACAGGTCTTTGTCAATGTGTCTGAAACTGTTCTGAAGGGTATTGTTCGTTTATGTATATGTCAGTACGTGTGGGTCTAGTCTAGTTCGTTAGTTTCGTATGGTGTATGCGTAAGTTCGTGTGTGTGTCATTCCGTATACGTTCATGTCTTTGAAGTTCGGTTTGAAGGTCCTGTTGTGTGAGCTATTGCCTGAACGGCATTTCCACGCTGTAGCCGCAGTTAATTTGTTACACGTCTGCGTCCCTCTGTGAGCGCATGTATATTCGTATGTCCACCTGTCTGTGCCTTTGCGTAGGTGAGTTTTGGTACACAGCAGCGTTACCGCTCGTTTCCACTCTGTAGCTTCTTCTTTCTCGCTCTAGTCTCCTCAACTCCTGGCATACATCTTTGGCATAGAAACTCACTGCGTTCCATCTGTCTTCCGATTCTAGCATGTGATGTACTAGATTCTCCGGAGTTGGTGTTTCTCCCAGCGCTGTTTGAAGTGCATCCCTTTGCAGTTGGAATCGTGGGCAGTGGAAGAATACATGCTCTACGTCTTCGGGGGTACCACTGCATGATGGGCAAGTGGGAGAGTCATCGTTCTTGTATTTGTGAAGATATGACCGGAAACAACCATGTCCCGTGAGCAGTTGCGTTATGAAGAAGTTAACTTCACCATGTCTGCGGTTTATCCAAGTCTCTATACTCGGGATAAGGCGGTAAGTCCAACGGCCCTTGGAAGAAAGGCTCCAGCGTTGCTGCCACTCTATCAATCCTGTGCTTCTTTCTCTGGTGTCCGCTTCGCTGTAAGTCAGCCGCCGGTCCTGTCTGCTCTCTAGGAACTTTTTCTGCAGTTCTTCCGCCAGTATATCGATTGGTAGCATTCCTGCGATGACGCAGGCTGCGTGGTCCGAGGTGGTGCGGAAAGCACTACTAACTCTTAGTGCACATAGTCGATTTACTGCTATGATTCTTCTTTTGTATGAAGTCACTTTCATAGCTTCGGCCCAAACTGGTGATCCATAAAGCACTACGGATGTGACTACTCTAGCTAAGAGAAGTCTGCGGCTGTATCTTGGCCCTCCTATATTTGGCATAATCCGCGCAATGGAGGCACCCACACGGGAAGATTTGTTGCTTACGTACTCCAGGTGTTCTTTAAATGTAAGCTTTGAGTCAATCATAACGCCAAGGTATTTGATAGCTGGTTTTGATATTATGTCATGCTCTCCTACAGCGAGCGTGATGGTTTCTCGCTGCTTCCTACTGGTTATTAGTACCGCTTCTGTTTTGTGTTCAGCTAGCGCGAGGCCGACTGATGCTAGCCATCGTTGAACTACTGAAATGGTCTCATTGCTAATTTGAACAACTTCTTCCAGGAGTTTTGCAGTTACAACTATTGCGATGTCGTCCGCAAATCCCACTATTTTTGCCTCGCCTGGTATTTGAAGACGAAAGATGCCATCGTACATGAGGTTCCATAGTATTGGTCCCAGAACTGAGCCCTGGGGGACTCCTCCAGTGACGGCGTATTGCTTTACGCCGTCATCTGTTTCATAGAGCAACAGTCTTTGTCGGAAATAGTTTTTCAGAATTTCCCTGATGCAGGTTGGTACTCTCATATTTCGAAGCGCCTCAAGGATATGTTTCCAGCTTGCGGTGTTGAATGCATTCTTAACGTCTAGTGTTATGACGCAGCAGTACTGCTTTGCGCCTTTTCTCCATCTTCTTCCTTCTATGGCCCTTTTCGCCGTGTCAACCACTTCTTTAATGGCATGAACTGTCGAGCGTGCTTTTCGAAATCCGTACTGATGTGTTGATAGTCCACCAGCTTCTTCAATCGCCGCTTCCAACCTGTTACCGATAATGCGCTCCAAAACTTTTCCCGCGGTGTCCAACATACAGAGCAGGCGGTAGGCTGATGGATCTCCTGCCGGTTTACCTCCCTTCGGTAGTAGTACGAGTCTCTGTTTCTTCCATTGATCGGGAAAAACTCCTTCACTCAAGCAGGCATTATAAATATCCACAAACAGGTCCATTCTGGTTCTAATCGCAGCTTTCAGGGCTATATTTGGGATCCCATCCGGTCCAGGGGCTTTTTTATTTCCAAACCTGTTGCTTGCCAAAAGGATCTCGTCTGGAGTTATCCTAGGAATTTGTTGAGCTGCTAAAGATGACTCGTTCTCCAGTAAAATTTCCGGTTGCCTTGGAAATAGGCCTTCGACTATTTGCTCCAATACATCTGTGCATGTGGGGGATGGGGATCGAAAAACTTTCAGCTTTTTCATCACCACTTGGTACGCTCTTCCCCAGAGGTTTTCATCTGCTCCATTGCATAGCTCGGCGAAGCTCCGACGTTTGCTGGTATTTATTGCCGTTTTCAGCTCCTTTCGCGCTACTTTATACCGATGGTGGAGTTCGGTGAAATCGTCTCTTCCTCTACTGCGCTGGCACTGTCTCCTTGCACGGTGACATCTTGCGCGCAGTAGTTCAATGTCCTCATTCCACCAATAGACTGATGGGTAGCGTATATTCGTCGTTCTTCTTACCATAGATGCGTCGCAGGCCGTTGTAATGTGCGCAATCAGTTGCAGAGACTTCTCATTAGCCGAACCCGTCAACGTAGCATCCGCGATCATAAGGGCGAAAGCTTCTTCATCGAATGTATTTGTCTTCCACCCTAATCTGTTAGTTATTCTCGCGGATGTATTTTGACGTCGCCTTTCTTCATTCCTTGTTTCATACAATATAGCTTGGTGATCACTGTGAGTATAGTGTGAGCTGACCTTCCATGTTGTTCTCGGAGCAAGGCAGTTGCTTACAAAGGTTAGGTCGATTATCGAACCCGCCCCATTCCTGCTAAATGTATGTTCATTACCAGTGTTTAGGAGCACTACGTCAAGGACCATTAAAGCCTCTAGTAGTTTGCATCCTCTCGTGTTCGTCCTTGGGCAGCCCCATTCTGTGGCCCATGCATTAAAATCTCCGGCTATGATAGTCGGGCTTCGATCTCTAGCATCTATGGTCAATCTATCCAGAAAACTATCAAATTCCTCGATGGTAAGACTCGGTGGAGCGTAACAGCTGTAGATGTAGCAGCCATCAATTTTGGCACGCACGAAGAATGTACCAGGGTTTACCTCTGTTTCTTGGAAGGGTCGCTTACCGCAAGTCCATATTGCGGCTTTGCCTGTCGTGTCCGCTATCCATACAGTGTTATCATATTGCCGGTACGGTTCGCTTAAGATTGCGATATCAATATCTAGTTCACGAACTGTTTGTGTTAAAAGGGACTGGGCCGCCTCACAGTGGTTTAGATTTAGCTGCAGTAATTTCATTGTTTCGGCAGCAGCTCCCTCCATGCTCGTTGGTACGATGGACATCTACGGCTTCCTGTAAAGTGGTTACTGTCGATACCCTCTTTGCCTTGGCAGAGTAGACATTTTGGCTCCTCGTTGCATAGCTTCGCTATGTGACCATTTTTACCACACCGTAGGCAGTGTTTGGACCAGTCACTAGAACTTTTGCAAGCTCTGGCTATATGCCCGAATTCCATACATTTGTAGCATTTAATTGGGATAAGCTTCTCGCGTATTCGGCACACAACCCATCCTATGCGCACTTTGCCTGCTTCAATGAGCTGCTTGGCTGCTTCTGCTGGTAAGCTCACGGTTGCCGTCTGGGTACCACTGTAGGCTTTCCGAAGTGACTTAATTGTCACTGCTTTTATGGCACTGGTGTTTGCCAAGTTCTCTGCTAAGGCATTTATCACGTCTTCCTTCGTGGTGACCTCATCAAGATCTTTCACCTCAATCAGTGTCTCATGTGTTAGCGTCTTCACTTCCGCTTGTTCCACCAGGATACATTTAATTTGTTCCTCGAATTTAGTGGCCTGCGAGTTGGTAGATCTTTTCAGTTCAATGAGTAGATCGCCTTTCGCCGTTTTTTTGATGCGGTTAACATTTTCGCCAAGTTCTTTTAGTTGAGGATTGCTCTTGACCTTTCGCAGCATATCTGCATATGTCATATCGCCCTTTGTTCTTAGAACCAGCGCGTCGGGGCGGGTTGGTTTTCTCCGATCTTTTGCCCGTGGTCTTTGTTTGATCCAGTCAGGCTCAGTTTTGTTGCCTTCCGCCAGCGACTGGGTTGGTATTTCCTTAATCTCCTGTGGTTTATCTTTCGTCGCACCTTTTTCCATCGACGCCTTTTTCTTTTTCGATGGTGGGAGCTGTTTAGCCAACATATTCAAACGCGATGCACTCTTTGGTGTTGTATCTCTTTTCCTTTTTGGTGTGTCGCATATTTCCCCCTGATGGTTTACGGGCCGTTTTGCTGTCAGATTATTGGTCAGGCAAAGTACTCGGTTTTCTAACCCCTCCGCTGTTTGCGTCATCTTTGTTGCGGGTATGGGGGCACGGCCACTTTCATCTCGTGTAGGTCTTACATATCCTGCGTCAACTATCTTGTTATAGGCTGAGCGAACCAAACTTGTCAGTCTCCTGATCTCATGATGAACATTGTTTTTGCCCTTGTAGAAGTTCATCAGGTCCTCAATTCTTTGGCCGAGGATGTTCATGGCATCACTTTCAGCCTTTTCTTCGTTGGGGTCTGCTGTTTTTCTTCCTTCCACGCTGGGTGTACATTCCCTCACTTCTGGATTTTGGTCGGCTATCTCAGGTGGCTTCGAGCTTGACGACTCCTCTACTAAGATCACTTTTGGTGGTGATCGCACTAAAACTGAACTCCTCTGGAACGGATTTTTCGGAGTTGATAAGTCACACTCCGCTCCTTTTTCTTCGTTGTTATTATTTTTTTTTTGATTTTTTTCAGGTGTATTTTTTTTGTTTTGCTTGTTTTGGTTGTTTATGTTTAAATTTGTACTCATTTCTTTTGGGTCCCGACTCAAAGCCGCTATCTCCGTCCGGATGTGTATTCACCTCTGTGATCCCATGGTTATCTATGTAAGCAGGGAGGCCATGCGAGGGTTGACACAGGACCTTATGGGTACTTGTGCCAGAGCCAGATCGGTGCAAATCAGGAATGTTACATCTGAACATACACCACCAACTTAACGGCGACGTGACGGAGAACGTACTTTGAGGCCTGCCAAGGTTTTAACGGGACGGGGGCGGTTGCAGCATTAGCCTGAGAGCCGTTTCAGCCAGATTTCACTCTAGCTTACTAAGGTAACAGAATACTACAACCGTCAGCCCACAGCAATCAAGTCCAATCGATGGTCCGGTATACCGTAATTAAGACCTTACCGGGCTCGGTCCTAATGCCTAACCTATAGGCTTAACATGCATTACTTCTTGTGTAGACTTCATGAGTTCCCCCGATGCCACTCCTTGGAGTGGGGGGCACTTATTTGTGGACGGCACCGACTCGTCCTGTCACACAGAATTCATAGGGTTTCTGAGACGTTTTCAGCCTCGCCCTCCTTCTATGCCGCTTTTGGTCGGGGACTGCTTATTTGTTATTCGCAGTTAACCTGTGCACTACAGGCCGTTCAGCGATCCGCCACCTGCTGACCCCCACAGTAGCCTAAGCTTAGCCCTGTGATATTTATATGTATGTGTATAAGTATCTACGTATGCATGTGTGTATATTTGCATTTGATGTGGCGGTATATGAGTCATCTTCAAAGCAGTCGCGTGTCATATATGTATGTATGTACATATTTAGGTATATCGATGTTTTTGTTTATTGGACGAATGAATTAAAAAGCGGAATAGGAAAACAATGCTGAGAGGGAGGTAAATCGTTTCTCGGGTCTACTCACCTAGATCAGAATGTTTATTTCAGCTGTTGGCTGAAATGGGTAGTAGTGCTGACTATAATTTTTCAAGGAAAATTGTTTTTGTTGGATGGATGAAGTAAAAAGCGGAAATGAAACTCTGAGTTAAAGTGAGAGGAAAGATGTGCGACTGATTTATATTTGTTGGAGGAGGGAAATACTGATGAGATAGGAAACAATGATGAGAGGGGTGAACTGTTTCTTGGGTATGGTTTCCAGGGTCTACGCATGCAGATCAGATTGTTTATTATGGTTGTTGACTGAAATAGGTAGCAGTGTTGACTACAAAGTTTCAAGGAAAATTATTTTATTGGACGAAAGAAGTAAAAATTGTGTGACTGTAGAAATTGTGAGTCAGAGGGAGAGGAAAGAAGTGTATTTGTAGGCGGAAGGGAACAATGGATAGAGAGGGCTAGAGAGGGTTATACTCATAGAGATCAGATTGATTATTCTGTGCACCGTAGCGCAAGTGGTTAGTGCGTCGGACTACTGTGCCAGCGGTCTTGGGTTCGAATCCCGCCGCAAACACCAAAAAGTTTTTCACAGTGCCCACCTCTTTCGAATGTCTGACAAGCATCAAAGAGTATCATTTGTCACGATTGAGCTTCTCAACTCGCCGTTCGGAGTCGGCAAAAACTGTAGGTCCCTTCCATTCGTGCAAAAATATAGCACGCACACACAAATGGTTGCGAGAAGCAGGCCCAGGTTCACCTCGAGCTGTAGCGCCAACTAAGTAAGTAAGTAAAACAATTGAAATCATCTAAATGGAACAATTAAAAGACCTTGGAAAAATGAAGCCTCTTGAAGAATTGAACACACTGGAGCTAAAGAAGAGGTATAAGGTCCTCAATGTGTTATATTACCAGACGAAATACGGGCCTAGAGTTCTTATTGAGTTGGAGACAAAGAAGGTGTTTTTACCGACACGATTCAATTCCTTGGACGAGAGCATAATGAAGGCGCTATCATCAAGCGAAATTGAGGTAGTTAAATCCGTGGGGAATACTTTCGAGCTGGAGTTCTACCCAATATCGGAGGAAAACCTTTCTGTTGAAGAGGTAGACGTACTGTATTCTCAACCCTTTTTTTAAAAACACAAAAAAAAATTGCTAAATGTATCTACATTTTGAGATGTAAAAATAAATAATTTTGAACCAAAAACTGTTCTGCTATTGTTTTTCATTATTTTTTTCGATTTCGAGTTTTGAGGTGATAAACGGGGTGTTTTTGTTTTGTTTACTGAATGGAGGAGGTAAGAAGGTTGTGAGTATAGAAATTCTGAGACATAGGGAGAGAAAAGACGTGCGAATGGTTTATATTTGTTGACACGTGAACGATATTCAAGGTCTTCTAATTCAGATTGTTTATTTAGGCTGTTGACTGAAATGAATAGAGGGGCTAGAGAGGGTAATACTCAGAGAGAACAGATTGATTATTCTGACTTGTTGGCTGAAATGGATAGTGGGGTTAGTTATTTCCAAGATCTACTCATCGAGATCGGATTGTTTATTTTGGCTATTGGCTGAAATGGGTAAAGGGGTATTCAGATCATTGTGTATATGTTTCTGCGCATGCATAAAAAAAACTGCGTATCAAATAAAAATTAGAGCAAGAGGTCAATACATCGTTGATATCAAATTCAAACATCGTCATTTATGCTGAAAAATATGTCAACACAACAGATCGAACGTAGTTCATCGGAAGTGTGGCTCGTATTTGGAATGATTTATCTGGTCGCTATAGGCCACTTACTTACTTCCTCCATTCGAATGTTCTGTAGTTTCTTGTTATAAACACATTTTGCTGATTCGACTATACTCATAGCTACGGTCCGTGCAGGGTCCTTATGGGAGTGATTCGAATGTTCAGTTAGTTTCTTGTTATAAAGAAATTTTGCTGATTCTGCAAATGATATGGTCTGTATGGATCCCTCATACGAGTGCTTCGAATGGTAAGTGCTTGGTTATCGCGGTCTCAATCCACCAAAAAGATATTTGAATCGCACCAGACTTATCCTCAGAGCTCTGCTATGTTATGGCTGAAACTATGGGTGAGAAACAGAAGAAAATGTGGGTTTGCAGTACCGAGAAGTACTGCGAGTATACAAAAAAAAAAACTCCAAACATCACCTTTGCACAATGCGAACTTTATTCCTTGGTTGACCAGTTAAGACTAAACTTTAACATATAAAAATCCAAAAAAACTTGACCACTTGAG
Organism: Brachyopa scutellaris; assembly: GCA_949775065.1. Classification (NCBI taxonomy): domain Eukaryota; kingdom Metazoa; phylum Arthropoda; class Insecta; order Diptera; family Syrphidae; genus Brachyopa; species Brachyopa scutellaris. The sequence goes on from OX459113.1 coordinate 70,383,317, forward strand.
TAGCAAAGCTATTTAGCTTTTACGGTAACTATATATGTGGTCAATTCAAATTCAAACTTACAATAATATACTAATACATACAAAATTGAGTGAAATACATACAAAATTGAGTGAACAACTATCCTAAGAGTATGCAATTCAAAGTCAAGCTTTAGCACAACTAAATTCAATAAAACGTTGCCTATCTCAGCGGGTGACTTTTGTTGAAGTGAACATTCCGGCCTCACTTTGCAGAACTGCAAAAGACCAAATCCGAAAAAATCCAGTTGCATGAAAAATCCATCGGTGGAGGTGTTTTTTAAAGAAGCGCCTCGGCTAACTCCTTCGTAGGGGTTAGTAAATCCATCGCTGGGGGTTTATTTTATGAGCGCCCCGACTCACTCGAACATGTTAGTGGGTTATTTAATTAAGAAAAAATTCAAATAAATATAGGTATAATTATTTAGGTGCTGTGCAGTGCATTTTAGAAGAATAAACAAAATGAAATTCATATTCGCGTCGCTAAATTGTATCTATTGGGTAGCTAGATGAACTCGCAACAAGTCTTCGTCGACTGGCAAAAGGCATAGTTTTACAATTGACCGAACAATCTCACCGTGTTTTGTTTTTAAAGTAACAACCCGAACTCTTCCATCTTTTCCTGGGTGAACAGCGCTAACCTTTCCCAAACGCCACATTGCAGGCGGTAGGTTTTCATTCCGAATTACTACAATATCCCCGACGCCGAGATTTCGCTGTGGATACTTCCACTTAGTTCTTCGTTGGAGCTCGGATAGATATTCCTCTTTCCATCTCTTTAAAAATGACTGTAAGATCTGTTGTACTTTGTGCCAATTTTTGACAGGTGTGTCTTCGCCTATCTGATTTTCAGGTAAAGAAAGTAGAGGGGCACCTTTCAAGAAGTGACCCGGAGTCAGTGGGAGGGGATCCGATGGGTCTTCGCTCAGAGAAGAAATTGGGCGAGAGTTCATACATGACTCGATTTTTACAAGCAATGTTGTAAATTCCTCAAAGGTAAGCTTTGAATTACCAATTACCCTTTTAAAATGCGATTTAAAGGTCTTTATGCCGGCCTCCCAAAGACCTCCCATATGAGGGGAACCTGGTGGAATAAAATTCCATTTAAGATCTCTGGGAAGGTATGCCTTTTCAGTTTCCGAAGTCGCATCGGAAATTGCCTTTCGAAGTTCGGTTGTGAGAATCCGATTTGCGCCCACAAAGTTGGTCCCATTGTCGGAAAAAATTTGCTGAGGAACGCCTCTTCGTCCAACGAACCTGTCGAAGGCCGCTAAGAATGAATCTGTAGATAGACTACCTACAGCTTCTAAATGCACAGCTTTGGTACAAAGACAAACAAAAAGACAAGCGTATGCCTTTACTGATTGATAAAATCGACCTTTTTGAATTTTGATATCAAATGGTCCCGCAAAGTCTAGCCCAACATTAGTGAACGGAAATGAAAAATTAACTCTTTCAAATGGAAGAGAGCCCATTATCTGAGTTTGAAGTTGTTTTTTCTGCAAAACACAAGCCTTACAATTATGCAGATATGATTTTATGAGATTCTTAAGTCTTAAAACCCAATAATTTTTTCGAATCAAATATAGCATTAATTGGTTTCCGCCGTGAAGAGAGAGTTTGTGAACAAAATCAACTAAGAGTCGTGACATCTGACTTGCATATGGCAAAATTATAGGAAACTTCTCGTTAAATCCTAAAGTTGCATTCGTTAAACGACCGTTCACTCTAATTATTCCTTCAGAATCAATCATAGGGTTAAGTGATAAAATTTTGCTAGACTTATTCAGCGGCTTTGAATTAGCTAAGGACTCATATTCCTCAGCAAAATAACGCTTTTGGGTTAGAAGGGTTATTCGAGTTTTCACGAAAGCAATCTCGTCGTGAGTAAGAGTAGTTGAAAGAAATTGGTGATTCTCTTTCCTTTTAGGGTGGGTACTATTTAAAAATCGAAACATGTACGCTAATACGTTTAATGCTTTTGAAAGTGAAGAAAATCGAACTAATATGTCAGAGTCATCTTGATTAACGACAAAACTCTTTAATTTTCGTTCTTCTAGATTCCATTTCGGATCCTTCGTGAGTTTCATTCTTGGCCAGTTCTCTTCAGGCAACTTTAACCAGCTAGGCCCATACCACCAAAGACTGTTCGTTATTAGATTTTGCGGCATTACTCCTCTGGAGCTCAAATCTGCCGGATTATCTTCTGATGGAACATGTCTCCAAACACTATCCTAAGGACACTCTGTTTGTATTTTGGATACCCTATTTCTGACGAAGGTTTCCAAACGGGATGGACAATCATGGATCCAATACAAAACAATCATAGGGTCAGTCCAAAGATATATGCGAGACGGTTCTAATTGCATGCTTGTTAATACGATATTTATGAGCTTCGTCAAGAGGAGCGCTCCACAGAGTTCTAAGCGCGGAATTGATATGGCCTTCACAGGTGCAACTTTGGTTTTTGAGCAAAGTAAATGGGTGTATGCAGCCTCAGATAGAGAATAAACTGCAGTACACCGATGCTGCATATGCATTAAGAGATGCATCGCAAAACCCATGAAGTTCAACGGAAACATCAGGAGAATAATTAATCCATCTTTGAATTCGGATCTCTTTCACGATCGGAAATGAATCGACAAATTGAGTCCAAATATCCAAGCGATTGGACTCAACCGGACAATCCCAATCCGTTTTATCTCTCCAAACGTCTTGCATAAGAATTTTCAGCATAACCGTAGTAGGCGCTAGCCAACCGATTGGATCGTAGATTTTCGCTATGTTTGAAAAGAGTTCACGCTTCGTTAAGGGTTTACTTACTTGCTCAAATGCCTCGCAGCGAATATAAAAGAAGTCTTCCTTGGCATTCCAGCCAATACCTAAAACTTTGGTGTTGGAGCATTCATCCAACAAGAGAAGATTTTGATTAAGTAAGTCACATTTCGGGATGTGTTCCAACAATCGCGAGTTATTTGCAGTCCATTTTTTGAGGACAAAACCTCCAGATAAAAGAAGCGCTTTAAGGTCCTGTTGCAGAGCGAGTACAGATTCTATGTCAAATCCGCCCGAGAAGACATCGTCGACATAGAAATCGGAGCAGACTGCTTCCTTAGCTAGAGGATACTCATCGCCTTCGCGAGCTGTAGTAAGGTGCGAATTGCAAGATATGGAGCACAATTGACTCCGAAAGTGACTCTATTTAACTCAAAAGATTCTATCTCTGAGTTATCAGAAGAACGGAAGAGAATTCGCTGGAATCGACAGTGATCCTTTTCAACCAGTATCTGCCGATACATTTTCTCAATATCACTATTGAAAACATAGGGATATTTACGCCATCGTAGAAGTATTGACTGCATGTCATTTTGTAAGGGGGGTCCCGGATACAGAGCGTCATTCAGACTTATTCCCTTTTCAGACAACGCACTTGCATTGAAAACGACTCTCACCTTAGTTGAGGTGCTGTCTGGCTTCACGACAGCATGATGGGGTAAATAGAAATGTCCAATTTGAGGAGTTGAAGGAGTGCTGGAAACTCGCACCATGTGGTCAAGCGAAATATATTCTTGTAAGACACTATGATACTCTTGCTTGAGCGTTAAATCTTTTAAAAGACGCCTCTCTTGACGCAGATATTGTGAAAATGCGTTGGTTTTTGATTCACCTAAAGTGCTAAAATCGAAGTTTGGCTTGAATGGCAAATTCACACAATATCTACCTTCTGCGGTTTTAGTTGTGGTACTTAGATATAAGTTTTCACAGTATTGATCTTCGTCTGTCATGGGTTTGACATCTGAAATATGCTCAATTTCCCAAAATTGCTGAATTTGCTTTTCAAGTCCTAGTTCACTGAAAAACGACTGAAAGGTGGGATTTGGTGAATTCTCCTCACATGGCCCGGAAAGGATCCATCCAAAAACGGTGTTTTGCGCAATCGGAGAATTCTTATTTTCTCTCCTTATACCATCGCGCAATAAAAGGGGGTAGATATCTGCTCCTATTAGAATATCCACATTAGAAGGCTTTTCAAAATTTGGGTCAGCTAATCTTAAGCTCTTTATATCAACCAAGTTTGATATGTCTACAGCTCTTGAAGGAAGAGGTCCAGTCAACCGTTTGAGAACGATTGCATTTACTGGAATTTGAACCGTGGGATCGATGCGAGATTCAAGAGTAAGAGAGCACATACTCGTTGCAAGTTCACTTTGGACTTTTCCTATTCCGCAAACTGTAGCATTTGTACCGAACGTACTGAGTTTTAATCGATTCACTACTGATTGTAAAATAAATGTGGCTTCGGAGCCAGGGTCAATCAGTGCTCTTAACAAGAATGCCTGATTGTACACGTTAATCTTGATAAGCGCTGTTGCCAACAATATCTTTTTATGTTGGGTTATAAAAAGGCTCTTTAAAGCACTGGCACTCGTAGATGCTTGCGGCTCGTCTTGAGAGTTACTTTTTGGCTCGTTTTCTAGACAGTGTTGCCGCGTGGAACAAACTTGTTTGTTGGAAGTGGACTGTATCGGAGAAGGGTTGGGGGTAATTTTAACTTCGGGAGAAGTAACACTATTATTGTGTAATGCGGTAACCTGTGATTCGGTATTTGCACCATGAAGAAGGGAATGGTGTCTTTTACCACACTGACTGCAAGAAATTTTGCTCTTGCATTCATAAACAGAATGCGTCAGCGCAAGACAATTGTAGCAGTATTTATGGGTTCGTACTACATTTCTGCGAGATGAAGAATCCGTATCCAAAAACGCTTTGCATAATCTTAACGCATGACTACTTTTGCAAAGCTTACATGAAGAATAGCTTTGTTCAACGTGAAAATTATTTACTCGTTTCGAATTGTTATTCGAAGCAGTACTCTTTCGAGAATTGTGTTTGACTTCTTCGACAGATTCAAGAACTCTGTATCTTGAGACAAGAAAGTCATTCATCGTTTTCCAAGAAGGATTTTCACTTTTGTCGGCAATACTTTGTTCCCAGAGAAAAAGGGTGTTTTCAGGAAGTTTCTGAGTAATTGTAAAAATTAGAATTGGATCCCAGTTCGCAATATCTATTTCATAGCTTGACAGAATTGAAAGACAATCTGTAACAGTTCTGTGAAGTTTTCTGATTGCCGCTCCGTTTTCATTGGAGATTGTTTGAAGCGAAAACAATGCTTTTAATTGCGTATTAATCAGAAGGCGCTTATTTTCATATTGATTTTTCAACGCCGTCCAGGCTAGCTCTAAATTGTCACTTGTTAAAGCAAATTTAACTACAATGCCATGAGCTTCGTTTTTTGTTTTGAGTCGTAGATGATACAACTTTTCAACCTTGCTTAGTTTTGGATGCTGCAGGTAAACAGATTTGAACATGTCACGAAATGATGGCCAAGATTGATAATCACCCTGAAAGCATTCAGCATCACATGGTGGTACCCGGACACACCACTCAGGCTCAGCTTTAATAGATTGTGGACCAATTAGACCGCTTTCCTTATTATCTTGGTCTAAAATTTTCTTAGTTAGATCGACCATTGAGCCAACAGTGGAAAAATAGATTTCCGAAACACTAGCATATTTTGTTTGAATGGCAAGAAGCTTTGTTTCATCCAAAGCATTATCGCGATTTCGAAGGCAATTGACGTACGTTGCTTTAAAATCGTGCCACAAACGTTCAATCTCATTTTTTCGAGCATCTAACGAACCGACAGTCAAAACGTCTTTCTTGGTTTCACGATAAGCTTTAATGAATCCATTTAGCTGCCTTACGTTGAGGAAAAAATCATCGCAAAGAGACATTTTCTCAAACGAAAAGAAAAACTACGATCTCCGAAGAAGAATGGATTGCGAAAATATTTCAAAAAAATTTATATAAATCGCTTTTGAAAAACCAATTCGAAATAAATTTCAAAAATTCTAAGAAATGTTCCGTAAACTTTTTAGAAAAGGAATATTTCTTTACCTCTATATGTACCGTTCACAAGAAAAAGATGTCCCGTTTTAAATCGAACGACTACTAAAAACCGTAATATGTATGTCCTCACTATGCCGTTTACCGTACGAACTAAGAAATCCTACAAATATCTCGCCACGTTCAAAGCACGTGTAGAAATAGCAAATAAAATATTTTGCAATATCACAATAATTGAAAAAGGAAAAATTGTCGAATAACCGAATAGATTTTTTAATTACACTACACGATTATTTCATTTAAAATCACTAAAAATGCACAGCACCTACCTTTGGATATTGGATTGAGGGAGTTTCGCATGGGATTCACAAATTTTCAGCTTTTATTTGGCTCGGCTGGACCATCAAATGATTGGTTATCGCGGTCTCAATCCACCAAAAAGATATTTGAATCGCACCAGACTTATCCTCAGGGCTCTGCTATGTTATGGCTGAATCTATGGGTGAGAAACAGAAGAAAATGTGGGTTTGCAGTACCGAAAAGTACTGCGAGTATACAAAAAAAAAACTCCAAATATCACCTTTGCACAATGCGAACTTTATTCCTTGGTTGACCAGTTAAGACTAAACTTTAACATATAAAAATCCAAAAAACTTGACCACTTGAGTAGCAAAGCTATTTAGCTTTTACGGTAACTATATATGTGGTCAATTCAAATTCAAACTTACAATAATATACTAATACATACAAAATTGAGTGAAATACATACAAAATTGAGTGAACAACTATCCTAAGAGTATGCAATTCAAAGTCAAGCTTTAGCACAACTAAATTCAATAAAACGTTGCCTATCTCAGCGGGTGACTTTTGTTGAAGTGAACAGTAAAGCTATGGACATCTCTTGTATAAACAAATGTTACTGATTCTTAGCTATGGTCCCTCATATGAGCATCTTTTGTATAAACAAATTTCGCTGATTCGACTATATTCCTAGCTATGATCCGTATGGGTCCCTCATATGAGTGCTTCGAGTGGTAAGGTTATGGGTATATTTTGTATAAACAAAATTTTGCTGATTCGACTATATTCCTAACTATGTATGGGTCTCCATACGAGTGCTTCGAATGATAAGGCTATGGGTATCTTATATATAAACAAATTTCTCCGATTCTCCTAGCTATGATCCGTATGGGCCCCTTATGCGAGAGCTTCGAATGGTAAGGCTATAGGTATCTTTTGTATAAACAAATTTTGCTGATTCGACTATATTCCTACGTATGGGTCCCTCATATGAGTGCTTCGAATGGTAAGGTTATGTGTATCTTTTGTATAAACAAAATTTTGCTGATTGGACTATATTCCTGGCTACGATCTGTATGGGTCCCATATGCGAGTGACTCGGAGGGTATGGAATATTCATGCTTTGACATGCTTGAAAGTCTGGGTTTATTTATCTTTTTGACCATATCGTTTATTGAATTCGTTGTGGATCATATTTCTAAATAATTCACAGACACACACACACACACATACACACACTCACACAATTGACAACATTTTTCTAATCCCAAGATTGTCACATTGAATAACAGTGTCCCATATTCGTATATAAAGGGTGATTTTTTAGCTGGTTTGGTTTTGGCAACACTGGTTTTGACAGCTGACGTGTGTTTAGTACCTTGTGTCACTGTCAAACAGCTTCAGTTTGGTTTGCAATTTAACCATGGATCGTCTTACAAATGAACAACGCTTGCGAATTATTGAATTTTACTATCAAAATTCGTGCTCGGTTCGAAATGTTCATCGCGCGCTGCTTCCATTTTATGATCGGCATTCTCGACCTTCTGAGCAGTCTATTCGGAAGATTGTGACCAAATTTCGCACCAAATTTACTTTGTTGGACATTAAACCACCAACACGTTTACGTACTGTGCGTAGTGAAGAAAATATTGCGGCCGTATCAGCTAGTGTGACAGAAGACCGCGAAATGTCGATTCGGCGCCGTTCCCAGCAGTTAGGAGCGATGATAACAAACTTTTTTTTGCCCGAAATGGAAGTTCTTGACTTGCATGATATGTGGTTTCAACAAGACGGTGCCACATGCCACACAGCACGCGAAACAATGGCGCAATTGCGAGGCGAGTTTGGTGAACAGTTAATTTCACGTTTCGGGCCGGTCAATTGGCCGCCTAGATCGTGCGATTTGACACCATTAGATTATTTTTTGTGGGGGTATGTCAAGGCTAATGTCTATAGGGACAAGCCCGCTTCGATTGACGCACTGGAAGCCAACATCCATGCATTCATTCGTGAGATACCGGCCGATATGTGTGAAAGAGTATGCCAAAATTGGACTCAGCGGATGGGCTACCTGAGACGCAGCCGCGGTCAACATTTGCATGAAATTATCTTTAAACATTAAATTGCAAGGTTCAAACTATCGATTCAAATAAATATTTCATTCATTTTTTCGAATTTTTTGTGTTTTTTTTTTTAAAAAAGTTCTCAGCCTCTTAAAAAATCACCATAAGACCCTACCAGCAGATAGATTTTTAGTAATATCGAACCTAATCGAAGTCGTAGTACATATCATGGAGTTTATTACACAAGTTATTGAAAATCAACTGGGATTAGTTGAATGTCAGTGCCGGGATCATCCGGAATTTATCGACGGATCGCGAAGATTAAACTACGAGGGAAACCAGTCCCTTAAAAAATTGCAGACATTAATATAAATGCTGCATACCTTTTACGAGCTATTGGAGCAGAGTGGCATCTATACCCCGCCAATGCATCCTGCATTGACGGCTTTAATGGTTATACATACATAATTAAAAAAAAAAATTATATGTATATAATATTAAAAATTAATAATAAAATGTTGAATGTATTTTAAACTAAAAAAAGATAATTTTGTGTTTTTTTTTTCAATTTTTCTTTTTCCTATTGCTGTTGTTTTTGTGTGATTCCAAACAGGGTGATTCCAAACAGGTCGGTTACAGATAGCAGTTAGCGGATAGATATTTCCCACCACTATACTATTTATTTAATCTTTCGGATAATGAAAAATCTTTTGCTTTCACCTTCTGTCAGGCCTTCTCAGATAAAACTTTATCAGCATCAGAACAGACAAGTTTTTATTATTAGCATATTCAATATCAGGTTCACGACAAGCCTCATCCAACTGATTAATTCCATGATCTCCCTAAGCAGGATGTTCTTTTAACTTAATCCCAGGACCATAGAAAGTATATGACGAAAGATGTAACTCGAATGGTAATTTATTTCTTAATAAATTTACCAGTCCGTATTCTTCTGATGAATGTTTTGACTGACCTGATATACTCGATAGTCTCTCGTTGAAAGCAATTTCATTTTACGACTGTAGTCTCTGCATCACCCGAAAAATACCTATTTACGCAAACTTCTGAAATCAATTCATGAAACGGAATATAAAAGGCGACCGTTTTGAGTAGAATACATCAGTAACCGCCAGGCATTACAGTGAACCAAGCATAAAAAATAAATATAGAATACAATGAACTATATAGTGAAACATTAAGCTCGGTAGATAATCCAGAAAAATCTGTAAATTGGAATAAATGCGGGAGTGAGAGTAAAAGTGAAAGAACAGAAAAAAGAAACTTGACTAAGAAATTAAGGGATTGGCGTAGGCAATGCAAGCCAGGAAGAAAGTGATGTGAAAATTCTGAATTCCTAAGGATTAAGTGTACCTTGGCCCATGAAAAGCCTTTTGAAGCAGCCTTCCAAGCCAATATTATTCTTCACCATTGGTATTTGTTTTTTTCTTGTCTAAATAATTTTATGTAGAAAAATGGCCGAAAAAGGAGTTTTAAAACGATGCAATGCAATACTTGGAATGGAAAATATGAAAGGTATATATATATCCATATCTAGTATATATGGTAAAATAAACAAAAGACAATTTTTTTTTGTTGAATAATAATTCGTTTAAATAATTATTATTTAGAATACGAGTTGCTGGAAAAACCTTATTTGATTGGAAAGGAGATTCATGAATTGAAATCAGACAATCAGTCAATGCAAAGGCAACAGAAGGAGTTAATCAAAACTATAGCTCAGAACAATGTATTATTGAAAGAAGTACTCAAAAACGAAACTCTTGGCAACGCAGAGGTAAATCATTTTCTGCTTACAACTTACATTTACGATGAATTACGATAGATTGCAGGGCAATGCGTCTTTTAAAGATTTTCATAATATCAATGCTGCCCTATTTAGTAATACACTTGATCAGTTTATGAATAATTACTCTCCAAATGTTCTTATTATGTACTTTTCTTTTCTTATTTCAGAAGCTCTCTCTTTCTCTCTCTCTCTCTAAAGATGGATACATTAAAAAGACTACATCCACCAGATACGAACTGCCTTCCGATGTATAAAAGTCGATACCACAAAAGCGCATGCATCAACAAAAACAAAAAAAAAAAACCCTTGATTTATGCGTAACAAAAAGATTAATAAAGCACAATGAATTCAACTGACTTTTTATTATGAATTTTAAAAAGGAATAGAGTGAGTGTAAAGTAGATAGATGGAAGGAGAGATACAATTTTTGGAAAGTTTACTAACCTGTCAGTGTTGAAATGATATCGTAACTGTAAGTGCTGGTAGGTGCTGAAATAAGGACTAACCTATAACTACTTACCAGCCTAGGACATCCCTCATTATGATTATAAAATGGGAGATCGTTCCAAACGATCAAGTTACATACATATCGATGATAGAGCTGACGTGATCGATGCTGAGAGGGGAACGATGGTGAAAGGGGGGTGAATGGTTTTCTGGGTACACTCATCTATAATAGAAGTCAATATTTTATTAAATCATCTTACTGGTCTAAATTACTGTACATTGGTTTCCATTTTATACTTATAAAGAAAACATAAAGATATTGTAAAATTCCTGCCCAGTCGTGGGTTTTCTATCTCCTGTAGATAGAAATACAGGATTCGATTTGGATGAAACTTTATTCTGTATTCAATAACTAAACACAAGTCTTTTTCCAGCAATTTCACTCTTTATTCAATTATTGCTTCTTATTTCCATAAACTCATCACAATGTCCTCATTCTCTTTATCTTTTACAATCGCTTTTCACAATCTCTTGATTATCTCTTTAACAATCTCAAATACAATTACTTGTCAATCACTTTTCCTTTACTATCGCACTATATCACTTTCCAAATAAACTCATAACTCTTGAGTCTCTGCTAACTGACTGACTGACTGCGCCCCCTGTTGGGGTGTATTTATACTTCAACCAAAATACTCGAACCTTCTGTAATGTTCTAGGACGTGAACCATCTAGATTCCAAATACTGGGATCGTAGAATTGGTTGAACTAAACGGTCTACAGCAGATACGTCTATTCTCGGCTAGATGGCGCTATCTTCCGAAAATTCTCTTTTTGGGCTAAATACAACACTGCTCCCCTCTTAAAACTTGTTCGTCCCGAACAAGATCATCCGCATCTCCATGTAGTCTGTCCACATGAACGATTTTCGATTTTGTTTCTTCCTCCTTCAATTCTAACTCCTCGTGCAACGTCCACTTTCTATTAATTCTTCATAGCGACGTCCACCTTCTCCTCTCTCTTCTTGTTGACTTGACTACCCCCGAGGCCGACCAGTAGAACAAACATCGCATCTTTAAGTCCGACTGCATACACTGGACATCCCCAGCACCTCTCCATTGGGTTTCCTTCTTTTTCTTTTTCTTTCGGTGCGCCCAGTACACCAGAAATGCCATATGTGCCCTTATTCCTCCATTTGGCTTACAGTTCTTCTTGTCGGATATTAGAGTGCCTTCAACCACCTTCGGCACTCTCTCCTTTGGTTGCGGAGCCCCTACTAGAACTTCCAGAAACTTCGCTAGCAGACGCTTCGTTGAGCTGAAGTTGTTCCCGATTCGCTCAAGCTCCATAATTCGTGTTACCAATATCCTCCCCAATCCGGAATCAATCGTCTCTCGCAAAGCAGTGCAATACTTGATGGCATCTTTCAATTCTTTCTTAACATCTGATTCGGATAATTGTTTTTGTTTCTCTTCATTGTCCGGGAGATCTTCGGTGGCATCTTCACCGTCCTCTTTCTTTTGCTCAGCTTCTTCACACTCATTCTTTGTTTCAACAGTAGCTGGAGCAACAATCTTGCTTCTAGATAAATCTTCGGATAGAGCCATCTCTTCTTCATCTTCATCACGGGTCTCACTCAGTTCGTCACCCTCCTTTGTCTCCTCGGCGGAATCCTCATATTCGGTTCCCTCATCATCAGGTACAACACTCCGCTGACTGACTTCAACCGTTCCTATCACCGCTACCGTATACTCTTCCACCAAAAGACCTGAAGTTGTAGATGGACTCTTACCTTGTAGACCAATCTTGTGCAAAACGATTCCGCCACCCATTTTATCCTTGCACTCTCCAATGATTTTATCACCATCGCTCTCTTCCACCGCAGCTGATGCAATCGATTGGATTCCGCATTTACCCACTTCATTAAGTGCTTCCTGCTTTATTTCCTCCGGAAGATCCTCCTGCTTTTGTAGCAGCAGCCTCAAGTGTATTCTCCGGTGACTGCTTTTCCAGACGACCATTCTTGGCTTTCTCGTTTTTGGACTTTTCGATATATATCCCGAATCTTGTCTCAAAGTTCTTATCCTGCTCATGGAATTTAGCATCGAGAATAGCTTCCAGAAAATTCTTCAGATCATCCAGCAATGTCATCAAAGTGGACATATCTACTGGGGTACTTACTTCGAACATCGCTGCATCAGGATTTTCGCCATTTTCTGTTAGAGCGTTTTGCAATCTCAGTACCAGTTCCTTTTTTGTTCCCATTGTGGGAAGATTCCGCTCGCCAAGCACTTCTTTCAGCTCTACAAGTTTTAATTCTTGTAACGATTTAAGACCCATTTTCTCTTTCAATAAATACACTTCACAAAAAGTCACTGTTTCACTACTCGTTCTCGGTCTTTAACTTTACTTTTCTCGATCTTTCAAGACACACTGAACGACTGTTGGACTTTGTCTTTCACTTTCTAGATCTTTCTAATCACAGAATCGATCTGATCCGGATCAGATCAGAATAATAAAACAAACCAGATCAAAGTTCTGTGTTGTGGTGATTGTACCAGCTAAGTTCATTTTGACATTTAGTGCGAAGTTGCCATGCGAATGAATATTTTCTTTTAAATGAAAATTGAATGCGCTTGTTTTATTTTTTAGGAGGAAATTGTTAATTTTGATTAACAGATACCGAATGAGAATAATATTTTGCAGCTATAATTTCAGTTTCACATCGCTTACATTTCATTATGAGCAGAAAAATTAATTTATTCGAACAAAATAACATTAATGATATTTGGATTGCCAATAATATTTTTATATTCTAATCTGGCAACATTTACCCTTGGCAATTGTCGATAATACAGCAACATTCACAAACGAAAGTGTACCATAGTGAGAAATAGTCGAACTAATTTTTGGATCACGAAAATTGATCTTGACAAGAAGCAAGATCTCGGATTGTTGTTGTAATGCACACAAACTTATTTGTTGATCTGATCCGGATCAGATCACGGGGATAATAAAACACGGCTAATATTAAGAGGCAAGAAGAATAAAAAGAAAATAAAAAGAGACAAAAAGAATAAAAAGAGACAAAAAGAACTAAGAATACAATACAATAAACAATCTGATCTGGATGAGCTTACCCCTCTAGTCCCGCTAACAGTTATAATAAACAAACTATTCTGGATGGGTGTACCCAGAAAACCATTCACCCCCCTTTCACCATCGTTATCCTCTCAGCATCGATTATGTCAGCTCTATCATCGATATGTATGTAACTTGATCTGTGATCTACCATATTGGAAGAACGCCTCCGCTAACTGCTATCCGCTAACTAATATCCGCTAACTGATATCTTCAACCGACCTGTCTGGAACCGCCCCTGTTTGGAACCGATCTGTTTGAAACCGACCTGTTTGGAACGATCTCCCATTTTATAATCATAATGAGGGATGTCCTAGGCTGGTAAGTACTCGTAGGTTAGTCCTTATTTCAGCACCTACCAGCACTTACAATTAAGATATTATTTCAACACTGACAGGTTAGTAAACTTTCCAAAAATTGTATCTCTCCTTCCATCTATCTACTTTACACTCACTCTATTCCTTTTTAAAATTCAAAATAAAAAGTCAGTTGAATTCATTGTGCTAGTCTTTTTGTTACGTATAAATCAAGGGTTTTTTTTTTGGTTTATGTTGATGCATGCGCTTTTGTGGCATCGACTTTTATACATCGGAAGGCAGTTCGTATCTGGTGGATGTAGTCTTTTTTATGTATCCATCTTTAGAGAGAGAGAAAGAGAGAGCTTCTGAAATAAGAAAAGAAAAGTACATAATAAGAACATTTGGAGAGTAATTATTCATAAACTGATAAAGTGTATTACTAAATAGGGCAGCATTGATATTATGAAAATCTTTAAAAGACGCTTTGCCCTGCAATCTATCGTAATTCATCGTAAATGTAAGTTGTAAGCAGAAAATGATTTACCTCTACGTTGCACAGAGTTTCCTTTTTGAGTACTTCTTTCAATTTCGTTTGATTAAAATTAGTTTTTTATTATATTTTTTTAAACAACTTTTAAATTAAGTTTTTTTAAGTTCTTTAACACAATAACTGGTTACATATATAATATTATGTGTACAATTGGTTGCCCTCTCATTATTAAAGAAATTCGTGTGGGTAAACTACGCGCGGCAGAAGTAAAACTATCTCTGCATGCATGTTATACAAGGATGTCGCTTTTCAATGACTCCGTACAAGAATTTGATCTTCTATGAGATGCCTATGAATAGTTAGTTTACTAACAGTAAGTTTTAGATCCTTTTAGGCAGTATAGTGCCTGTAAATATGAATCACTTTTAGAAATTAATAGAGAAGTTGTTAATAACTTGACTCCAGCGCCACCCATTGCGTCCAGATTTTGTAGTTGTCACTTTAGGCAATATACCATCATAAACTGTGAATAGTTTTTTTGCATATGTTCTTCCTCAGGTCCCAGACTATCTCTATACTAAATTACATTATGATTGGTTCAGCGGTTTAGACGTGAAAAGGTATGTAGATAGACAGACAGACAGACAGTTTGTATGTATGTACATAAGTATGTACATATGTAATGTATGTATGTAATGCAAGTATTTTTTTTTTTTTTCGTAAGAATGGTGGAAAGCATCAAAAGCCTGTGTGTGGGCCCAGAATGTAATGTATGTATGTAATGCATGTATTTAATGTATGTTTGTATGTAATGTATGTCTGTAATGTATGTATGCAATGTACGTATGTAATGTATGTATGTGATGTATGTATGTAATGTATGTATGTAATGTATGTATTTAATGTATGTATTTAATGTATGTATGTAATGTATGTATGTATTTAATGTATGTATGTAATGAATGTATGTACATATGTATGTACCTATGTAATGTATGTAATGTATGTATGTATGTATGTATATAATATTTACCAGCAGTCATAGTATCTGCTCCATTACTTCGAAAAGCTAGTATGTCAGTCGGAGCTATGATGAAATCAGTCCTCACACTTTTTCGTTACAAAAAATTTTGACTAACGTCCGTATAAAAGTTTTACTTCAAAAAAAACAATCACTCAATTTAATTTGGTCCTCTTTTTTGTCGAGGAGTGTATTTTTTTGATACAAGTTCTATTGGCCTTTTTCGCGCAAAAATATTTCTGTCTCTTTTTCGCGCGGCTGACATTTACGTACTTTTAGTGCATTAAAAAGTGGAAAAAAATGTAGTGTCATACGGGCTTAAGATTGCCCGTATTTTTTCGATGAAATGTGTGGGTGTTGATACACACGAAGAATTATTGTCGATACTTCTGCTGAACGGACTGCCACCAAGTTTTGAATTGTTCCGATGTGCAATGGAATTGCACGCTAATTTGCCAAAAACCCGGAGTTCTGAGAGAGAAAATTCTCGAAAAGAACGATGCACAGAATCAACGAAAGGCGGGCGGTGATACAGAATCGATGTATGTACGTCGAGGTGCATGCCAGAGCAAGTCAAGATTCGAACGAGGTGTACCGCACAAGAAAAAATATGGTACTGCAAGTGAAGGCGATAGAATGTTCAGGTATAAGTGCTATAGATGTCATCAGGTGGGTCACAAGGCGTCAGAATGTCCGAACAATAAAAATCCACAAATGTGAATTCGCTGCAAACAAAGTAGAAAACTATTTCCACACAGTGGAAGTAAGAAATCAAGCTTTGGGAATTCTGAAGAGTATGGATAAAGGGCGATGGTGTCTGGACAGTGGCTGCACGTCGCATATGTGCAATGACGAACGCTTGTTTTTATCGTCACCTTCGATGGTTCGAGAGAAGCTGCTATTGGCGAACAATGTTAGCACGAGTGTTGATGCAAAAGGGACGGCGAGGATGATCACTACAGACGGGAAGTCTGAAAGGTCATTAAACTCCAAAATACATTATTAGTAAAGAGCTGGAGAACTAATCTTCTTTCTGTTGCGAGGATAACGGATCACGAAAACACCATCACTTTTGATAAGGAGAAAGCTGTTGTTCGCGGAAATGATGGCGAAATTAAAGTGATCGCAAATCGAGTTAGACAACTGTACTATGTTGAAGGAAGTACTCCACAAGCAAGCATGCTCAATGAAAACAAACCGAATTTGTATTTGTGGCACCGAAGACTTGATCATTTGAATGTGCAAGATTTGCTGGATATGTCGCATAGAAAGCTGGTGACTGGATTAAACATTCATGACGATGGAAGACTTAAGTCATGCGATGTGTGTCTTCGCGGAAAAATGATGACATTGCCGTTTCCTAAAAGGTCAAAGAGGTGTTCAAAGCTATTGGATCTGGTGCACACTGATGTCTGGGGACCATCCATAACAGAATCGTTTGTTGAATCGAGGTTCTTCATAACATTTATCGATGATAGCAGCCGATGGTGCGAAGTTTTCTTTTTGAAGCAAAAGAGTGAAGTTTTCCGTGTCTTATAGTTCCACATACGCCACAGCAAAACGGGGTGGCGGAACGGAAAAATCGAACGCTTGTCGAAATGACGAGATGTATGCTCATTCAGTCAGGTGTTGGAAATAAATGTTGGGCAGAAGCTGTAGCAGCGTCAAATTATATGCGAAATAGGTGTCCTACGGTCAGTTTGGATGGCCACACACCGTTTGAACGTTGGAACGAAAGATTGCCTAGCTTGAGTCATCTTAAGGTATTTGGAGCAAGAGCATTTGTGCTGGACAAAGCTCCTGGCTAGGGAAAGTTCGACGCGCGTTCAACCGAGGGTATCATGGTCGGATACTCCGAAGCATCCAAAGCATACGGAGTATGGGTTCCTGAAAAGCGGAAAGTGGTTATTGCGAGGGATGTCAAATTCATCGAAAACGAGCTGGTTGACGTCAAGAAAAGTATTTCGAAATTCTGGGTGAGAGCTCCGAGACCGAATATGGATCAACTTCTGTGCAGACACCGATGCAACGATTAGAAGAAGATGATGAGCTCAAGATAAGGATGGCACCACAAGATAGTAAGCGAGTTTCGAGGTCCCGAAAGCAGTACAAAGCGGATCGAAGAATATACCAAACGAAATCTGTATCTGTATAATTGAAAATGAAATCGAACAACAGAGCCTGAACGAAGACGAACACATGGGACCTGGTCGAGCGTCCAGCGAATAGGGCTGTTGTGACCAGGAAAGTTGTTCTGCGAAATAAATTGAAGGCAGATGGATCGATTGATCGGAAGAAAGCTCGTGTTGTTGCCAGAGGTTTTTCGCAACGCCAAGGGATAGACTTCGAAGAAACTTTTGCACCTGTGGCTCGTTTTGAATCGATAAGACTTTTAATGGCATTGGCTGTTCGTGAAAGCTTGGCAATTTATCAGATGGATGTCGTTGTGGCTTATCTGAAAGGGGACCTAGAGGAGGAGATTTATATGGATCCTCCGAAGTGCAGCAGGCGTTGCAGATGATAGTAAAGGAAGATGGGCAAAAAGATGGAGTAGGAAGAAAGGCAAAACAGATGCTCCATGAGCTCAGAGAAGGTAATAACGTATGTCGGCTGAGGAAGGCGCCTTACGGTCTCCGACAAGCAGGACGTCAGTGGCATAAAAAGCTGGACAAAGTTCTACGTGGCTTTTTTTTTTTTTTTTTTTGTATAATACACGCGCACTAAAGGGGTTATGAAGCTTAGGCTTGAAATCAGCTACTAATGATACGTGTCTTTACTATGGATCAAGCAAGGAAGAGTTCACAGTTGTTGCAGTGTATGTCGATGACATTTTGTATGCATCAAGAAGTCAGAACACACTGAAAGGTATACGGGAAGGACTTGCTGCTGCGCTTGAAGTTAAGGATCTCAGTTTGGCGCGTTATTGCTTGGGCGTCGAAATAGCTCAAGGAGATGGTGAAATAAAACTGAAGCAGCAGGCGTACGTTAAAGAATTGTTGAAGAAATTCAAGATGGATGATTCGAAACCGGTTAGTACACCGAGCGATACGAAGGCGAAATTGCCAAGTGGAGAGCGTCGGTCCGAAGTACAGCAACTCGAAAAACCATATCGGCAGCTCATCGGGTCGCTTATGTATTTGGCGATTGCGACCAGGCCGGACATCGCGTTTACTGTTAATCGGCTGGCACAGTTCAACGAGAGCTATCAAGATGTGCACTGGTCAGCTGCGAAGCGTGTTCTACGCTACTTGCGGGGTACAGAGAACTACGGGTTGGTGTACAAAAAGGACACACATGGTCTTCGAGGATTCTCAGATGCTGATCATTCAAATGATGAGATAGACAGAGTATCGTATACGGGATACGTGTTTACATTGAGTGGAACAGCGATCACGTGGCGTTCTCAAAAGCAAAGGTCAGTAGCTTTTGCGACAACGGAAGCAGAGAGTGTTGCACTCTCCGAATCGTCTAGAGAAGCAGCATATCTTCGAAACCTGATGACCGAAATGAATTTACCTGAGTTAGCCAGGATAACTTTTGGGACAGACAATAGAGGAGCGAAACACGTTCGAAGCATATTGCAACCAGATATCACTTTGTGCGTCAGCTGTTGAAAAGATGGAAAGAGTGCCGTCGTGTATACTCCAACTGAAAGGATGCCTACGGATGTGTTTACAAAACCACTCACTGGACCCACACACTACCGATGTATGCACGAAGTCGATATGACAGTATGTTAAGGTGCGCTGTTTGAGGAAGGCATGTTGAGAATTGAAGTAGATATCAACCAGCGCATTGGCAGCATTATGGCATGACAGACATTATTTTTCTACAATAAACTTTGTATTCTTTTATATTTCATTTTAATAAAGTTCTACACTTTTCATACAATTCATATTGACCATTTGGGTTCACTTCCGTCGATCAATTCAAAGAAAAGATATCTTCTGACTGTCATTGATGCATTTAACAATGACGTAAAGTTATTCCCGACGGCAACTACAAACGCTCGTGATGTGTGTGCAGCATTGAAACATTATTATTTTCCATTTTATAGTAGACCGAGGCGTGTAATTAGTGACCGCGGGACCTGTTTCACCTCTTCCGAATTTGAAGAATTTTTAAAACCAAATAATATCAAACACGTCAAAAACGCCACTGTTTCACCACGTGCAAATGGTCAAATTGAACGTATTAATCGTGTCATAAGCCCTGTGCTCAGTAAACTTTCTGAACCACTTAGCCATTCAGATTGGGTAAACAAAATACCTAAGAGAGAGCATGCCCTAAATAATTCTGACCAATCTTCCACAAAAAAAGCCCTTTGGTACTTTTGTTCGGTGTTGAATAGCGTGGCCCCATGATTGACGAACTTACGGAATACCTTGATGAAATGGACCAAAAGAGAGAGAAGAAGCATATCAAAATATTTGCAAGGCACAAGAAGCAAATTTAAGACAATTCTCATCGTACCATCGTCCTGGACGAGAATTTGCAGTTCGTGATTATGTCGTGATAAAGAATACCTATAGATATTACAGGGGACAAAAACAGAAAACTTATTCAGTGATTCCGCGGCCCATGTGTCACTCACAAATGTTTACCGAATGATCGCTATGGCATTAGAGATATTGATGGATGTCAAGTAACTCAACTACCTTATGACGGCATATTAGAGGCATCAAAACCAAAATTATGGTTAAAACCATTCCTTGACTGTATGACTGGAGCCCCAAAAGCAGCTCTTCTGAAATTAGATATAAGAACTATCTAATCCCATAAATGATAATGATGATGTAAACTAGAATCGAGGTCGATCCTTGTCAGGACAGCCGAGCTGTAAGTCTGCTTTTACACTTAGACTTATTAGCCTAGACTCACATAAATGCAGAAGAGTAAGAAATTTCGAAAAGGTGAGAAGGAAAATATTTAGCCTGTGAGTCGAAGGTAAAGTTTGCGGCGACTCTTTTTGACATTTTTCTTTTCTGATCTTTACTTTATCATTGTGTGCTTATATGTTATCGTTGCTTTAGAGCACAGGAGTCGGTTTTTCTATGTATTTGTGTTCGGTTGCTTGTAATAAAAGAGGAATGTCAATTTTAAGTCAAAAGAGTTAAGTCTGAAGTGTAAAAGCGCGAGACTCACGAAAGAAAATAACAAAGAGAATTTCGAAAAAAGTTCAGCCTCAAAAGTCTAAAGTTTAAAAGCAGACTAAGTATGCTAATTATCCAGTTCTTAACCGGATAGAAAAATGTGACTTCAAAAAATTAGCCGGCTCTGGAGGATGCATAAAAATTATCCTGTGGCTAATGTGTGACATTTGTATATACCCATGAAGGAATGAGAGAGACGACGAGAGCTTTGTGTTTGTTTCGGTTTTCCTAGTCGAATGTCGGTGGACAAATGTAGTAAGCTAGTGTTCACATACGATGGGAAAACTACCCATTATGAAAATTATGTAAAACCCAGTTCAACTACCCATTATGAAAATTATGTAAAACCCAGTTCAACATATTTTTTTTTTTTATAAAAAAAGTAATTCATATGATCAATATCATGTAAAACAAGTAAAATTTATAGTTTGAATAATGTTGATTGGTGAAATTTTTATCTTTGTATTTTCCATTAACAAATGACGAACTTTGTTGTTCAATCATGTACACAAATTACATACAATTTATATACAAAAGCATTAACACGGAAAATAATTGAAGCGCTTAGAAGATGAAGGACATAAGTGACATTTTCAAACAGTAGAGTAATCAACTTTTAATACATTCTTTCACCGAGCTTATTAAAAAAGTGGTTGCATATAAACCCATCATTCTTTGCTAAATAATTATCTAGAGGCGATGGAGAAGTCTAGATAAGATAGGAACTATAGTTTTCATATAGGACCTTCATCTGTAAGACAAAGTCAAATTTCAAAAAATTATCACTTAAGCCCTTCATCTTCTAAGCGCTTCAATTATTAGTTGTGTTTTTTATGTTATTCTTTTATTTAAAACTGGGAAAACAGTTTGGTTATTTTAGTTACAGTTGAAACTCGATTAACCGGGTTGGTCGGGACCGAGCTCATCACGAATAATCGAAAATCCCGGATAATACAAATAAAAAGAAATTGATATTTTATTAAAAAAAAAAAAAAAAAACGAAAACAAACATAAAATTATTCCATAAAACTTAACAATTCATTCAGTACATATTTTTTTTTGTACATACATTACAAAATCACATGATTGGTTATTAGGAACTTGAAGAAAAACTGTGATAAAATTAAAAAAATTGTTGTATGTGTAATAAATTGTGATGTGAATAAAATGAAAGGGAAATTTTTGAATTCTAGTGGGAAATTAATGAAAAATAGTACAAAAAAAATCCCATATAATCTAATCGACACAGTAAAAATATAATATTGTATCCAGCTTTGGTAGAAACGTCAAATAGTAGCCAGATGATAATATTTTAACGCAATTGGCACACAGCCTTAAAAGTACTCAAGGCGTGTTTTTTTTTTTCAAATCTATATAGGCTTAGCGGAAAATGAGAAAAAAAACGCTGAACCGTGACTTGGCAGGACTATGCTAATTGACGTTTGACAGTTTCACATCGACATTGTTTTCATTGACAGTAAAGCCGGTAGTTATCAAGTGCTCATAAATAAGTTAGTGGACAGAATTTTTTTTCGTCAAATTTAATTCAATTAAATAGTAAAATAAGGAACATTATTCACTTAATTCATTATAATTTTCTTTTCCTTGTCGGATAAATTCGTATTTCTTTTTTTTCTAACCATTTAAAAATCAACAGAAATAGTTTAAATTGGAAATAACAGCAGTGTTCGGTTGATACCTACCGGCCTCAAAATTTCTCCCTCACTTCCATGTCATATTTGACATTTCGATAAAATGTTAAATAAATATCGACGAAAAATAGTTTGGTAGCACATTTTTCTATCCAGGGCTAAGGACCTTAAGCAGCCCATACACATATCAATTCAATTGTCAATTGAGTTTACACATGAATTTATATTCGGCCACACACTGCACCAACTGAGTTGAAGGACTTTGTATAAAATGCCACAAATATCTGGAATTTTCTTTATGTCATATCTTACTGTTTACGTTTCGTTCACACACACTTTCACAGATTGCACAAGCCTAGTACAAATTCCACTCAATTTGACAGCAAATCAAATGACTTCCCCACACACAGTCAACGGAGTTGAAATCAACTTCCAAAAATCAAAATCTTTTAATTTTACCCCAACCAGCTCGTCAACCTTCAAAACGATCACTGACAGCGCCACACACGGGTTGATTTCACCACGAACCGACTAAGTTGACGGTTGAGTTGAATGGTGTATGGTCAGCATTAGGCTGGATAATTATCCAGGTTTCGTAAGCCTATATAGGCGTAGTTGTTAGTGTGATTAACATGGAAAAAATTTACTAAGCCTGTATAGTTTTGAAAAAAACCTCAAGTGAAGTGTGTGTGGGGAAGTCATTTGATTTGCTGTCAAATTGAGGGGAATTTGTACTAGGCTTGTGAAATATGTGAAAGTGTGTGTGAGCGAAACGTAAACAGCAAGTTGACTTTAAACGCACACATAAAGAAAATTCCAGATATTTGTGGCATTTTATACAAAGTTCTTCAACTCAGTTGGTGCAGTATGTGGCCGAATATCAATTGAGCTGTAAACTCAATTGACAGTTGAATTGAATTGTGTATGGGCTGCTTTAAAGCGAAGTACACATCATCATTCAAGAATGTCAGCTTTGAATGATAACACGCAAAACTGATAATGTGTACGCTCGAAATTCGGGTTGACACTCCAAAATGATGCTAACGAAATTTGTTGCTACTGACGCTGATTATACGACTCTTTTTTTCTTTCGTTTCGTCTTGCGTCTTTTTGACAGGTACGTACTATAGTGATTACACGGTTCTTAATAATTGGTGGATACGTGCATACGTGATTCTGACGTTTATTGAAATTCACTTTATATTTAAGAAGGGAATAGTAAAATTTCAGTTGGAATCAAGCTAAATGTACTTATTATGGAGGATAATAATTGCGTGTTTACTAGCAAATGTAAAATGTCCCTAAATTTAGCTCCAAAATCCATTTCAAAATTCACCATTAACATTTCCTGCTTTGTTTCGGTTGTCAAACGAGAAATGTCAAAGATCAACCGAAAAAAATCTCAGAATGTTCATTCCTGCCAGCGCCTCCTATATGTGAAACAGGCCGTAATGCTACAAAACTGCACGTGGAGCTCTTGGCTTACAATTTCGGCTGCCAAACGTCATTTCTTATGGAAAAATCGGTAAAACTATTCTTTCGGGAAAAAAAATGTAAAAATTAGTGTTGTGTATAAGCGAAAATAGTGAAAGTGGTTTTAAAATATTCCTAAATATTGAGCGCACATGAAGTGCTAAAAATATATAAACAAATATTTTCGTTTTGTTTTTTTTTTTTCATAATAAAATTTTCCCCATGTACGCTTGGGGTTATAATAGCCGTGTTTTATTATCCCCGTGATCTGATCCGGATCAGATCAACAAATAAGTTTGTGTGCATTACAACAACAATCCGAGATCTTGCTTCTTGTCAAGATCAATTTTCGTGATCCAAAAATTAGTTCGACTATTTCTCACTATGGTACACTTTCGTTTGTGAATGTTGCTGCATTATCGACAATTGCCAAGGGTAAATGTTGCCAGATTAGAATATAAAAATATTATTGGCAATCCAAATATCATTAATGTTATTTTGTTGGAATAAATTAATTTTTCTGCTCATAATGATATGTAAGCGATGTGAAACTGAAATTATAGCTGCAAAATATTATTCTCATTCGGTTCTGTTAATCAAAATTAACAATTTCCTCCTAAAAAATAAAACAAGCGCATTCAATTTTCATTTAAAAGAAAATACGTATGGTGTGTACCAGGGGTGTTGAAGATATTCTCATCCGCATCCGCAATCGCGGATTATTCGCATTAATTAACAACATCTGCATCCGCATCCGCATCCGCATCAACTCATGCGGAGTTTTTGCGGATGCGATTCAATGTTTTTTTTTAAGTTTCTTTACTACCTGCACACAATGCAAAAGCAAATAGCAAACACAGAATCCTAAACTAAACTTTATTCTTATTCAATAAGAAAATGAAATTCAATAAATTTTCATTTATATTCATATTCAAATAAAATTTTATAAAAATCAATCAATTTTCATTTATTTATGTATTTTCCCATTTGGTTTTCTGTCTCACCAACAGGTGATTCAGGCAGGTGAATTAGAAATCTTCGAAAGAAAACTTCTCCGACTATGCATAGGAAAAAACTTCGTAAACAGAACCAAAAAATATTCCAACGCATATATATACAGGGAATCCAATATCACCCCTTTTTCTAATTACGCTCTATCACTTATGAAAAAATCAATAGAAAAAGTCAATGTTCTTGATAATTCACTTATCAATGGAATTAGCGAATCCGTGATAAGCTGGAACGATTCCACATATCCCTCCCCTTGGGGAGTATCTCTCATCGAGGTTAACACATCTCCCGATGGTTTGCCCTCATCCTCTTATACCTCTACGATCTCCGGTCACAACCGGGGTTTAATTATTTATTATTTCTTCCAATATTTATCACTCAGTTTACTTAAAATCTTTACTTTTACCATTTCTTTAAAATATAAATAAATAATAATATTATATATATTATATATATATACATATAAACTAATAAATGAACAAGCAATCTTTGGAGTACAAAACTTTTAGCATAAGTATTTTATTCATCACACATGTTCCCCCAACCTCCCATTCTCCGTGCCTTTATAGAATTTAATCTGAAAATGGTAGGGGTTGTGGAAAACATGTTCTATTTAATCTCTAACAAATTCATCACAAATAGCATTTGACGTGACTTCTACTCTAATGTAGTATCCGTAAATCTTTCATTTCATTTAATTTATATATTATAACTCGTACCTATTCTAACCCGTAGAATTTTTTACGTATTCAATATGTACTAGTCATACAACGTCGGCATAATGTACCTGAAAGAAGCATGACAGCATACAGGTATGCAGTTGTCTCACTTCTTCGCCCTCGTTATTTAGTTTTAAGTATTTGTAAGTTCCACAAAGACTATAGTCTACACTAACAGCAATACATAGCTCCGAGAGCAAGAGCTGTTTCAGAATTCCAAATATTAAGCCACGTCTCTCTTACACATATTGTAAAAAACCGACTGTGCAGGCCATACACTTCAGCCGCCACCTTAATTAATAATCATAAATGTTAATACCTATAAGACTTATTTGTATTCAATAGAAAAAAAAAGACTCAATAAATAAAATTACAAAATTACAATTATTTATGTATTTAAAATGTAATATATTTAACAAATTCTAAAATCCGCATCCGCGGATGTCAAAATTTTTACATCCGTAACATCCCTAGTGTGTACGCTCGTTTCATAATGCAAAAATGATATGAGTTTTGAGTGACAGTGACACTCTTATATGATGGTGTGTACCTCGCTTAAAATACTGAACCCGCACAATGTATAACCGCCGTTAAAAAATCACTCCGTACTAAAGGGCCCAACAGATGTTTTCTTAGATTTTAAGAAAATAGTGTAAATGAGTGCGCGTCCGAAATCATTGAGAATCATTATCTTCTATATAAATCTCTTATCAACGGTTATGTGTGTTGTATTTACTTTAGGAGAGTGGTTCAATGTCCATAGTCCACCACAATCAAGGTATATATTTCATAGTGTGAAGCTTAGAGCGAAGGGTATAGAAAAAATAAATTTAATATTACTATGGCATTTTTAAATAAAGTAAGTTTACGTGCTTTTAAATTGATTTGTTATTTCTTGTAATTATTTGTTAAATCTTAGATCGTTAGTCCATCAATAAGATGTGCAGCTAGTAGGAGCTATTCAGCTGCTGGTCCGTGCTTTGCTCTAAACGAAGAGCAAAAGCAAATGCAGGGAATTGCTCGAAAATTTGCTCGAGAAGAAATAATACCTGTTGCAGCAAAATACGATAAAACTGGTGAATATCCATGGGATATCGTTAAGAAGGCTTGGGGTATTGGTTTGCTTAATAACCATATACCCCAAGAGTATGGTGGGCTTGGACTAGACGTTTTTACCACGTGTGTTATTGCAGAGGAATTGGCATATGGATGCACTGGTATAATGACCGCTATGGAAGCCAGCTCTCTAGGGGTAAGTTGAAGAATAATATCCATAAATAGTTACATACATATTGTATGTATATAGGTATTGCATGTATGTTACGACATTTAATCAATCTTATACGCTGGTGCTCTTCAAAAAATTTAGTTGCATGCATTAGTCGCCCCCCTGCTACTGTTTAGGCAAAACAAATTGTATTGGAAATGAGTGCCGAATTATTTTCCCGAATTCACCCACTTAGGAGATGGAATTTCAAAAAATCCTCCCTTAGCAGACGTCTATGTCATTATAGGAATATAAGGTCTGTTCCCGTACCTGTCCAAAACAGCCGAAATCAGTCAAATCCTGTTCCCGTACGAAGACTTTTCATTTGTTTTGACAGAAGAGAGTGTAGTTCTCGGCTGTTTTCGGCTGTTTGCAACAGTACGGGAACAGACCTATAGTGTACTGAATGTACTTTCAGCCCTTTAGGTCCAACGGTTCGGTCCAATTAAATGATTAAATGGCGTTTGAATATACATACATAAATACAATGTGAACAATTAAATTTACAGACCAAAGTGCACAGCATCGAGTTGTTCGCTCAAATGATGAGCTTACTATTATCACTGTTACATATTTATAAAATCTGGATGCACTATCAAAAAAATCACACACTTTTATAAACCGCTTTTTTTTTTTTTGTTTGCTTTATTAACATCTGTCCATCTTGGACACCAAGTAATTGTTATTACAGAACAGGACATGATAGCTTATAATGCCAGTGCCTTTACATACTTTCGCTTTACAGTTTTCTTAACTAACGAATTACAAAAAGTGAAGATTACAATAGATATCATTTTTACTATTGTCTGAGTTAGGTCTGATGGTCTAAGGGTCTAGCGGGATAGAGTTGACTTCATTGTTATCGTATATTAATAACCGGACTTGTTGTTTTGTGCTTGTCTTTTGTATTTCTTCCATTGCTGTTGATATTTTGAGGTCTTTATGGATGTAGTCATTGGAAATATACAATGGAGCGTCTATTATCGTTCTTAATGCGGAACTTATATCCCCATTTCAACATGGCTTTGTAGCTGGTAGATCTACTTCTTCTAATCTCTCAATATTTTGTCATTCAGTCCTAAACGACTTAGAGAAAGGCCTACAGATTGATGTAATTTATACTGACTCCGCTAAGGCGTTTGACCGTGTTAATCATAAAATTTTGATTTCCAAACTGAGCCGGTTTGGGATTCATTCGATTCATTCGCCTTTTACGGTGGATTCGCTCCTATCTTACGGATCGAATTCAGTATGTTCGCATTAACGATATATATTCATCACCTGTTTACGTTACATCTGGAGTTCCTCAGGGTAGTCATCTGGGCCCTTTGCTTTTTCTGTTATTTATTAATGACATTCCCGACTTGTTTTTAAATTCCCAATGTCTTATGTTTGCAGATGATTTAAAATTGTTCCGACCTATTCATTCTGAGCATGATTGTCTTCTTCTACTAGAAGATCTTGAGAGACTTTCTATGTGGTGTCATGTTAATGACCTTCACCTCAACGTCTCTAAATGTCAAAGTCTTTCTTTTTGTCGTAACCTGTCCCCGGTGTTATTTACGTAGGTGATCGATAATAGCCCATTATCTATTGTATTATCTCCTCCAAAAAAGACCTGGGAGTCATATCTTCAAAATAAATTATTCAGTGTCGTAAATCAATTTATAACATACAAACAAATAAGAAAAAATGAAAATTTGTGGTTTAATCAGCGCTTAAATGACCTTAAAAAGCAAAAAAAAAACTTAGCCAAAAAGGGAGATATTTTCGTGGCTAGTTTAGATGCTTGGCGGGAATTTAGAAATACGCGTAGTACTTATACCAAAGAACTAACAATTGCAAAAAATACCTTATAAAAAAGGACACTATCAAAATGTAACAACCGAAAGAGAGCTCTGAAATCTTTAGTGTTACGTGAAATAAAGACTGAAATAAAAATGGTTGAATTTGATGGAGTAACTGTTACAGACGACAAACAAATAGCGCAACTATTTAATGTATTTTTTATAAACAGTGTAAAACAAATTAACAATACGATTGATAATGTTACATATGTAAACAATATTGACTTTGCTACGGAAAATCCTTTCAAGTTTGAGACAGTAACATTACGTGATTTAAATAAAGCAATAAAAGAGTTAAACAATAAGCGTGACAGTGATTTCTTATGCCCTAAATTATTACTCGAGGCATTCGACTTAGTTGGTCCTTTATTGTTAAAAGTGATAAACCTATCGTTACAAAAAGGTCAGTTTCCAAACAGTTGGAAATATTCTATTGTGTCACCTATTGAAAAATTTAAAAAGACTATAAAGTGTGAAGAATTTAGGCCTATTAATTCGTTGCCTCTTTATGAAAAAGTTTTGGAGAAAATCGTCCACAAGCAGCTACTAAAGTACCTAAACGATAATAACATTATCATCGAGAATCAGTCGGGGTTTCGACAATCACACTCCTGCGAATCCGCCATAAACATGGTTTTGATAGGTTTAAAAGAAGCTATCTCAGATGGTAAGAAAATTGTTTGTGTATTTCTTGATCTAAAGCGAGCATTCGAGACGATTGATCCAAATATATTATTGGAGAATTTGTCTATGTATGGAATCAACGGCACTGCTCATGAGTGGTTTAAAAGTTATCTATACGGGCGTACACAACAAACCAAAGTAAACAACAATATATAGGACTCTAAACCGATTGAGCTGGGAGTACCTCAAGGCTCAATACTTGGACCACTCCTTTTTAACTGTTACATAAATGATATGCATAAGTCAGTAAAGAACAGCAAGCTTGGCCTTTTTGCAGACGATTCCCTGTTATTTGTTGACGCCGAAACGACCCAAGAATGTGTGCGATTAGTAAACGAAGACCTGAACATTTTAAATTGCTGGCTTAAAGCTAATAAACTAAAACTTAATGTTTCTAAAACTAAATGTATGTTATTAAATGACAATGTCAATATTAATATTATTATGAACCAAGAAAGTGTTGAACAAGTGAAGGAAATAAAGTACTTAGGAATAGTCATTGATTCTAATTTGAAATTTGAAGCTCATGTCGACTTACTTACTTAGTTGGCGCTACAGCTCGAGGTGAACCTGGGCCTGCTTCTCGCAACCATTTGTGTGTGCGTGTTGTATTTTTGCACGAATGGAAGGGACCTACAGTTTTTTGCCGACTCCGAACGGCGAGTTGAGAAGCTCAATCGAGACAAATGATACTCTTTGATGCATGTCAAACATTCGAAAGAGGTGGGCACTGTGAAAAATGTTTAGGTGTTTGCGGCGGGATTCGAACCCAAGACCGCTGGCTCAGTAGTCCGACGCACTAACCACTTGCGCTATGGTGCCCACTCATGTCGACTATATTTCCAAAAAAGTTGCAAAAAAAGTGGGATTCTTGAAAAGAATTCGTAAGAAAATTAATATTATGACTGCTATCAATATTTATAATGTAATAATCAGACCACATTTTGAATATTGCTCTACAATATTATACTTAATTAATGAAGGTTCTTTGAACAATCTTCAAAAACTGCAAAATAAAGCCATGCGTGCAATACTTCGATGTAATAGATATACTCCAATATTAGCCGTGTTTTATTATCCCCATGATCTGATCCGGATCAGATCAGAATAATAAAACAAACAAGATCAAAATTCTGTGCTGTGGTGATTGTACAAGCTAAGTTCACTTTGACATTTACTGCGAAGCTGCCATGCGAATGAATATTTTCTTTTGAATGAAAATTTAATGCGCTTGTTTTATTTTTTTATGAGGAAATTGTTCACTTTGATTAACAGATACTGAATGAGAATAATATTTTGTAGCTATATTTTCAGTTTCACATCGCTTAGATATCATTAAGAGCAGAAAAATTAATTTATTCGAATAAAATAACAATAATGATATTTGGATTGCCTGTAATATTTTTCTATTCGAATCTGGCAACATTTACCATTGACAATTGTCGATAATGCAGCAACATGCACAAACGAAAGTGTATCATAGTGAGAAATAGTCGAACTAATTTTTGGATTACGAAAATTGATCTTGATAAAAAGCAAGCATTGTTGTTGTAATGCACACAAACTTATAGTTGATCTGATCCGGATCAGATCACGGGGATAATAAAACACGGCTATTAGTGATGTTATTATTATTATTATTATTATTTATTCCAATATAAATAAATTTACATTTTAATACATTTTAAACAGCACTAGCTACCAGGGCTTTCGGCTGGAAATTAAACATAGGATACGGTGTGATATTTTTTTATGGGGCGGTCTGGGATTGACGGGTTCGCGAATTCATATCTATCAATTCGCAAGTCCGTCAACCCCCGACCGCCCCAGGATATACCTAACTAGATAGCGGATTCGATATTAAGTTTTGTCAATATTTTGTATATATTTTTAATGTTGTCGGCGGATTTTGAACTTAAGAGATCAATTAATGTTTTTTTGAATAGTTTTATACAAAGATTATTTACTGTGTGTAATCTGGGTGTGTCCGAGTCGTAGTCGCAAGAAACATCTGTTCATGTCTGGTGTTGTGCATGCCGGGAGTGTAGTTGGATCGGCCGTCGGATTGATGGTAGAATAGTGGTGAACGTAAGAGTTCCATTCCTGTTTTCTTCTGTTTGCCCAGTGGGAATTAATAAGTTTAACGAAGTCTTTCTTCGAAGGCGGAAGCGTTGTGATGTTGGGCTCTTCGGAGGCATATTTAGCTGCCTGGTCTGCTAAATCATTCCCTTTTATGCCGGAATGTCCTGGTACCCAGAGAATTATCAGTTGATTCTTGTTTTTATATATGTTGTCACGAATTTTGATGATTGTAGGTGTGCGGTTCTTTATATTGACGATCGCATGAAGTGCTGAGAGGCTGTCGGAGCAGATGACTACATTTTTGGTGTAAGAGTTTGCAATCTTTGTGGCTTTGAGGATTGCATGGACTTCTGTCGAGTAGATTGAGAAGTAATTTGGTAGTCGTTCGGCGTGTAGGACGTCGCCTGCCTCAGTGATTATTGCGTATCCGGTACCGTTTTCAGATTTAGAGCCGTCTGTGTAGAGAATTTGCCATGAATTCCCTTTGAATTTTTCGATTGTTTCGTAGAATAGTTGGGAGTATGTTTCTCTGGTGGTGGATTCTTTTTTTAGATCGGACAACTTGGTGTTGATGCTGTCGACTGGTAACTGCCATGGGGGGGTGATGCCGGGAGTCGGTGGGCTTATCGTAGGATGGATGCCTATGTTTCTTGCCTCATTTAAGGCGATATACATGGTGGATGGGCATTTTGGTGTTTTTTTGCGGGTTAGTATTTTTTTGGCGTCTTCCGTGATTGGGGATTTATGGGAGTGACAGATCTTTGGGGCCAGGCGGGCAGTTAGAAGGTCTCTACGGTGTTCGATGGATGGGAGGCCGGATTCGGTGAGGATGTTTTTTATTGGCGTGGTTGCAAAGGCTTTCAAGCTGGTTCTGATAGCGCAATGGTACGATGGTTTTATGATGTGTAAAGTTGATTTTGAAAATTTGCCATATATTGCCAATCCATAGTCAATCTTAGATAAAATAATTGATTTAGTTATGTAAATAAGTGTGTTGGGGTGAATAAAACTTTTTTTAGATGATAGAAAGCGTATAATATTAAGCCTGGTAGCTAGTTTTTTCTTAAGTTCTAAACAGTGATTCTTAAAAGTAAAATGTTTATCAAATAATATACCTAGGATATTAAGTGTATCTACATTTGGGATTTGTACTGTAAGCATATTTATGAGGGGATCATTACAATTTCTTTTTCTGCAAATGTGCAGGTGTTTACTTTTATCGGGAGATATGGTGGATCCTGACTGGGTGCACCATTGGTTTAGGTCTCTCAAGATGTTTTCGAATAATATCTTAGTGCGTTTGGTGTCATTGCATTTTGATAGCAAGATCAAGTCATCTGCATAAAGCACGTGACTTATGTTATTGTGTCTTAATACAATTTCACTTATGTCGTTGTACGCAATTATAAATAAGGTTACCGAAAGGGGTGAACCTTGGGGAATTCCATTGGTTAGGTTGAAAACTCTTGAAAAAAAGCCGTTTGCTTTTATTCTAAATTTTCTATTTGAAAGGAACGACTTTATGTACGAATACATTTTGGGGCCGATCTTCCACTCTATGAGTTTTTTTAAAACTATATGTATGCCAATCCGATCAAATGCCTTTTCGAAGTCAAGTGACGGGATGGAAGCATGGTTTTTGCATGACAGAGCAGAAGCAACGAATTCGTCAATGTGAAGTAGAGAGTCTGTTGTACTACGTCCATGTTTAAACGCAACTTGGTTTAAGTTTATGTAGTTGTTTTTCTCTATATACCACAGCAGTCTTGTAGAGACAATTTTTTCTAATAATTTGCTAGTGCATGGCAGTAAGGAAATTGGTCTGTATCCTTAAGGGTCAGTCAAACTTTTTGTGGGTTTGGGAATAGGTATTATGGTAGCTACTTTCCAAGACTGCGGCATTATGCCTTGAGAAAAAATGTTGTTGTATAATTCCAATAGTCGTTGTTTAAATGAAAATGCGGAATTTTTTAACATTGGGTATGAGATCCGATCGAAACCTGGTGTCTTTCCCTTAAGCGGATATAAACAGCTTTCTAGTTCGAGAGCACTGATTGGCTGTTCAATATATTTTGCGGGTTTATTTAGGTTGTAATCAGGGGGGTATCTAGTAATAGCCAGGCGTTTTTCATCGAGAAAGTTTGATGAGAAGTTTTGGTCACTAGAATATCGACCAGGTTTCGCCGAAGTATTCGCAGATGTCTGGGGGGTTGGTGAGTGTACCATTATCTGTTATTAAGAGGTTTATAGCATACGGAGTGTAGTTTCCTGTTAGGGTTTTTATATCAGCCCACATTTGTTTACTTGTTGACTTGGGGTTAATGTTGGATGTGAATTTTTTAAAGCTTTCTGTTTTTGAAAGTTTCGACTTTTTACGGAACATGGCATTGGCTTTACGATAGTTCACGAGGTTGAGATCAGTGGGGTGTTTTTTGAATGTATTCCACAGGCGCTGTTTGTTTTTCCGTAGTGTGGCTAATTCAGAGTTCCACCATGGGACGAATGATTTGTGGGGGATGTTTTTTGTTTGAGGTATGGAGAAATTTGCGGCGAAGCGTAACGCTCTGGTGGTTGTGGCCGCTTCTTTGTTTATATTTGGCGATTGTTGTCTATTGCTTACAAAGTCGAGGACTTTCTTTTGAAAGATGGTCCAGTTTGCACGGTCAGTTTGGAATTTGGGTTGCGGTTTGTTAAAGGTAAGTTTTCTACCGAGATCTATGCTCGTCAGTATTGGAAAGTGGTCGCTTCCATGTAGGTTTCCGCAGATTTCCCATGAAGCCTTTGGGAGTAACTGAGGGGATATTACTGTAACATCTACATGTGTCAGAGTTTTATGGGTTGAGAAGTGTGTTGGGCTTCCATCATTTAAAATGGCAAGATTGGAATTTAATAGAAATTCCTCAAATTCTTTGCCTCTGGAGTTTTTTATAGGAGAACCCCATAGTGGGTTCCAGGAATTAATGTCTCCGGTTATTAAGACAGGGGTTTGTACGCTATTTGTTATGTTGTTTAAATCTGAGGAAGAGAAAGGTTGACAGGGAGGAATGTACATCGATATGACAGTAATTTTGGTGTTTTGGTTAATTTCTTAAGTGGCACCGTAGCGCAAGTGGTTAGTGCGTCGGACTACTGAGCCAGCGGTCTTGGGTTCGAATCCCGCCGCAAACACCTAAAAGTTTTTTCACGGTGTCCACCTCTTTCGATTGTCTGACAAGCATCAAAGAGTATCATTTGTCACGATTGAGCTTCTCAACTCGCCGTTCGGAGTCGGCAAAAAACTGTAGGTCCCTTCCATTCGTGCAAAAATATAACACGCACACACAAATGGTTGCGAGAAGCAGGCCCAGGTTCACCTCGAGCTGTAGCGCCAAACTAAGTAAGTAAGTAAGGTTAATTTCTACTGCTACTAATGATATATTCGAGTTGATGGATATGCGTTTGTGGGTGATCGAATTATGAATCAGTAATCCAGTTCCCTGTTTTGCTGAGTTTATTGAAGGAAAGTTATGAAAGTACGCTGTATATTGTTTTGGGGGATGAGGTGCAAAACTGACTGGTAGATGGGTTTCTTGCAGGGTTATTATAGATGGGTTGTGGTCCTTTATTAATAATTGTAGTTCATGACAATTATTAAAAAGTCCATTGAGGTTCCATTGGAGAACCTTTAACAACGATTTAGTTGTGTTAGTCGGCCCTGAGTTATATTGTAAAAAGCCGATGTTGATGGGGTTATTAGTGGTTAAAGGATATTTGCGACTCCGCTGTCCACAGCTCGGGGCATCCGGGGTCCTTAATGGTCCCGGTTGTCTCGAGCCGTGGGCAGCGGAGTCGTCTTTGTTGTGGCATATGTTTTTATTATGTGCTTTCATCATCGCTTGCTGTGGGATTTATGTAGTAGTTTTTATCTTTTATTAATGATTGGGTGACTATAGATAAAGGTGAGTTTGTGTTAATTGAGGTAAGGTTTGTGATTCTGGGTGGTATTTTTGGTGAATTTTGGTTGGGTACGGTGGAATGGTTTGAGTTTGGTGAGTGCGGCTGGTGGGTTGAGTTGAGGTTGGATTGCGTGTTGGTTACTTTCGAGATCATTGGATTGCATTGGGAGGACGAAGTTGGCGCTGTGTTGATGTAGGAGTTTGGTTTATGGTTTTATTCGTTCAGAACATTATTTTTTGCGGTTTTATTGAAATTATGTTCGGTTGGTGTTACAGTTTGAAGTGGTTGTTCCGTATACATATGGGTTGCAGGTTGGGTTGAAGGGTTGTTTAATATGGGTTTGTTTACATCAGATAACTGCGTGGAGTTATTGACAACTGTGGCATATGATTGTGTAGAGGTGGGTTCGGGGTGGAGCTCTTTATATATTTGTTTGGCTTCTACCATGGAACATTTCTTAACTGTTTTTATTTTTAGGATTTCCTTGGCTTTTTGGAAGCTTTTGCAGGATTTTGAGGAGGCCGGGTGTTCTTCAGTACAATTGGCACAGGAAGTACGAGTGCATGTATGGGGATCTTCTGGTGGGAGGTTACATTTTTCGCAAGAGGGGTTATTTTTGCATCTTTTAGCAGTGTGACCTAGTAGTTGGCATTTTTTGCAACGCATGGGGTTGGGAAAGAATTCCGTAACTTTGCAATTATACCAGCCTATGTTAACTGAAGTCGGAGGATGGAAACGGTCAAACGTGAAGAGAATGAGGCCAGTGGGGATTTGCTTGCCGTCGATGTTTCTCTTAAACTTGTACACTTCTGTGACGCCTTGCGTTTTCATTTCTTTGATGATTTCGTCTTCTGGCACTTGTATTAGGTATGGTGCATATACTGTGCCTTTGGAAGAATTGAGGCTAGTGTGAAGAGAAACTTTTATCGGGCAGAGGTTTGATAATGATTTTTTAGCGAGAAAGATGTCAGCTATTTTTTGCGATTTCACTAAAATTAGGAGATTTCCATCACGAAGTTGTGTAATGTACTCGTATCCTGTACTAATACCATCAATAGCTTTTTTTAGCAGAAATACACTGAAGGTTGATAGTGGTTTTTCTTCATTTAATGGTGAAATTACTATAAATTTAGGATTGGCACATGTTGAATTTGTTGGGATTGAGATTTCATGATCAATATTTGTGTAGTTAGGTTTTCTTTTCTTTTTATTTCTCGGTTCGGCATGTGGATCTATTTCTAGACCGCTGAACCGGTTACCTGGAAGCCCATGCGGCCCTGAGGCCATTATTTGACAGTTCTTGTCTGTATCTGTTGTTGTTTATTGCACTCACTAACGGATAACAAAGAAAGACAAGGAAACAAGAAAAAATAGCTAAATGAAGTAGCGGGAGTAGTACCGACGAAAAAAGCAAAAGCACACCAAGAAGCGAGAACGATGCTATCGGCTTGGGAGTTAGTCGGTGACTGTGATTTAGTGATGTTAAATACCTTAATGTGGCTAAATGTTAAACAACGTATTTATTTCAATGTTTTGTTATTTGTATTTAAGATAAAAAATAATTCACTTCCAATGTATTTGTCTAAATATATTTATTATGTCAGAGATGTCCAACCGTATTTATTAAGAAATAAAGATGATTTAAGACTGCCGACACTAAGAAATGCAAGATCTCAGAATAGTCTAATATATAAGGTCTTTAAACTTTTAAATAATTTGCCAAATAATGTCAAACAAATGAGCAATATTTTTGAATTTAAAAGAGCAATAACTGAATTTATTAAACAAAATATTTAAAATTAAAATATAGAAAATGCCAATGCCCATTAGCAACATATTTTATTTGTAAATTGTAAATAGCAAATTGCGCTAATAAAATTTATCTATCTATCTATCATATTTGACAAAAAACTGAGTTTCTGCAGGCATATCGAGTTTTTGGTTGCTAAAGGTAACTCAATGTTCGGTTTTATTTTGCGGAACTCTAAAGACTTCAACGATCCCGCACACGCTTAAATGTCTTTTCTTTGCATTTGCTAGGTCCAATCTCGAATACTGTAGTATAATATAGAATCTATTTTATGAAGTCCATTCCAGTAGAATTGAGAAGATCCAAAAACGCTTTACTAGGGTTGTCGTGCGTAAATTACGCTGGAATATTGAAATGCCAGCGTATGAGATTCGATGTAAATTATTTGGTATCCTACCTCTGTTCAAGCATAGACAATTTTTTTCAATTATGTTTGTTCGTGACTTAATAAACAACCATATCAATTGCCCTTTATTATTATCATTAATTGGATTCTATGCTCCATCTAGAGTGCTTAGAAACCTTCTTATATTTTATGCTCCATTTCATAGAGGTAATTAAAGTTGCAATGAACCTATTACAAGATGCCTTAAGGCTGTGGTCACGTCTCACGTTAGTAAGCGTGTACGCTTGTTGACGCTTTTACGCTAGTAAATCAAATAGTACGGCTACTGAATGTATTGGTCACGTTTCACGCTTGAAGCTTGCACGCTTGTAGGAGTGCTCGCGCTAGTAAGCTTGTAGATCAAAATCATTTGATATTTAAGCTTACAAGCGTGAACGTTGTTCTTTGGTTTAAAATTACTGAAGGCGTTTCCGAAACAAATAACGATTTTTTCTTTGACTATATTTTTTTATTTTTATTACTTATCTGTCTTTAGTAAGAACACATATATTTGGTATCAAAATGGACAAGCCTTGACAGACTTAAAAAAAAAAAAAAAGGAACCATTTATTTTTTTTAGTAAAATGAAAATAATCTCAGTTTTCTTTATGGATGTTATACTAAAATCGATTTTATGTTAACCGCAAATGCCTATGTACATTATATATGAACATTATGTTGAATTTTGAGCAAAGAATTTTTTATTTTTGAATTATGAGCTTCCAAAGACGGTTCAGGATGCTCTTCGCTGGTGGTAAGCACATCTTTAGCTCGACGCGTGAAACATAATATGTCCGATAGCACATACATACTAGTGTTGTATCGCCTTGGGTATTATTTTCCATCAGAATCATCTACTCTACAGCATTCAGGTCGTCTTTCCCAAGTATCAAACTGTTCACTCAATGATAATACATAGTTTACAAAGGAAACACCACACTCAACATAAACAAAACTAGCGTGAAAGCTAAGCATTCGTCGAAACAACGAGTATCCATGCCATATGTATTTCAATAACTTGTGTTTTTAGCTACATATCTACCGCTACTGTCAATTGTAAGATCCCAGCAGTAACATATAATCCCTTTTGTTTTAAGATAGGTACTTTCTGTACAAAACAGTAATTCACTTTTCGAAAAAGCCATTATTAAAGTTATTTTAAATCTGGTACACCAACCGCACAATACCTCGTTCAAATAACTACTAGTTATAGCTTTTGTCGCCTACACTCGTGGAGACGTGACTACTAAAAGCGTACAAGCGTACACGCGCGAACAAGCTCAAAACGCTTTATCGTAAATAAATTTTGAAATTTGTTCCTTTAGCACTTTCTCATAGATTTTACTGGGGCTACTAAGTAAACTAATTGGCCTATAGCTATCAAGACATTCGGGGGGCTTACCGGCTTTGATTATGGGCACAACTTTGGCTTTTTTCCATGCTTCAGGAAAATATTCCATTTTCAGACAGGCATTTATAATGAACGTTAAGAATCTTATTCCAGCTCTGGGTAATTGTTTAATATAGATGTTTTTTATTCCAATTTTTCGAACCCTTAAGTCATTCATTACATATTCTATGTCTTCTTCGGTTACATAGGCGATAGAGGATGTTTGGTTAAGATTGTGTGCCAAAAAGGTTTGAACGGTATTATTTACTAACGTATTCGTATCTCGATCACCTAGGTTACATGATACATCATGATTTTTGGCAAAATTTAAAGCAGGTGCATTTGCCTTCTCTGTATCTGTGGAGAAGGTATTGTTCGAGTCTTTAAGAAATGGTAATTGTCTGTTTTTATTTTTTACCACCTTAATAATATTCTAAAAGGGTTTTGCGTTTTTTTCCAATGAACTAAGTTTCATATTCCATTCGCAATTACGGTGATCTGAGATATGTTTGAATATTAGTTTATTCAGATTTGACACCTGACGTCTGTAAAGGGGTTGGCGATATCTCTGCCAATTCCTTCTGCAGACGTTTTTTAACTTAATTAGTTCCAGGACTAGAGGAGGAAGTTTTGGCGGTAATAACAGTTTTCGGAACTTTTGGGACGCTTTTGTCAACGGCGCTAAAAATATCTGTTGAGAATATACTGATAATAGTATCGACCTGTTCTTTACTCGAGATATCTTCTACATTCGGTGGAATATTTCGCAGTCTTACTTTTATTTCAGATAAAAAAATCATGTATTTGCTCTTAGGCAGCCCCAGTCCCCTGTGTCTGCAGTTAAGATCCCCACCAATTAGAAATTCATCATTAATAGTGAGAAGTTTTCGTAGGTCGTTTTTAAGACTTAATTTTTCATCAGATGTTCTGCCGCCGGGGAAATACACAAAAAAGATCTTAATTTCCTTCTGGCTGTTTAACTTAATCTTAATGCCAACATTTTCCACGTATCGAGTTTTCACAATAGGTAAAAGCGAATGTTGAATTGATCTTTTAACTAGTATCGCAACACCACCTCCTCCTACTCTACCGATTCTATCACATTGATAGCATTTAAAATCATGTGTGGATAAGTTCAAGTCCCGTTTTAACCAAGTTTCGGTGACCAAAGCGACATCAATGTTGTTGGTATCTAAAAAATGTAAAAATTCTGTTATTTTGCTGCGAATACCTCTCGCATTCCAAGTTATAATAGGCGTGTTTTTTTTTTAGCCTATATAGAATAAAAATAAAAATTTCAATACATAATACAACAAAACCTTAGCCTCGATAATTATCCAGGCTAATGTTTTGTTGTATTTTATATTGAAAACATGTTGCTGAAACATGTTTATTCTATATAGGCTTAGAAAAAAACACGCCTAGTATTAATGTATCTTTTTACAGCCATATTACTTAGCATTAGAGTACAAGAACTTAGTTGCTAAATGTGCGATAACATTAAATTGTTCAATTCTTGTTTTACAAACAGATAATTTCGTAATCATTTCCATAGCTAGGGAATTAAGTTCCTCAGCTGTGAAGATTATTTCGCGACTCCGGCAGTGTAATTAATAGTATACTCTTAGTCGTTAAGAACAATCGATTATACTATGGTCGAAGGGCCACGTGTGCTCTTGGGCAATCGTTTTAGCAGTCTGAAAACAGACCCACCAAAAGTAAAAAAAGAAAAAAAAACCAACTCTTTACCCATAGACCCAATCAATATATTCTCGACCCATTCCTTTCCCGATAATCCTAAATTTATAGTCATTTGTTCGACTAATCCTGAAAAGCCCCTAACCTCATTCAGCATTTTTCTGCTTAAAAAAGCAATCGATGGCATAAGCACAGTTTATGAAGACATAACGCAGCTGCGTGACGGTAGCCTTCTTATCCTGGTAAAAATTAAAAAAAATAGCTGACCTCTTCTTATCAAAGAAAACCCTCCAACATTTGCCCTATCGCAGTAAGCCTACACTCTCACTTAAACTCGTCTAAAGGTACTGTATATGCCCCATACCTCATTAACGTTCCTGAAAGCGAGATCATTGAAGAAATGAAATCGAAAGGTGTCACTGAAGCATACAAGTTCAAAAAAAAACCGTAGATGGAAATCAACGTGCAACCGGACTAGTGTTATTAACTTTTGACCTTTTCCGACCACCAAACACAGTGAATGTTGGATGGTATAACGTCCAAGTAACTGAGTACTATGCGTTGCCAAAACTGCCAACTCCTCGGTCACACCACCAAACGCTGCAACGGTAGTCCTACGTGCGTTAATTGCAATTTGCCACCTCATGCCCCGAAAAGTGTATACGTACTTCATGCGCTAACTGCAATGAAGGTCACCCCGCTTCTGCAAAAACTTGTCAACGATACCAACAGGCAAATGAGACTCTTAAAATAAAAATAACACGGAAATGTAGCATGGCGGTAGCCAAACAAATATACAGGGAACAAAACCCAACCACGTAACAAACAGTAACCTATTCAACAATTGCAGGCAATTCTAACCTACAAAAACCAACTGTCACAGAAAACGAATCAGTCCAAAACAAAATCCACAACAACGACACCCCAATGGAAAGCTCGTATCCTCTTCTCGCTAAAATTCTTCACGAACACAACAAACACTAACCCCACATATAATACCACAAAAACAAACTCCCTCGACCCGACCGTCTCAGTTCATCTAACTTCTACTTCCACTCAGTCAAGCTCGTCGCTTCGTCACATCCAAAATCCAAACTTCTCTCAGAATACTCCATTTAACCAACTCTCAAATACTTCAATTATACAGACACATACTCCCAAAACCACAGCACACACACAAATCCCACCCATCTCAAACTTCTCTCATACCATGCCATTAAGCCAATGCTCAATAACACCAAATACACACACTCTCAATACCACTACTCAATCACCAATCTCATCTATCACTCAATCACTAATACAAAATAATAAATACTACACAAACCCCAACGAATCTGATCACCATGGAACAGATCAATAACAACATTAATTTGAACTTTCTTAACCCCGCTGTTCGGGAACTGAACCACTCACCCACCACACGGTGCATGAGGTTCAGTCCCTGAACAGCGGTGTGGAAATGTTCACCCCAACACTCTCCAGAACATAACTTACATGTATCGATCTCTAGCAGAAGTGGTCGCCACACACACACACCCAACCATAATCACAACACTAAGGAATTGCAAATCCTGCAATGGGACATAAAAGGATTCGTCAATAACTACGACGAATTGTGCATATTGATAAAAGATAAATCACCCAGTATTATTGTCGTTCAAGAAACACACTGCCCTCACCTATTCAATCCCAACATATCCCACATAAACAAATACCACTCACCTCCAATATACTAACAATAGCAGTTGAAATACAACTTGAGATCAAGTTTACTGTTGTCTACATCTATATCCCCCCCGATCAAATCTTCTCCAGCTTCAACTTAGAAGCTACCTTCAATCAGATCAACACCCCCGTAATAATCGTTGGGTACTTTAATGCCTGGAATGATCTATGGGGCTCTCTCACCACTAATCGCAGAGGTGATACACTGGAAAATTTTTAAGTGACTCAAATCTTATGATTCTAATGACGGTTCCACAACCCACTTTTCCACCCATAACACCCTTACCCTTTCTTGGGAAATTTTGGATGATCTCTATAACAGCGATCACTTCCCCATAATTTCCACCGTTACTATTGGCCCAACCTGCTCCAAAACGATAGTTAATCGCAAATTTAAAACTGACTCTGCTAACTGGGTTTGGTTCTCCAAACACACCTTAGATTATCTGTCGGATAAATAACCTTCGTTGAACATCAATAAAGAAGCCGCGATTCTCCAAAAAGCAATTCGTGCCGCAGCTAACAAAGCTATCCCTCAAAGTATACCTAACACTCCTAATCGGACTGTGGCCTGAAGTGAGAAGAAGACTTTTTAAAGGCATCCAAATCAAAATAATTTAATTCAATTCAAAACATCGAACGCCAAATTCCGCAGAGAGGTTAAAACCAGCAAAGCTAAGTGTCTAAATGACTTTA
The DNA here is from genome assembly GCA_949775065.1 of Brachyopa scutellaris. Lineage (NCBI taxonomy): Eukaryota > Metazoa > Arthropoda > Insecta > Diptera > Syrphidae > Brachyopa > Brachyopa scutellaris. The sequence goes on from OX459113.1 coordinate 70,426,341, forward strand.
CCTCAACACTTAACCCTAACACATCTATTAGCAAAATCTGGCAAAACATCCACTGCTTGACCGGGAATTATACTTCAAAATCGATAAGGTGCATCGAAACATCTGATGGTCCAATCTCCACTGCCTCTGTGACCAGCAACTACTTTGCCCACACCTTGTCGAACGTATCCAACGACCACAACTTTTCTAATAGCTTTAAAGCTAGCAAAGCTAATTTCCTCACTCTTACCCCCGACCTTAAGCTAGTTTCTGAATCAGCTAAGCGCATTGAAGGCCCAGTAACCCTACTTGAACTCGAAACATGCTTGTCCAAACTTAAAGGTACAACTCCTAGCAGGGACAGAATATCGTACCCTATGTTGAAAAACCTCCCTCCATCAACTAAGCTACGTATTATACAACTGTATAATAGCGTTCTCGAAGCAGGGGTTATCCCACAAAACTGGAAATTGGCAACCATACTGCCTCTGCCTAAGCCTAACAAGTCCTTAAGCAATATCAATGAATACCGCCCGATATCACTTATTCCCTGTATGTCTATTGTCTAAGGTTCTCGAAAAAACCGTAGCTTAAAGACTCCTTTGGTTTATTGAATCAAAAAAACTACTAAGTCCAAATCAAGTTGCATTTAAACCTAGTAAAGGCTGCACTGACGCACTTCTCCACCTGAACTTTTTTATTTCAAATGCCCTATCAGCTCGCAACCATGTCACAATACTATCCCTCGACTTTGAAAAGGCTTTTGATAAAATAGGCATCCACCTGGTCCTAAACAAATTAAAAAAATGGCACATTGGCCCAAACATTTTCTTCTACATCAAAGCCTTCCTCACGAATAGGAAAACTCTGTTAAAGCCAACAATTCATACTCTACATCCCATCCTTTATAGAATGGTATTCCCCAAGGCTCTCCGCTCTCGGTTGTACTTTTCATCATCGCTTTTGATGAATTAAGTAGAATTATACTTGAAAACAAACAACTGGACCACTGTATTTATGCAGTTGATATTTATATTCTGTGTAAGCACACAGATCTTGTAAAAACTAAAACCCTACAAACAAACATAGTTAAAGATGTACTGGAATGGTCAAACATTTCTGGTGCCAAGTTATCATTGGCCAAACTTTCAGGCCATGTGTTCGACTTTTCGCTGAAATTGGTTACGCGTGCTACCTATCCATTTTTTATGCTTGGAAGAAAATACACATGTATATGTAAATATGTACACACCATAAGAAGTTAACTACACAGAAAGGATACGACAGAATTCTTGCGAAAGATTGTATCCAGCTACTTCACAAATAGAAGGTGGAGATATAAAACCGAAAAAGGAGAAAATCACTGGGATCAGTACTGGGCCCCCTACTTTGGAATATCTTGTACGACGGAGTTCTGTAATTACAACTGCCACCAGGAGTAAACAAAATCGGATCCGCCGCCGATACTGTTGCAAAGAACATTTGCGAGATACAGTCAGCTATGAACGCAGAAATCTGCGACTGGCTAATATTCACCAGCCTAGAATTGGCAGATGACAAAATGGAAGCTGTCCTAATAATCAACCGGAAAAATGTGGAATACGTAGACATAAGGGTAGGAAGTCAAACTATCAGATCGACAGACTGTAGAATACCTAGGAGCATCAGTAATTAAACCTTACATCGGCTATTCGGGCGAAAAGGCGTCAAATCTTCAGGCAGCACTTTCTGGAACACTGCCAAATATCGGAGGGCTTGAATATGCTAGAAGAAACTTAATATCTAAGGTAGTAAGCTCAGTCCTGTTAACCGCTGCCCCTGTTTGGGTGGGGGCCCTAGCGACAAAGGAAACAACGAGAAAGTTATCGTCAATATATCGATTTCGCGCACTAATGGTAATCAGTGGCTTCAGTGACAGGGATGGTCACCATATCGATATCCTTGCGAAAGAGATGCAAAGAGTCTATAATAGGAGAACTTCTAGTAACCACGAAGCGACGGTCATCAAAGGAAAAAGGAAGAACAAAGAGTGACTTCAATGATCTGGTGGCAAGCTAGGCAACTACGAATGGCAGATGGACTTACAGATTAATCCCAACCACAGACGTTTGGATAAACCGAAGGAAACTGTAACTACCACCTTTACGCAGTTCCTGTTTGGTCCCGGTGGATATCGGAAATACCCACACCGTTTTGGGCACAATAGCTCACCTTTTTGCCCAAATCAGGAAAAATACATAGAGAAGAACACTCAGTATTCCATTGCATACATTTCTGGGATGAAGTGCAGTGCAGTGTTGTTACAGTTTTTTACAATGATATTCATGTACTGCGTATTTGTTATAATGTATTAATTTCTAGCATATGCGTTGTCGGGTTCGACTGTAAATGCCTTCGCATTTCACCAGTCGACCGCGTTCTACGGTTTGGCCACCCATGCATTAGACAAATGTAAGACCTCATGTAGTGGTTTAAATTTAAGATTTGACAACGTTAACATGGAGAATGTAAATAATTAAAGTATCCTAGGTCTAATATTTAACAATAAGTACAACTGGAAATCTCATTGTAAACAATTAAGAAATAGCCTAGCTGCAAGAGCCAATATATTTATTTAGCTAGCTAGTAAGAAATGTAACGCACATATCAACACTCTATGTTCAGTTACAAAATCCATTGTTCTAAGCAAAATAGATTACGGTTTACTTATCTACGGCAACAGTCCAAAATCAACAATCAACATCATCAAAGCTCCTTACCACCAAGCCGCACGTAGAAGCATTAATGCCTTTCCAACAAGCACTACTAAGAATATGCTAGTAGAAGCCGGCCTGCCTACAGTAGAACATCGCATAGAAGCCACACGAGCCAAGCTGTACGCAAAACTACTTTTTTCAAATGGATCAATTATCGACAAGGACATCACTTCTGCCAGGAATTCGAAGACTGTAAAACGCCTCCCCTCCGCTATCTCCCTATCACTGGTATGCGCAAAACATATGGAACTTCCGTCTAACAGGAAGTTGGTTTATAGCCCGGCCTATCCACCGCAGAGTATAAAACATACATCTATCATCATGGACTTGGCGAATTTCAACAAAACAAACACCAACAAAGACATTTTCCATACATTATTCCTCAGCATTTCCTCGCAACTAAAATCTAATGGTTGGAACTTCCTATTCACAGATGGCCGCAAAACGAAAGACAGCACATCCTTCGCAGTTACCTATCAAGACGGCTCTCTGTTGAACATAGGAGTACTATCATCATGTGCATCAATTTTTACAGCTGAAGCATTAGCCATTCAAAAAGCAATAGCTGGACCACTGTATTTATGCAGTTGATATTTATATTCTGTGTAAGCACACAGATCTTGTAAAAACTAAAACCCTACAAACAAACATAGTTAAAGATGTACTGGAATGGTCAAACATTTCTGGTGCCAAGTTATCATTGGCCAAACTTTCAGGCCATGTGTTCGACTTTTCGCTGAAATTGGTTACGCGTGCTACCTATCCATTTTTTATGCTTGGAAGAAAATACACATGTATATGTAAATATGTACACACCATAAGAAGTTAACTACACAGAAAGGATACGACAGAATTCTTGCGAAAGATTGTATCCAGCTACTTCACAAATAGAAGGTGGAGATATAAAACCGAAAAAGGAGAAAATCACTGGGATCAGTACTGGGCCCCCTACTTTGGAATATCTTGTACGACGGAGTTCTGTAATTACAACTGCCACCAGGAGTAAACAAAATCGGATCCGCCGCCGATACTGTTGCAAAGAACATTTGCGAGATACAGTCAGCTATGAACGCAGAAATCTGCGACTGGCTAATATTCACCAGCCTAGAATTGGCAGATGACAAAATGGAAGCTGTCCTAATAATCAACCGGAAAAATGTGGAATACGTAGACATAAGGGTAGGAAGTCAAACTATCAGATCGACAGACTGTAGAATACCTAGGAGCATCAGTAATTAAACCTTACATCGGCTATTCGGGCGAAAAGGCGTCAAATCTTCAGGCAGCACTTTCTGGAACACTGCCAAATATCGGAGGGCTTGAATATGCTAGAAGAAACTTAATATCTAAGGTAGTAAGCTCAGTCCTGTTAACCGCTGCCCCTGTTTGGGTGGGGGCCCTAGCGACAAAGGAAACAACGAGAAAGTTATCGTCAATATATCGATTTCGCGCACTAATGGTAATCAGTGGCTTCAGTGACAGGGATGGTCACCATATCGATATCCTTGCGAAAGAGATGCAAAGAGTCTATAATAGGAGAACTTCTAGTAACCACGAAGCGACGGTCATCAAAGGAAAAAGGAAGAACAAAGAGTGACTTCAATGATCTGGTGGCAAGCTAGGCAACTACGAATGGCAGATGGACTTACAGATTAATCCCAACCACAGACGTTTGGATAAACCGAAGGAAACTGTAACTACCACCTTTACGCAGTTCCTGTTTGGTCCCGGTGGATATCGGAAATACCCACACCGTTTTGGGCACAATAGCTCACCTTTTTGCCCAAATCAGGAAAAATACATAGAGAAGAACACTCAGTATTCCATTGCATACATTTCTGGGATGAAGTGCAGTGCAGTGTTGTTACAGTTTTTTACAATGATATTCATGTACTGCGTATTTGTTATAATGTATTAATTTCTAGCATATGCGTTGTCGGGTTCGACTGTAAATGCCTTCGCATTTCACCAGTCGACCGCGTTCTACGGTTTGGCCACCCATGCATTAGACAAATGTAAGACCTCATGTAGTGGTTTAAATTTAAGATTTGACAACGTTAACATGGAGAATGTAAATAATTAAAGTATCCTAGGTCTAATATTTAACAATAAGTACAACTGGAAATCTCATTGTAAACAATTAAGAAATAGCCTAGCTGCAAGAGCCAATATATTTATTTAGCTAGCTAGTAAGAAATGTAACGCACATATCAACACTCTATGTTCAGTTACAAAATCCATTGTTCTAAGCAAAATAGATTACGGTTTACTTATCTACGGCAACAGTCCAAAATCAACAATCAACATCATCAAAGCTCCTTACCACCAAGCCGCACGTAGAAGCATTAATGCCTTTCCAACAAGCACTACTAAGAATATGCTAGTAGAAGCCGGCCTGCCTACAGTAGAACATCGCATAGAAGCCACACGAGCCAAGCTGTACGCAAAACTACTTTTTTCAAATGGATCAATTATCGACAAGGACATCACTTCTGCCAGGAATTCGAAGACTGTAAAACGCCTCCCCTCCGCTATCTCCCTATCACTGGTATGCGCAAAACATATGGAACTTCCGTCTAACAGGAAGTTGGTTTATAGCCCGGCCTATCCACCGCAGAGTATAAAACATACATCTATCATCATGGACTTGGCGAATTTCAACAAAACAAACACCAACAAAGACATTTTCCATACATTATTCCTCAGCATTTCCTCGCAACTAAAATCTAATGGTTGGAACTTCCTATTCACAGATGGCCGCAAAACGAAAGACAGCACATCCTTCGCAGTTACCTATCAAGACGGCTCTCTGTTGAACATAGGAGTACTATCATCATGTGCATCAATTTTTACAGCTGAAGCATTAGCCATTCAAAAAGCAATAGCTGCTGCTACCAACTTACGTGGGAAATACGTGATATGTTCAGATAGCTTATCAGTACTCAATGCAATCAAAAATCCAAACCACAACACGGAAACGGTCAACAAAATCATTAGAACCCCTAACAAACTGAGGCTAATGTGGGTCCCAAGTCATGTAGGGATTCAAGGCAACGAACACGTCGACACCGTTGCTAACCTTGCACACCGGGCTCCAGTTTACAAAGTGGAAATTTACACTAAACAAGACCTGATACGTACCATCAACCACAAACTCAGTCTCAGACAACTTTCGGATTGGCATAACTACCACCAACATTACTCGCTTATTAACACGACTAGAAGCCAGCCAGTTTACAACTACTAAACCGATGAACACTACCTTCGTGAGGCTGCGGTTAGGACACACATCAACAACCCTCCAACACCTGCTCAAAAGGAACCTCCGCCACGGTGCCAAGCTTGTAACACCCAAATCAACATAAACCATGTATTAGGATTAACCGAATGCAGAACCGATCATCAAACAACGAACAACTTTACACAAACTCATTAGCCTACGAGATATTAAGAAACCCAAACCACGAAAATTATGTAGATGGATAAAATTTACCAATTTAAATTAGACCTTATAACTTATACTAACACACTAATTTAATTCTAAAATTAAAACTATAGAGCCGTAAGCCTGGCAGCTAGTGCTCTCACTATATTAATATATGTATTTGTAATCATATGTTAATAAATTATAATAATAATAATAATAATAATATATTATTTGCGTCCATTATTGGTTGTAGTCTGTCTATTAGGATTTTTTCGAACAACTTTTTGATACTATTGGCAGTTAACTTATTGGCCTGTAATTAGCGGTTTGAGTAGCGTCTTTTTCAGATTTTGGAACTGGTATCACTTTGGCTACTTTCCAAGCCTTTGGGAAGTATTTTAGTATTTTAGTAAAAATTGCGTTAAATAAATTTCGGAGGTTTAAAAGTGCGTTTTGGGGTAGTTCTGTTAATATTTGTTCGGTAATAACATCATACCTAGAGCTTTTTTACGTTCCTTAGGAAGTTGTTAATTTTATCGTCCTGGTTAGTTTTTAGTAGTTTCTTTAATTGTTTTATGGATTTGTAAAGTCTAGTTTTTTTTATGTGCAATAGTCATAGGTGTAGATACTTCGGCAGCTTCGAGAATCACGTCATTGAAGTGGATTATAGCCTCGCCAAGGTCGTTTGGCTTTTTTAAGCGATATCGGGTTCGCAGGTGGAGATTTATAGTTTCTCTATAAGTGTCCCAGTCTGTGTATTTGTTGCACAATTTTGTCGGCTTCCTCGTTAAGTCAGCGTTGGTTTTGTAATAGACTAAGGTCCCTATTATGGTTAGCGAATCGATATGAAGCGAACTCTTTTGCGAATCACCCGTATCGTGGTATTATGGTTAGCGAATGTTTTCATTCGCCTGTGAAACAACTGCTGCCACAACAAAAAAAAACCAATTAAATGACAGTCGCGAACGTCAAAAGGAAATTTGGTTTGGTTTATTCGTGTTATTGTATTCTAGGGTATTTTCATTTAAAAGGATTTAATTGTGAATTTATTAAAAATATACTGAAAATATATGATAAGCTATTATAGGACAATCACAATACGTAGACTTCGAAGAATAATTCAGGATAAATCTAATCCATGGTTCGGTACGACTTAGCAAGTGTTTCACGATGATAAGAATTTTTTTTGTTGCAGATCCTCTTCAATTTCTTATAAAGGAGAAGTGTCCACGCTTGCGCCAAAACAACTATCAGAAGTTTTGACTGCATTTTGAAGACTGGACAGCTCTTTCACAGCCCAGCTCCATAGGTGGCAAAGAAACCTGCATACACGGCTCTGCTCCGGTTCCTAATTTGCGAATGTCAAAAGCAAATTTGTTTTGGTTTATTTGTGTAGTGTAATTGTATTCATTTAGAATGGGATCTAATAGTGAATTTTTGATTATTAAAAAATACACTGAAAATATATAATATGCTGATTAATTTATTTTGTTGAGTATTATGGACAAACACAATGCGTAGCTAAGGAAGAATAATTCCGGATAATTCGAATCATAGTCTGGTACGACTTGGCAAGTGAGTTTCACGATGATATGAATTTCGTTGTAGCAGATCCTCTTCAATTTCTCATAAAGGAGAAGTGTTCACGCTTGTGCCAAAACAATACCAAATACTGACTGCATTTTGAAGACTGGGTAGCTCATCCACAGCCTAGCTCCAAAGGTGGCAAAGAAACGCATACACGGCCGTGCTCCGTTTGCTACTTCTGTATTCTTTTAAAATTTCAAAGTTATTTTAAATTTTTGAAGTGATTTATACGTTATGTTTATAATTTTGTATGTATTTACCTTTGCCGCTCACTTATTTGGCAGCAACACCAAGCTAAAATTAGAAAAAAATAAACAAAAAACAATAATAACTAACAATTATTCGATATCACCGAATATTTTCATTCGCTCGATTTGACATACGAAATGATAAGTTTAGCGAATATTCGCTAACCATAATAAGGTGATATCTCAGTTCGCTTAATTTTTGACGTTTGAAGCGAATGTAATTTGATCGATTCGCTAACCATAATACCAAACTATCACATTCGCTAACTTTTTCGTTCGATTCGCTAACCATAATAGGGCTGTAAGACTGGGGAGTAGTCAGATGATAAATCTAGGCAGGATTCAATTGTCAGGTCCTCCGGTCGGGGCATGCAAATTAGACCGCGTGAAATTAGGCTGTGGTCGCTGTGGCCGTGGTGGTTAGTGCGTTGGACTACCACGCAATGCTGCCCGGGTTCAACTCCTGGCCGGGTCTAACACCTAAAAGAGTTTTTTCACGGTGCCACCTCTTTCGAATATCTGACAAGCATCAAAGAGTATCATTTGTCACGATTGAGCTTCTCAACTCGCCGTTCGGAGTCGGTAAAATACTGTAGGTCCCTTCCATTCGTGCAAAAATATAACACGCCCACACAAATGGTTGCGAGAAGCAGGCCCAGGTTCACCTCGGACTGTAGCGCCAACCAAGTAAGTAAGTATTCAAAAAAAGAGAATGTCCTAGAGGAGTGACGAATTGCACACTCATTTTAAAAATATTTAACCTTTTGCCACAAGATGCTACTAGCTGCCATTTTACTCGTAAACCGAAAACGGTTGTAGGGTTTCTACATGCGAGACTTCTGGCACTGGTACACTAGTTATTTTTATATTTATACATGTATACATGGGTGTAAAAGATGGCCAACAATATTAACAAAGGTGTGAAATTTTACTTCTGTCGCGCGTAGTTTATATACACGATTTTCTTACGTTAGTTTTACTCAGGTTATATGGTTCAGAAATATATACTTAAAATACCAAAACATATATATCTGTGTTTATGGAAAATTCTCTAAAACAAATCGATAATACAATTTTTTTTGAATTCATATTTATAGCAAACCCCTGTATTGTTGTCAGGAAATGGCGAACAAAAGAAAAAATATCTCGGTCGATTACTGGAGGAACCATTGGTTGCAGCATATTGTGTTACTGAACCAGGCGCTGGTTCAGACGTAAATGGAGTAAAAACCAAAGCCGTAAAAAAAGGAGATGAATATATACTAAACGGACAAAAAATGTGGATCACAAACGGTGGTGTAGCTAATTGGTATTTTGTGCTCGCTCGAACAGACTCAGACCCGAAAACACCTGCAAACAAGGCATTTACTGGATTTATAGTAGAACGCGATACTCCTGGACTCACACCTGGCCGTAAGGAACAAAACATGGGTCAAAGAGCGTCAGACACTCGAGGAATAACTTTCGAAGATGTAAGAGTTCCTAAAGAAAATGTATTAGTTGGTGAAGGTGCAGGCTTTAAAATTGCAATGGGAACTTTCGATAAAACCCGACCACCAGTCGCTGCAGGAGCTGTAGGCTTAGCTCAACGTTGCATGGACGAAGCACTAAAGTATGCTTTAGAAAGAAAAACATTTGGCGTTCCGATAGCATATCATCAGGCAGTTTCATTCATATTAGCTGATATGGCTATTGGTGTGGAAACCTCTAGATTGGCATACCAATTATCGGCTTGGGAGGTAGATCAAGGTATTATATTTACTTAGTTATTGCCAAAGTACGAAAACAGTTTTTCCCCTATTTTTAATTACATTTCAGGTCGGCGTAATAGCTACTATGCATCGATTGCCAAATGCCACGCTGCAGACATGGCAAATAAAATAGCATCTGACGCAGTTCAAATATTTGGTGGAAATGGATTCAATACAGAATATCCAGTAGAAAAATTAATGAGAGACGCTAAGATATATCAAATTTATGAAGGAACCTCACAAATTCAACGCTTAATTATATCTAGAAATATGCTTGAAAAGGCTAAAGAAACTTCTGCATAGTCCTTCCACAATAAAAAAAAAAAGTGTGTCAAATATACAACCTTCTTATGCATGTATTTTGTTGTTGCAATAAAAAAAACCGTGCCTTATTTTTTATATACACACAGGTAATTCTGTGAATTATTTTTAGTTTCCTGTTTCCCGATTACTTGTTTATTTATTTCATTTCACCAAATGAGTACACATCAACTGTTTTCTTTAGATTACTAGTACAAATTCAAAATATAAACTTAGGCCGTTTGCCAATTGCGTTAAAATTTTACCAACTGGCTAATTTTTGACACTAGTTTGGTGAATATAGACTTATCTTATCCCTGACAATTTGAACTCTTTCTCATGTTATAAAGGTCTTGCCTTGTTATAGACAAGATTTTGAAAGTTGTTCGGCCTAAGAAATAATTAAAATGAAAAATTTACAAAAATGTTCTATTTTTTGTGGTCACCAACAAAAATGTCTACCACACAAAGGCGACCAAATTGGAGCAAAAAAAATTTACATATTCTGAAATTAGACAAATCACAAATCAAATATATAAAACTTTGCGGTATCTTACGGGCAACACAACTAAAACTTAAAGGATTTTAGTTAAATGCAAAACTTACATATTTTTTTACACTTTTCCTTCCTTCAACCACATATTAAAATAAAGAAATGTACAGTACTTACGGATATAATCCCCGAAATTTATTTCTTATATCAGTGTGTTTCTTATATATGAACAACGGATATAAGAAAAAATATTTCTTATAACCGAACAACGGATATAAGAAACAAACTTTCTTAAAGGTATTTAGGATTTCATACTCATTTCATTTCAATCCCAATAAAACGCAAATACATATTCTACTTTACTTCACTTTCTTAATTACCAAGTTTACTTCATTCGTGTTAATTCTTAATAGGTAGGTATATAATATAAAGAATTTATATGTATACAAAAATGTGCGCGGTGCCGTACTGCTGCCCGAGTATACCGATCGCGACGAGGGTTGGAGAAGTTCTGCTCTTTATTTTTATTGGATAGGCCCAGTGATGCCAACCCGAATTTCTAAAAGTCTGTAGATAAAAGTTACAAATTCTGTAGAATTCTGTATTTTTGCTTGATGCAAATCTGTAGAAATCAAGACTTTTTTTAAGGCATAAAAAGTGATTAGAATAAAAATTAGGATACTATAAAACATACATAAATCATTATTTACATTGAACTTGCACATCATTTACTAGCAATCTGAGTCAAATCAATAATCTTTATTTTTGAAATCATACCTACATGTTTTTTGCATCCTGTATTTTCGGAAAAATGAACCTCACAGCACAGCGTTGAGAGCGCGCCTTATGTAAATAACATATTGATAATATTTTGATGTACTGCGTTGACATTTCATATAAAATGTTTTGGGTTTAGTGCAAGTAGGTGTGAATCTCGAGTAGAATCCGCGATTCACGAAAATGAATCTAGAGCAAAAAAATGTGCTTTTTTGGTCGGTTGAAAAATGAAAATTGTGCTAGAGCGCTAAAAATTGCTGGAGATAAAAAAGTGCTCTTTTTGCCCAATAGAAAATGCCCCAGATTGTTGAGCTTACATGTTCAGGCCAATATTTTTGGTTCTACAGCGAACGGATTTGTTAAGGGAGAAACGAACATTTATCTATGCTATTGTTTTATTCGTAAAAAGTTTTTATTTTTTCCTGGAATTTGAAATGTCTATATTTTGGTTTGATTTCTGTATATCTGTAGGCAGAGTAAAAATTCTGGAGATCTACAGAAAATTCTGTATGGTTGGCATCGCTGGATAGGCCGCCTGCGCGTTTGACGTGTGGTGGTCGTGTTTAACTCTAATCTTTGTGGTGCTGCCAAGTCGCCACAGGTATATGTATGTAAATAAGGACAGGTTGAAATAAAAAATTTATTAATTATTAATAATCATTATTATATGTACATATACAGTCGAAACGATTTTTCTCTATTGCTGTCACTAGGTTTGTTTGATGTCGCCAGCCCTAGGGTGCACTGACTAGTGTCAATTATTTTCCTGGTTGTCAAAAAGACCAGTGCAACCCCCGTTTCATCGAATGCAATTTCCTTGCCTGACAATTGGCATTCTTTGAAAATTTAACATAAATCAAATTTGGTTAATTTTCGTATATTTTTGCACTTGTTTAGTTCGTTGTTTTATTAAGCAACCTATCTGATCACAAAAAACACAAGCACAATGCGGGAAACCAACGCAATGGAAAATAACCAAATGAAAAATCAGCTGATTTAATGTTTTGACAGCCCTTTTGTTCTTGCACTGAGGAAATACTCGGGGAAAATTCAGTGAAGAACCAGCTCGAGAACCAGTGTTCACAACGAACGCAGGGCAGCATATTTAGTGCGTTTTCAGTGTAGCACTGGCGGACATAAAACGCATCAGTGCATTTCCAGTGCACCCTAGTGCGTCCTAGGGCTGACATTAAACAAACCTACTGTTATTCTTCAGATAGCTGACAGTCAGTTTCTTAAGGGCTGTGTGCATTGCCCTTAACCGTTCCGTTACTTTGATGAGTCGGAAAAGACACAATATTTGTTGAAAACGTTATAAATTTATTGTGTGTAAATCATTCGGCGATGATGATGCGACTCGGTACTTCTTATGTACACAACACGATCAGCTGTATCTCTGGTTATTGACCTTACAATTTATCTATCTTTACATAAATATTTCTAAATGCCCACTATGTGACTATTGTAAAAGGGCGATGGAGGATGCCTCGTTGCTGCGTCTTCTCTTTCTTACTCAATTCGACCATCATGAATTTGTGGATCGTGAATTGGGTTCCTGAAGGTTGAAAGGGCTGAGATGTACTTCGTTGGCCAGCCATGCCTAAGATTCTTTCGGGTAGCTGTCAGTTGGACGCCTTACATTGTGGCACTGACAGTGAAATGCTTGTCGGTTTTGTGCGGGATGGGGGTTCGGTGTCCAATAAATGTCCTTATCCCCATTTTAAGGTTGTTGAAACCTAACACAATTCATTGCTATGAAGTTTACATAAAGTCTTCAACAAAGGGAATTTCTTATATAGGTATGTACGTGTGTTTTACAGCGTAAAGAAATTATTTTGTGCTGAAAATAAGTTTCTTATATCAGTAGTTGTCTTATAAGCGTTTTTCTTATATGAGTTATATTTGATAGAGAATTAAAGAGAAAAGACACGGTGAATTGTGTGGCATTTCCTATTAGCGTTTTTTTCTTATATAAGACTTTCTTATATCCGTAAAGTACTGTATTTTTTTAAAAAAAATCGAAACAATTAAAAACACACATTGCAAAAAAAATTATCTTGATATATCCAATAGATTAGAAATAACACACAAATTACTGTACGCACTGAAAACAAAAATACACGTAGGACTTCGATGCAAACAGTAAACTTATTCTTCATTTGTGACGATCTGCCGAAGATCACGAGATCCGGATAAAATAATTATTAGTTACGTGTTTTTTATGTAAAACTTGGAAAAGAGTGGTAACTTTAGTTATAATAATATCTGTGGCCACAAGGAAAAACAACATAGGTCGACTTATGTCGAAATAGAATTTTTTACACCAACGGGTGCGCAATATTTGATTCTATTTGCCATATTTTTTTTATTATTTAATGGTTGCTGAGTTATAAACAAGACATTTCTCATCCGCAGCTCAAACGTTGCGGATCTCATACTGTTGATTTGTTTTACTTGATAACTTGATAATTTAATTTTAAACAAACAGACTTTACAAAAAATGTATTTTGCACTAAATAAAAGACCAATATTTGATTAATTTAGTGCTGTAACACCCTAAATATGTTTATTTCCCAACACCATATTGGTGATTTCCCTCAGAAAAAATCGTATGCAAGTTGCTAATTTCACTTTGGGAGAATTTGAAAATGAGCTGCGAGTTATGAAAAATGATTTATTTAGTTGCACATTTTTAATAAACCGGCAATATTAATCTGTTTTTAAACAAATTTAAAAAAACAAATGTATGTGAAAACACGTTTATTTACTAGTTAAATTGTCCCACTGCTCCACCTACGCATGCGCGTATTTTTGTTTCTGAAGATTGTTCTGATCTGCAGCTGACGAATCCAGAAATAGAGCTATTCTATTTATTTTACTATTTTTTATTTATGTTTCTTTTGTATTGCAAAAACCAAAGGACAATTTCAAAACACAAATTCACTTTGCTGTCATAAATTTTACTTGACAGAGACACTTCCTTTTCGACATTCACGTCGGTAAGGAAACTTCTCCGACGGATTCTACGATACTAACCCTTTCATGCCAGGTGTTGTACGTGTACAACATGAACTTTATTTGCTCACAACTCAGAAAAAATAGGCGCAATTAGAGAATAAAATGTGCTAAGTTTATGCTAAAACCTAAGTTAGTTTAATTCTGCAACAGATGCCATTGAGTTCAATAAGAAGATTATATTCGACATCCTTTACTTCTGTTTTAGTGAAGTGCAAATGCAACCAAAAGCTAGCTTTTGATAAGTCCCATTAGCTATGTTAATACCACGAAAGTGGTAGTCTGAAATAGATTCCATGGTGTTAACAAGATCTTATTTTCTTATAAATCTATGACGAATAATTGAAAATCGATATTGTTAATATTTTTTTTTTTATCGACAAATATTCATGTTTCAAAACAACACGAGACATCCATGGAGCTATTTTTTCAGGCAAAATATTCCTTAATCGGTCAAGAGGACTTACATATGCCCAAATAAATATGGTCTTAGACATGGATTAGGATAAGTCTACCGAAGAGGACGAAGTTGATGAAGATAATTATATATTATTAGCAGACCCGTCCCGTCCCGCCGCCGAAAATTGATTTTTTGATTGAAATAATTTCGAACATTCATTATTCCGATCCGAAGTTATGTTTTTTTTGATCGAACATTCGCGATCGATAACAGATGATGCCTCGCCGTCTCCGAATGGAACCTTAGCGCATTGCAATACATATTAGCAAATCACATCCATGAGCCCAATCGTAACACACGGCAGTTCACTGTAGTTAATCGCGCAATCATATTGAAAAGGGGCGCGATGTGATTGGACATTCACGACACTTTTTCTCACTCGACGATTGGCGTTTGATTCAACTTGACGATGCAAATCGCGATTGCGCTGCTTTCTCAGTCGTTCAGCAGCTACGTGTGCTTCTCGTTCCTCCTGAGTTCGTCCTGCACGAATTCGCGATGCATGTTGCTCAGCGGTTTTATTTGCATGAGGAATCGCCAATCTTCGTGCAGTGCGACTGCGTGAGCCAATGTTTGATCTTGTGATCGGCGGCCAAATGTCTCCCGAGCAGTTAAAGTACAATATCGAAGAATTCGAATTATCATTCTCGAGGGAATATTATCTGATTCGAAAATGCACTGAAAACATCAGAAACGTTGAATGATTTCGATAAACTCAACGGAATCACTGAACTTTCCACTTCAATCACCGGCAAAATAACTTAAGATGAGTGGCTGCGCCCATCTTTCACCTACTTGCATCCAAATATGTGGGCAATGTTGTTACATGTATGGAAAATGAGGTTTTCCAAACAAAAATTTTCCAAATTTGGAGCACTGGTAATAATTCTCACTGTAATATTACGATCAAAAAGAAAAAAATATCCCCATACAAAATGTATGGAAAAGCGATTTTACCGAATTTTTCAATTTTCCTTTAAAATTTTCCAATTTTCGACTCCGTTGTCCGTTGTCGAATGCAACAAAAAAATCCCCATGCAAATTGGATGATGTTCAGCCGAATTATACGCTTACGAACAGACACCAATTCATTTTTATATATGTATTTACATAATATATAATATATACATATGTATAGATATAATCCATGTTATATAGTAATTTATATTATGTTATCAATGAATTAAAGTAATTTGTTTAAAAAATTTAAAAATAACACTGTTAAATATTGTCATTAGCAGTTAAAATTCATATGTTTTTTTAGTTCCACAGATGACCATAGTTGTATAGGAACAACATTATGTATCTAGTTATCCTTTCGTCCTTTGGAATTTTTTTTTCTTGTTTTGGCCTAATTGGCTTTTGGTTTTACCCAAAACTTATTTTTTCTGGACCTAAAATGAGGTGCTGTCATGAAAGGGCTAAGCTAAAGTGAAAGTGAATCGAACAAGTGAAGGGAATCTCCATTCCGGCGGATTCCACGATAGGGGTGTAGGTAGTTCATTCGGCATATAGTAAACTGGGGCACATTCGGCACCTTTTTTATTAAGTCATGCTGTGTCGAAATTTATCAACGAATTCAAAATGCTTGATGATGGAAGAGATTTGAATAAGAATTTTTGCCTTAATATTAACGGAACATATATATTTTTTATTTTTTTTAAAAAAGTATTGACGAATGTACCCCAGCCCGGTATCTTAAGGGGTACATTCGGCAAAAGAGTTTTTAGTCGAAAATAATAGGATCAAAATTGTTTAACTTGAATTTTTTCAAAATTAACTTGTTAAACTATTGAATTAAGAATATACATTATGTATAAAGAGCTAGTCTTAGGCGTTAGAATCTATTGTATATACATATACACATACGTATCTTGTTCTGTTTAAAAATTAACAATACCAATAATAATACATACACCGCTTTAGGTTTTTTTTATTCAGCCCTATTATGAATAAAATTCACTCCGAACTTTTTCTCTCATCGGGAAACCCGGTATTGTTAACAATGTTCGAAAGGGAAAGAAAAAGTTCACCCTATTGTGAATAACTTTCCGATGGAAATTTTGACAGATTTCCTCGCAGATTTCCCTCGAACTTTTTCCGTAATTTTTCTGGGGAAAATTAAAAAGAGTTAAACAATTTCGAATATTTGTTGTAAAATTTTGAAAATGTAAGTATTTTTGTTTGAATTTTGATGAAAATATTTATTAGCGGGCATTCACATTTATAGGTCGAATGCAAAAAATAAAAGTTGCATCGACATAACTTAAGTTGCAGGCGTGAATACCAAATTTTTAAAAAAATGTAGGCTATGTAGTTCTTGTCTGTTCAGGCGTAGTGTTCATTTTTATCCATATTGGACACAGCTTATATTCAAATATTTTGAATTTTAATTTGGCTAAGGCAACATCATGCTCTTTTCCAACTCCTTTTTTTGGTAGCCACCTTGCGCAAAAAAAAAACGTAAGCATGAGGTCAGCTTTACTATGGAAGGGATTGCAAACGACTTTTTAGATGGTAGGAAGAGCGCTATTAACACATCCAATAGATATTTAAAAACGTTTATACCTGGAATCTAATGAAATAAATCATAACGGTTTGAAAAACCTTTGATGTCAATATCGTCGTCGTATGCAAGTAGTTGAGCAGACTTTTGAAAGATCGTTCCTTGTGTGTTGGCTTGTGAGCTTCGAACAATCCTTTCAAGTATGATATTGAAGAAGTCGCATGACAGCGCGTTACCTTGTCTGAATCCTTTTTTTGACATCGAAGGTCTCGGTGTGGTCATTACCGACCTTGTTGGAGCAGCGAGCTTTCTCCATTGTCATCCTGCACAGACGGATGAGTTTGGCAGGGATGTCTAAACTAGACGTGGCTCTATACAGTCCATCCCTCCAGATGCTGTCATTGGCGACCTTCAAATCGATGAACAGGTGGTGGGTATCGATTTGGACTTGTTGGGTTTTTTCCAGGATCTGCCTAAGTGTGAACATTTGGTATATGGTGGACTTTCCTGGCCTAAAACCGCACTGATAGGGGTCAATCAGGTTGTTGACGAAATGCTTCATGCGCTCACACAATATGGCAGATAGGATCTTGTAGGCGACGTTGAGGAGGATGCCTCTTTAATTGGAGCAGTTGAGGGGGTCTCCCTTCTTGTGAACGATGCTGAGATTCCATGCTGAGATACTTTCATCTGACCAAATCTTAGAGATGAGTTGGTGTATGCTCACTACCAAGTCATCTCCAGCTGCTTTAAATAACTCTGTGGGTAGACCGTCAGGTCCGGAAGCCTTGTTGGACAGCCTGACAGCGGGGTAATGGTCTTCATCGCCATTATACAGTCTTATACAGAATTGTATAAATAAAGTCTAATTACTACTACAGTCTGCAGAAGTAGTCCTTCCATATTCTCAGCACCGACTGTATTTCTACTACAATGTTTCCTTCTGCGTCTCTACAGGTTTCTGTGTTTTACTGGCACATTTTTTTTACCTTATGGTAAAACTTCCGTACATTGTACCTGGAGTAGCACCGCTCAATATCTTCGATCGCACGCTTCTCGTGCTCTTTCTTTTTCCTTCTTAGAAACCGATGTTCTCGTCTCTTTTGCTCGTAGCGCATAAGAGCAGATCTAGTCCTTCTTTGCAGCGCTGCTTTGTACGCCTGTTGGTTTGCCGCGTTATCTAGTCTGGACTCTTAATCAAACCAAGGGTTTGGTGGTGGTGGTCGTGTGAAACCCATCACAAAATTCGCGGCTTGCTGGCAGTGTTGCTACTGGTCTTCTGCACTAGCTGTTGTCGCGGTAGGACTCGTAGCGAGAGATCGGGATACGCGTTCTATGTAGGTTCTGGCGGTGTCTTGCGATTGTAGCTTTTCGACATTATACTTTCTCACAGTATTTCGTTTTTGTGGCGTTGTGGATATCCGCATTCGTACCTTGGCTACAACAAGGTAGTCGTCCGAGCCAAAGTTGGCCGCCAGGAAAGTTCGGACATCCAGAATACTGGAGGCGTGTCTGGTGTCGATCGCAATGTGGTCGATTTGGTTGAAGGTTAGTCGATCCGGAGACCGCTCTTATGGATATTGAGATGAGGAAACCACGTGCGCTGACGTGTATTATAGTGCTCCTATTTTCTCTTGGTCAGCACTCGCGCTTAAAACTTTAGCAAGTCGTGCGAATTTGAAGATCTCACTGGTGGAGACTGTACGAAATTCCGTGGGGGATTTCTCTGTGGAAATGTTGTTCCCGGAGGGCACAAAGTGCCATGCAGTCACATAGAATATATTCCGCAGTTTCGTCGTCTTCCATACAAAGACGACGTTCAGTTTCCTGAATAAGACCTATTTTGTTTGTTGTGTTGTTGTTGTATTGTATTTGGAAGGGGGTTGTCTCCTTAGAGACAACAAGCACGTAGACCTGTAGGCCCATTGTACTTTGGTGAAGTACCACCCCATTCGCTGAATTAGCGATTTGTTGCTGAGCTATATGTCGATCTAAATCTGCCCGTCGCTTTCGCAAAGCGAAGCAATAGGGCAAGATTGAGCTCCAGTAGATCAACGTCCCGTAGGACGTAGTTGCCTAGAGTGGCCTTTCTGATTCGAGCAAAGGCCGGACACTCGCTAATGAAGTGCTCAGCCGTCTCATCTTCTTCCAGGCACATCTCGCAGAGGCCCGAGCTTCTGATTCCAATTTTGTTCAGATGCTCGTTTAAGGGAGTGAACCCAGTGACCAGTCCTGTGAGGATTTTGAGGTCATTTCTACGAAGGTGTAACAGAAACTTAGTTCTGTTTGCCCTGGGCGCGTCTACTAACATTTTGGCCTGTCTGCATGACCTAAGTTCATGCCAATGGTTGTAATGCTGTAGTCGCAGCAGTTCAAGAAGCTCGTTTTTAGCATAAGCTGAACTGCAGCCAATAGCAGGCTGAGGACCGATAAAAGGGGTCGCTGATCCAGCTCTAGCCAGAGCATCAGCTTTATCGTTTCCCGGGATGTCAGAATGTCCCGGGACCCAGACCAGTGTGATCTTATTACATCGCCCAAGCTGATTCAGTTTGTTGACAGCTTCCTCAACAATTTTTGAGTTGATCAACGCTGCTGAATAGGCTTTGATAGCTGCTTGACTATCAGAGCAGATGTAGATGGACTTGGATTTCCACCTCTTGTTAAGTGCAATGTGCGCTGTAGTAGCGATAGCATACACCTCTGCCTGAAAGACAGTTGTAAATCTACCCAGTGGAATAGATTGCTCAACGTGGCATTCTTCTGAGTAGACACCTGCTCCGGAGAGCTCATCCATTAAGGACCCGTCCGTATAGAAGACTATACTACCTGATGGGAAACCAGACCAACCTCCGCTGTTCCATTCAGAGCGATCTGGAAGGAGACATTGGAACCTTCGCCCGAAATTGTATTTGGAGCTTATGGTGTCCAGAGCTCCCCCCAAGGCTCCTGGTACTAAATCGAGAAGCTCCCCCACCCTGCTACCTCTACTACCTTCACTGAAGGTAACTCGCCTTCCAAGAAGCACACCTATGCGGTATACTGCTTTTCTAGCTTCGTTTTCAATGAAGATATGCAGTGGAGGCAAGGCAAGAAGGATCTCAATGGCGGCGGTGGGTGTCCCTCTCATGGCCCCGGTAATACTAATGCACGCTAGGTGCTGAAGTTTTTCAGGGCAACGTTTGAGAGGCTTCGCTTTGTACCACCAAGCTATCGAGCCATATACGACATATGGCCTGACTATACTCGTATAAATCCAGTAGACCATTTTTGGGCTAAGCCCCCATGATCTATTGAACATTCTACGGCATTGCCAGAGTATGTTGGTGGCCTTAGTTGTTCTTGCAACCAAGTGGTCTAGGAAGGTTAGTTTTGGGTCCAACAGGATACCCAAGTATTTCACCGTACTAGAAGGTTTAAGCTGGGTGCCCAGGAACGTAGGCCATCTTATAGGAGGCAACTTCCTTTTGTTTGTGAACAGCATCATCACGGCACCATGCTCCAACAATGCTAAGAGCGGATTGCATCTATTTTGTTTAGGTGATATCGACGATGGCAATGCCCTGATAGAATTCCCATTAATCTTCTGATATCATTTCTACTGAGTAGGTTGTTTGTGGATTTATTTTGGAAGGGTAAAATGGCTCATTTAGCCTGACGAAGACCCTGGGTATTTTCCCAATAAGAGATACACATGTTGTGTTCCCAACTTTTGATTTTTAAGTTAATAGCTGAATTTGGAATTTTGCAAAACGGCTCAGGGCCGATGAAGCATTCAGCCGAACCTTTCCCAGCCAGTTCGTCAGCTTTTTCATTTCCATCAATACCCTCATGTCCAGGCACCCACCAAAGTTTGACTTAGTTTCTGAGGGAGAGGTATTGAAGTAGTTCAGGACTGATTTGGAGTCAATCAGGTTTGAGCCTAGTGCTTTAATGGCTGCTTGACTATCCGTCAGTATATGGATGAGGACACCTTTTATTCCCGATTTAAGGATGACGTTGGCGCACACTTGAATGGCATGAATTTCCGCTTGAAATACACTGGGAAATTATCCAATTGGTGTTGATATTCTAGTGTTTGGTCCAAAAATACCAGCACCCACCCCGGTGTCCATCTTTGATCCATCCGTTACCTTTAAGGTCTGAAGTAGGATTTTTATAGTTCCATGCTTCACGGCTTGGGATCACTGAATCGAACCTCCTGCCGAAGCATAAAGTTTTTGGTAAGCGGTCATTTACCGCGCAGATCATGTCAAGCTCTGGAATTTCGGAGAGAAGATTGATCTGTGTGATCTATGTGATTTATATCCCCCGTTTGTAGTAGTCTGACAGTGCTGCTAATTGCCAACCTTTTTATGAAAATGAGCGCTTCTATAGCGGCTGTGGGGCAAGTGCGCATAGCGCTTGTAGTGACGAGGCAAGCCAGTCTTTGTAGCTTTTGAAGCTTTGAAATGGTGGATTTTTCTTTGGTCTTGTTCCACCATACTACTGATGAGTAAGTGATGATAGGTCGTATCATCATTGTATACATCCAATGTGTGACCTTTGGAGTTATTCCCCAGGTCTTACTGTACAAACGACGACAGGCCCACATGGCTTTTGTTGCTTTGGTAATCTTGTTTTTAACACGTGAGTTCCAATTTAGTTTTTTACCAAGAATTTTACTTCATCGGAGTACTCAATTGCGATGTTGTTAAGGGAAATCTGGTCTAGAACCAAATTTCTTTTGCGGGTAAAAGGGACCAGAGTAGCTTTACTGGGGTTGATTGAGAGATTCTCTTTAGCGCACCAGTCATTAACCATCTTGAGAGCTGTTTGCATCGTGTTGCAGACGTCTTTAGCATTTCTTCCTTTTATGGTGATGACTATGTCATCGGCATAACCAATTGTATGGTGGCCAAGGTTACTGAGCTTGTCGAGTAAGTCATCAATGACGGGAGACCACAGTAGGGGTTGGTGAGTTGGTTGGTTGGTGAGGGTGAGGATTGCTCCTCTTCACGTAGGCCACGAGTCGGGCCCGTTGTGCTCCCCTCTGGAGCTGAGCTGAGAAAAAAGGGGTTGGGGTGTGTGTTAGTGAGAGGGGTAATGTAGTGGAATGGAAAGGTTGGAAGGAACATGTGAATTCAAGAAAAACGCTCTGTGTGTCGTGTAAACTCCAGTGTCTCCGAGAAATCGATGGATCTGAGCGATGTTAGCCCGGGTAGGATGTGTCTTCCCAGGTATTTTTGCCTTATTGAACATAGAGCAGGACAATCGCAGAGGAAGTGTTTGATACTTTCGTCTTCTTCTTCGCAACCCGGGCAGGTGCTGTATTGCACTAGTCCCAGTCGGTAAGCATGTTTATTTAAGTTGATGTGTCCCGTATATAAGCCAATCAACATTTTTATTTGTACTCTGCCCAAATTCAGTACTTTCATAGCCCGCCGTGGGTTTGGAAATTCCATCATTTCTTTGGCAGCCTTGCAAGTTTGGATCTGACTCCACATTAGTGCGTGGCGTTTTGCAAAGGATAGGCTATAGGCAGTTTTCACTGCTTGTACCGCCGTACCAATAGTATTTAAAGTGAGATTTTCTATGTCTTCCGCCCCTGCTCTTGCAAGTTCGTCTGCCCTTTCGTTCCCCGGTATGTTGTTGTGGCCAGGTACCCAGAACAGATTTACCGTGCAGGATCTTGCAAGGGTGTTGAGTTTTTCTTTGCATTCCTTCACTAATTTGGAATTAGTCAATGGGTTCGCAAGTGCTTTAAGTGTAGCCTGACTGTCCGAGCAGATGTGCACGCAGGTGTCTCTGGTGTCGGCATTGACGAGTTCGTCTACGCCCCTGAGAATTGCGAAGACTTCCGCCTGGAAAACAGTCACCGAGGGTTCTAGGTGAATGGATATATTTATCGGAGGATCTGGACAGTGTACACCAGCTCCCGATTCTCCGTTAATGTGTGATCCATCCGTGTATAAAACAATGCCTTCTGCTTCGGCAAACATTGTGCCTTGTAGCCATTTTTCACGGCTAGGGAATTCGACTGAATAGTCGGTCTTAAAGATGTATTCTTTCTTTATGACATCACTAGGATTGCTGACAAGTCCAGAGGATGCTGAAACATCTTTCCAGATAGCTCTGTGTCCTGTGTGGCACCCGTCTTTAAAGTGACCCAGGGTCCGCAATCTGATTGCAGAAAGCCCCGCTGTCCTTTTGACCTCCAGTTCCATAGGAAGAATATTTAGAATAGTCTCCATGGCTGCTGTGGGTGTGCTGGATTGGGCACCAGTTATCCCTAGACAGGCCATACGCTGGGGGTTAGTTAGTAGTGTTTTTGCATAGCTGTTATTCACGACTGGCCACCAAACTAACACTCCGTATAGTAATATGGGTTTGACTACAGAAGAGTAGATCCATTGGACTAGTTTTGGTTTCAAACCCCACGTCTTACCAAAAGCTCTCCGGCAAATCCAGAAAGCTCTTTTGGCTTTGTTAATTCTGTTTTCTAGATTTTTTCTCCAAAGTAACTTTTTGTCAAGTATGAGCCCTAAGTAGCTTACGTGGTCCCTTAGGTCTAGCTGAACTCCCCCTAGGGACGGGGCCTTGAAGTCTTGAATTTTAAGTCTTTTAGAGAACAGCACCATATTGGTCTTTTCTGGGTTTACTCCTAGTCCGTTGCTGTCTGCCCAAGATTTGGTTAACTGCAGAGCGGTTTGCATGAGTTCCCCTAATGTGCTTAAATGTTTGCCTCTCATGAGCAAAGCGAGGTCATCTGCGTATGCTATACATTTGAATCCATTTGTTGCAAGGATTTTTAAGAGTTCGTCTACGACCAGTACCCATAGGAGAGGGGATAAAATCCCCCCCTGGGGGGTCCCGTTCCGGACGATCTCTTTCCTGCTTTCGGAGCCGAGATCGGCAAAAATGGTTCGGTTTGAGAGCATGTGTTCGATGAAGTTATTTATCGTTTTCCGTTTATTGTACTTAGAGAGAGCTTCCATAATGCCCTGGGTTTTAATGTTATTGAAAGCGCCCTCTATGTCTAGAAAAACGCCGAGTACGGACTCCTTATACGTAAAGGCATCTTCGATAGTGCTGACTATATCGTGGACGGCTGTTTCTACGGATTTTCCCTTCATGTATGCGTGTTGGTTACTTTTTCGTATAGACAAAGGTAGGTTTGCTCTGATCATCTCATCGCAAATTCTTTCTAGGGTTTTAAGCAAGAAGGACGTGAGACTGATGGGCCTGTATCCACTTGCTGAGCTAAGATCTTTTCCCGGTTTAGGTATAAAAACAACCCTAACTTCCTGCCATAACTTAGGGTTACAGCCTAGGGCCAAGCAGGCTCTGAAAATTGTTTCCAAGTGCGGCACCAATACAGAAAAACCTTTTTGGAGGAAAATGGGCTGAATATTGTCCTTTCCAGGAGCTTTGAAGGGCTTAAAAGAATTTATGGCCCACCTGATCTTATCTTTATCTATGACTTCGCTAGATTCGTCCCTGAGTTCGCTAACTGTTCCTGCGACGGCTAAAACTGACCGAGAAGGTCCGGCGGGGGCCTGAAGGCAACCTGGGAAGTGTTTTTCCAACAGCAGTTCAAGGGATTCCCCAGAGGTTGCCGCCCCACCATTTGCTCGTAAAAGCTGTGGTTGGGCATGCTCCCTAGAGAGGAATTTCTTGAGCCTCGCTGTTTCATTAGTGCAGTCGATGTCGCTACAGAAAAGTTTCCATGAGTTTCTACTTGCGGCCCTGGTTAATTTTTTGAAACTACGTCTGTTGTCTCTATAAATTTCCCAGTCCGTTCCTAGTTTACTGCTCATAAAAGTATTAAAAGATTTCCTAACCTCCTTCCTTTTTTCCTGTAAGTCACTCGTCCACCATCTGTTTTTACTTTTGGCCGCGCAGGCTCTAAATGGACAGGCTAGTTCAAAGGATTCGGTTATTGTGGTTTGAATACGAAGGACTTCCCTATCAAGATCCTCCTCGTCCTGAATGAATTCAGGCCGCGGAGTTCCTAATCTGTCTGTTAAGGTTGAGACGAAGAGGTCCCAGTTCGTGCTCCTCGGGTTTCCGACTAGGGTTCTAGTCTTTCGCCCTGTGGCAAGATCTAAACAAATCCATCTGTGGTCAGACATGGAGGTCTCGTTTGAGACCCTCCAGTTTGAGATTAGATGTGTGACGTTTGGGGTAGCGAAGGTTATGTATAAAACTTCCCTTCTAATTTTGTTTATAAAAGTTGGGGTACAACCTACGTTAAAAGTTACGAGATTTTCAATGTTTAAGAAATCAAAAAGAGACTCACCCCTTGGGTTTGTGTTGGTGCTGCCCCAGGCAATATGGTGTGCGTTTGCATCCGCTCCCACAATGAGCCCCTCTCCTGATGTTCTGGCTTTGCTCAGCAGATTTTTCAGCTCTTCGCTAGGTGGTGGAGTTGGTGAGTCATAGGGAAGGTAACAGGACGCTAGCAAGATGGTTTTGCCTGCCCCGCTCCCTTCCTTATACTCCAGTCTTATGACCGTGAGGTCTTCCGTACTCATCTGTGGGATAGAGAAAACGTTAAGAGATTTATTTGCTACAATACAAGTTCGACACTTACCCGTTGAGTTGGTAAAAATTTTAAAATTATTACCCCATCCTTTGACCCCGTTTTTGACGATCCAGGGCTCTTGGATCAGGGCTATGTCGGCACCTCCTTTAGATAGGAAGTCACAGAGGACGGCGGTGGCCACCCTACTGTGCTGGAGGTTTGCTTATAGCAGCTTCATCAGGATTTCTTTTGTTGGACGGTATTGTGAATTTAACACGATAGAAGCCACAAAGGGCATACCCATCGCGTTGGTTTAATACCGCCACGGCCTTCTGGTGTATACCCACGAAAAGAAGTTGGCCTTTGCCTTCTTGCTTTTCGGCGTTGTAAACCTTCCAGCATGTAGTGTCCAGGTCTTTGTTATGCATAGCAATTCTCTCAAGAATTTTCTGTGGTTCTTCGATTGGGCCTGGGACCCAGACAGATACCCTGGTCAACCTCGGAATCTCTGACATAGGGAGTATCCTAAAACTGGTTCCTTCCCATGTATCTCCTAGACTCTTGGTTAACGCCTCCAAGATCTTAATAGAAGGCTGATCACCACACGCCACGTGGTACCGATCATTTTTAAAACCTGCCCAATTGAAGTTGGGGATAACTGGAGGGTCTGAACACAGACTAAGATCAAGATCGTCTCTGATTTCGCACTGAAATCTCTCCTGCAGATTCGACGGCATCTTGCCTTCGTCGTACCCATCACAGTATACTACCATCTCGAGTTGGTTGGCGGCTGCGTCTCTATAGGTACCCATATGGCGGGGCCCTCTATTTGGTGCTGGTGGTTTCGAAGTATCCCTAGGACCCACTACAGGCCTGCCTGGTGCAACGTGAGTCGCCCCTGGTAAGGTTCTGCTGGTTCCGGGATCAGCTGCTCTCTTTTTGTAGGTGTCCCTAGCGTGTTTCGAAAATCTCATCTTCCTTTTACCCCCTTCAGCAGGGGTCTCTTCTGGAGATGTTAGGGAGAGATTTGTGTGGCGATTTGCAACTTCTACAGTCTTCGGAGGGTCTGATTTGGAACCTAACCTCCTGACCTTCGAAGCATTTGCGGCAAGATTCAGAGTAGAGGTACTTGCGCCTTCTGGGATGTCCCCCGTCGTGCCTTTTCCCTCCTCCTCTTTCCTCTTTCGTTCCTTCGCACGCTTCCGTTTTTGGGCACCAGACAGTCTAATCTTTGGTCTGTCTTTTTTGTTGCGCTTTTCTTCTGTGATCGGTGTCACGACTTTTTCGTCTTTGCGCTCGATTTCGGTGTTTATGTCCATCCGGACTTCTGGAAAGATGACCACTGGCGACTTAGCCCCTGACGGAGCCAAGCCCTCGCCGGCAGCCGTGGTTTCTGCCGACACTTGAATGGATATCCCCATTCGATTTTCATTGTTTTTATTCTCACTTTCCATGTTTTATGTTTTGTTTTTTAGGCTAGTGTCATTCTAGTTGGGGTGAGAGTACACCTTGTCCTTGTGGACAGCTTTTAACGGCTGAAACTGTGACCGAGGCATCACCAGAATATGTGGAGATTTTTTGGTTTTCGATCATCGCACCTTTTCTGGACAAAGATTTTGATATAGAATCATATCCGGTATTATCAAAAGCACCTTCAATATCTAGGAATGCACATAGTGCGATCTCTTTGTGATGGAAAGCCTCTTTAATCTGTGTTACCAGATTTTAAAGAGCACCTGCCGTGGATCTTTCTTTCCTGTATGTGTATTGTTGTGGGTGCAGAGGTGAATTTCTATCTAGAAAGTCTCTAATGTGTATATCGATTAGTCTTTCCATGATTTTAAGAAAAAACTATGTTAGGCTATTGGGTCAGTAAGATTTAGGTAGCTTACTCGGTTTGTCTGGTTTGGGGATTTTTTATTTTATTTTACGTTGACCTCCCTCCAAGCTTGTGGGATGTATCCCCAATTGAAGCTAGACCTAAATAAGGCAGTTAAAGATTAAAGTGGGTAAACTCTGGACCAGACCTTTTTGAATCAGAGCTAGGAAGATTCCGTCTGTATCAGGTGCCTTGTAGGGTTTAAATGAGTTTATGGCCCATTTAAATTTGTCTATACTGAACGTTTTTCAGATAGGCTGTTAATGCTGTTTATATAAGAGAAGCTTGTGGCCTCAGAATTAACAAAGGGCTGGTTATGTATTAGAGTCGATCCTGAGAAATGAACCTTGAGTAAGGTTTTTAAAGTTTCCTCTCGACTGGCCGTATAGGTACCATCTTCCTTAAGCAGGATACCTAGGCTGTTTAGAGAATCTTTAGAGAGAGCTTTTTGGAGACGTGCGACCTCTGGTAGCTTTTCTAGGATTTCATGATTCTTTCTCCATATGGCTCTCTTAGATTTTCTCAATTCTTTATTGAAGTTGGTAAGTGCGGACTTGTAAAGATCCCAATTACCGGTGCGTTTAGCTTTGTTCAAGAGTTTTCTCACAATTTTTCGCAGGTTTTCCAGCTGAGTGTTCCACCATGGTACACACCTTTTAACCAGTTGGCGTTTTACTTTGCAACTGTATTTAAATGAGGAAATAATGGCTTCATTCAACTGATCGGCTACCTCATTAATGTCTCCGATAGACAGAATAGAGGAGGGCAGTGTGTCAGTTTTGATAGTGAGATTTTCTCGATAAGTCTTCCAGTTCGTTAATTTTTTCATATATCTAGTCTGACTTGCATCGACGCTGCACCTTATATTGAATCTTATGTGCATATGATCCGATAAAAATGCCTCATCTGATACGTGCCAATCTTCGATATACGAATGTAGAAAGGGAGTCGAGAGTGTAAGGTCCAGTACCTCACCTCTCAGTGAATTTACGAAAGTGGGTTTGTTACCTCTATTACATGTAAGTAGGTTACTTTTCTTAGTTGGCGCTACAGCTCGAGGTGAACCTGGGCCTGCTTCTCGCAACCATTTGTGTGTGCGTGTTATATTTTTCCACGAATGGAAGGGACCTACAGTTTTTTGCCGACTCCGAACGGCGAGTTGAGAAGCTCAATCGTGACAAATGATACTCTTTGATGCTTGTCAGACATTCGAAAGAGGTGGGCACTGTGAAAACTTTTAGGTGTTTGCGGCGGGATTCGAACCCAAGACCGCTGGCTCAGTAGTCCGACGCACTAACCACTTGCGCTACGGTGCCCACTTATAAGTAGGTTATTTCTAATAATATATTCAGAAAGTGACTCACCCCTTTTGTTGTTGTCGCTGCTACCCCAGATGGTATTGTGGGCATTGGCATCGCATCCCAGAACGAAATGCCAGTTGCGACGGCGGCACTCATCGATCAGCCCCTGTACCGGAACAGGAAGGACCGCATCTATGTCTCCGGGAAAGTAGGCGGAGGCACACACGAACTCATGTGGCCCGTTTTCCTGAGGACTTTCGATGATGGCTGCCACTAGGTCTCTGGAGTTAAACTCTGGAATGAGAAGTTATTTAATTTTTGAGCTAATCTTGGTCTAAAATCTTCTCGGGAATATTCTAATTTTCAATCACTATTTTTTTTTTTTTTCCCGAGGGTAGGTGAAAATCTTCCATAGACACTATGAGAATAGCAAGCGCGTGCTCATAGTAGTGTCAGATTCTTACTAACCAAAAACACCACCCTTCGATATAAATTTGTTAGATACTGCAACTAAGTTATACTACTTGTCAAGCAATTTTTCTATCACGAAATATAAACGTTTGGCAGGTTACTTTCCAATGAAAGATCCTGCATTTCGTTTATAACTGGCTAGCTTCTTATTTAAAATATAGAAAGCAAAAGGTTAAAATAAATGGTTGCTCTAGCGAATTTCGCAACATAATTATTGGTGTTCCGCAAGGTTCTGTACTGGG
This sequence comes from Brachyopa scutellaris, assembly GCA_949775065.1. NCBI lineage: Eukaryota > Metazoa > Arthropoda > Insecta > Diptera > Syrphidae > Brachyopa > Brachyopa scutellaris. The sequence goes on from OX459113.1 coordinate 70,456,036, forward strand.
TCCATTGCTGTTCTTGATTTTCATCAATTCAATATTCAAACAGAATTTTAAGGGCTTAATTACAGCTTTTGCTAATGATAAGGCCTTCTCCTACAGTTGCAGCTCCCTGCTCAGCCTAATTTCGGACATCAACTCAGACTTGGACATTCTAAGGCGCTGGTTTGCCATCCATAGAATGGTCTTAAGTGACAAAACCAAACTTATGTACTTTAGTCTTACAGAGTCCCATACTATAGATGATTGTTATTTATTTTATCATTCTCCTGATTGTATAAAATTCAAATTCAATTTAAGTGATAGTAATTCATTTGATTCTAATGCACCCTGCTCGGCTCATTGCTTTCAGGTGAATTTTGTCCACTCCTTCAAATACCTTGGAATAATACTCGACAGTAAAATGAACTGGTCCGATCACACCAGCGCACTGAAAAAGTACTTATTATGTTGCTCTAGGCAATTTTATAATCTAAGCTTGTATTGCTCACAAAAATTATTAGCTATGATCTACTATGGTATTGTTCACTCAAAGCTTCAGTATGAGATAACTTGTTGGGGTGGGACTTACATATATGAACAAGATTAATCCAATTCTTATTTCCCAAAAACATATTGTGCGTATTATCTGTAAGAAACATCGCTTCCATAGCAGCTTCATTCATGTTTCAGGAGCTAAAAGTTCTACCTCTAAGGCATCTCTATTACTTTAAAGTTCTTAAAATATTTTTTATTAGGAGTGGTTACCTTTCAGTTAGAACAAACTCGGTGCATAATCTGCGAGTGAACTCCAACATTCTGGTTAATATCCCTGCTTACAATAAAATACATTTGAAAAAATTCTTTACTGTAGTAGCCCCCTCAATTTTTAACAAATTACCTTTCTCTATCAGAAGTCTAAGAAAATTGTCACCTTTCCTACACAAAATGAAATCCTGGCTTTTTAATCACGATCACACTCAAATTGAACACATATTATCTTCAATCAGCTAAAAAAAAAAAGAAGAAAAAAAAAATAATAATAATAAAATCTTCACCCTGCGTACAACTACGTTTGAATTCTTGTTTTTGATGGGACACTTGCCACTAGCTCTTGCTTTCAGCTTAGCTAAAGAGTGTCTCAGACCTAATTTTGCTGGGTTTTTAAATATGATTTATTTTGAAGAACACTGTAAATTTTTTTGTAATAATTTTGTAAAAATTTTATTGTAATACACTAATGGTTTTCTGTTAATTATAACGCTAATTATTTCTATTATTTTTGTAACTCATTAATGTTTTTCTCTGAATTGTTCTAATCACATTTTATAAATTGTATACCTAGCAAGATGAATTAATAAATACAAAATAAATACAAAAATATTCCGCAATTTAGATGCGGTTAATCCTTATCTCACCAAGTCGAAATGTTTTGTCCTTTGTAGTCGGCGCAATAAATTGCTCTCATCCAAAATAAGTAGGACTGTATTATTAACATGTCCGATTAGTCGGTTTCTATGTTTTCACAGGAAGCTTCTAGTTTCAGCTTCGATTGTCGGAATTCCGAGATCCCTGTGGATATCGTCGTTTCTAGCATAATACGGTGCTTGGACAATTTCTCTAAGCACTTTATTTTGAAAGGTCTGTAAAATATTGGCATTTGTTTTCTTGGTACAACCCCAAAGTTGTATACCATAGGTTCACACCGGCTTTAGCACTTGCTTGTATAAAAGCAGTTTGTTCTCCGTACTGAGGTGGGAATGTTTCCCGATCAACCAGTACATTTGTCTATATTTGGTATCTAGTTCTTTACGTTTCATTTTCACGTGCGAACTCCACTTCAGCCTTGCGTCGAGTGTCATTCCCAGGTAGTTGGCTTCATTTGCAAAGGGTATTCGGGCCAAATTTATAAAAATTGGCAAGTCATTAATTTTCCTATAAGTGAAATTCACGTGAACAGATTTAGTTCCGTTAAGGGCGATCCGCCAGTCCCTTGTCCATTCAGTTACTTTATTTAATGCGCTTTGTAGTTTGGCAGTCGTTTCTTCGATTGTTTTACCTACTGCTAGCAGAGCGGTGTCGTCGGCAAACGTAGCAAGGATAGTGCCATTTTCTTTCGGTATATCACGAGTATATAACAGATAGAGAAGCGGCCCCAGAACGCTTCCTTGCGGTACGCCGGCTAAAATTTCTTTGAGCTCTGAGTATTCGTTTCCATTTCTAACACGGAAGAGTCTATTCCCGAGATATGAATTCAGAATCTCGTATAGGTATACGGGGAGTACTTGTCGTAATTTGCATTTCAAGCCATCGTGCCACACCTTATCAAAGGCTTGCGAGACGTCAAGAAATACGGTTGAGCATATCTTTTTTTCTTCTAGTGCTTTTTCGATTACGTTAGTAATTCTATGCACCTGGTCAATCGTCGAATGCTTACTTCTGAACCCAAACTGGTGGTCAGGGATTAGATTATTTTCTTCTATAACCGGTTGAAAACGCCTTAGTAATATCCTCTCGAAAATTTTGGATATGACTGGAAGAAGCGAGATTGGTCTGTATGATTTTACTTCATATGACGCTTTTCCTGGTTTTAAAACCATTATGACTTCCGCAACTTTCCATTGGCTCGGCACGTGCTTTAATCTGAGTGCAGTATTTATAATATGGAGAAGCTTAATTAATGCTTTTCTAGGTAAGGCTTTGAGAATTTCTCCGGTAATCAAATAATAACCAGGAGCTTTCTTAGGTTTCAGTTTCGCGATCTCACGTTTGAGTTCTCTAAGCGTCGCAGATGTGAGCGGTTAATCGTCAGATGGTGGGACTACCATCCTCGTGATGTTAATGTTGTCATGAACCACTTGGCCATCGTTCGGTTTAAAGGTTTCTTCCAAATGGGCGGCAAAAATATCCGCTTTTTCTTTATCTTCCCTTGCCCATTCATTTTGATTTATTTTAAGTGGCGGCGCGGGGATTTTGGGCCTTTTGGTGCCTTTTACGGCTTTCCAAAGGGAGTAATTGGAATCTTTTTTCGCTGTTAAACTTTCAAGGTAAGAGCCTATCGCACGATTTTTAAAATCCTTAATGCTATTCTTTAACAAATTACAGAGACGGTTCAGATATGCTTTATGCTGTGGAGCACGACTCTGTTGCCATCTTTTACGCGCTTTTCTTTTTTCCCTGATTAATTCTTTTACTTCAGAAGGATATCGTAGACCGTATTTGTCCGACGTTTTTCTTGGATTGGGCGTATTATTCCAAGAGACGAGCTGTACTATCTCAACGAATCGATCGACTTCAACCTCGAGTTCATAGGGTGTCGTAAGCGGTACGCTCAGTTCAACATTTACTTCGATTTCGTTCCTAAAGCCTTCCCAGTTTGTTGTTCTACCAGTTAATTGTGCACAGTTGCAGAGTTTCAAGCTCTATCTTTAGGTCTTCGCATTGTTCAATGCAGTCTTTAATAAACAAGGAAGATCCGCCTCTCGCTTTACCCGAAGGGTGACAAGCGTGGTAATCAGTTTAGCCTTTTATTTTTAAATGCGATTTCTTTTTTACGTGAGTTTCAGAAATCAAGCAAATGTCAATATTTTTTTCTCGCATGAATATTTCCAATTCGTCAAGTTTTTGCAAAAGTCCGTTTGCATTCCAAGTACATATTTTTAACATTCTTTTTTCATTCATATTCTAGGTGAAGTACGCGTTTTCCGTGAATAACTCTCGAGCTTAACCAACCTATCGAGAATCATTTTATTTATTTTGCTTTGCTCTTCAAGTTTCGCGAGAATAATTGAGAAAACTTGAGAAGCAGGGTCCGTTGGACGTAGGTCTGCACTCCTGCTGTCCGAGGGCTTTTCATTACCGTTTATTTTAAGACCAGAAGTCGAGGGTTTTCTTCTGTCACTTCTTCCGCTCTGAACCCGGTGGTTTTTGTTTGTCTACGTTCTCCTGACCGATCTTACGATTTGCCTTAGTTAGCGGTTTTATTATTTTATTTTGAGGCTTATGGAGTGAATCTCTTCGTTTTTGCAACTCCTTGGCTACTTCACAGCCTCTATAATTTGCCGGGTGCTTTCCCTTACAGTTAGCACAGATTGCAGAAGCTTGGTTGTGTACTCGACAGTCTTGGGATAGGTGATTTCCGGCACATTTCACACACCGTAGTTCTTTTTTGCAATACGTTTGCGTATGATTGAATCCTTGGCAAGGTTTGCACTGCGGAATTATTTTTAAATTTCTACGCATGGGCTCGATTTTGACCACGATATTCAATATGGTTTTAATTCGATAAATATCGTCAACACTATCAGCTTTATCGAATGTTAGCATAAAAAGCGGAAGTCCACGCCTTACCAAGATGTCTTTATCTATTTCGGATTGTTGCTTCTCCTTCTTGATGATATTAACGGTATCAAGAATTTTAAAGCCCTTGTCTTGAAGGTCGCTCATAATCTCTTCTTTTGTGCACGAGGGGTGAAGTCCCCTTGCTACAACACGATGTGGCCTTTCTGACTTGATTTCGAAAGTATACCACTGAAGCTTATCGATATTAAGTTTCTGGGACAGTGCGCGGTAGTCGTCATGGTCATCGACGTTAATCTTCCACGCATTATTCCTCAAGGATGCGACCTTAAATTTCGATGTTATCGTTCCTTTACACCGCGTCTCCACGAGACATATTTCTGCCAAAACTACACCTTGACTAGAAACAGGTTTTTTTCTTGTTTTCGTTTGCTGGGCAAATCATGCCAAAACATTTCAATCTACAAGCTGACGTCGAGAAAGAAACAACGCGCAATTCTCGCTTTAAAAGCAGTAAAATACTCAGTGTCGACGTTGGCAGCAAAATGCAACAGTCCCAATTACTGTTCAGTCTCTGTTGAAATTATTATTGATGGATCAATTGTGATTCCCACGAGTAATCGGGATAAGAAGGTCACCTCCCAGTAGAGCCTGTTTTGCTGAGAAGAAGGCTGGGGGTTAATTCGGATTTCGCCCGGTATCCGAAGTTCGCAAACTAGAGATTATGCACTCTCTTAGCCATGCATCTCTTGGCGCTTGCTGTTCCACCTTGGATTAGAGGATTTGTGCGGACTATCCATGGAGTTACCTTGTTTAGCAATGGCCAGCAAATGGAACTGGATGAATCGTCCAACTATCCGACGGAATTTTTGAATTCGATTGATGTACCAGGAACTCCGCTGCATAATTTACAGATGAAGGTGGGATTGATCATAATCATGTCGCGGAATCTGAATCATTCGAAATTGTGTAACGCTACGCGGTTGTCTGGCAGGAAACTGATGAACAATGTGATTCAAGCGACGCGACTATCATCAAAGGCAAGTTCAAAGGAGAGGATGTCCTTATCCCACGAATTCCGATTATTCCAACTGATCTTCCAATCCAATTCAAGCGGATTCACTTCCCCGTTCGATTGGCTTTTGCGATGACAATCAATAAATCGCAAGGCTAAACCTTGGAAGTCTTTGGGATGAATCTGGAATTTCCCTGTTTTTCGCACTGTCAGCTGTACGTTGCCTGTTCGCGTGTTGGCAAACCGTCTTCGTTGTTTGTTTATCATATCGCTCTCCAATGATTTCGATTCCATTTAAATAAATCACATTGAAATTTGAACTATCTGCGTTTTATTATCACTCTGGAGTTTATCTGAAGGAGTTAAATTGGGGCGAGACGAAGTTCGTCGGGTCCGCTAGTTTAATAAAAAAAAATAAATGTTTCGTCGCTTTTTGTTGAGTTTTCAATAAAATATTCAATAGTTTTCTCGAAAATTGGTCTGAATCTATTCCGGATTATCTTTCTAGATGTATGCTTATAAACTTAAAAACTTTAAAATGTCGCAGACAGGTCCAAAGCATTTTATTTGTTAAGGACATTATTGATAATAGGGTAGATTGTGCTGAATTGTTTTCTTTTATAACGTTTTATGTTCCTGAAAGAACATTGCGGAACAGATCTCAAATTTTTTATGTTCCCAACCACAGAACAAACTATGAGATAAATGAACCAATTACGCGTTCTCTGGTACTATTTAATTTGGTATGTAATGAATTGATTTTTTGCAGGAAAAGAAATTATAATAACTTAACTTAACATAACATGTATTTGTATCTATTGTATGTATTTATTGCTCATTAGAACTTGAAATTTTTGGAAACATATTGTATATATAATTGTAATTGTTTGTATGAATTGTGAACTATGTAATCAGCAGATCTTTGTTATCCATTGATGAAAGAAATAAATACCATATTTCGTTTTTTTATGTCTCTCCATACAAAGTGTATGGGATAGTGTGTGGGGTCTATATGACCCCAACTTATGGTTTTAAGGTGGAAAAAGATTGACAGTCAGAAGGTTAATAATAACAAAGGTTTGTATGCATTATAATTAACATTGTAATAGCACTGCACAACCCAAATTTTTTTGAAGTTCGCTGGTAACAATTGTCAGTGATTATCTCTCAGGAAAGCCTTGAATAAAATAAAGGATCTTTCAACATGGGCAGAGCCTAGTGGAGCCAAGGTAAGAGATGTCACATCGTTGACTTTAATATTTGAGTCCAATTTAGAGTTTGTCATTTCATTCATTTGCTGAAAAAACCGAGTACAATTTTTTCATCACATCTTCAGTTACTGGCCCTTTAGCTTGTTTCTCCTCGATCCCGTTTAAAGTATTTGCACCTCTTCAATAGGCCTTTCTAAATATAACGCATTGCAGTAAGATCAAATGCGCAAATTAAAATACATACAACTACTAGGAGTCACCTGTTATTTGTGAACTGTTAAAAATGTGCAATTTCGGGTCGACTAAAATTCATTTTCCAATTGGCTTGAATCTTTACACGGGCATTTTTACTTTCAATGACAAGCAACAAAATATTTTGGGAACATGATGAATTTAAACACACGCAATATTCAACAGACTCGCAGTATGACAGAATATAAACCTAGATAAAAGGCACACAGTTACGAAAAAAAAATTGTTCCCAGATGTCTAACGGTTTTTGTCAGATGAAAATACATGGCACGTACGGCACAAAAATAGCGCATGTACATAATGTTGAGTTGATACAAATGTATTTAGGGTTGTATGGCATACGTGTGGACACTGAAATTTATTTCGTGTAAGCAAGGATAAATCGTATAGTTTAGAAGAAAATGCACATCTATTATTTTGAAAAATAGCACGAAAAAGGCAAAAAAGGCAATGTGGATTAAAAAACGCAAAAAAGGCAAAAAAGAAAGGCAATTTAAGTGCAAAAAGGCAAAAAAAGGCAGTCAACAAAATCCGTTCCCTGTTTATCAGTAATAAAGCAGTATTTTAATATACTTAAGTTTATATTATTTGAACTTTTTTATATTTATAAATGGTGATTGTTAATTAATTCGAAGCATTAAATGATAAGCACAAATATACGCTGGAAATGCCGCGTATAGAAAAAAAAAATAGAATGGAAAAGAGCAAGAAAAGTATAGTTTTAAATTTGATTACAGGTTGAGGATTGTTTAGATACACTCGACTGATGTTCGGAATAGCGTGTGCACCTGAATTGTTTCAGAAAATCATGGAACAAATACTGAGCGGGTGCGAGGGATGTTTGAATTATATAGGCGATATTATTGTGTATCGAAGTACACAAGCGGATCAAGATGAACGTTTGAGTAAGGTGCTATGCAAGCTAAAAGAATACGAGGTGCAACTGAACAATGACATTTTTTTTTTATTTATTTTTATTTTATTTTGTTCTTTATTTCATTTAAAATTCACTTATAGTAACAATAATAATGAGAGATAATTATATTAAAAATATTATATTATAAATATATATTATTTAACATTAAAGATTTTAAATGAAATAGTTAGGGACATTCTGTTATTCTAAAGAGTAAGAGGCGAATGCACCATTGAGTAAAGAATAAGTATCTAACAAATTTACAAAATTTGTGGGTATTTATAATTAAAGTTAAATATTTAAACTATTCAGTGAAAGCTTTGAAACATTTAATTCAAGAAGATTATAATGAAATTAACCAAAATAAACTAACAAAATCAAATTAAGGGATTTAAGATACGATCTATCTCTGAATGATTGAAAGTGAATAAGCACTGTTTAATTTTTCTTAAAAGTTGATTCGATTCTCTCGCTTCTGGAGTCTTCGGGTAATTTATTAAAAAGACGGGGCGCAGCTATAGTGTAAAAGTAGCAAAAGTGTGATTTAAAAATTCTCGGCACACTAACAAAATAACGGGCGTTTGCTCTCAAACTGTAGTTTTCTTGTATTCTTACGTTTATATGACCAGTATTTTTAAAGTGTCTATATAGCACAACAAAATTGAAATGTTTGGGTCACACGTTGTCAACGAATGGCGTATCACCAGAATATGAAAAATTGGATGTCATTAAGCGGTTTCGTGAACCCCTCACAACAGAAGAAGTGCGCAGTTTCTTGGGCCTAGTGAATTACGTTGGAAAATGTATCCCTCATCTTGCTACATTAACAGATCCGTTGCGGCAGGTGACGAGGAAAAGTGTTGCGTTCGAATGGGGCCTTTTACAACAAAAAGCGTTTACTCTATTAAAAGTACACATGTCCACGGATATGATCCTTTGTTACGATGATGTTAACGATACTTACTTACTTACTTAGTTGGCGCTACAGCTCGAGGTGACCCTGGGCCTGCTTCTCGCAACCATTTGTATGTGCGTGTTATATTTTTGCACGAATGGAAGGGACCTACAGTTTTTTGCCGACTCCGAACGGCGAGTTGACTCGCATATATATATGCGACTTTTGCATATCGTCTGCTCGTAGCTTAAGAAGTACGCGATCGCGACACAGAAATGAAAGAGAATACGGTGATGGAAAACGAAAGGCAAAACCAAATGTAATTGAAGAAGGAGATATGGTGTTGTTAAAAAGGCAAGGAATGGTTGGCAAACTGGCATCATTATTCGAACCGACTATTTATTGAGTGATAAAAAGAAATGGTTCCGAATTGACCGTGTATTCAACTGAAAATGGAAAACAACGGTATAGACGAAACGTATCGCACGCGAAAAGAATCGTAATGGACGATTCACTTGATGATTCACCGGCCTCAAATGACCATTTCTCAACAGGTAACAATGGCGATAAAAGCACTACGATCCCGGATCAGGCAGCAACCAGCAATCAGGCAGCAGCAATATCATTGGCACAAAACGCGTCAGCGACATCAACATTGACGACGGATGATCTACGAGTTTCTGCACGAAAGCGCACAATGCCCACTCGATTTAATAATTTCAAACTATAACACTTTATTCATTGTATGGTTGTTAACAAAAAGTAAAATAAATATAAGACAAATAAAAATGAGAAAGTAGATGTAGCATCGGCAACACTAGGTGCTACCAACACAAATGTATTAAATATAAATGTCATAAAATAAAGTCAGTATGTAGACAGCGATAGCGAATAGTTTCATTTTTGTCTCCTCCGTATACTACACTTTAGTGATGAGCATAAAATCACTACCAGTGAATTATTCACCGTGAACGAAAAATAACTGTTAACGTCTGTTAACGACTTGGAAATAAACAGTGAATCGCTAAATAGTGAATAGTTTCATGTCACAGTTTGGAATTCGCAAATAACGATTTCACAACAAAAGTCGCGGTCGTGAGTATGAACGTGAGATGCGAGGCAGTGAATGGTCCGTAGAACAAAGCAGAACGCGGTGAACGATATTGTGTGTACTATACTGAATAATGCTGCCTTGCGCACACAAACATGTATGTATAGTGTGCTACGTATATTGTTCGCTGGGTTGCATTGAGAATTGCCGCTGAAAAAAGGGATGAAGGTTGAACTTCGTAGCGGTTCTAAGAATTTGTGTGTGCTAGTTTAGTTCTGTGCATGCGAATATGTGATTTTAAGGAAATTTACATGCATTTGTTGTTTGGTGTTTAGGACTACGTATTTACAAAAAAAAAAAAATACTTTTAAGATGCCGCCAATAACAAAGCGAAGAAAAACTTGTTTTTTGTGGAATTTCTTTGAATTGACGAAAGTTTCGTAAAACATAGTACCTACATATGTGCAATTTGAAAAGGCATATGGAAATCAAGCATCCGTTAATATCATTAGTTTCTGGGGTAAGTTTATTTTTGAATTTGTAAGCAATAAATCCGCAGACTACCTAGCGGTACACAAAAAGGGTACGTGTCGCCATAAAATACGCAGCCCAACGATTGCGATGCAAAGTGCATACTCATACGCAATAGACCGCAGCTGTGTAAACAGTACGAGGACACCAACAAACGATCGTTGGGTACAACCGTAAGGATTTAACGATTTAACGATTTAACGATTTAACGATTTTTATTGAACAAAATATATATACAATTGTCTTAATTTAAACTTACAGCTATAAGATACATTGGTAATACAAATTTGTTGGCACACTGGGGGCCTAACCTTATACATTGACTTAAAATAAAAAATAGAATTATATATTATACATGTAAACTTAAAATTAAAAGTCGGTTGACTTAGATATCCTCGGGGTGTTCCGTCCCGGTTGTTAGTGGCGAGTTTGGTGTGGGTTGTGAGGGGGGTTGGCGTTTAGCCACGGCGGTGGGCTGACCCTGTGTCAGCGTAGAATACAACTGCTTCCTCGTTGTCGATTGGGGTGATGTCTTCATCCAGGGTGTCCAGGGCGCTGAGGTACCACGGCTGGGGTAGTCGCTGTTGGGTTGTCATCCTTCTTATTAGCTGGTTCGGGTGGCTGGCTGCGCTTCCTACTAACTTCTTAGCCAAAAGTAGTAGGTACTTGTCGATTGGTATTATCTTTGCTTCTGAGTACAGATGGTCATTCCTGCAGTATTTTTGATGCTGTCGGTCGAAGAATAGTCCGGTGCAGATCCTCAGTATCTTCCTTTCAAAAACTTGGAGTTGTCTCATGGCTGTCTTCGAGATGGAGAACCAGACGGGAAAGCTGTATCCGATGACTGGTCTCAGGAGTTGCTTGTACATCAAGGTCTTAGTTTGTTGGCTAAGTCCGGTTCTTTTCTTCATCAGTGGGTGGAGACGATGGAAGGCCCAGTTGGCTTTCTTTAGGACGTTCCTTGCGTGAGGGTTGAACCTTGACAGCTCGTGAAAGTGGATCCCCAGATACTTCACGCTCCGTTTGGTTGTCAGTGTTTATCCATCTGGGAGTTTCAGGGTAATGCTTCTGCACTTCGCTGCTCGTCGGCTGCGTCCTGAGATGGTCGTTGGTCTCCTGAAGCAGATGAGTTCTGATTTTGAGGCATTGACTCTAATTCCCCACTTTCGGTAGTACACAACCGTAAGGATCTTATGGACGATCTTATTTAAGGATCTTATGTATATCCTAGTATGTACGATGTAAAAGGGTAGGAGTAGGAATGTTTGCCCTACCTAAGTATATATAAGAAACAGATTGTAAAATCGGCGCATTATGTTGATGACCAGCTACGAGTAAGAAGTAAAGTAAAGTAAAGCGAAGATAGATTAATAAATAAGTTTTATAAAGTGAACGCGTGTTTTGATTTGAAAACGTAATTATAAATTATTTTGTCGAAATGTTTTTAACGGCTAGTACGGCTAGTATGCATGCAAACGTATGTACATGCATATTTACGTAAATTATATGTAGTTTTATAGTAGTTTATGTAGTTTCATAGTCGCATCGTCGTGAATTCACGTTCACTGGTTATATTCACAGTAAATAAAAAATCACGTTCACAGTTATACCAGTGAACATAAATTCACGACTTAGCCCAACTCTCCAATTTCAAGGGCGCTGAAAAAGAACTGCAGGCAGAAACAAATTTACTACTGATGTGTCGTTAGAAGCAGAAGACGCAGAAGCATTGACACCTAACCATTTCCTTTTGTGATCCGCAGATGGAAGCAAACCACCAGGCCTGTTTGAAGACAAGGATCTTATTCTTCGTAAAAGCTAAAGCTGGCGAAAGAGCCAACAATTCGCTAATTATTTTTAGGAAAAGATGGGTGCGAGAATATCTGCCTACTCTTAAAAAAAAGGACAAGGTAGTTCGAACCGCCTAAGCCTATAGTCGTAGGAGACATAGTCATCATAGTCGATGAGAGCTTACCAAGAGGTCGTGGCCGAAAACTGTGGTGATTGAAGCATTCAAAGCGAAGTATGGACAGGTTAGAAAAGCTGCGATAAAGACAACAACGGGTGTATACATACGTCCAGCGGTGAAACTGGCCGTGCCAAATGTGAAGGAACCATTCGAAGATGATGAGGATTCTTCCAGAGGTAGAAGTCTTATTTTTTTAATATTATAAAATACTTGATTAAAAAGTACTTGCTGTAAATCAGAGTCCTATAACTAAAGGAGTCTAGGTGAGAAGAGACAACGTTTTTTAACGCTATAAACGGAGAGCTCAATTTTTATAAATCAGTCGTATTCATTTTCATATTCAAGATAGCAACATAAATATATAAGAAGACGAATTTAAGAGCGTTGGAAAAATAGCTGCTAAAACTCTCCTTTGCTGAAATCAATTACTATTTTTAAGTAAAATTAATTTTTTTTGTCAAATAACACACACTAACCAACAAATGAATGTCAAAACAATGATTTTTGTGTTGTCGTTGTAGCATTGGTAACAAGGTAGAGTTTTAGTAATAAGTTGCGCTCTAACAAATTGCAGTCTTTTATCGCAAGATTTTTTTTTATATTTTAAACTGTATGTACATACGATTACAAGAAATGTCTTACAAGACACAACTTTTAGGGAAGCTTAAATAAAATAAAAATAACTTTTTTGGTAAAAAAAAAAAAACAAAAAAAAAAACAAAATTAAAAATTAAGTACCTATAAAAAATAATAACTATCTAATATAAAAATCTCATGTCACGGTGTTTGTAGTCGAACTCCTCCGAAACGGCTCAACCGATTTTTATGAATTTTTTTGTGTATATTTGGTAAGCATGTGAGTTCTTTGTTAAGTATATTTCATCCCGCTAGGTGGCGCTGGAGTCAAGTTATTAACAACTTCTGTATTTATGGACCAAAAATGCTCACATTCAAAATATATGTAGGTTCAGTGCAAAATGAGAAAATTTTAGAATCTGGACCCGATAGGTGGCGCTGGAGTCAAGTTATTAACAACTTCTACATTTATGGAACAAAAATGCTCATATTCAAAATGTATATTGGTTCAGTGCCAAAACAGAAAATTGTTAAATCTGGACCCGCTGCGTGGCACTGGAGTCGGGTAACCGGCTGCCGGGTGTGTGTGAAATGGCTCTATGAACTAACATGAATGAATTTTCAATAAAACAAAATTATTTGTATATTTGTATATTTAATTAATTCAATTTAACAACATTTATAATAGATACTAAGCACTATATCTTTACTCTATAAATGTGAGATGAATCTGCTATTGCAATTCATTATTTAAAAATTAAAATGAATGGAAAAAATTAAATAGATGTGAAGAGTGAACAAATACATACATGTACATGAAAAAATAAAAATAAAAAAATAAGGAAAGAGAAAAAAAAAAAAAAAAAATTGCAATTTTAGAATAAGCCTTCATACCTAGATGCCTGTACTACTCGTTCTACCTGTGAGGTGATTAAATAAAATTTTTTCAAAGTTAGGTCTATCATTGTGTCTTTTTATGGCAAGAGGGAGCGCATTCCAGAGACGAATAGCACGGACAAAAAACTGTCGCTCCGAAACAAGATATGAAACACGCGGAGATATCAAGCTCAAGGACCGATTTGACTGGGAAAAAATTAGCTTGTTAAATAAGTAAGATGGTTGTTTGGTGGTTATAGTTTTGTGCAGAAGCTTTAGCGTACAAAAGTCAATATACTCATCTAATGTACACCCGAGTATCTTTTTACGAAATGCCGAGATGTGATCAAAGGGACGTAAGCCAAAGACGTATCTGGTGATATTATTGAATGCAACATTTAATTTTCTTTTGATAGCTGCATTAGTGCCATAGTAAATTTCACAGCCATATGTTATGTTGGGAATGAGTAGAGATCTCGCCAGCATCAACCTTGTATTCAAGGGAGTGAAATTCTGCGACAAAGATAGATTTCTGAGAGATCCATAAATTCTACCTATTACTGTGGAGATGTGAATATTCCAATCTAGTGAGCAGCCGAACCATAAGCCAAGATTTTTAACTTTATTCACGTGTTTGATGGGCGAATTACCAAGTCGAATGGTTGGCAAATGTTCAACAGATAAGTCACGACTATATATTATCATACAATTGGATTTACTGGGATTTAGCGTCAAAAAGTTTTCAGATGACCAGTTTAATATTCTTTGGAGGTCGTCATTAATTTTGCATACTGCATGTTCGACAGAAATCCGTTTGCAACTATGATACAATTGTACATCATCCGCATACAGGTGCACTGTTGAATTATGTACTACGCTTGGAAGGTCGTTGATAAATAGGGTGAAGAGTAAAGGCCCTAATATAGAACCTTGCGGAACCCCTGCAGTGGATTCTATTTGTTCAGAAGTCATGTTTTGAACCACAACCGCTTGTTTTCTGCCATGTAGATAGTTAAAAATTAAATTTGAGGCTGAGGGAGAGAAAAAATACATTGTTCTTAGTTTTGATACGAGTAGAGTGTGGTCCACAGTATCAAACGCTTTGGAAAAGTCAAGAAGAGTGAGAAAAGTTACCATGTCATCATCCAAAGCTATACTAATATCATCAGTTACTTTGAGTAGCGCCGTTGTGCAGCTATGATTACGCCTGAACCCAGACTGATTGGGACAGAGTAACTTTTTGTGTAAAAGAAAAGTTGAAATTTGACGATGAACTAATTTTTCAAAAACCTTGGATAAGAATGGAAGTATAGCAATTGGTCGGTACTCAGCAGGCGAGTTAGCGGATGATTTCTTTTTCAAGATTGGGATAATTTTAGCTAACTTCCAAGCACTTGGAAAGGACGATGTGGTTAGGACCGTATTAAAAATATGGGTTAAAGAAATAAATAAGTAATAAAATAGTACAGTTAAATGATAAGAAGGCTAGAATATAAAGAAATGTGGAAAAAGTTACAAAGAGCAGCTCAAGTAATATAATAACAAACATATTCAACTTTAAAACTATTGTTGATCAGTGGCAGCAGCAAGTGAATCTAAGCGTTGGCAGCACTCAATTAAAAAAGCTCTCCCATTAGGTGTTCGCCGCACATAAACTTTTCCGTTGCGGGTGAAAACAGAAAACAGCTGACCGTGACGTATTAAAAGGAAAGCTTTCCGATAAATAGCGAAATTGGTTGATGTTAGACTTTCGTTTATGTATATCGGTCTGTCAGATTCCAATCCAAGATTGTGTAAACAAAGCGGTTTACGTGTAGTTTTAAATGTTTTGTTTGCAGATTTAAGTAAGGCGATCTTGTCCACCGGAGATGCGAATTTTATTATTATCGCTGAATTTACATCATTACCTTTTGGTTTCGTCCTAAAGATGTCTCGAGGAGTAGGTGCTGGTGTACAATTTATTGAAGAGCATAGGACATCAAACATGCTACGGAGATCTTCGTTATCACACTTTGGGACACCATGCAAGACAGCGTCGGCAGATAATTTTTCACGTTCCATCGCGTCAATTTTGTTTTCGAGCACAGATATTTGGTTTCCCAATTGATATGATGGAGTGGAGTCGGAGGTTTGCTCAAGAACTTCAATACGCACCGTAAGTGCCGAAACAATTCTGTTGACATCATCGAGGCGGCTGTTGAACGATTTAAGTTCATCGATTTGTTTCATGATACGCAGGTCTGATGGTTTAGATTTATCATCTTTGTTTACGATGGCAGGTGAATTTGGCAATTTAGCGTTTTTGGAGGTAAATCTTGTTTCACGGTGTGAATCAGTCATTTTGACAGGTATTGAGCGCGCAAATAAAAGGAAATTTTTATCGATAAAAACTTACTATTATAATATTTTGATTGGATTTTTTTAATGAGTCCGGTGAAAACACGGTGTTTATGCGCAACTTAAGAGACTTTAAGAAATTTAATGGAGTGTAATTTCGGAAAACGCTTAAAAACAATTACCACAGTGACACTTCTTAATGCTTAACCATTTGACATTAATTGACGAAAAATTAGCCACGGGATAATTTTTATTAAGCAGCTCCAGAGCCGGATAATTTTTTGAAGTCTATATTCACCAAACTAGTGTCCAAAATTAGCCAGGGGATACAATTTTAACGCAATTGGCACACGGCCTTAAGCGGCCCGTACGTACTAAAACATGGTACGAGTAAACATGGTCTCACTGAAACCCGCAGACAATGAAACCAAACTTAAACCAATTCACTAACACATCTCCTCCATTTGTCAAGTCAGTTTGTCAGTCAGTTTTTTGATGTGTAAACATCTAAGCCGTGGTCGCCGTGGCCGTGGTGGTTCGTGCGTTGGACTACCACACAATGCTGCCCGGGTTCAACTCCTGGCCGGGTTTAACACCTAAAAGAGTTTTTTCACAGTGCGATCTCTTTCGAATGTCTGACAAGCATCAAAGAGTATCATTTGTCACGATTGAGCTTCTCAACTCGCCGTTCGGAGTCGGCAAAAAACTGTAGGTCCCTTCCATTCGTGCAAAAATACGCACACACAAATGGTTGCGAGAAGCTGGCCCAGGTTCACCTCGAGCTGTAGCGCCAACTAAGTAAGTAAGTAAGTAAACATCTAAGCGCGCGTTAGCAAAATTTCTTCTAGAGATATTCCGCGATGAAATATTGACATAGTGGTTGCTTATGTTTCCGGTCAACTTTTATACATACACTCTTTATCCCGGAAAATGGCATGGTTTTCAGAAAATAGTGAAAATACTGCATATTGGGAGGGAAAATTATAGTTATACAGCCCTAACTCAATAATGGCTTATCGGATTGAAAAACAAAAAAATAAACAAACAATATTTTAGCAGTTAAGGCAACACTGAATAATAAAGATGAAATATTATCATTCTTTTTGGATATTTAAATAAGTGCGTGTTTCATTTATCTTCCACAGCTCAGATTTAATAAAGAATATTGAAGCGACAAATCGGTGACCCCAACGCAAAAATATCAACTATTAGTTAATTAAATTTAAAATATCGCTGTTTTTGTGTCGTTTTTTAAAAAGAAAACCTCAATTTTAAATTATTAAAACAAACATTTCGCGAGATGGCGGATGGCGATGAAGCAGACAAGATTAAAATCAATGAGCAGGCTGGAGCTGATCCAACAGAAAAACAAACAAGTGCACAAGGTAATTGTTCTAAATTCTCGGTCAACAAATTCTCGTGCTCAATCCCCCAACAAACGATAAATATGGCAACCTCAAACGTAATCTTATCAAACGCTGAACAGAAGAAGATTCAAAAATTGCTTTCCGACATTGACCTTGGTGATCGCCGACGAACACAGTTACTTAATGAATTAAGTGCATTGGCAAAAGACCGCGTGAGTGATGATTTCTTTAAATCACTTTGGCTTCAGCGTCTTCCACCGCACGCACGGGCCATTTTGCAAGCTTCCAACGATAGTCTGTCTGGGTAAGCGAAACTAGCGGACAAAGTATTAGAAGTTGGCGGTATGGGATACATTGCCATGACATCTACAACTGTAACTACTCCGTCCGCTAGCGGCGAGGTAAACGAAATAGCAAACCGAATGTCACGTTTAGAGAATCGCATCGAAGAATTGTTAAGGGCACGCCCAGTAAGACGTCCTTCGCAAAGTCGTCGTGCATCTAGTAAACGAGATTCAACACCTAATCTCTGTTGGTATCACGCAACGTTTGGTTATAATGCAAGAAAGTGTCGGACCAGAGGCTTACAGTTTTCGATGAGGGCACCAAACGTTAATACTTGATTGATACCGGCGCCGACGTTTCTGTTTTACCGCGACACCCGAACGAAAAACTTAAACAGAGTGTCATTCAGTTATACGCAGCAAATGGTTCAGTGATTCAGACATACGGAGAAAAACGGGTCAAGTTGTCATTAGGATTGCGACGCCTGTTTGAATGGACATTTATCGTGGCCGACGCGACGTGGCCACACCAATAATTGGTTCAGATTTCCTACATCAATTCGACTTGTTGGTGGATGTAAGACGAGGAGCGTTGATTGATCGAAAGACAATGCTGAAAAGGAAGGGAGAGATCGTTAAGTCCTCCGCGACAAGCGTATCGTCGTACGAAGCCCACAACGAATTTCCACAGTTGCTATCGGAATTCAATCAGCTCTCAATTCATAATCACAACATACAACCAGCTACAACGAAAGTCACTCATAACATCGTAACTCAGGGATCAGCAGTTTTCGCAAGGCCAAGAAGGCTCTCGGGAGGAAAACTTAGCGCGGCAAAAAAAGAATTTAAGTATATGGTGGAGAAAGGAATATGCAGACCGTCTTGCAGCAATTGGGTGAGCCCCCTCCATATGGTGCAAAAATCTAACGGCGAGTGGCGGCCATGTGGCGACTATAGGGCATTGAACGCGCAGACTGTTCCGGATCGCTACCCGGTTCCATTCATGCACGACGTTTCGCATATTCTTGCTGGTAAAAATATATTCTCAGTGATGGATTTACAACGAGCGTATCACCACATCCCGATTGAGCAAAACGATATACCGAAAACTGCAATAACAACGCCATTCGGTTTATTCGAATTTGGCTCAATGACTTTTTAATAAAAAAAACTCTGCTCAAACCTTTCAGAGGTTCACGCATGAGGTGTCGACAGGCTTTGAATTCGTTTTTGTCTATATCGATGACATTTTAGTTGCATCCGCAAACATAGAAGAACATAAACAGCATTTAGAGCAGTTTTCCATAGGCTTCGTAAAAATAACGTGACGATCAACATGAGTAAATGTCAGCTCGGTAAAAAGGAGATTAATTTCTTGGGTCATAAAGTTAACGCCTACGGACTCCAACCAATGGAGGAGAAGGTGAACGCTGTTCGAAATTTCCCACAACCAAAAATCGCAAAAGAGTTTAAGAAATTCCTGGGAATGATTAATTTCTACCGATCTTTTATACCGAACGCGGCAGTTAATCAAAGTAAATTACAGGCGTTGATCAAGGGAAATATGAAAAACGACACAAACTCCATCGAGTGGACGGATGAGACAGTAACGGCGTTTCAGGATTGCAAGACCGAACTCGCAAATGCGACGCTTTTATCGTACTTATCACCTGATGCTCCGCTTTCACTGACGGTCAACATCGCTAAATCCCAAACAAATTCCCGTTCCAAACTCAACATTATTTTTGGTCTGCGACTCGTCTACGAATAAGATGCGCCCGTTTGTCCCGCCCACTTTGCGCCGCCAAGTGATGCAAAAGTTGCATGAGTTATCGCACCCAGGTCGAAAAGCAACACAAAAACTGATTTCGGAGCGATTCGTGTGGCCCTCGATGATGAAAGACATCGCGAGATACGTGCAGGCTTTCATACCCTGTCAACAATGTAAAGTTCATCGACACAACAGGACCGAGATAGGAGACTACGGACCAAAAGGTCGACGTTTTGATCATATCAACATTGATATAATTGGTCCACTACCCGTATCTAAAGGAAACCGATATTGTCTAACCAGCATCGATAGATTCTCGAGATGGCCAACGGTTACCCCAATACCAGATATGGGGGCGGAAACTATTGCGACGGCTTTAATCAACGACTGGATTGCATTGTTTGGCGTACCTTTGCGCATAACCAGCGATTTGGGCCGCCAGTTCGAGTCCAACATTTTTGCCGAGTTAATGAAGGTTTTGGGCGTTAAACATTTTAAGACGACGGCTTATCATCCACAGTCCAACGGGTTAATCGAGCGATGGCATAGGACTCTGAAGTCAGCAACCAAATGCTACATGATGACGGATTGGAGTGATGTTCTGCCATTAGTTTTACTAGGTTTGCGTACAACATGGAAAGACGGCCTGAGAGCTAGTCCTGCCGAAATGCTATTTGGTTCTCAACTGCGAATCCCGGGGTAATTTCTTTGTCAGAGTAAAGCTGTAAGGAACGAGACGGATTTCTTGAAGAGACTTCGTTTTCACATGCAGTCGCTAAAGCAAAACAAACATCATGCCATGGCCGGAAGGGTGTATTTCTCCAACCAGATTTACACGCATGTAAATACTCGTTTGTACGAGTTGATCGGGTTCGCGCTCCATTGGAACCACCATACGAAGGTCCTTATGAGGTACTGAAAAAAGAGAAAAAGTTCTTCAAATTAAAAATGCCTCGTCGAGAAGTTAACGTGTCAGTGGACCGACTAAAAGCAGCGTTCGTCGAAATTCATGAATCAGCCACTCCAGTACCGGTGGAATCATCAAATAACACAAAGCATTCACAGCTTTCACCATTCCCAGTAGCGACAGCTGGTGAACCGTCAACTGCGAAAACCACATCGGAAACGCGAGAAATTTTTCCTGCCACAACTGAAACGAGATCAGGACGAAGGGTTCATTTTCCGGCACGTTATCGATAGTGTCCAAACTTGCGGCGGAGCCCTGTAGTGGCAACTCTTCATTTTATTACACAAACAATATTTTAGCAGTTAACACTGAAGAAAAAAGATGAAATATCATCATTCTTTTTGGATATTTAAATAAGTACGTGTTTCATTTATCTTCCACAGCTCAGATTTAATAAAGAATATTGAGGCGACAGAGATATAAAACATCCTCCTGCGTTGTCCTGAAGCTGAGCAATGCTCAAAACCATTATTCAAAGCATCGCCCAAAGTTTTCTTTCAGTGGTAACCACTGCCAGCAGTCGGGCAGCAGTGGGTATCGTTGCGATAGTGTGTGTGTGAGTATATGTACGCGCTCTAACGTGATCATAATGCTTTGCATTTTAATGTTCTGCAATCATTATCACCATTTGCGGCTCTCCCACTCAACCAATCTTAACAAATGAGGTGTCAAAAGAAAGAGGAGCAGTGATTTGGATTTTTAGTTTATAAATATTATTAACAATCTCGCATGTAGAAAACATACAACCTATTTACGAATAAAATGGCTACCTACTGGCCTCTAGTGTCCTAGTGGCGCCTTATTTCAGAAAATAACAGCTACTTTTCGTGATAGAAATCCTGATAAATAATAACATTAAGTGTTAACAAATTGTTTCTATTTATAAAATCAGAGTGCATTTCGTCATTGCTCCAAGACATTATTTTCTTAACACTCAACCGAACCTCAATTTTTTTTCCTTATCCAGATTAGTATCGGAAATGACCCTGCAGCAAAAATCTCAGTTCCGAAGATACGCAAACAACAAAATCAGAAAATCTACTAATGCAGTTTTGTTCGCCGTTCCTTTGTTATCCTTAAGCAGAACGATTTTCGAATAGGCATTGTTAATAATAAAAGAAAAAATATAATATAAAATATAATATAATTGTTCGAAGTTGAAAATTGTCTTTGTTCTTTTGGAAAAAAACCGCTTGAAATAAAACACCCGTAGTTTACAACGTTATAATAAACAGTGTCTTTCTTTATTTCTTTACAGCATTTATATACAATTCTGATCTTTTTTTATATAATTCGAATTTTGACATTTCATTTGTAGGCATTGTTGTTTGCGTTCATCAGAGCTATTGTTGACACCTTATTCCGCGAGTACATGGTGACGTCATCGTGTGATTGTTGTACATTTCTTTGTCGGTTCTCGAACATTCTCCGCCCCGGTGAACGAAGTTCTCAGTTTGGTTTATAATCTTTACTGCATATGATAATCTGTGGTTCATTGTATTTTTGTGCCACGAGATGTTATTTGACCCACTGTACTTGCTCATGTAAAGAGAGAACAGATTAATAATTTTCTACAACGTACATTAAGATAAGCCATAAATGGACAGAACAAAACAAACAAACGAAACAGAAAGAGAACAATTGATCTCTTCGCAACAAATGCGAAAGCGAATCAGCAGCATCAGCACCAGCACAGCATTTTAGCCGTTGTGGAATTTCTTCATGCTCCTCCATCGTCGTCTTCTCCTTCGTTTGTCTTCGAGAGTACAATGTCTACGCAATGCTACGCAGACTACCGTTGAAAATTTGTGCTGTGTTGATTTTCGTTGGTGATTTTTGTGTAGAATGGCGAATCGTTTTACGTGTAATCAGCGGCTGTCACATATTTCATTTATGTTGTAAATATTCCAACGAAGATCGGTTGCCGTTGACGCGAATTAATTCGAGTGTTTGTGATTAAGTGTCTTATTATGAATGTGCTATTATATGTATATGTGTTATTATTGTGATTCCAGTAAGCTTCAGGTGAGTTTTTTTTTTTTTTGTTTATATTAAAATTCAGTGTAATTGGAAATTTCCATTTTGTTGTGTTCGATTCAGTGTCATTTGAATCAATTTTTAATCGATTGTGTGAATTGTTTTGTTGGTGTGTAATTGTGTTGCATTTTTTTTTTGTTTTGTTTTTAAATTGTGAGTGCATATTATACGTGCAAGCGGTAAATGTGTGATTTTATTCATATTCAAAAGAGAGACCCATAAAACAGTTGTGCGCAAAATGTTTGCTTTGGTTTGGGAAAATGTTTTTAATAAGTGGATGTGTGTAATAGGTTTTATTACTTATTTATTTATTTAATTAATTTATTTTTTTTGTTTATTACTTGTGTTGCGTTGTGTTGTATGAATGTATTGTTTGTTTTCTAGAAAGTGCGTAAGAAGGTTCGCGTATTGATTGTTGCATATTGGTTGTTTATTTACGAGTCTTTATTTATGATTAAATTATGATTGAATTATTTACGTGTTGTATTAATTCTAGTGGACTGTATGTGTAATTATTTAAGATTGAATGTGAATTGTGTTGATTCTTTGTGGACTGTATGGTTGTTGTATTTGTTGTATGTTCTGTATTGAGTTAATCGGTTTTTTTTTTTTGTAATGTTGTTTTGCCGTCGGGACATTGATTTTCTGTTTAAGTTAGGAATGCATTAGAAATGTATTAGGAAATAACTTATTTGATTGAGTTTAATTTTAAAGTGTTGAATTTTCTCCTGTGGCTTTATTCGTTGGTAAGAGGCATATTTTAGTAATCGGTCTTTTGAATTCTCCGTTCTGTGTTTTAATTTTAACAACTCGAGTGAGGTTGTCTGCTCCCGGGTATTTTTTTGTGATACGCGCTAGTATCCATTTTGATGGTGGCACTCGTTCGTCTTTAAGTAGAACTAAATTACCCACTTCAGGTTGTGACTCGGTTTTGAACCACTTCGGTCTCTGCTGTAAGCGAGCAAGATATTCTCCGCTCCACTGCTTCCAGAAGGTTTGTAGTGTTGATTGAAGCCTTTTCCATCTATCGCCATAGGCGATTTTTCCTGCCGTCAAGTCTGCTTGCGGGATGAGCTGCATCGAGCTACCTATCAGAAAGTGCGCGGGTGTTAGTGCGGCAAAATCGTCAATGCTGTCTGTTAGTGGGCATAGAGGTCTCGAGTTTAGACATGCTTCTATTTGGGTTAGAAGCGTGCTGAGTTCCTCGTATGTTAGCGTGTCGTTCCTAACAATCCTTTTTAGATGGTACTTTACCGATTTCACTCCCGCTTCCCATAATCCACCAAAGTGAGGGGAAGCCGGAGGAATGAAGTTCCATTTCGTTCCAATGTTGCTTAGTGATTCAGCTATCTCCTTCCAATCGTTTTTTGCAGCCTTGAACATTCGTTGCAGTTCTGTGTTGGCTCCGACAAAATTCTTTCCACAGTCACTATACATTTCTGAGCAGATTCCACGTCGAGCTGAAAATCTCCGGAACGCTGCAAGAAAAGCTTGGGTGGTCATATCCGTGACAGTTTCCAAATGAATTGCCTTGGTTGCCAGGCAGATGAATATTGCAAAATAACCCTTAAAGGTCTTGGATCCACGTCCTTTCCAGGCCTTAATTTCGATGGGGCCGGCATAGTCCACCCCCGTATGAGTGAACGGTCTGGAGATCCTAACTCGTGGTGCCGGTAGATTGCCCATCAGCTGTTGCATTGGTTTGGCCTTGAATCTGAAGCAGATGACGCAATAGTGAATGTGTCGTTTGATGCTTTGCTTCATGTTAAGGATCCAATATTTGCTTCTGAGCCACATGGTCATCTGCTGCAGTCCTCCATGGAAGGTTAACTCGTGAGCTTCTTTGATGATAAGTTCGGTAAAGTGATGGTTTGGTTTCAGAATGATCGGATGTTGTTGTTCAACGGATAAATCGGCATTTTGTAACCTACCTCCTACCCTAAAAATGTTATTTTTATCCATGAATGGGTTGAGAGATTTGAGAGATTTGGGACTGTTGTTGGTTTTATTTAACGTATTGATCTCCTCTCGAAACATCTGCTGCTGAACAATTTTGATGATCGTTAGTTCCGAAATGAGTCTTTCTTGAGGAGTGAGCGTGGTTTTAATTCGCATATGTGGTGCTTTTCGCGAGTTGAAAGCAAAACGTTGGCAATATGCGATGATATTCAATAGTTTTGAAAGCTGTGAATGTTTGTGTATATGTTCAGTAATATCATTTTCTTTGTTTACAATGCAGTGGGTCTTAAGTGGTCGTTTTTCTTCATCCGTTTCTAAATACGATGGTTGAGTTGGAAGAAGAAAATGCCAGTTGTTTTGAAGAAATTGTGGTCCCTTCCACCACAAATCGTTGCCTTCCAATGACGATGGTAAAACTCCCCGAGATGCCAAGTCCGCTGGATTTTGCTGAGTTGGGATATGCTTCCACATGTTAATGTTGGTGTGCCTTTGGATTTCCGCGACCCTGTTCCCAATAAAGGTCTTCCATTTGGCAGGTGGTGCAGCAATCCAACTTAGAGTTATGGTTGAGTCTGTCCATGCATAGATCCTGACATTCTCTAAAATTACAGCTCCGCAAAGCTCAAGTCGGGGAAGTGTTATGGTATTCAGCGGCGCTACCCTCGTTTTGGACATTATAAGGTGAGTGCGAACGTTGTTCTCTTCATCCAAAAGTCGAATATAAATAACCGCTCCATATGCCTTTTCAGATGCGTCGCTAAATCCGTGCAGTTCAATATGGGTGTTTCGCCCTTTGGTTTGAATCCACCGTGGAATCCGAATCCGTTGAAGTAACGACAACTCTTCTCTAAAGGCATGCCATTCCTGTTGTAATTCCGATGGAACTGGTTCATCCCATGACAGACCTCGCCACCATAAATGCTGCATGATCATTTTCGCCTTGATCACGCATGGTGAAATCCAACCTAATGGATCATATATGCGTGCGATTGTCGAAAGAATCGATCGTTTTGTGTCATTGGTGGCGTCACTGGAAATCTCGTGAAAGGAAAAAGAATCAGTAGATGGAAGCCACTTAATACCTAAAGTTTTCAAATGTTCTTGTGATCCCACTGGAATAAGAGAACTGACTTCGCGATCATTTGGTGGAATAAGATTTAAGATATCTTGACTATTGCTCGCCCATTTTCTCAAATGGAATCCAGCTGATGCCAATAATTGGGTTATTTCAGTGTACCTTTGATTTGCTTCTTCGATCGAATCCGCGCCAGAGACTAAGTCGTCGACGTACATATCTTCATTTATCATTTGTGCTGCTAAAGGATACTTTGCCTTTTCATCGTTTGCTAGTTGCCTTAATGTGCGGGTTGCAAGGTATGGTGCTGAAGCTGTTCCGAATGTCACGGTTTTCAACCGATACATTTTTAGTGGATCCGTAATTTCGTCACGCCAATAAATAATTTGGTAGTAGGAGTCTGTTGGGTGTATTTGAATCTGCCGGTACATTTTTTCAATGTCGGCCGTGAGTGTAAGTCTGTGTTTTCTCCATTTTAATATAACATCTGTAATGTCTATTTGTGTTTTAGGTCCGACCAAAAGATGATCATTTAACGAGGTGCCATCCATGGATTTGAAAGCAGCATCGAAGACCACTCGCAACTTAGTCGTAGTACTGGACTCCTTAAATACGGCATGATGTGGGACGACATAATGAAAAGGTGATTGGAGAATTTCATCAACGTTGGCGTCGACTTCACTCATCTGATCAAGCTGTAAGTACTCTGAAATACATTGCTTATACTGCTTGTGTAGTGTAGGGTTGTTCTGGAATCTTTTTTCCAATTGGTGGTACCTGCGAAACGCACCTTCTCGTGTGGATCCTAATGCAGGGCGATAATTTTCCTTAAATGGTAATGAAACTTCATATCGTCCTCCAGGTAGGCGTTTGATGTGTTTGATAAAATGCTCCTCGCATGCTACTTCTTCTTGGGTATCGAATTTCTCAAAGGGAGTTTCCTCGATTTCCCAGAATTTCCTGAGTTGAGTGTCGATATCAAAGCATTGTAAGAAGTTGCTTATAGTTCCTTTCGTCTCAAAAGGAACTTTGCCTAGAACGATCCAACCTAATTGTGTCTTCTGGGCTATGGGTGCTATCAGTTCATCTCCTCTGATGATATCAGGTAATATGACGTCGCAGAAGATGTCGCTACCTAAAAGCAAATCTATGCAGGCTGGCCGGTAAAACAGCGGATCTGCTAACTTTAAGCCCTGAATGTGATTCCATTTACTAGGAAGAAGTTCTCGACTTGGTAGAAATCCTGTCAGGGTTTTATAAATAAAGGCTCTAGTTACTACTTCAAAGTCTGAGTACATGGAGCCCAGACTCAACTCAACATAACTCTGACAGGTGCCACTGCTAACTTTACCTAAACCTGAAACTTCTATAAATGTGCGATGTCTTTTGAGATGAAGAAGCTGTGCAGCTGATTCGGTAACAAATGTAGCTTCCGAACCAGGGTCGATTAAGGCTCTTAGATTGTGATAATCTCCATTCGATGACTTAACCCTGACAACGGCTGTAGCCAGTAAAACCTTGGTATTTGAAAAGTGTACTGTGTGAAAATTATTTAGCGATGAAGTTGACGGTTGTTCATCACCTGAAGGGTGAAATTCGGATGCATCGGGGTTAATTTGTGTGGATGTATGATGGGAATGAAGATCGTGTTGATTTTTATGAGTGTATGGGTGTGAAACTCTGTTAGATTGAGCGACTGTTTGAGTATTTAAATTTGTGTTTGTGAGAGAGATGGGTTGCATGAATGGGTTGGTATTAACTGTATTTGTGTTGAGTGGATAGCTATTGTGCAATAGAGAATGATGTCGCTGTTGACAGTAATAACAGTTCCTTCGGCTTGTACATTGTTGCCCTTTGTGGTTGTAGGCTAAACAATTGTCACAAACTCCAAGTTGTTTCACGATTCGTTGCCTAATCTTTACATCCATTTTCAAAAATTTTTCACAATAACGAAGTGAATGTTGTCCTATATGGCACACCTTGCAGCTGAACTGCCCTGATTGCGTGGGTGTGATGTGGAACGTGTTGCGTTTGACTGGACCCTTTTGAAGCGATGTCCTAGTGTCTGACCCTTGTTGCCCTATAACCTCCAAAGTGCGGAATCGCGCTTCCAAAAATTTTGAAAATTCCTGAAAGTCTGGTAGTTCCTTCTTCGCACCTAATTTTTCTTCCCATAATTGCTGTGTGCAAAAGGGTAGCTTTTGAACCAAGAGGTAAATTACAATCGCATCCCACTCATCTGTAGGAACTTGCAAATTTTTTAATGAATGCAATGCCTCGGTAGAAGTGTCGAGTAACTCCTTAATGGCATTGGAGCTTTCAATGTGAATCATGGGTTGATCAACGAGGAGTTTCAATTGAGTATTGACCAAGACTCTTTTGTGATCATAACGCGACTTGAGGATTGACCACGCTTGTTCATAGTTGCCCTTGTCTATGCTTAGGTGCTGTAAAAGACGCTCAGCTTCTCCTGTCACACTCGATTTTAAGTAATGCAATTTCTGAATTTCAGAAATTGATGAATTGCCATGAATTAATGAAACGAATAAATCGTGAAATGAACGCCATGTTTCATAAGTTCCGGAGAACGAAGGAAGATTTATTTTTGGCAATCTGACTTCATGCTTGTGCGCAACATTGACGGATTCGCTGGATTCTAAAGTAGTTTTTTCTTCTTTAGATATATGTTGAGAGAATCTGTCGAGCTCATCCAGCAGCTCCGCTTTATAAACTAGGTAAGCCTCCACGACTTTATCATGAACATCGTCACACCGTTCTAAAATTTTTTCGTCTTCCACAGAACTAATTACGGCCTCATGAGTAACGCCGATGGACTCGAAATTCTTGTCCAAAATGGCAAGCCGTGTGGACAAATAATTTTTTGTTCTTCGGGCTGGATCTTTAGTCTTTTTGAAATTCTCATGATCCTTCAAGACTATCTCACAGAGTTTCGACAATATTTTAGCCGAAGCACTCATGGTACTTTAGTGTATATATATGTGTATGTAATTACGTAGATATAGAGTGGAATGTACTCACGATTGTTTTTGTTTTTTTTTTCCAGAGATTCAGCAACTTGTCCAGCTCCGTCGTTGGCGATGATCCTGCTTCGATCTAGGTTCCAGTTGGAAATCCAATGCACAATTATTGTATTGCAACAAGAAGTCTTCGTAATATATGTATTGCAACAAAAATACTTCGCAGTTTATGTATTACAAAAAATTAATTTCCACACAATTTATTTTAATGTATGTAATGTGTTTTACACACTTGCATTTAATGTATTGCAACAAAAATTAAATTCAACACAATGTACTTTAATGTATGTAATGTGTTTTACACACTTGCATTTAATGTATTGCAACAAAAATTTAAATAAAAATCCGACTCGAATGGACCAAATGTTCGAAGTTGAAAATTGTCTTTGTTCTTTTGGAAAAAAACCGCTTGAAATAAAACACCCGTAGTTTACAACGTTATAATAAACAGTGTCTTTCTTTATTTCTTTACAGCATTTATATACAATTCTGATCTTTTTTTATATAATTCGAATTTTGACATTTCATTTGTAGGCATTGTTGTTTGCGTTCATCAGAGCTATTGTTGACACCTTATTCCGCGAGTACATGGTGACGTCATCGTGTGATTGTTGTACATTTCTTTGTCGGTTCTCGAACAATAATATAAAAAAATGACAAAAAACGAAATGAAGAAAAATCAAAAATTTAACGTGTACATAAATGTGCGGCTAACTTCATTCACACACATAGAAATGCATTTGGCTTATGCTAAGCATCATGCGCACCATCAAACAAAAAAAGCTTCAATTTTTTTGATGCTCTTTACATTTAGTACTGAAACTAAGCGTAGTTTCATTTTTGAGTATCAAAATGGGGCCTTTAGTGTACAGAAAAACACTTTTGGTGCAAGATTTCGACCCCGTCCATCGGAGTCATCTACCGAAAGTGAAAAACGACGTATTTCGACGATAAAATAAAAGTCACTAAAGCACGGGTCTAAAGCTCAGCGAGCAAAACATTTATTCAACATGTTTTCATGAAATAGTATCAAAATTGATACTAGTTCTGTTAAGGGTTAAGACACATCATTTGTGAATGTAATTACGTTGAAATAATGTTTTTCCATAATAACTTTATTCACATGTTTTTTTTCAAAATTATTTATACTGATGAAGCCTTCAATCAGTGTTAGAATCATTGAAATCGGTGCAGAAATAAACTCTCAGGAGGAATCACAAGCTCTTGCGCTACCGATTTAATTACATAAACCTATAGAAGATAGATGAGGCGGTTTTTTTCTTGTTTTGTTGTTATTGTTTTTTTCTATTTTACTTCCCGTGATGAGAAGCTGATATTATTTATGTAAGAACTGAGTGTGTAGCGGGTCGGTTTTTCTACTTTTGGCACAGTACTACTGAGTTGAGGGGTTTCGTGGCGTCGACTGCTGCGAATGGAGTGGATTCGATGAGTAAACATGTATGATATGTTCATATGCGATTGGCTTGCATTTTATCGAACATAGACTATTTATAATTCACTTTCTTTCCAATAAAGTGGAGCTCTACACCCCATCCGCGTGATGTTTACACATAGCTCGGGACTGTTGGATACAGTCGCATCATTTTTTTGTTTTTACTATTTGTTTTATTCGTGATGAGATGACAGAACAGAGTACATAACATACCTACAAGCACAGACCATAAATATACAGATGTCGCATTTATATGGGAAAAACTGGTATATGAAAACGAAATCTGCTTAAAAAAAGCTCTTTTTTCTCCTTCCCTCTGTCTACTCCACTTCGTCAAAAGTTCGCATCACACAGAAATTTTTTTTTTCTCCCATATTCTGTCACACACACACAAGACACAACGTTGCGTTGATTACATTGCAAAAACAAAACAAACAAATTCTGTAGGCTTATTTTAACTGAAGACGATTGGGAGGGGACTGCGGACGCGGGCTGATGCCGGCACTTTTGTTGGTACGGTGGATTTCGTAAATATTGACCCGTGTAGATCGTACACATGTGAAGATGTTTGGGTGTATGCAGTATGCATGCTTGTTATTTTGTTTGCAGCTTGATGTGAGTATTTTTTGTTTTTCACCGATATCGTGTGATATGTAATTTCAATAAGCGACCACAAGTTTAAAATATTTGATTTGAACCAAATTCTGCAGCATGCTAATTTTTATTTATGTATATCATACATTACATAAGTACATATATACATACAAATATTAATTTCTCTCTGTAAATGAATTGAGGGTTTTTTCATTCAGATTAAGTTTACTATACAGCGTGTTATGAAGTTAAACGTCAATACTCTGGGAACTGATTTTTGGGTATAATCTAAGAAAAGAATCGTTCTACAGCAAGGGTCTATCTCCAATGTGGATATCATTTATCGAGAATGTAAGAAAATACCTACTTTGATGTACCTTGACCCATGCAAACACAAATATCTCCGCTAATAATTACTACAGAAACTTCATTTAGGGCTTACATTTTAGAGAAAATAGTATCCTTTTTAACTGCTTTTAAATAAAACCGATAACTTTTTTGGCTTTCCAGATATTTTATTTTGAAGTCAGTTTCCGTTAAATTGACTATGCAAGTTTTTGACTTTCAGGTCGCTTTTCTAAAAAAAAATGCGTATTAAACATACCGTTCTATTATTTTTTTCTTATGAACGTAACAATTGTAAACAAAAAAATCTGTGGTAAGTATGCTAAAAAAACCCACAGATTTTATGATATTTTTTGATTTTTTGCCGCTTCGCCCAATGAATGCGTAGGTACTTATGAATCATGAAAAGAATTCGTGTCTTTTACCTAGAATTAATACAGTAATGTCTCGCTAATCCGAATTGATTATTGCAAGGGGGTATTCGGATTATCGAATTATACGGATTGGGGAGTACATAGTATGTCATTGGTTAGAAGAAAACTTTTCTTTTTTTTAAAGAAAACAAATCATATTTATTATTCCTTTACATACAAAAATTGAATTAAATCAATTAATTAAATATTTGTTAGCCATTTTTCCACAAAAACTAAAGGAACAATCTGTTGGAATAGAAACTCAGACGCACATATGTTTAACCAACGAGAAAAGATAGATACTGCACCTATGAACATGATCAGATAAGTATTTTGCATGTCCAGTATGCTTATGCATATAGAAAGAGTAAAGTGACAAAATAACTGTAAAAACCATCTGCATTCTGAGGTAATTTTTGTAGAATTCGGATTGTAGAATACAAAAATTGAGAAGGTTCGGACTGTAGAATACATAATGGGGAAAAATGGGTCATTCGGATTAGCGTGGTATTCTGATTAAAGGTGATTCGGATTAGCGAGACTTTACTGTACTTTTATTTTGTATTATTTTATGTGTTTTTTTTTTGTACTATGCAGAACTTGCACATATCTACTACATTTGTACATAGGTGCATATATATTTCTATGTAAATATTAATTATTTTCATTTGGTCAATATAAAAACTTAATACATAATATATGTAAAGGTGTTATTCATTTACAAAGTGGATCTTCTTTACATGGATCTTCATTAATCTTTAAATCAGACTCAAAGGAGCCATGGCTGAATAGAATTACGCGAAGTCTTCAGCATTTTCACGCGCTTCTGTTTGCCTCTCTAAAATGTACAAAACAATTTTTGTAGCTATAGTAGTTCAGAAGTTATATCACTTAAAGTGGTCTTACCATCAAATTGGAGGTGCCTTATTTCGACGGGCTATAACTTGGAGGGGAGTGAAAATAGACCCCCCCCTGTCTGATTTTTTGTTTGCTAGAGCTTCAGGAATCTCCAGTTAGAGGATCACACCTGTTAACTGGGAAACCCTGTATGTAGATATCAATAAACGTTTCTTTTTTTAAATTAAATTATTCGTACCTAATTTATTACATATAGAAGAGCTCTAAAACTATTTTTCAAAAGAATGAAGACATTGGATTAAAAATTGGTTCCGACTACTGAAAAGTCAAGTGGCCGACTTCAGGAGCTGAGGGGGCCAACTAGGTACTCAAGAATCAGACTTGTATTTCAACGTTTGTAAATACTTTATTCAAGGTAGGAAATCCACTAAAAAACATAGAATTTTCTAATTTACACATTCCAAATACCTATTCAGATAAACTGAATACTCAATTCAGTACTTGAATAACTTCTTTATATTAAAACCAGTTGCGTCTGACATAATCTTTATGAACTTTCAAAAAAATCACGCACTTTTATAAATTGCTGTCAAAGAAATAATTTCTTGCAATCACAAAATCCAAGGAAATTATCTACTTTTTCTGCCCTTCCATTGCTCCATCGCATATACATATACCTACATACATGTACATATGAATACGTAGTAACAAAATTCCCATTCAAGAAAATTTGAACACTAAAATCACAAAGCCATGGCACAGACAATAAATTTATTGTAAGTGGTATAGTTTCTATTCCCCTTTCCACATGCCCCTTTACAAATGCTTATCTCATGAGCCAGCGCACACCGGATGATTTCTGCGGGCAGAAAAAATTGCTTTTCACTGTGGTAGTATTTTTGCCGACCAAAATATTTTGAAAGATGTTTATGGATTAGTTTCCAACCTCGTTCAACAGCTCAAACAAACTCTTACCGCAGACCTCAGCCCCTTCGCACACAAAACCGGTTCTCTGCCGGCAGAAATCATCTCGTGTGCGGTGGCCCACCATTGGCTGTGTCACAATCACAACACACGATGAGAGGGAGAAGCTTTTCCCACACAATTGAACGGAGCGAGTAAAAACAAAGAGCTTTATTTGTTATACCCATTCTGAAAGCTATGTCTGCGGGATTGAGTCTGCTGGATTAAAAAAATGGAACCATTTTTTTTGTACAGGCATGAGACATCTGTATATTTATTGTCCGTGCTACAAGCTGATATTATTTATGTAAGAACTTGAATGAAAAGTTTTTATTACCGCGGCGGTTGAATGTGTAGCGCGTCGGTTTTTCTACTTTTGGCGCAGTATACAACTGAGTTTAGGGGTCCCAGGTTAGTTTCCCGGCGTCGACTGCTACGAATGGAGTGGATTCGATGAGTATACATACATACATATATGTGATTGGCTTGAATTTTATCGAACATAGACTAGTTATAATTTACTTTCTTTCCAATAAAGTAGAGCTACACACCCCACCCGCGTGATGTTTACACATATGTACATAGCTCGGGACTGTTGGATACAGTCGCATAATTTTTTTTTTATACATTTTATTCCAAATGTTGACAGACCGTAAACGTAATTTAGGATCACCACTTGGCTTAACGGATACCTAAACGTATCGTTCAATCTTAAAGTCATTCGATTGGTTTTTAGTGTTCGTAATTTCTGTCGTGCGAAAAAAGAAAAATGTAAGTTTTATAATTATAAATTGATTATAAATCTATTTGGATTTTAATTAATATACATATATGCATTAAAAAAATACATTTTTAGGACAAATTGAAACAAAATAAACTCCACAACACATTTAATTTACTGAATCTCTACTTAAGATTTTTGCAGACCAAACGTTTTAAGCAAAAAAAAATTATCATTTAACAAAGCATGCAAGAACACAACAGGAGGTGGACCATATTAAGAGAAACATCTCACGGAAGAAGACAATTTGTTGATTGAAGCAACCGGAGTGGAAGCATCAGTTAAGGGACTTCCAAAGATTAAGACATTTGGTAGTCCCCAGTTAAGGCTGAACTATAATAGTCGAAAGCAATCGGAAGCTACTGTCAAAATCCTACGTTAAGTTTCCTTCCGAAATATCAATTGCCCATAATAGGAGAATGCATAAAACAACATTTCTTTATTTCCGAAATTCCAATTACACAGCTGTTAAAGTCAAATGTCAAATTTTCGTACGAGTTTTAAATGACTTTTATTTCAACATAAATTTAATATAAAACATAAAAGTAATCCCTGAGTCTATAAGGTTTGGTCTATGACCGTCTACCAGATTGACAATTTGTTTATATATGTATACATAGTTTTAAAAATAAGTTAACTTCATAAAAGTGAAACTTAGAAGTTTTCATCGATTATACATTTTCTGTATTTAAGCGAAACCACAGCATACTCGTACAATGTGTTCCACCCCTTCTCTCCATTCAAGATACCGATTGCTTCATCCTCATTTAGACTAGGTTTCCCAAAGAACCTTAAACGGAATTCCTTAAGTACTGGGCAAATTGCTACAAAGTGAAACACGTCTTCTCTTATTTTCAGGTCGCAGATGCTGCACAGGGTTGGTAGGTCTGAACGGTGTGGTATGAAATTTAGGTTTACTAGTTCTCCTCTTAGCTTAAAGATCGTACTAATTTTTTCTATTGAGCTGTTGTTTAGAAAATAAGTTCTATCATGAAGTTGGTGATCTATTTTGCTGTAATAACACCTAAACTGGGAGGACCGAGCTTCGTAGGAGTACTTTTCGTACAAGATGTGGGCTGTTTTCTCAAGTAGGATGTCGAATTGGATCCTTAACGTAGTCGGTTGGACATTTTGTGTTAGGAGCAAACTTAATTTTCGTACGAAAGAGCGAATGGATTCGCTCCTTTCGTAAGTGAGCAAAAGTGGACGAAAACTTAACGAATCGAAGTGAAAAGCAATTATGGTTGTACAATACAAATTCCTTGTGTTCGCACAGTTTCGTACGTGGTGGTACGAACCCATTCGACTATTATAGTTCAGCCTTTACTCGAGTCAAAAACTAAGGCAAGACAACAACGCCAAGAAGTACTGGTTCCAAAGATTCTGTGAAGGATTCCCTTCGATTGATATTGGAAGGCTATCCAACAGACAGTCGCAGCGAACAAGGCAATGATTGCGAAGACAGCCACAAACTCCAAAAAAAGACAAACAACAAGGAGAAATCATAGCAAATTAGCACTCTTTCAAGAAAATCTAAAGTTGGGGTCCGAATTCAACAGAAAAATTGAACAGATTGTTTGAAATCCAAGAAAGAGTACTAACGATGAAGGAAGAGAAGCATACAAGTTTTATCGTCGTGCAAGCTATCGAGCTGCAGATCAAAGCTCTTCAGCTAGAAATGCTAAAAAAGAAGACTGAATAAGAAATATAAAACAAATAAATATGTGATACACGACAAATATTAAATACTAGCTGTCCCGCCCGGCTTCGCCCGTGTCCAAAAAAAATAGTGTTCCTTTCAATACATACATTGTCATTTAGATCAAATAATCGGACGCTGTGTCTGTCTGTCTGTTTGCCTGTCTGTCTGTAAATCTATCTATCTGTCTGTCTTTCAATCTATCTATCTATCTCTCTGGCTGTCTGTCTGTCTGTCTATATTAATTGACCAAAATGTTTCATATACACATTTCACCTGAAATTACGAAATTTTGTATGACAGGTACCAGAACCGCCGGTTGTTGAGTAACCGCACTGATGCTATGTTGTATTCTGTATTAAGAAAAACGTACTCTGAAAATTTCACCAAAATCGGTTGAGTAGTTTCCGAGTCTATAAAAGGCAAATATAAATATGTACATTGTACAAACATTCATTTTTATATACATATATCGATCTAATAACTTAACTCCAGCGCCACCTATCGGGTCCAGATTTTATTATATAATTTTCTCTTTTGGCACTGAACCAACATATATTGTGAATATGAGCATTTTTGGTCCATAAATTTAGAAGTCATTAATAACGTGACTCCAGCGTCACCTAGCGAGAAGAAATATACTTTACGACATATTCTCATACCTTACCTACCTACACACAAAATTTCATGAGAATCGGTCGAGCCGTTTCGGAGAAGCGCGACGGATTTGAATAAAACACGTCTATCAAAAAAGAAAAATTGAAATACATAATCAAATACTATGGACGAATGGGATAATAAGTACAAATTTGTGTTGTTTAGAACAGCATCTACATTCTACAAGGTCTTCTAGTGATGAAGAAGGGCTCTAAAGTTCTGCCAATTGTACCTCAGTCTACAAAATGCTGAGCACCCTTTGTAATAGATATTAGGTTTTTTTTTTTGCAATCATTTGCAACGCTTCCTCTATTTTGTTATTAGATGAACTACTGTTAAACCATGCTCATGGAGAAGTACACCTTCCGTAGGTCCCAGACTATCCCTTTGCCAAATTACATTACAATTGGTTTAGCGGTTTAGGCGTGAAAAGGTTTTGTTAATAACTTGACTCCAGCGCCCTCTAGCGAGCAGTTTTATCACCAAAGTCCTTCCGTAGGTCCCAGACTATCCCTTTGCCAAATTACATTACAATTGGTTTAGCGGTTTAGGCGTGAAAAGGTTTTGTTAATAACTTGACTCTAGCACCCCCTACCGAGCGGTTTTTCCACCTAAGTATTTCCTTAGGTCCCAGACTATCTCTTTGCCAAATTACATTATAATTGGTTCAGCGGCTTAGGCGTGAAAAGGTTTTGTTAATAACTCGACTCCAGTGCCCTCTAGCGAGCGGTTTTACCACCTAAGTCCTTCCGTAGGTCCCAGACTATCTCTTTACCAAATAAAATTACAATTGCTTCAGCGGATTAGGCGTGAAAAGGTTTTGTTAATAAGTTGACTCCAGCGCCCCCTAGCAAGCGGTTATTCCACCTAAATCTTTCCTTATGTCCCAGACTATCTCTTTGCCGAATTACATTATAATTGGTTCAGCGGTTTAGGCGTGAAAAGGTTTTGTTAATAACTCGACTCCAGCGCCCTCTAGCGAGCGGTTTTACCACCTAAGTCCTTCCGTAGGTCCCAGACTATCTCTTTGCCAAATAAAATTACAATTGCTTCAGCGGATTAGGCGTGAAAAGGTTTTGTTAATAACTTGACTCCAGCGCCCCCTAGCGAGCGGTTTTTCAACCTAAGTCTTTCCTTAGGTCCCAGACTATCTATCTGCCAAATTACATTATAATTGGTTCAGCGGTTTAGATGTTAAAAGGTAGACCGACAGACAGACGGACGGATTAACAGACAGACAGACAGACAGACGGACAGACAGACAGACAGACAGACAGACAGACGGACGGACAGACGGACAGACAGACATACAGACAGCTGATGTTTTCTGTATACATATTTCCCCTGTATGGAATCATTTCCACGTTATCGAAATACAGTTATCGAAATCTATCGTGACGCAGTTATCGTAACTCGTTTTCAATACAAATACGTCGCTAAAGAAGTATTCACTTCAAAAAAAAAAAGATTCTGTTTCACAGAAATTTATCATACATTATACAGCAGTTTTCCGTCAAATTTATCATACATTTCATACAGCACAATAATTTGCTGTAATTAGGTACTGTATTATGACTTTCAACAAAGGAAAATATAAAATAAGTACTTTTTTACTATTAAGCTTCTTATTTATGACTCTTAATAGTTTTTTTTTGTTTTTAAACAACAAATTATCGTGCTACAAAAAATACACAATAAAAAAATTGCTTTTTAGGAGGTTTGCCGGTTATACGGCTACAATCATCTTCCAAATTATAATCATCCCATAAAATAATTTCGTTTTATTTTACCAATCTCTTCCAAACGCTACTTACTTTAATTTCTGGTAGTTTTCGATAGATTTTTGCTAAAAGTGGTCATTGAACACTAACAACGAAAATGTCAAAATCATACATTTCATACAACAAAATTATCATACAACACTTCCAATGAAATCTGTGAAACAGAAAGTTGTTATGTGTTGTATGATGTATGGTGAAAATGCATGTTGTATTAAATGTATGTGTTGTATGATCTGTGAAACAGGCCCCAGTTTGTATGGAGTCACTCCGTTGGAGTGGTTGGTGTAGGCCGTAGGGGAAAATGGAGAAAAGAAAACCGATAAGAGAGAATTGAATTTGGTAATTGAATTAAAAAGGTAACAATTTTAATTTTATGTTAAATGCAAAGAAAGTTGAGGGACGACGACGATTTAAGAATTGGCTTTTCACTTCTACGTTAAAAATAATTTCACATTACATATGTTTATAGGAATAATTCTAAGAGTATCTAATTTAAATTATAAGAGTTATTTACCAGCTATACGATAGGCGTGTTTTTTTTAAACTTGTATAGACTAAACATATTTCACCGACATGTTTTCCATGTAAAATGGATAATTATCCAGTCTTAGATTTTGTTGTATTTTACTTTTAAAGCTTTTTTTAAGTCCATATGGAAAAAAACGCCTAATAATTTATTGCACTCCAATATTTTTAGTATATAATTGCAAACATTTATTTCTTCATGCTTTGTGTCACATATTGAACAAACCCCAAAAGCTTTTTCTGGTCTGCGTAAACGTAGCTGTGCTTAACGTAACGTTAACATATTCAAGGTATTATACTGGAACTGTTTTTTTTTGCAACATGTGCCGTCCTTGTTCATCAAATGATTTGATGGCCAAGAACATTGTATGACATGAGAAGTATCCCATTATTCTATTCTAGTTAGTTCGTTTTATAGTATGAGTGCATTTGGCCTACAAACCTACATTTCAGTAAAAATAGTATAATAATATAAATAACACCAACAATAATAGTGAAATAACAATAAATTAATAATTATATATTATTTGAACCGATTGGTGTAAAATGTGCTTTCTATTATTATTATAAATAAATCCCAAAAATGTACTGCGTTCGATTTATTTCCCTTATTGTGTCACATTCTGCTTCTAATTAAACTTTCCTAGATTAAAGCTTTAATTTGTGCAACAGTTTTATTGCTCCATTTATAGAATAAAATGAAAATATTGAGCATTTCAAGTGAAATTATTGCGAAAAATTATTTAAAAATAAAATCAAGGCAAATATGTCGCGCTATAATTGTGTAAGCTCGCGCTTTGTTTGTGTCATTTAGAACACTTTCACGTCTCGTTAATTCATGCTTACATATACATATTATTTGCCTTTGAAGTGCTGCTGCAGATGCTGTTTATATCTAATTGGTATGGATTTATAAATTATCCAAATTTATATTTCATATTTTAATTTTTAAGTGCAAAATTAACAAATAAATTATTAAATAATATCTTTGTGGGTTTATTCGAAATGTATGTACAATATTTTGTGAAAAGCTCTGGTTTTGTTTGTATTGCGAATATTTTTTTTCACATGTATGTAGGTAGCCGATTCTTATGAGTGTTCTCACTAAACTGCGCCAATAAGAGATGCTATTTACGTTTGAGATTGATACGTCATACGTGTTCTGCTCCTCCACACATTGTCTGGTTTCTTAAGTGTAGTTTTTGTAATGAATTTCACTTTCGTTTACCACGGATTAGGTAGGATGGAAAAACGAGTAAAGTTTTGACCTGCTTGATGGTTTTGTTTTTTACTTTTAATTACATAGCAGACTGCTTTGCTTAAGAATTATCGGTCATGTCAAACAATCCTATGTTCTCACTAACTAGTGGATCTATAATTTTATAACCTTTATAATTTCTAAACAATGGCAAACGGTTGTGACCAGTGTTGTCACTTGGATTTTGAAAAAAGTGGTAGATTTAAAAAATTGTTAGATTTGATAACATTAACATTAGTATAATCGTATGTACAATACATTGCGTCAAATGATGATGAGGATTTCGGAAAGGGTTTCCACACAAATGAATGAAAAATTCATTGAAAGTGAGTATGTTTTGAATGTGCGAAACAGATTGGAAACATTAGGTGTGTTTGTTAACTTTTCTTAACACAAATGGCACATCTGTCAAATAGTAAAAGTGGGGGAAAATCCTCTCTTCTTTTTTACCTATTGAATATTTTCACGAAAAACTAATTTTCTTTTATTTTGTTAACAAGAAGTGATTGGCATTTCACAAATTGTCAGATTGCTGTTTGAAGGATGTGCCTCGGTGACCATGAGAAAGATCTAGCACTGTCCGTTCGCGTACTTTTTGCACTAAATATGGGTTTTCTGTCAACTCTCGAAGAGTGGGGGTAAAATTCTCTCAAAGACAGAAAAATCACGAAAAAGTAATCGAACGCATTAAGCACCAACATATGAAGAATGTATGTGATTTGACAGATTTGACAGATTTCATAATACACCCCAAAGAAATTCATTGGACTAAAATTCGTAGCGTGGGGAAATTTCTTACTCTCTCGTGAGCACTCTATTCTACGAAAAACTACGAAATTTTTGCGTACGCGAACGGGTTTTCGTTGTTTTTCGTTATTTTTCGTTATTTCTCGTGGATTTTCGTTGTTTTGGGAGGGTACGCGAACGGACCTACGATTTTGCAAGAGGGGAAATTGTTTGACACTGTCATTTGGCTCTCTCTTCTCTTGATTTTTGACAGTTGGATCAGTGTTGCCAGCTCGTGGGGAATTCCCCTTTTCGTGGGGGATTTCAGTCCAAAATGTAAGGGGAAAAGGGGAATCTACTCGCTTCTAGAACGAAATGTGGGGAAAATAGAAATAGCAGGTCCGTTCGCGTACTTTTTGCACTAAATATGGGTTTTCTGTCAAATCTCGAAAAGTGGGGGTAAAATTTTCTCAAAGACAGAAAAATCACGAAAAAGTAATCGAACGCATTACTTATTTACTTAGTTGGCGCTACAGCTCGAGGTGAACCTGGGCCTGCTTCTCACAACCATTTGTGTGTGCGTGTTATATTTTTGCACGAACGGAAGGGACCTACAGTTTGTTGCCGACTCTGAACGGCGAGTTGAGAAGCTCAATCGTGACAAATGATACTCTTTGATGCTTGTCAGACATTCGAAAGAGGTGGGCACTGTGAAAAACTTTTAGGTGTTAACGGCGGGATTCGAACCCAAGACCGCTGGCTCAGTAGTCCGACGCACTAACCACTTGCGCTACGGTGCCCACTATCGAACGCATTAAGCACCAAAAAATGAAGAATGTATGTGATATGACAGATTTGACAGTTTTCATAATATACCCGAAAGAAATTTCTTTGACTAAAATTCGTAGCATGGGGAAATTTCTTACTCTCTCGTGAGCACTCTCTTCTACGAAAAACTACGAAATTTTTGCGTACGCGAACGCATTTTCGTTGTTTTTCGTTATTTTTCGTGGATTTTCGTTGTTTTGGGAGGGTACGCGAACGGACCTAGAATGTCAATAACTCTTAATTGAGTAACAAAACAATAGCAAAAGAGAACAACGTGTTTATAGCAATCCGTAAACGTTCCTCGTGCTCAGGTAGCAGGTCTTATACTCCTATGCCTGATTGAAATACGAGCCGTATGAATGAGTTCATTTCAAATGCATTTAAATGAATGAGTTAAGACATCTGCTTTAATTTTAAACGCACTTTTATTTTATTTCATTTCTTTGTTTTTGAAAGCTTAATATGCAAGTAATGTACATAATTAACCATCCCCACAATTCTCTCTTTCTTTTTCATGATGTTTGGTAATTTTTATTTATTTTTCAATAAATAGATTATGCACTACTATGATTAAATTTTAAATAGTCTGTTATTTTATTATGTTTAAACCCTCCGAAGGACTATAAAAATCCACGAAAACCTGTCGGCGTACGGACAAATTTTGTAGTTTTTCGTAAAACAGAACGCTGCGAATTTTAGCCCACGGAATTTCTTCGGGAAGAAGTATGGAAAGTGTCAAATCTTTCAAATCACATACATTTTTTAATATTTGGCGCAAAAGGGATGCGAACGCTTTTTGAAAATTTATTGTGGGGAATTCATGGGGAATACCAACAGAGAGAAAGGGGAAAAAGGGGAATTTTAAGGTCTGTGATGGGGAATTTCACTAAAGTGCCTGGCAACACTGAGTTGGATGTAAATTTGAGTAAATTAACAGGTTACCAAACACACCTATTTACTTGCTTAGTTGGCGCTACAGCTCGAGGTGAACCTGCTTCTCGCAACCATTTGTGTGTGCGTGTTATATTTTTTTGAACGAATGGAAGGGACCTACAGTTTTTTTCCGACTCCGAACGACGAGTTGAGAAGCTCAATCGTGACAAATGATACTCTTTGATGCTTGTCAGACATTCGAAAGTGGTGGCACCGTGAAAAAACTCTAGGTGTTAGAACCGGACAGGGATTGAACCCGGGCAGCATTGCGTAGTAGTCCAACGCAATAACCACCACGGCCACGGCGTCCACGATTGGAAACATTTACAGTGCTGTGAAAAAGTTTTTGAAATTGAATAAATTCTAAAGAAATGATCGAATAAAATGGAATCTATCAAATCAATATAATGTTTTAACTCAATTCTGAGAAGGTACGAATGTGTTCTTTAAAATAACGTAAGAAAACACAAATAAGCACATTGCATTGTTTAGAAAAATCTAAAACAAAACAACACTACCATATTTTTCCTGTGAAAAAGTTTTAATTAATAGTCACATATTGGTGACTCGGAAAAAAATTATTTTTTTGCTTTTTAGTTCATTAAAGCTTGTTTTAAAAAAATTATTTTTTTATCTTTATATTTAAAGTCCTGATACTCAAAAACTAAAACTTTATAAGTTCCTTTACTTAAATTTTAAACTTCGATATCTCGTAAACTAAGCGATTAATCAAAATATTTATTTTATATTTTATGCTTATTTCACGACTGCTAAATGCACTTCATCACCATTCGTTAATCCACAACTCAATGCAACTCATTTATTTAAATAAATTA
Organism: Brachyopa scutellaris; assembly: GCA_949775065.1. Lineage (NCBI taxonomy): Eukaryota > Metazoa > Arthropoda > Insecta > Diptera > Syrphidae > Brachyopa > Brachyopa scutellaris. The sequence goes on from OX459113.1 coordinate 70,499,085, forward strand.
CTTCTAATGCAAACAAATAATTATGAAAACAATACCCCAATAGCCAAACAACTGTCAAAAGTATGATGTATTCACAATATTCACATTTTTATTCACAATAATCTATTCTTCTGTTGATTGAGTTACAGAATAGCAAAACCAAAAACAATCGACGCAATCGACAATCGTCGTGACGATCGTTGATCGAAACTCACAATAGGGGCCTCAGATAAACTTATGTATATACCTATGTATAATGTATTATGTACATCTACGAAGAAATTTTTTTTTTCTTTGGTGTTAATAGTCGAGTTCCACTTCCGAATTTCTCAGAGATTTTCCTCCTATGCCTCAGCAGACTTTTCTATTAAGTGGAACAACATTCTCTGCAGAGAAGAAATTTATCTGTTAAAATTAGTATTCTTCTTCAGTAAATTTTTCAGATTCAGTTACAGTCAAACTTCTTCCATATAGCGTATCCGCACGGGACAAGAAAATCACTTCGTTATATAGAAAATTCCTTATACAGAAATTAGGAATTTTTTTTACTAACCCTAGGATGAGCAACTACTTTGAGGGCGGTAAGTTACACTACTTGGTCTAGCCAGACCAAATATTTTTTTGTTATGAGATGTGACCTATATAAACTTTTATTGGCTTGCCAGCTGTACTATTATGCTTCGGAATTACATATTTGTATTTATTGGTAACAGCTTTAGAAATTACACGGTTATTTACAAAAATTAGAGAAAAAAAATTTTTAATGAACGCCATTTTTGTTATTTTTGACTCAATACTAAATGATGCTTATTCCCGCCATATAAGGTAGGAAATTGTTAAAATATAGAAAATAATTATTTCATGAATTTTGGCAACCATTACAAAGGTAATGTCTGACATGTCTCTGCCTAAAAAATTATCATTTTATGTACATATGCCCGAATATGTTCCTAGAAAAATTGTTGTGGTCCAGCCAGACCAAGTGGTCTATTTAGCAGTTATTTTAATTAAAAAAAAAGTTTCTACCACAAACTAATCCGATTTGACCCAGCAATGGCTGTATTTGATTTAGAAAACTATGTTTATAGAAGTCGAAGTTGTTTCAGGTTCTTATATTGGATAGAAAAAAAGTTATTGTACGACAAAGTCAAATTTGGTCTGGCCAGACCCAGTTGCCCATCCTAGGGTTAACTTTTATTAATAGTTATCAGTAATTTTAGTTTGGATTACACTCTTCCATATATCTTCCATATATCTTCCTCAACAAAATCTTCTAATATATTTAGAGATTCAAACACATTAGTCAGTTTGTTCACTGAACACAGGCAACTGCTGCCATAATTGATTCTGATGGGACTTTTTTATTTTTTTCTATTAATTATGTCTTACTTTTTCCTCGGTACAAAGTTTTATTAATGTGCGAAACAGAAAATTATTTGAAAAATTCGTTACATGGAGACAAAAACGCATAAGAGTTTGATTTCCAGCTACAAAATTTGTTCGTTGTAGAGAAAAAATTCGCTGTATGGACATTCGTTATAAGGAGATCAAAACACACTAAAAGTAGAACAAAATAGCTGCGTACTTGAAAAAATTTCGTAATAGGGAGAGATTTGTTGTATAGAAGGTCGTTATAGGGAAGTTCGACTGTATTTGAATTAAATATGCAGAAATGAAAAACATGACAATTTTCTCACTTCTCACAGCACTTAGAACTATGGATTTCTTTCTTGAAATGTCCAAAATAACCACATGTTCGGTTTCAGCAGAGAGAGTGAGAAGACGAATCAAAAAAAAAAATAAAAATAGTCTCAGCAAATGCATAAAAATCTCCCTCATCAGTTGAGGAATCGTGTTCCACTTACGGATCGTTGCGAAATATCGGAGGGATTCGTAAGTGGAATTCGACTTATGTCTTAAGCCCCATTTAGATGATCAGTTTCAGTTGTCAGTTCAGTTGACATTTCAGTTAAAAAAGATAGTGCATTTAGACTTCAGTTCGGTATTCAGTTGAGCTTTTATTTTACTTCTGAGCAGTTTAACTGACAACTGAACTGAAAACTGATGGGAATTCCATAAGTTTCAGTCTCAGTTTCATTTTCAGTTAAACGTTTCAGTTTTTGCATTTACACATCAGTCTAACTGAAAGCTTAAGTGATAGCTCAACTGAAACTGAATTGATCATCTAAATGGGGCTATAATAATGCTGCGTTGACGCAGTAATGGGCAGGCATACAGCAACATAAAAAAAAAAACAGTTGCCTGTTTCCGAACATTCCCAGTCTCGAACACTTTTAACCAAAGTCGTTATATTATCGTTAACTAACCGTTTCTGCGTTTCGTCACAGCACACTTATTAGGGGGGTACACACGATACGACCAGATCTGAGAATGTGTACGATAGAACGACCGGTCGGATGGTTTTAAATTTTTTTTTGATATTTTGGTGGTTGGACGGACATACATATCTGATAATGTGTACGCTCGTCTGTCCAACCTAGAGCGAATTTAATTTCTAAAATGTATTTTAAGCGGTGTGGCTGTTGCCGGAGCGTTAAAAATGGCTATGTATGGAAATTTAGAATTTTGGAAAAAAGAAATTGGAAATATAAAAAATTCTGATAATCGCCGGGAGAATTCAATATATTCATTCTGTTAGCAATTTAACATAAAAAAAACTTTGGCCGCTTTTTCATCCATTTCTGTACCCAAATGTTTTCTTAGATTTGTTCTTTTAAAATTGTATCAATCATAAGTGCTGCTCTCAGTACGTCCGAAATCTGTCAAATCCACTTGCAAAGTGAAGTCGGACAACATGTCGGGCAATGTGTACGCTAACGACATCGGTCTGTCAGATATCCATTCGACCATGTCTGTTAGATCGGTCGTATCGTGTGTTCCCCCCTATTCGTATACCTTGAGCTCGCATACATACAAATGTATGTATCTTATGTCAACAAAATTCTGAGTTTGCTAATGGGTTTCAATGAATGCCGGTCGGATCTGTTTTCTTTAAATAAAAGTTTCGGTGGACGTTTGGGAAAAGTTGGTTTAAAAGCAAAATTAATCACATAAGAACTTTCATGGTATTAGTGCATTAATCATTACTATTATATAAAGACGTAACTTCAAAAAACTTTGTTGCCGATGATCTCCGCAAATACTGCACCGATTAATGTAAAATAAATTCAATTATAATCGTTATTTTCGTTAAAACCAGTTAGGCTATGTTTTTATTGTTTAAATGTTGTTTGTTCTTAAGAAAATATATTTTTTTTATTTTTTTATACCTATTTTATTGAGGTTGGCGCACATATAAACTCCTTTCTTTAAAACAGTTAAACGAATTGGCAAACAAAAAACGTTTGCATAAAGTCAATATATATACGCAAATTTTAAGACCTTAATCTTTTCTTAACTCTACGTACATGCTGAGAAATAAATAAATAACTATATCAAAAACTTAAAACAATTAATGAAATCATTTCGATCAGCGGAGACCGAAGCCAACAGCCATGCAGCAGTGGGTGACGTCATAGTGTGTGTATGTGGCATATTTGAATTTCTGCGTATTTACTGAAATAGCATTCTATTGATGCTTTGTGCCCGGCCTACTACGATAAATATGATTGTAAGAGCAAATTCAAATTTTAAAAAAGTACACGGGCAATGGCGGGCGGGCAACAGCTGTACGCTGTACCTAGGCTATAGAAATGTATTAGAATAAAATAATTTGTTTTCTCTTAAAAGTTGCAGGTGGGCGAAGCAAGGCGAGCATGGGTCAGCTATCTCTATGTACACAACAGTTCACTGACTGAAATTTGGCAGTACATTGCTTTAATAACAGAAACATCCACTTAGAGATAATTTTTTGTAATCTCATCTCTAAGTGGGTGAATTCGGAAAAATAATTCGGCACTCATCTCCAATACAATTTGTTTTGCCTTAACAGTGGCAGGGGGGGCGAAGCCAGGCGAGCACGGGTCAGCTAGTTTATAATATTTCATGAGTTTTGTAAATTAAAATTGAAGTTAAGCTGGAAATACACGATACAATCGTTGTACAACGGGATTGCAAGCTTACTACGGTTGTACCGATATCGCACGGTCGTACGCTTTGAATCGAAAATTTTTGGTTGCATGCGCCGTGTTGTACGGACGATCGTATCATATATGTCTGATTTCTCTGCTCCCATCGCTTTGATTTTTCGTGTATTTTTAAAATGCTTTACCGTTTTGAGTAGGAAAACGAAGAGTGGTTAAGTGAATACCTTACTGGTAAGTAATGTAATGACTATGATTTTGATCGACCGAACGAATTATTTCATAAATTCATATACATACATATTTTACGGCATTCAAAACTATAGTAATTTGGCCTCTTCCTAATTTGCTCTTCCGATAGTTGAACACCGGTCATATGTAGCATTGTATTCATTAATAAATAGTTGTTGTGACTTATTTTTATAAGTACGGTATGCTCTTTTCAAATTCGCACAAATTGCATTTGACTAGTGGGAGAATCTTCGCTCGTCATGGCTGTTTCTTTTGAGTACTCTTTACGAAATAAATAGCCCAACAATATTGATTATCAAACAAAAATTAAAAAAAAATAGTAAATTACTATAACAGCTATCGGTTTTAGCTTTAAAAAACTTTTTTTTCAAATAACGATTGAGAAATACATAATACAAAATAAGTATATAATACCGATTTTGGATGCACTGGTATATTTACTTGAATGAATTCAGTATTTACTAGAAGTTTTTGCCAGCAAGTCTAGCAAGCAGTGGTGCCAGATGATTTTCACCTGAAATCGTAATTTCGAGTTTTCAAGATCGTGGAAATACGATTTTCTTAGAAAACAAAAGAAAAAAAACAGAAGAACGTTATTATATAAATCATTACTTAATTTATGTAACACAATATATAATTGGGAAGTGATAAAACTTCCAAAATAAATTTGATCAAACGGAAATGCTAAGTTTTCATTACATTACTTGGTTTGTAAAACGTCGTTCCAAAAAGCTAATACAGCTATTGAAGATGCAGGTTCGAAAAAAAGATTTTCGAAATTTTATTTTTCTTATCTAACTGATCTTGGCATCGGCGCACACAGGCGGATTTTCCAAAAAACAGGGCCAAAATTTTTTTTTTGTTTTTGATAGTTAATTATTGTATAAGTCTATCAGAAAATAAATAAAAAATATATTTTTAGTAAATTTACATGTAATTTTGTAAAATTTTATTATAATTAGAAAAATTACAGAAAAATAAAAAAAAAAATAAAAAAATTGTATAAAAAATAAAAAAAAAGATAAGAAAAAATAAAGAAAAAAAAATTCAATTTGATGTAAATAAACTATAAATAAAAAAAAAAATTTCTCATCGCTTATAATGTATAAATAAATACAAACTTTACTTGACGATATCTTGCAACATCGCAAACTTTCGCAACTGTTTATGGTGATTCTCGAATAAGCAAGTATTAAGGTAAATTTTAAGCTATAACGGGAAAAGACGGGAAAACCAAATGGATCGTACAATTAATCCGCCGGATTCCATATTTTATATTATTTTGAAAATTGGTCAGAGATAAAAGCTTTATAAAAAAGTTTTTTATTTAGTAAAAGTTTTGAGAAAAACGTATTTTAAGTAAAAAATTGGAACAACGAATTTTCATAAATTTGAGTTTAAGGAGCCATAACTTTCTGTGGGTGCATAGTTGATACTTGAAGTCTTCAACATTTTTTATGCGCTTCTGATTGCCTCTCCAAAATGTACAAAACTATTTTTGTATTTGTGGTAGCTTAGAAGTTACTTAACGGGCTCCCGAACTGTGAAGAGTCCCTGCCTGAGACACGGCAGCCTTCCACTCTCTTCGATCCCGGGACCGCTGCTTCCAGTTGTCTAGACCAAGCGCACTGGCATCCGCGATAGCTTCATCCTTGAAACGGAGGTTCGTATTTCCTTGTCGTCTCGAACCTGGGGGCTGTGATTCGTAGATCCTCTTTGCTGGAGTATTGTTGTCCATTCGCTCGATGTGGCCAAGCCAGTGTAGTCGATGTGTTTTTTACTAACCCATCCTTCTGGACTGTGCACTCTTTCTATTATTCCTTTAGCTTCTAATTCATTGAGAGCTGTTCTTACGGGTTCTATTAAAGCTGATGGTAAACTACGTGGTGGTTTTACTGACGGTTTAATTATTTGATCGATTTGTAGTTCTTATTATATTGGAAATTTTCCGATCTCTCTAAATTTTTTGATGAATAATGTTACTTTTTAGGTATTTGAGGGTATTAATACGACAAATTAGGGCTAGTTTTTCACATGTAGCAATTCCTAAAATTTATTTATTTATAAATGACTTACCGCCAAAAATCCAACATTCATCATGTCTCATATATGCTGACGATTTAAAAATATATAAATCAATTAAAACATTGACCGACTGCATCGAACTTCAAAAAGATTTGGACAGTTTATTAAACTGGTGCTCTCTAAACCGTCTTCATCTGAATATATATAAATGCTGTGTCCTATCGTTTTCGAGGTCCCTCTGTCCAGTTCTCTTTGAATATACTATTTCGAGTGCTACGCTTCAAAGAGTATACAGCTATAAAGACTTAGGCGTCATATTCGATTCAAATCTAAATTTCAGGATGCACATAGATTATGTAATCTCTAGGGGTAATAGTTTGCTTGGTTTTTTGTTCAGGAATTGTAAGGATTTCCGATGTCCGTACACACTGAAATCGCTTTTTGTTACCATCGTTCGTCCCATCCTTGAATATTGCTGCATAGTCTGGTCCCCATTTTATAAAAATGCTTCGAACCGTATCGAAAGAATACAGAAAAGGTTTACGAAATATTCACTTCGGAAGCTAAATTGGACATTGTCTCTACCACCTTATGAAACACGATGCAATCTTATATCACTCAAACCTCTTCAAACTAGAAGAATCTATTTTCTTGTCTCATTTGCGAGAGATGTTGTAATTGGACAAATTAATTGTGCTCCCTTATCATCTTTGTTTAAGCTTTATTCACCAGCTCGATCCTTAAGACCGAGGGCTTTTTACTTCTTTTCAATACCTTTTCACTCAACAAACTATGGCTGTAATGAGCCAGTCACTAAAGCCTGTTATTACTTTAATAAATATGCCGATATAATTGATCTAAATTGTCCTAAAGAAATTTTTAAAAATATTATCATGAACGGAATTGTGTATGATTGAAGGCATTTATACTTATGTACATATATGTATATCTATATTATACTAGGAACATTAGCTCTAAGAAAGTAAATTATACCAATAATTGTACTTATAGACTATAAATAAATAAATAAATAAATAAATAAACAAAATTGAAATTGTATTTTTGTCTACCATGAAAAATTCTTGGTCTAAACTTCAAGCAAGATTTGGTATAAACCTTTTGTTTATTTTCTGCTGCCCCGAATGGAATAGTGAGCATTGGCATTGCATCCTAGGACGATCGGACTTAGATAAATGTATTGTAGGTACAAAAATCCATATGAGGCAACCTTTTTCATGTTGATGTATGTACATACATATGTACACATATTTGCCGAAGGATTTAAGGAGGTTTAAGAACCAACCCGAAGCTTTAATAAAGTTAAAGGTGTAAGTAGTTCATAATTTTACCGGAGATTATTTCTATTGTATGTATATCCTAAAAGAAGTGCATTGAAAGACATTTCACTTGTGTATTTCTCTACTGACCAATTTAGCTGTATTTAATGATGGGAACTATCGAATAAAAACAATCGACTTATTCGATGGTTGCAAAATATTCATTTATTAGATAGCTATTGACAAATCGAATATTACTATTGTTCAGAAATCATTCATTCAAAACAAAACAATCGATTAAAGAAATTATTCGGATAAAAAAGTTATTCGTTTTTCCTTGGTGTATCGTATGTATCTTGGAGTAATGTATCGTACTGTCCTTTGTGTTATAGATGTTGTTTATATGTGTTTATTTCTGTAGTTTGCTTCAGAACGGTCACCGTGTGTCTGTGCCGAAATTAGTCTATCACCAAAATACACACTACACAAACAAAAAAATCGGGCCAGAGGCTTGAGTTGCCTCCGATAATTTGTTTGCAAACCTCTGCCAATGTCGAACCCTTCTTACTCCCAAGCCTGTCCAGTGATTTTCATAAAATTTCCTCCAGTGTTACCTTTATTCAGCTGTCTAAATTCAGAATTTTTTTTCGTCACTATTAGTCTATGCCTTTTTTTTTTATCTTAATTCTAAGACGGTTTGAAGGCACAGCCTACACGACACCACGTCTGAAACGGACTAAGGCTGATTGACTTTGCTGCGGGGCGAAGTGTCAGAAGCACGCGGTTTCCTCATCTCAATATGCATAAGGGGACCTGGCGGTCTCCGGATCGACTAACCGTCAACCAAATCGAACACATTGCGATCGACACGCCTCCAGTGTCCTGGATGTCCAAACCTTCCGGGCGGCCTTGGCTTGGACCACTACCTTGTTGTAGCCAAGGTACGAATGCGGATATCCACAATGCCACAGCAACGAAGTACTGTGAGGAAGTATAACGTCGAAAAGCTACAATCGCAAGACACCGCCAGAGCCTACAGAGAACGCATATCCCGATCTCTCGCTACGAGTCCTACCGCAGCAACAGCTAGTACAGAAGACCAGTGGCAACACTGCCAGCAAGCCATCATAAGTGCCGCGAAGGATGTGCGGGGAACGGGGATTCCCACGACCACCACCACGAAATCCCTGGTTTGATGAAGAGTGCAGACTAGCTAACGCGGAAAAGCAATAGGCGTATAAAGCGACGCTGCAAAGAAGGACTAGATCTGCTCGCATGCTCTACGAGCAAAAGAGACGGGAAGAACATCGGCTTCTAAGAAGAAAAAAGAAAGAGCACGATAAGCGTGCGATCGAGGATATTAAGAGATGCTACTGCAGGAACAATGCCCGGAAGTTTTACCAGAGGGTAAAAAATGTGCCAGCAAAACAAGTCCCGTACGGAAACCTGTAGAGACGCAGTAGAAACAGAGTCGGTGCTGAGAATATGGAAAGACTACTTCTGCAGACTGTATTATGGCGATGAAGACCAACACCCCGCTTTCAGGCCGAATGAACCATTCAATTTAGATAATGATAGCCAAAACTCCCATCGACCTGATCAAATCGAAGTGCGGATAGCAATATCCAAGCTAAAGTCCAACAAGGCTGCTGGACCTGACGGTCTACCCGCAGAGCTATTTAAAGCAGCTGGAGATGACTTGGTAGTCAGCATACACCAACTCATCTACAAGGTTTGGTCAGATGAAAGTATGCCAGACTAGCTGTCCCGCCCGGCTTCGCCCGCGCCCAATAGCAGTCGCGTTATTTATTGGGCAAAACGCTGCTCTAGTAATGTGGTTCTGGGCAGAAAAAAGAACCGCCAAATCCGACAAACCTTGTTGAATCACACCATATGTTCAAGGTGTGAATGAACAACAGCATAATTTTTCTACTATTATTTGGTTGTACCACGTGAAATGTTCGATTTAGGAGCAAACATTTAAAAGCCAATAATACTTTTTTATACTTTTTTCTTTAATCAAAATAATATAAGGCGTTGGCATCTACAACGCTCTTCCGACGTCAAATGTCAAGTATTCATTTTTTAAGAAGTTCTGAATTCTTAACGCAATGATAATTAAGGATTTCATGGGCTTTTGCTTGGCATTGGAAGACTTCCTGGTGGCTAAATGACTTCAGACTGACTGAAACAGTACCGTGGATGGGGAAGAATTTCCAATCCCGAATATAAGAGCTTTTGTACTGTTACACGTGAGGCATGGGGTTTAGCATTGACATGTAATAGTATCGTACCATGTCATTGCATGCACTACTTATGACTATTTCCTTAGAAAATTGTATGCGGTTTATCGTTTTTCGTGGTAAATGAAATGAAAAGTCTATCAGACTTTCACCATAAACTTTCCAAGGTGAAGAGAGGAATTGGGCATGTGTTTTAGTTGTGCATATATGTATGTATGTATGTACATTATGTACATCCAACCACTGCCTAGGTCCATACATATTCTACTTTTCACCACAGGTTACTATTCGGTGCAAATATTCTTTAATTAGAGCATACCTTTTCCGTCTTGCAGTTGAGAATTAGATAAAACTATTTACCATTCAACATGAAAGAAACATGTCCGTTAGATCCAATTTTTTTTGTTTCCCTAAATATTGAATTTATTAATAACTCGACTCCAGCCCCCCCTATCGGGTCCAGATTTTGTAGTTTTCACTTTAGCCACTATACAAACATAAATTATGAATATGAGTCATTTTGTTCAATTAATATAGAAGTTGTTAATAACTTAACTCCAGCGCCACCTATCGAGTCCAGATTTTGTAATTTTTTCTTTTGGCACTATACCAACCCATACTGTGAATATCAGACATTTTGGTCAATTAATGTAAAAGTTGTTAATAACTCGACTCCAGCGCCATCTTTTGAGTCTAGATTTTGCACTTTTCTCTTTGGGCACTATACCAACATATATATATTGTGAATATGACTTATTTTGGTCAATTAATATGGAAGCTGTTAATAACTTGACCCTGGCACCACCTAGCGGGTAGTTTGTTTGCCTATGTCCTTCCTCAGGTCCCAGAATAAGTCTATACCAAATTACATTCCAATTGGTTCAGCGGGTTAGGCGTAAAAAGATTTTGTTAATAACTTGACTCCAGCGCCACCTAGCGGGCAGTTTTTTCGCGTATGTCCTTCCTCAGGTCCCAGACTATTTTTTTGCCAAATTACATTACAATGGGTTCAGCGGTTAAGGCGTGAAAAGATTTTGGTTATAACGTGGCTCCAGCGCCACCTAGCGGGTGGGTTTTTCGCATATGTGCTTCCCAGGGTCTCAGACTATCTCTCTGCCAAATCCCATTAAAATTAAAATTGGTTCAGTGTTTTGTTAATAACTTGACTCCAACGCCACCTAGCGGGCAACCCTGTTTGCAGCGATTGCTAGCGTTTAACTTCGCTCTTTGTAGTTTTTAACTTAAACATTATACCCCTTAGCCTTCAATTTTCAATTTGTGAAGTGTTCGATAATTTAAGAATTTCTCACCTTATCGTACTAATTTCGCGAGTCGTTTTTAAATTTTTAATTAAGAAATTAAGAAAGCAAAAATAAATATCAAGTTTCTGAACAATAATCAGAAGAACTTTTGAGTGGTTTCTCTTTAACCAGCATTGAGTGCCGAATACGTCTGTTTCATCTAATCTCGGCCGTTATATCAGACTTTCGACTCATTTCCCCCGGTGAGTCTACGTTTAGTGCATGTTCTGCCTTTATAGAAGCAATCGAGACTATACATTATCGTTATCTCTTTTACACTTCTTCATCTGCATCGACCGCATCGTTGATAACATCGGAAATTTCTCCTCCTCCTGTCAACTGCGGACTACAACATCAGAAGCTACATTGGTGATCTCACTTCCTCTTACGTGTGAGTACAATATTTAGTACATGTTCTGCCGTTTTAGCAAAGTGATTCTACTCATTTGCATTCGTACAATTTTTTTTTTACTCATTGCATGTTGCAACCATCATCTATCCAATACTACAACCATTATATTCTAATACTGCAACCGGCTAATCATGAGTGATTTGGAATGCTATATATGCAAAAAAAACAGCAAATGATGTTAAACTTTCTTGCGCAATTTGCCATGTTAGTGTGCATGCCAAATGTATTAATATTAAAGGGAAAGATATTGATAAAATTGTCTCAAGACCTGGCCTCTGCTTCTACTGCGATAAACATCGCAGTATATCGTATGACGTCTTGCACTGGAAGATAACCAAGATGCAAAAAATGTTCAACAGTTTAACGCTCATGTTCTCGGAATTTCAGGCGGTACTTGATTTTGATCCTTCAAATAAAGAAAAAATGTTACGAGGGTTTCAAAATTATTGATTGTCTGCAACAACAACAACAGCCTATAAGCGAACATCAACAGCTTCTATTGGCACAGCAGAATCAATTGAATGAATCGCAACAACAGCTACGCCTCATCCAACAACAAGTATATGAGCAACAACAACTTCAGTCACAACAACATAAACACTGTCAACATGATATTCAACAACACAAACTGCATAAAGAACATCTTGAACAGGATAAACCACAAGCACTAAACAACCATCATAAGCAGCATAAACAACAAAAGCAACAACAACATAGATCTCAACAGCAAAACCAACAACTTAATCTTGAGCTTCCTCAACAAAAGAGAGCACTACGCTCTAATTCACAATCGGTTGATTTGGCTCCTCCTACCGTTGACATATCATCCGAAGATCCTCAAATAGCATCATGTTCAGGTATTTCACTTACTCCTATCGTTAGAAGTCCGTCACCTGTCATTGAAAATCCAATCAATGGGATTGACAACGCTAATTCTGATGCCAATATACTCACAGGCATTGCAAGTCCCACCAATGAATCAACCAATGATTCAACCAATAATTGCGCTCTAAGGACTGTGCCTCCTCCGTTTGCAGTATTTTTATCTCGCTTGGAGTATGGCACTAAACCCACTGCTATTATTAACTATATAGCGAAGAAGGGTATTGATACGAATAGCATCAGATGTTTAAGCCTAACAGCAGATAATTTACCTGGTCGCATCTCTGCTTCTTTTAAATTACTTGTTCCATCATCAATGGGTGAAATACTTTTAAATCCGGATTTCTTGCCGAATGACATACTGGTTAAGATGTTTACTAACAGGCCTAATTCAAGATCTTCTTCTTCAAAAAACTTAAAGAAGTTGCCCTCTTCTACCAAAACGTAAGGGGACTAAGAACCAAGTGCACTAAATTCCTGATGAGTGTGTATACCTGTTCTTATGATATTATTGTGCTTATGGAGACTGGATTAGATGAGAGTTTCAGTGATACCGTCATTTTTCCTTCCAACTTTGATGTAAACCGCTGTGATCGTTCAGTGGCTAATAGTATTTTCAAACGCTTTGGTGGTGTGCTTATAGTCATTAAAAACGATTATAAGGCGAATGTTCTTGAGCTCAACGATTATGAAGACATTGAAATTTGCTGCAGCTATTTTCATCTTACATCTTCCGCCAAGCTGTACATTGTTTGTGTTTACATTCCACCTAGTGCCCGATCAGATGTCGTAACTAGGTATTTAGATGCAATTCGCTTCATTGTGAGTATTTTATCTTCCACGGATTTAATATACATCCTCGGTGATCAACCCAACATTAACTGGACATCGGGGGATGCTGATTGTACGTATCTCAATCCAGATATATCTTTGTTTACACTTGGAGCTGAGATCGTGGATACGCTCCATTCACTTGGTCAACTCCAGGTGAATAATGTTAAAAACAACATGGATCGTACTTTGGACCTCATCTTCACTAATAACAGTGACGAAACGTTTGTATCCAGGGATCTTACTCCTCTCGTTCCGGAAGATTTGTATCATCCTTCTTTATACATTTTTTCTTTATTAAATTTAAAAGATATTCTTATTTGTGATTCCTTTAGATTCGACTTCAAAAATTCTAATTATAGTAATATTTGTGAAGAGCTTAACAATTATGACTGGGGTCCTTATTTTTCACTAGAAATCTAGTTCGCGTCAAAAATGTAATTGACAGGTCCCTGGGACAATGAAATTATTCGTAACCTAAAGACTCTTAAAAATCGTGCGTATAGGAAATGGCGTTCTAGTTTGGCGGATGATGACTACCTTATGTTTAAAAGGCTTAAATCTGAATTTAAATCTGCTCTCTACCACGCGTATTTTGTGTTTTTAAATGATATCCAGAATAGCCTCAAATGTAGACCGGATAAATTTTGGAATTTTATTAATTCTCTTCCGACTCTTCCGCTAGTATTTGTAATAACTTTGCTTGTTTTTTCCAATCAGTATATTCGAATCACGACTCGACGATTGATGATCATTTTTTTGACTATCTTGGCGACTTCCCCACTCCTCTTTTCAATACCATTGAATTTTCTGAGGACGATATTTGGAATAAGTTAGCTGGTTCTGACTCCAGCGTAAGCCCAGGGGCCCTACTCTGTATTTCGTTACGAAAGTCAATCCTATTCGAAATTGCTTTTCGTTTCGCTTTTGAATTGGTACTCTGTAACACTTTCGGAATGTAAAAAATACTACTAGATGATTTTCCCACTTCAGGATTTTTTTTTGTCGAGTCTCGATATATTTCTTATGAGATATGTCAAATCAATAAACCGAGAATAGGAGGAATAATATTGTTGTGAATTTTAAAGGAAGAATTTAATATAATAAAAAAGGAAAATGTATTCTGTTGCACTTCGGATGGACGAAAAAACAAGTTAAGAACGGATTGAGTGGAAAATTATACGGGATAAATCAAATATTATTGAAAAAGGTGATAAAAGGTAAAACTCGGTTGGTACCAAGGATTCATATCACCATTACTTATCATTTATTATTTTAGTTTTGTTCAGAACTTTCGTCTTTCGAAGAATGCTTTTTTGTATGTTTTCAATTGCATACGAGATGAACTTCCTTCTCCTTTGGGATCCACTGGAGTCCCTCTAAATTTAAAATACCCGATGATGCATCATCAATCAGCATTGAACAGCAACATGGAGAACATTGCAAAGAGAATACGGGAGCAAATCAAAAATAATTTATTAAATCAATAAACACAAAAAATAAAGCACACATGAATGGCTTGCTTGTTTAAATTGTTATCATCACTAAAATTTTCTTAAAAATCTTGCATTCGCAGGTACTTTTAAATCCTTCCGTTAGCGAATGAGTTGTAGAAAGAAATTTTCCGTTTTTCAATGCTTTTGACATTAGGAAACGAGTTACAGAGTATCAAAATTCCACTTTCGGAATTGTAAATCCGAAAGTAGTAGAATTCATTCCGCTATCGAAATAGAGAGTATAAAATATTCGTTTTCGGAAAATTTCCGTTTCGAAACGAGATACAGAGTAGGGCCCCTGGTCCTGATGGCCTACCTTCTGTTTTTCTCAAGAACTGTGCTTATCTTTTACACAAAATCATATGTCATATCTTCAACTTATCTTTGAAAACTAGCTTATTCCCATCTGTCTGGAAAACCTCTTTTATAGTTCCTATTTTTAAGTCTGGTCGGAAAAATAAAATTGAGAATTATGGAGGTATTTGTAAGCAATCTTCTCTACCTAAATTATTTGATTCGCTAGTCACTGAAAGATTAAACTTCTTTTGCAAATCCCTTATTTGCAATAATCAACATGGTTTTGTAAAAGAAAGGTCAACTGTAACTAATCTTATATTGTTCACAAATTTTGTGATTTCAGAGATTGGTAAAGGTAACCAGGTTGATGCTGTTTATACGGATTTTAGCAAAGCTTTCGATCGAGTTGACCATAAAATTTTGCTTTACAAACTTACGAGACTGGGTTTTCCTATCTTCTTTTTAAATTGGCTCTCTTCTTTCCTCAGCAATAGATTCCAACATGTTAGGTTTCGTAACAATATTTCTGACAAAATTTCTGTCACTTCTGGAGTTCCCCAAGGCAGTCATATCGGACCCCTGCTTTTCATCTTGTTTGTAAATGATATTGTAAAATTTCTCCCGGAATGCTCCTTGTTAATGTTTGCAGATGACTTCAAGATTTATACGTCGGGCAGTGAGCCGCATTGTTTTCACCTCTTAAACTCTCATCTTCAAAAGTTTAATCTGTGGTGCTCTAAAAACTATCTCTCTTTAAATGTTAGTAAATGTTCCGTCATTAGCTTTGCTCGTTGTAGATCTCCTCTCATGAATACGTATTCTTTTCATGGTGTAGTCATTCCTCGTGTTAATATAATCAAAGATTTGGGTGTGTTATTAGATACTAAGCTATCTTTCAACAATCACGTTGATTGCATCACAAACAAGGCGAACAGAACATGGGGAATGCTTAGGCGCTATGCTTGTGAGTTTTCTAACGTGTATGTCTTTAAATCGTTATATGTTGCATTTGTGCGCTCCATATTAGAATACGCCTCAATTGTCTGGTATCCATATTATATAGTTCATATATCTAGAATTGAATCAATTCAAAAAAGATTCCTTAGGTTCGCTCTTAGGGGACTTCCTTGGCAGAACTCATATCACTTACCTCCTTATTTATCCAGGTTAAAATTAATTAATTTAGAATCACTGGAGGTGAGGAGAACGGTGGCACGAGTTGTTTTTATTCATAGGGTTTTAATAGGTGAGATTGAGTCTACAGAAATTCTTGACCTTCTCAACTTAAACGTTCCTTCACTCAATCTTCGAAGCTCTAGATTCTTTAGAGTAGCACACTCTCGTACAAACTACGGTCGTTCTTCCTCAATTAATGTAAATGTCCATTTAATTGACTTTAACCTATCGATTTCATCAATAAAAAGAATATTACTTGATGGTCTTCAGTCATAATTGTTTGCCCTGTTTTTAACTTTGATTTTTCATATACATGTATATTTATAAATTTTTCTATTTTTGTTTTCTGCTTCTGTCTATGAAAGTGTAATCTTTGGTGACAAATAAATAAATAAATAAATATGACGGTTCTGCCAATATCTGTTTTTTTGCCTATGTTCTTCTCCGGGTCCCAGACTATCTCCATATATCCACAGCACTCAGTGGCAATCGTGTGGAGTTGATGATGAGTTTTTTTTTTTGTAATTCTCTCATTGCATTCATTTTCGTATTTCAAACATGCGTACGCGTAGTGGATTTTTGATTTTTTTTTTTCAAAGCATACTGAGGGTACTCCAGGGTATCCAGTAAATTTCAAAAAGCGTCCAAAAAAGGGGTCCAGAAGCCAAAAAGGGGTCCCAATTATATTTGTATGAAAAAATTCAATTTTTCGATAAACTGTATCTTATTGCTGAACTTAAAATAAAATAAATATTGGGAAAAAATAACAAAGATAAAAAAGCGACTAACAAAAATACTTTGTTGATTTCATCACTGGTTGTACAAAATGGGTGTCTTTTAAGAGTAAAGTACCACGTTTTACAAGTAAAAGAAACATGAAATGAAAATAAATTGAAAAAAGGTTCCTATATTTTCAAAATGCGTCAAAATCGGAGTTTTATTGAAAAGTGTGGTCCCGGGTCCCTTCGCCGAAAAAGCGTCAAAATGACGCAAAAGCGTTCCAAACAGCGACGCTGTGTGTTTCGTTTCACAGTCGCAGCACACAGTGGCATTGTGGCAATCGTGTGGAGTTGGTGATGATTTTTTTTTGTGAGTCGCCCTCCTCCGAAACGGCTCGACCGATTTTCATGAAATTTTTTGTGTATGCATATTTGGTAGGTAAGGTAGAAAAATAGGTTGTAAAGTACATTTCATCTCGCTAGGTAACGCTGGAGTCAAGTTATTAATAACTTCTATATTTATTGACCAAAAATGCTCATATTAACAATATAGGTATGTTGGTTCAGTGCGAAAAGAGAAAATTATAAAATCTGGACCAGATAGGTAGCGCCGGAGTCAAATTATTAGATCTATATATCTCAACCGATTTTGGTAAAATTTTCAGAGTACGTTTTTCTTATAGAATACAACACCTGTCATACAAAATTTCGTAATTTCAAGTGAAATGTGAATATGAAAGATTTTGGTCATTTAATATAGACAGACAGACAGACAGAGCGTCCGTTTCCTTGAACTCAATGACAATGTATGTATTGTAAGTAACACTATATTTTTTCGACACGGGCGAAGCCGAGCGGGACAGCTAGTACATATATAATGTATGTACGAATACGCGGTAGCAAAATTCCCATTCATGAAAGTTTCAACACCTGCCGCAGTAGGTACCTACTATGAAAATCACACAGCCACGGCCCACGGTATAGTCCCTTTTCCCCTTCCCACATGCCCCTTTACACTTGTTATAAGTCTCATTCGTTGGCTGTCTGTGCATAGAAAGATAGATAGATAGCTGTTACCCGCCCGGCATTGCCCGTGCATTTTTTTAAAATTTGCTTTTACAATCATATTCATCGTCGTAGGCCGGGCACAAAACATTTCACACAATTCAAATTTCAAATGCGCCACATACACACACCATGTCTATGACGTCACCCACTGCTGCATGGCTGTTGGCATCGGTTTCACTGATGGGAAATTGTTGGCGATGATTTCATGAATTGTGTTCAATTGTTTTTGAATTGTTTAGGGCTGTTTTGAGCATAGCTCAGCTCCAGGATAACGCAGAAGGATGATTTATAGCTAATGCTCCCATCTCCTTTTATTCAAAATACAGGATAAAATGACCAAACTTCACAGTTTTACAGGATTTATTTTGTTCGAAACAGGAGTTTTACAGGATTTTTCCTTTTAACAAAAAAAACAGTGAAATAGAGCAAAATTTTGGGATTTTACAATTTTTTTTAAAGAGATTTTCAAGATTTTCCGCATATTTTTTATCTCTTGAAAAAAAAAAATAAGAAAAATTAACATTGGATACAAATGAATGTCAACTGTCAAATTTCGAGTCCAAATTCTAACTGTCGTCATCTGAGTCGTTATCGATCTGTTCGGTGCTTTCACTTATTCGTACATTATATTTTTCATTCGATGCAATTGTGCCACCTCTGGAGTCGATTTTATGAATTTGTGAAATTCTAGGCATGGCTTTGAGAGTTTCTACTTTGAGTCAGGTTCTATCTTCGGTTCATGTTTTGTTTATTGCGGCGAAAACTTGTTCGACTGAAGCAGTGTGGCGCAGAGAAGACACTCACAACACAACGGAAAAGTTAGTGTGGTGAGTATTTTGAAGTGCAATGGTGAAGTTAATGAAAAGCACACAGAATAATTCCGAATTCTGTGAATTTTGAGTTGGAAGAGTTCAGGCTATAAATTAATTTTTAGGTGTAGCGTTTTACAGGATTTTCACAGGAAAATACAGGAGGCAGGATTTTGTATGAAAAACAGGATAATCCTGCGAAATTCAGGATAAATGGGAACGTTATTTATACCTTAAATGAATCTCAAAAGAATTTACTAAAAACTATTTTCTTAAGTTTTAAATCCAATAAGCCATTGATCAGTTAGGGGTGTTTGATGACAGAAATTTGAATATATATATTAGGGAATATTATTTTTCCGAATTCACCCACTTAGAGATGGAATTTTAAAAAATCCTCTCTTAGCGGATGTCTATGTCACTATAGGAATATCCTGTCCAAATTTCAGCCCTTTAGGTCTAGCGGTTTGGTCTGTGCGTTGTCCATAAGTTACACTGTTTTATATGTAAGAATGTAAGGATTTCCAAATTCGCCTACTAAGAGATGGACTTTCGAAAAATCCTCTCCTTGCGGACGTCAATGTCATTATAGGAATGTACTGTCCGAATTTCAGCCCTTTAGGTCCAGTGGTTTGGTCTGTGCGTTCTCCGTTAGTCACATTGTTTTATTTGTAGGGAATGTAAGGATTAAGGATTTTTTCCGAATTCACCCACTTAGAGATGGAATTTCAAAAAAACCTCTCTTAGCGGATGTCTATGTCACTATAGGAATGTCCTGTCCAAATTTCAGCCTTTTAGGTCTAGCGGTTTGGTCTATGCGTTGTCCATAAGTCCCACTGTTTTATATGTAAGAATGTAAGGATTAAGGATTTTTCCAAATTCGACCACTTAGAGATGGAATTTCGAAAAATCCTCTCTTTGCGGACGTCAATGTCATTATAGGAATGTACTGTCCGAATTTCAGCCCTTTAGGTCCAGTGGTTTGGTCTGTGCGTTGTCCGTTAATCACATTGTTTTATTTGTAGGGAATGTAAGGATAAAGGATTTTTTCTGAATTCACCCACTTAAGAGATGGAATTTCAAAAAATCCTCCCTGAGCGGATGTCTACGTCATTATGAGAATATGACACAGTTCAATTTATATGGAAAAAGGATTTCTTCAAATTCACCCACTTAGAGATGGAATTTAAAAAAATCCTCTCTTAGCGGATGTCTGTGTCACTATAGGAATGTCCTGTCTAAATTTCAGCTCTTTAGGTTCGGCGGTTTGGTCTGTGCGTTGTCTGTCAGTCAGTCAGTGAACTGTTGGTTTATAGAGATTGGTTTAGCGGTTTAGGCATGAAAAGGTTTTGTTAATAACTTGACTCCAACGCCACCTAGCGGGCCTATGTTCTTCTTCGGGTGCCAGACTATCTCTTTGCCAAATTACATTACATTTGGTTCAGCGGCTTAGGCGTGAAAATGTAATAGACAGACAGACAGAGCTACTTTCGCATTTATAATATTAGTGTGATGAATGGCATCTCAGTATCGTTTGCCCGGTTCACAAGAAAGGAGACCCCCTCGACTGCTCCAATTACAGAGGCATCAGTCTCCTCAACATCGCCTACAAGATCCTATCTGCTTTATTGTGTGAACGCCTGAAACCTTTCGTCAACAACCTGATTGGCCCCTATCAGTGTGGTTTCAGGCCAGGAAAGTCCACCATAGACCAAATTTTCACACTTAGGCAGATACTGGAAAAAAACCAAGAAGTCCAAATCGATTCCCACCACCTACCTTCATCGATTTTAAGGCCGCCTATGACAGTATATGGAGGGATGAATTGTATAGAGCCATGTCTAGTTTTGACATCCCTCCCAAACTCATCCGTCTGCGCAGGATGACGATGGGGAAAACTCGCTGCTCCATCAAGGTCGGTAATGACCTCACCGATACCTTCCAAGTCAAAAAAGGATTCAGACAAGGTGACGCGCTGTCATGCGGCTTCTTCAGCATCATACTTGAAAGAAGTGGCCGTAGCGAAGTGGTAGTCGTCGTCGCTTTTCACGCTGAAGGTTCACGGTTCAAATCCAGATGTCGCCGAAACATTTATTTCTCACGAAATAAAAATAGGTTGATTCGTTTCAGAAGCTTATATCATTGGCAGTAGGATGGTGGTATGGCTGAAGAAATTGATAGCACAAACTGTAAAAGGAAACATCTGGAAAAAACTTCTGTGAATCATAAGCAATGGCATATCTTTCAATAATACACAACTTTCCAGTTATCCTGAACACCACCCATAGAGTTCGTTGAAAACCTAACATCTGAATTTCCTATCACTACGTCAATCTCTCTGTCGCTCGTTCTTGTTCTTCATGCGCTCGCGCTGTGTGTAAACATTTTAAGGGTATTCATATCCCCTTTAGCGTGAGTAGATAAAAAAAAAAAAATTGTTCGAAACTCACAAGCCAACACACAAGGAACGATCTTTTAAAAGTCCGTTCAACTACTTGCATTTGCATACGCCGACGATATTGACATCATTGGTAGAACACAGCGAGCTGTCACCAGTGCGTTCGCGAGTATAGAAATGGAAGCGGCTAAAATGGGTTTAGCGTTTAGCGGTAAGCTAGGGCAAAACAAAATATATGCTGTCAACGAAAAGGGACACCCAACATCGACGAATTGGACAGAACGTCACAATAGACAGCTACAACTTCGAGGTAGTAAGGGACTTTCTCTGCCTCGGCTCTGCCATAACATCAAAAAATTACATCTCGTCGGAAATCAAACGAAGGATTATTCTTGCCAACCGCTGTTTCTTTGGGCTAAGAAGGCAATGGAGTAGTAACGTCCTTTCTCGATCGACTAAGGAGACTCTATATAAGACCCTTATCATGCCAGTCTTGCTATATGGAGCTGAAGCATGGACTTTATCGAAAGCGGATGAAGATATCCTTGGTCGCTTCGAGAGAAAAATCATTCGTAAGATATTCGGTCCCGTTTGCGTTGACAGGTTCTGGAGGAGAAGATTCAACCACGATCCGCACGAGCTGTACAGCGACATCAACCTGCTCAAAAAACTGCACATTGGGCGTTTAAGATGGCTTGGACACGTAGAGCGTATGGACATCAACGCTCCGGCTTGGATAATATTCGATTCTAATCCGAAAGGTCAGCGCCTACGATAGCGCCCACAAGTAGAACAAGACCTAAACCAACTTGAAGTGCGTAACTGGAGGCGGTTAGCTAAGAAGCGGGCTAACTGGAAGAGGTTGTTGGTTGAGGCCTTGGTCCACCACGGACTGTAGCGCCACCTAAGTAAGTAAGTAATTCGGCCAAGTGCAATGACCACCGCAGCTGATTTTGATTAAACAATGGGTGGTGTGAATAAAAACTGAGGGTGAGTGTTCCCTCAAGTTTTTAAAGGGAACCCTCCATTTGGGGTGAATAAAAATATTTTTCGTTAAGTTGAACGAAAACACTTCACTCACACATTTTGACATTTAAGGGTTCCCTCCATTTTTGTGTGAATAAAGTCGCATTTCATTAAGGGAACACTCGAGAAAGTTGAGGGTGCTTGTGAGGTACTTTTGAAATAATTAAACATGAATACCATTATGCAGACGATGAAAATATGGATGAAATCGAAGAAATACCGAAAAAAAAAAAATAAGATTTGAATGGAGGAATACGATTTTGTTAAAATCTCGCAATTTTATCCATGTTTGTTTGAAAAAAGCCAAATTCCAGCGATGACAATTAATAAACAAAATGCGCTGCGAGCTGTGGAAGAAAAAATAAAAAAAGTACATGTGCCATTGAACTGAACAGCTCCAGTTGAATTATTATTAATAATGTTAAGAACAGCTGAGTTGCGCCAAAATAAAATAACCCATGTGACCGAAACGCCGAGAACTATAATTTTTAATTTTTCGCGTTTGTACGTTCCAAAATATGATTATTAATTTTTATTTCAGTTTTGGTGGTAAATCTCAAGTAACTTGGGAATTGAATTTGACAGTTCTACACTCAATTTTTAAAACTTCAACTTGAGGGGAAGTGCCTACTTGAAAAAAATTTTTATTCACACCAAACTGAGTGAACCCTTTCAAGAAAACACTTCCCTCAAGAGGGTTTACTTCGAGGGTTCCCTCAGTTTTTATTCACACCACCCAATATCTCGTAAACTAATCGTTTCCGATATATAACTTTTATAAAGGGTGATTTTTTAGCTGGTTTGGTTTTGGCAACACTGGTTTTGACAGCTGACGTGTGTTTAGTACCTTGTGTCACTGTCAAACAGCTTCAGTTTGGTTTGCAATTTAACCATGGATCGTCTTACAAATGAACAACGCTTGCAAATTATTGAATTTTACTATCAAAATTCGTGCTCGGTTCGAAATGTTCATCGCGCGTTGCTTCCATTTTATGATCGGCATTCTCGACCTTCTGAGCAGTCTATTCGGAAGATTGTGACCAAATTTCGCACCAAATTTACTTTGTTGGACATTAAACCACCAACACGTTTACGTACTGTGCGTAGTGAAGAAAATATTGCGGCCGTATCAGCTAGTGTGACAGAAGACCGCGAAATGTCGATTCGGCGCCGTTCCCAGCAGTTAGGCCTTTGTTACAGCACTTTTTTTTGCCCGAAATGGAAGTTCTTGACTTGCATGATATGTGGTTTCAACAAGACGGTGCCACATGCCACACAGCACGCGAAACAATGGCGCAATTGCGAGGCGAGTTTGGTGAACAGTTAATTTCACGTTTCGGGCCGGTCAATTGGCCGCCTAGATCGTGCGATTTGACACCATTAGATTATTTTTTGTGGGGGTATGTCAAGGCTAATGTCTATAGGGACAAGCCCGCTTCGATTGACGCACTGGAAGCCAACATCCATGCATTCATTCGTGAGATACCGGCCGATATGTGTGAAAGAGTATGCCAAAATTGGACTCAGCGGATGGGCTACCTGAGACGCAGCCGCGGTCAACATTTGCATGAAATTATCTTTAAACATTAAATTGCAAGGTTCAAACTATCGATTCAAATAAATATTTCATTCATTTTTTCGAATTTTTTGTGTTTTTTTTTTTTAAAAAAGTTCTCAACCTCTTAAAAAATCACCCTTTACATAAAAATACTCGAAAAAATGTCCCCTACAACTTAAAAATCGATGTGGTGTCCACTTTGTAAACAATAAACAATTATCATTATTTCTTGCAAAAAACTGTATTGTTTTTAAATCAGCAGATGGCAACCCTGTGGGTATTGCTCTCCGATTTGAGGCGATTTGTCATGCATACTACGATAACCCCGTGAGAACTTAAAATAGGGAAAGGTTTATGCAAGCTATTGCAACCAGACTAAGAGGTAAACGTCCTATTTTCCTTCAACTGACAATTGTAGTGGATGAAAAAATTAATGTTTGGCTGCGGAATACGAATATAATTTTAGTGGTGCTGAATAATAGAATAAACGAATATCTCTCTAATTTCCACGTTTTATTTCATTTAACACATAATAGTTTTAAATATGAAACGCTAACAATATGATATTTTTTCTTTTTAGAATATTCCATTTTAAAGCCCAGATTAATTATGGATTCAGATACATAGTTATTAAAACAAACATGGAAGAATTTTCGGCTGTTATTCAAGCATTTGATAATCATCAAAAAGACCAGCTTTTATCTGGTTCCAGTACAACTTTGCAGAGTTATATTCAACCCATATCGAACAAAAAGGATGGAGTAGTATTGGAAAACCACATTTTTGACAAGTTAGAACATGGAGGTGATACAAGAGATACACAAATTGAAAAATATGTTCCTTTATCCCAAACTTGCTCAGCGGATTCGCCGTTAAGCCCAACGCCCTTTGACTATAAATTGTCCACTTTTAATGGTATGATTTTTCGATCCGAATTTGAGGTTGAACAACAACATCGATTACCTAACTCGCAAATGCATTATGATACATTTCGAAAGCCAAACACTGATGACGGTTTAAACGAAAAAGTTGTTTTTAACTATAATAAACAAGGAGGCAGCAATAGCAATACCGACTTTCTTAATAGCGATAGGGACAAACCATGCGATAGTGGTAATTACAGTAATATAAGTGATTCGAACACAAATTTCGCAATATCTGCTTGTAACTTGGATTTGGGAACGCCAAGTGGGGTTCAATCAACAAAGGAGGCTAACATTTCACAGCTAGGAAATAAAACCCCTAATTTAAGTATTGATTCTGATTCAACGTCTTCGGGTGATGTGATGGATATGGAAATCAATGAAGCTGACGGTGGAAATGGTAAGTTAATTAAATAAACATTTCTTTTTAAAGCTTGAATTGGCCATATTTTGATGAATTTTCAGAAACCTTAAAAATATGTATAAAAACGATAAAATTTTTATTAAATTTGTAACTACGAGTATAATTTTCATTAACGAGTATATAAACATATGTATGTACATATACGGGTACTTACACATACCTAGTTAATATTTACTTCACAAGTAATTAAATTTAAGTATGAATAATTGTATAAAAATGGTTTGTTTCGGAGTTATTTCTTTATTTTAAGAATGTATAAAAAGAGAATGAGTTATCAATATCTTCAATGTTGGAACTATCTGTTACATACATACGCCCGTACATATATTTGAAATACAAAAACTATTGATAATAACCACCTTTTTGTAATTTTTATTCTCGAAATTGTTCGATTGAAGGCGTAAAGTTAAAACAATAATAATTTAAATGCATTTTGGCCTCAACTTTAGCATTTTTTTTATCATCTGTCTTATATGTTAGGTTAGGGGAGGCGTCTTAAGCCACACATATTACATATATGAGGGTTTTTCCATAGACAGGCAGAGGGACCAAATAAAGTAAGCACACTGAATAATTACTTCTGTCGAGTAGTAATATGTAACAGGTGGGCAGTTTTGTATTTATTTGTGTTACTATTAAGTACCGTGAGAGTACCTGACTATCTACATACCTAAATATTCATGGGTGAGCCAGCTTTATCATTCATTAGTTTTTCTGTTTCTTTATGAATTGCTACAACTTCACTTCAGCTTACAGAATGCTACAATTATATGGCAGTTTAAAATTAGAAATTCGATAAATGATTCTAGCGCCAGCGGCTTCGTCCTTCTTAGGCCCAATACACACGGAGCAACTGAAAAACAACTTGAGTTGCAAACCAGTTACGGACTCAGCGGCGACTCGACTCCGCACACGAGGAAACTCATTAGCAATAAAAATCTCTAGTTCGTTTAGTGTCGTCATGGATACCGGGCGTGAAAAACCTCCTCCACCACCAACAGGCTGGTCTGTTGTTCGCTCATATTCGAAAACTAGGAACTGAAATCAATAGGCAACCCGACAGGCAAATCAATAGCCGACTGGTTACAAACTAGTTTTCGTGAATCGCAGACGAGTTTGCAACCAGTTTCCTCGTGTGCGGCGTCCCATTTGATTACACAGGTTACGACCCAAAGCAAACTAGTTGCCAAGTCGAATCGCTAATCAGTTTTTTTTCAGTTGCTCCGTGTGTATTGGGCCTTAGAGTCATCATCATCAGTATAAATATTGTTGTTATTGTATAGATCACCATTCAATTGAATTATTGGATTAATGTAATCAGTTTTAATATCAGAAACTAGCGTATCCGCGCGAGAACTTTCGTATGTAGAAACTTCTGAATATCCATATTAATATCTATCAACTCGTGGAAATCATGTAGATGGATTGCATCAATAGCAAATATTCGTTTGGGAGTTCATTTTGGGTAGAATATCTGATTTTGATGTTTTTTTTTATATTGTTTATACATCTATAAAGTGAAAGTGAAACTGCTCCAGAATTATCTTTCTTTTGATATTCGCACAGCATGTTCACTTCTACTTTACAGGCTATTTTGCGGTTTGAAAAACCTTCCGAATGGTAAGCATCGATTTTTGCTCGTTCCTATAAGGCTAACTGTTTTTTTTTTGCCCATTTCTTTCTTAAATCAAAAACATACTTCCTTTATTTACAACTTAATACTTCACTGTAGTTTGCTCGATCACTTTTTGCCTACTAACCAAATTTACCAACGCGTCTAATCAAAAAAATAAAATAAATATTTGGCTTCAGCAGTCCTAGGTAGAACCAAGCCTAGCTTCCCGCAACCATTTGTGTTGATGATACTCTTGAATGCTTGTCAGGCATTCGAAAGAGGTGGGCACTGTGAAAAAAGTTTTTAGGTGTTTGCGGCGGGATTCGAACCCAAGACCGCTGGCTCAGTAGTCCGACGCACTAACCACTTGCGCTACGGTGCCCACAACGCGTCTAATCAAGTGAACCGAAAAAATGCTGCTGTTTTGACATAAATGAGAAAAACAGTGCACAAGTACCGTTAGGTATCTCTCACCAAGCGTGCTCTAATGTTTATTTAACAGAGTAATAACTTACCTTTCTGCTAAATGTAATTGTTTGCTTATCGATGCAAATGAGCGGGAAAAAAGAGTGCGTATAGAAGTTACGCGCGTCAGAAGTGAAACTTCTTAGCTATAGTCAGCGCCGGATTTAGATTTTTGGGCCCTAGGCCCAATAAATGGTGCCCTATTTTATATTTTCTTTTATGTTACCTGGTAAATAATCAAAAACAGACATGATGTAGTGAATTTAACACAACAAAAACAAATGTTATTCAAAATGATACATTATGAACATGCTTGTTTTATATGAAAATGTTTATTGATTCTTTTAGACTTTATTATTTTAAATATTGTTTTCTAGATTTGTTAGTACATATGTAGATTCTTTTAGACTTTATTATTTTAAATATTGTTTTCTAGATTTGTTAGTACATAGCGCAATCTTTAACGGCATCGTCTAAAGTTATTGTTCGTAGCAAATCACTTTTAATGCAAAGAATAAATAATGCATCAAGCCTGCGTCATCATGGTTCTGCAAGGACTTTTATAAGCGCTTTAATTGGAAGACTGATCTTTCTACAGAACAATTTGTCACCGTCAAATGAAAAAGATCATCGGAAAGTTCTGAAGTTAGATCTTCCGGATATTTTGGTACCGAACGCTGCGCTGGACACAAACAAGCTTTAATTTCGACTTCTTCATTGGTATTGCAAAGAAAATTCAATCGTTCAGAAATTTCTTATAAATCTTACCTCTGGATTAGTTTGTATTTGCAATTGATTATCACACAAAAAGCGTTTGTTCAAAATGTTTCCTTTGGGCTCAGATGAAGTTCGGGAGTGTTACTATTGTTATCCATATTTTTTTCGAATACGTTTTCGTGTAACTATGTAGCTGCCATCGGGTTGCAGTACCTTAGAGCGTATTTTAATATTATCGAAATTTTCACGCATGTTCTCCAGCTAATCTGACAAGGAATTATATAAATTCGCACACGTCAGTAGTGTTACGCCTCGACTTTACAAAACTTTATTGACTTTTTGAAAACTTTGTAAAATATCACTTTAAACCACAAGCATAATGTGTAGTAGAATTTGGTGAAGTGTTGTCGTGTTTTAAATTACGAAGAGTAGGGAACAGTGATATGTATATTTGTATTTTACAGATATTGGAAGACTCGTCATGTAAATTCTATTTCAATTGCTTCGTTTCGTTTGCGGTTTTTGTGGTGCCCCATCTGTCGTGATGCCCTAGGCCTGGGCCTAGTTGGGCTAAGGGTAAATCCAAGGCTGGCTATAGTCGTGGACAAAAGAAGAGTTTGTGAGAAAAGGGAGAGATATTCATATTCAAAGAATATTATCCTTTGGTTTTCTCAAAAAACCCGAAATTGAAAAAACTTCAGAAATTATGGGGTCTGACACAAACATAACTATGTATTTTCCCTAAGAAAATTTCTATAAGTTTTTTTTTGAGTTTCTATTTTACCCCACCCTACATATTTCATCAGGTGTCCACATTGCCCCTATCTCTCCTATAGACCTCAATTTGCATTTTTCCAATTTAATTCAATTTTTATTATTGGTTTTTTTTTAAAATTATTTATGCCGATTCCGGCAGTACGACACAATACCGGACAAACCCACGACAGGGGTGGAGCAAGCCCCTAGTGCCTAGTACTTTGTCTATTTCCCAAAATTAATTTAAATTAGGAGCGTGTTCTTTTTCTATCATATACACCAATACCTCGGTTTGCGTCGTTCCGATTTGCGTCGTTTCGAAGTTGCGTCGTTCAAAAATGATCGTGATTTCGAAGCTGCGTCGTTTTTATTTCCGTTTGCGTCGTTTATAAAATTTTGTGGTTTCGAAGTTGCGTCGATGTTATTTCGGTTTGCGTTATTGTTATTCCTTTTTTTTTTATTTAGTTTTTTTTTTTTTTTAAAGGGGAATCCCCAACTTATTTCACGGGCAATGGAAATATTTTCTGATTATTTCAGAGCCAACGGAAACGTTGTTCAGACGCTATCAATTGCTACAAAAAAATTTAGCTACATACTTGGAAAAAGGCAGTGACAATTCAACAAACTATACCAATTTTTAGTCGACAGGAATGTCCATTGAAACTTTAAAATGAATTAAATGTCTATATAATAATACCATATTGCTGTTACATTTTCTGTAGAATTTATTGATTTTTTAACTAGCTTATAAATATATTTTCTCAGCCATAAGGACAAGAGGCGATGACTTGAATCACTCACATTGCCAGTATATCATATATTTTCAGCACAATCCTTTTCTGATCCTTTTATAGCAAGCTCTTGGAACCCAAACGAGATTCAATGAATTGCTTACATTTAATAACTCTTATTCAGTGACGTTTATTCTAAGGTGCTCAGGTGTTCTCCGCACACCCCAACGAAATCCATCTTTATGAAAAATTTATTTGTTTATGTACATGCGCTTACAATATCTAATTGAGATGCAATTCAAAAATGCTCAATTAAAAATACTGCATTAACATCCACTTCTGTTCACTCTGTTGTGCCGCACCGTCATAGCCAAATCAACCAAACCAAACACCGCAGTCAAAATCGCAATATGTATATAAATAATTCAACATAAATTAACGTCAAACAAAATGTTCTCCTCCTTTCGTAAGTGAAAAGTCTGTCTGATAACACGGTATTCGTCGAAAGTTCTATGTAAACTGGTGCAGAGCAATAACTCCCACGGAAATAAGGCCCGCGGGTCTTAATTCCCAAAGAAAAGGAAACAATACTCGCGGGCCTTATTTCTCTTTTGAAGTGGCAACAAAAGCTGTGGGTCTTAATGCCTTTTACTTGTGGGTCTTAATCCCAATTATGTATGGAAATAAAACCCAATATTTATATTTTCAATATACACTACAGTTCACTTGATTAAAGGCAATATTAATACTTCTCCGGGGTATTAAATCAGCTTGGGCCGAAATATCGCTTAATTACATAAAATCTTGGACGACTCATTTCCAGACCGCATATTTGAAATGATATCAGAAAACGGTGGCTAAACACATTACTAACTTTTTTGTTGAATCATTAATTATGGTAATAACCAAAAAAAAATAATAAATTAAAGCAAAATGCACAAATTTTCCTTAATTATTGCCATTGCCTTTATTCATGTGAACCGATTTTATTGCATACTTTTCCGAGTCTTTTTACAAACTTTGGGAAAAATCCCGTTACTTTGTAAGGGAAAGTAATTTTTGTAAGTGTGTTCTCTGGAGAGATTCCGAAACTTTGTTTACAATCAATAATTATAGTTGTGTATCGATTTTCCTGGCCATAACTCACTGTTTAGTGAAATTTTAATATTGCCTTTAACCAAGTGAACCGTAGTGTATGTATGTACATACATATATTTTAGAAAAAAAAAAAAAAAAAAACCAAAATCCAAACGATAGCACTTATAAAATTATAGAAATCAAAAGTTAAGCATAGACTTTACTTGAATTTGTAACAATTTTCCTGCAATGTGTGAATGAATTGCTATCTTTCATCGCGCACACGTTTTTGAGATATACGAGTGTCGTGGATTTGAGCATGGTCCAGAACTAAAGATTCGATTTAAAAATAAGATAAGAACATATTATTTATGTATACATTCATACATATATGTTTATTATGTACATATATACAGCTACGGGCAACTAATTAGAAACGATTATGAAAGATCCATATTATGTAGTTTGTACTTAATAACACTTTTTAATCCATGAAAATATACAATTATTTTCCCTTATCATAAATGAAGGGAGCGGCCACGATTGACCTCAAACCAAAATTTCTAATAACGGTATCTCGCATTTTTTAAATAAATCCCGAATATCAAAACCTCGCATTTTGAAAATTTCGCATTTGATGCGAGAAGCATTATTAAAATCTCGCTTATTATGAAAATCCTGCTTATTAAGAGCAGGCTTGTGTAATGTACATACTTACATAGTATTTAATAAATGCAATTACATATTTCAGTTTGGAGTAGGTATCTATATAGCTTATGTTGCTGGCCGTTTGTGTGCTTGCGGGGTCTTTGTTGGCATGCTAGTTCCCTCTCTTAGCTCGCCGGAGGGCGTGGGAATCTTTTTTTAATTTTAAAAATGCGCTAATATTTTTGTTTCTCATAGGTATTAATTTATTTCATTTATATTTTATCTGTTTAAGTTTGTTTAAACAAAAAAGTTGAATTAAAAGTAGTCGATAACCGAAATATATCGAGAAATTGATGATTGATTCAATCGGAATATCTGTCTTTAGAGTATAAAAAGGAACTACAGTGGATTCCGCTTATTTGGGAGACTTCGGTCAAGACCGATTTTGTCCCAATAAGCAGCTGGCCCAATAATCCGATGTGACGATCAAGTAAAAACCGAACTGTTCTGGTCTGTTCTTTGCCATTTGTCCCAGTTAAGCGGCTGTCCCGATTATCCGCCGTCCCAATAAAGCGGAATCTGACTTACAAAAATTATTCAGACTGAAAACACATTGTGCGTACTACTCTCTTACTTAAAATACTACTCCTAAGAGTTAATTTGTAGTGCTTCTGATTTTTTGAAAACGACACCACTGCACTCGGAGAGGTCGAAGTTTCAGACCAACACCGAAATGAAAAATAAAGAGAACTGTCAAACTAGATTCATGAAACTGGTTTCAACGTGTAATAGCGGTTGAAACAGCGGATGAAATAAGAAAGAAGAATTCGAAGAAGGTGCATGCACCTAGATTCATCGTCTAATAGCAGACTAACTGATAAAGATGTATTTCAAAAAATGGTCTATTTAAAAGAACTTCAATTTATTGTCTAAACTATTAATATTGTATACAGTTACATATTAGATTTTGCTAAAGAACATATAAATTGGTCCGTAGACAATTGGAATGCTGTTCTTTTGAGTGATGAATCGAAGTTCAACTTGTTAACCTCAGATGGTATCTGTCACGTTCGTAAAAGAAATGGTCAAAAGCAAAGGCATTGCAAAGGTACAGTAAAGCATGGAGGGGAAGTGTAATGGTGTGGACTTGCTTCTAACCGTTTATAGTTGGACTATTACATCAAATAAAACAAAAGGGATATATTTGTCTACAGAGACATCTTAAATGAGCAAATGTTACCATACGCCGAATGGAACAAGCTCCTTCGATGGGTGTTTCAACACCACAATGGCTGGATGCATACATCGAAGGTGGTCAAAGAGTGGTTATCAACCAATGGAATACAAGTTTTGGAGTGGCCACCCCGATCGTCGGATTTGAATCCCATTGAAAATCTCTTTGGAATCTCAAAGCGTCGAGTTGGGACTCCACGCTTTGAAAATAGGAACTAGCTCATGACCATGTTTGAAAATGGAAGGGAAATTTATACCAGCGTCCACAATTGAATCTAAGCCCCGTAGATGTGCGGAGGGGCTCCCTGAAATTACGCCAAAAGAAATTACGCCAAAAAAGGAAATGGAAAAAAAGCCCGAAAATCTCCATACAAAGTTGTGGCGTTTTTTCCTAGGAAAAATCACCCAAATAGTTTGGTGTAAATGCTGAGATTTTTGGCAATTTTTCCATAATTTTTTAGACATTTTTTCCATTTATGAAATATAAAAAAAACCAAAAAAAATTGTATGGAAAAAACGCCAGAACATTTTTTGGCCTTTTTTCCAAATTGAAATAGGAAAAAACCCCAAAAAAGTGGTTGGCTTTGTTTTCCAAATAGAAAAGAAAAAAAAGGCGTGAGTACCATGTACTCGTGAAATTCATGTGTTTACTCATTGTGCATGTTGTTTTGTCGCAAAATAGAGAGAACATAGAGCATTGTTGTAGCAAAATTACTGTAGTTCACATACTTTTACCTATAATAACGGTAGTTCACGCGTGATCAGTATGATATAATATAAATGTGTCCAAATTCTAAGGTACAAATTTGCAGCGCGGCACCCGGTAGAGTGCGCGGCGGCGCGACCCAACCCACAGCTATACTCTGAAAATCATTGTTTCGTACTTTTTAGTTGGTTTTTCCCGTAGTCGGGTTTTAGTTTTTTAAACTTAATTTTTTATTATTAAAAATAATTAATACATACATACATACATATATATTCGACTTTGAATAATTCAGAGCAAAAAGTTGCTTTGGTTTCGAACAATACTGTATACATATGTACCTTATTAAAATTTAAAGTATGTATTTCCTTTTCGTACCTTACTCCTTTCTCATTTGAGCAAGATGTGTGCATTTACATGTATGTTAGCGGCCAAACCCGATTTCAGGCAAGTTTGGCCTAGGATAAACTAGCATGTCAGGCAAAACTGATTTTGAATTATTATCCAAGTAATATAATGATTAAAATTAAAAGGGAATCAATTAGATGAGTAACATTTATTCAAATAAAGACTACTTAATTATAAAATCAATCAAAATCAGTTTGGCCTGACATGCTTAGGATAAACTAGTTTGGCCTGAAATCGGGTTTGGCCGATAACATGCATATATGTATGAACATATTTACATATGCATGTACATAAAAACATCTTTAAAAAAAATGATTACTAAGTTTTCAATTTTATATATTTTATTTAATTTTTTTTTTTGTAAATTGCGTCACTCTTATATTGCGTATTTTAACATTATGCATACGTTAACCTTAACTCAATGAAAACCGTCATTGTTAAAAGTATGCTAATAGGTCGCTCAATAACCCTGTACTACTTCCATTATATACCTATTTTGTAAACAGAGAAATATTTTGCCATCGTTCGTTTTATGTGTTGCTGACAACGCATTACCCCACCAGCGCACGCAGAGATGATGGGTATGCACCCTGACCTAGTTACAATTAGTTTTATAAAGCTTGTCTGTCTGTGGCTATTGTAATATGCATTGGTTTTCAACAAAATATATTTAAAGGTATATATTAGTGTGTGTAGTTTTTTTTTGTACATATATACATACATATATCAATGCACTTTCATCACATGCGAACGAAGGCTTAGAGCAAATAATATTACAAACTAAAAATACAGTGTATGTACATACATATGTACATATGTATATAGCTACAATTTTTTTATCATTTTGCTGGATTGGCGCATGAGAAACAATAAAAGCTTTTACATATACTAATGTTCAAATGCCTCTGTGTGAACGCATACTATTTCATCATTTACCACATTAAAATCTTAATTCTTATGTGGGAGTGGTTACATAGTAAGACATGTGTAGTAAGAAAAATAAGCTTTATCTAAATGTGTATTTGTGCAAATAATGTGGGGAGAAGATAAAATGATAAATGTATATTTTTCACTACAAAACTTGAACGCAACGCAGTGTTTAGTAACCGTGCTAAATGGGGCCGAAATGCCGAAACATCTAAAAACATATTGTGGAAGGTCTTGGTTTATTTGTTCTGTGGAGGGAGAATTGTATGTATCGATGTATGGTTTTATATAAATATACAAGCAGACTTATTGGTAGATATAAATAAAATAAATATGTAAATATTGTACATATTCTGTTTTATGGATCTGAACCTACATACATATTTTTAACATACATACATGGGTTAAAATATGTAAGTTTTAATATTTAAATGCCGAAAATCAAATGTCGAATTAGTAAAACCAAGTACAATGAAGGCGATGCTACATACCATATATTAATATACAGAGAGGCAATTTGGTTTATATATTTTTATCCTACTTATTCTTAACGCTATGTCAGTTCAGTTAAACAATACCCGATCCAAACCATTTACATTGTACATATGTGCATACATATGTACACAGGTATCTTCTACACATATAATTAAATCGCTGGCGCAAGATCTTGTGATTCCTCCTGACAGTTTATTTCTGCACCGATTTCAATGATTCTAACACTGATCGAAAGCTTATCAACAACTGAACTTTTTTCATCAGTATAAACAATTTTGAAAAAGTGCATATGAGTAAAATTACTACGAAAAAACATTATTACCTATACCAGTATACCTACGTTCTCTTTTTTTTTTTCATTAGTAAACCGTAAACTGTTGTAGGGTTTCTACATGCAAAATTTCTCGCACTGGTCCACTAGTAGGTACTATATTAAAAGCAATACAAACGTTTTACGTTCGATTACAAGAATCCTTGCATAATGATACTGGCTTATACCCATATAGATTACGTGAGCACAAGATTACTGTTGTCGGACTTTGTAATTTATAATTTATCTTTAATAAGCTCTGAAAAATGTGCTATTTCTCAGTTACTATTGCTGATATAAACCAACTGAACACTGATAGGAACGGGATCAGGGTAATATACATATATGTATAAGTACATCTTTTTACACAGATGGAAGCTTGATTGAAAATAATACTCACAAATTTTGGACTGATAAAACCGTTTAGAAATTATACAATTCGGAGCAAAACGTCGTTAGAAAAACATAAATTAGTTATTTAGTAATTTTAGTTCAATATTGGTTAACAGAATAAATAAACCACGATAAGGAAAAGCGAATTCTATTTGGTTTTTGGCCAATGCTCTAGTTTTCAATACAATACTATACGATTTTTTTTTCTTACTTTCTTTCTTGCAAATTTTGGAATAAATAAGATTGCAATGGAAATGGTTCAGTGCCAAAAGAGACAATTATATAATAAAATCTGGACCCGATAGGTGGCGCTGAAGTTAAGTTATTAGATCTATATAATATATAAAAATGAATGTATGTACAATGTACATATTTATGTTTGCCTTTTATAGACTCGGAAACTACTCAGCCGATTTTGGTAAAATTTTCAGAGTATATTTTTCTTAATATAGAATACAACATATCATCAGTGCGGTTACTCAACAACCGGCGGTTCTGGTACCTGTCATACAAAATTTCGTAATTTCAGGTGAAATGTGAATATGAAACATTTTGGTCAATTAATATAGACAGACAGACAGACAGACAGACAGACAGACAGACAGACAGCCAGACAGATAGGTAGATAGATAGATTGACGGACAGACAGGCAAACAGGCAAACAGAGCGTCCGATTCTTCGAACGCAATGTCAAAATATGTATGTATTGTAAGTAACACTATATTTTTTCGACACGGGCGAAGCCGGGCGGGACAGCTAGTCTTCTTTATGTATAAAAATGAACTGTTCGTTTGATACTTCAAAACTTATAAACTAACCATCCGATTGAGCTGAAACTTACACAATATATTTGTAATGAAGTGAGAAATGTTCGTACATAGAAAAATTTCAAGGTTTCTGATAGATGGAACTGGAACTCCAAAATTTCAAAACCATCCGATCGAGCTGAAACTTACACAATATATATGTAATGAAGGGAGAAATGTTTGTTAATCAAATGTTTCCAAGTTTTCCGATAGATGGAGCTGAAAACCAAAATCTCAAAATTTTTACTACAGCAATGCAGTCGCAGTTAATAGCTAATTTTTGATTTGCGTGCACTTCTCGCTTCATAACATCACTGAGATCGTTCGGTGTACCAAAAGTCACTCGATTTCATTACGTTTTATGACAAACACTTTTCTCAATGGGTGAAGTGAAGCGCACCGGGTAATCACTAGTATGTTCTAAAAATAAAGGAATTATGTATTAAAAATTACTTTGTAATGTTCCTTGCTATTTTCTGCACCTATTTTTAGGTATTCGGTATTCAGCCGAATAGTAACTCCATATTCGGTATTCGGCCGAATAGTGTAAATGGACCGTAACCGAATATTCGTTTCAACACTATTAATTTTCCTTTAAAACTATATTTATGTATGTATATGTTAGCATAACTGCTCATTACCACGAATTAACAAAAAAAAAATAAAAATAAAAAATAGATACACTCAACAGATGTTACTTGCAGAAGCAGAAGTAAGGATACATTCAAAAAATGACAATATCCGACAAAAGTAAACTTGCGCCTCCAGGAATTTGCAATGCATTCGTTATATAGAACCATTAATGGGAAACAAAACTTCGTTCGTTATATGTATTGGAAATTCGTTATATGGAGCATACGTTATACTTATACTGGCCGTCCACTGTGTTATCGTTATAAGGACATGTCCAATTTCAAAAAAAAAAAAACTTTTACGCTGGTTATTTCATAATCTTATACATTCATATTTTTATATGTACATTATGTACATACAAACATACATATTATGTATACATATTTATTTTTTGTATCTATATAACATATATATATTATGGTTTTGCCAGCGAATTTTAAATTCAAAAGCGTATTAAAATTATATTAATAATTAATTATACAGTCAAACTTCCCTATAACGAACTTCTATACAACGAAGCTCTCCCTATTACGAATTTTTTTCAACTACACAGCTTTCTCGTTCTACTTTTAGTGTGTTTTGATCTCCTTATAACGAATTTCCATACAGCGAATTCTTTTCTACAACGAACGAATTTTGTAGCTGGAAATCGAACTCTCATACGTTTTTGTTTCCATATAACGAATTTTTCAAATAATTTTCTGTTTCGCACATTAAAAAACTTTGTACCGAGAAAAAAGTAAGACATATTACGGGATTCCCCAAAAATTTAAATAACAACAGGATTTCTTTATCAATTGACGTACATATTTCGAACCTTTCTGGCGATGAAGAGTAACGTACCGACTAATGTGTTTGAATCTCTAAATGTATTAGACGATTTTGTTGAGGAAGAAAAATGGAAGAGTGTAATCCAAACTAAAATTACTGATTACTATTAATAAAAGTTGAAAAAACTAAATAAAAATTCATAATTTCTGTATAACGAATTTTCTATATAACGAAGTGATTTTCTGGTCCCGTGCGAAATGGTTTGACTGTAAATATGTACATATGTACATATATATGTACATACATATACATTTATTTACATATGCATACATACATATGTACATACAACTAAATATACATATATGTGTGTACATACATATGTATGTATGTGCGTAAATATTGACATGGACAAACATTTGGCTCTAATTTTTACTCACATGCGAGAGATCTCGTTTTAGTAAATATTTTCGTGCAAATGAAGCTTTTTCTAAGTGGTTACTATGTTCATTTTTCTGTAAGTACTCCCAGACATGTATATAGATGGTATGTATAGACTTACATACATATATATATATATATATAAATATATACGTATGTTAATAGCTAGATATTTAATTTTAACACATTCTATTATCAAATACCGTACACCTATACATACGAAATTGCTTACAATACGCAGTCAATTAGGCACTCTCGATCATTATCGACCAGTATGATGTAACCTGTTTAGAGCTTTAAAGCAACAATTGTGGCAGTTGAAGTGTGGTGACCTACTTTAATAATTGCATGGCCTACTGCACTTGGCCAATTTTCTTTCTCGCTTTATCTCTAGTCGGACTACTTCACACATTTTGTGTATATTTTATTATGAATGTATTTATATTCCTATATACATATCTACTTGCATATGTATATGGATATGTATGTACAAGTACATACGTACATATATGTGTGTATATGCATCCTAAAATGTAGCTACAAGTAAATATCCATATTTGTTGATATAGATACTATGTACATATGTATGGATAAGTATAATATATACTTGTTAGTACCCATATGTGCAATTGTCCATACTTCAATCGTATCCATAAATGATGCATACATATGAATGTTTGCATCATGACCTGAAGAGGCTACAAACCTCACGGTCTTACGGCTTTATGACAATTTGTTTCCACGAAGTCATTTTTCTTTCAAGGCAATTGTATTAGCTACGAAAAATGAACAAATATAAATTGTATAATATAAAATAAAAAAATAAAAGCTTCACATTTTTGTAAAGTAGGTTAGTAGGTCAGCTATAAAACTTGCCGGCTTCTAACAGAAATTGAAACTAAAACAGATACATCATGTACATACCTACAATGTATGTACATATGTGTGTATGTATGTATGTACACACATATGTAGTTATATTTATGTATTTTTATTTTCGTTTTAATTTTATGTGTTATGCTAAATGTTTAAATCTCTGCTTTGAATCGTAAGTAATATGCACATATGTATGTATGTTTGTATGTTACTTGTATTTTTTCTACATTTCTTAGCAATGAGTGAGATTCACTCATAAATTTAATTTGTGTCAAGGCCTTAAACGTTACGTTTGCCACAGATTACACTGTAGTGTATATATCATACAACGCTCAACACAGTTTTGTGTAAACAATCTATGTATGTACTTAACAATAAAAAGCTTTTCTGAATTGAGAAATCATAATGAAAAAAGAGAACAAAAAACAACAACAATGAGTTAAAATGACGACAAATAGGAGGGATAGGTATACTTCTCTAACATAGACCTCAATCGTGAAAGTGGGTCACCGATACACTTTCACTTATTACATTATTCATCGCCAACGCGCGCCGGCGAACCCGTCCAACTGTACTCGTAAAATAAAGGTAAAAGCAAAAGTAATGTGCTTATAGAGAGAATAAGTTTGCATGTACGCGAACTCTTTGATTTAAATGTGTGTGAGTTATTTCATATTGAAAGCAAAAGTAAAAAAACAAAGTCATGGTGGTTCTGAAAGCTCGCTGAACGTGTACCGACTAGAAAAATGTGCTGCAATCGGTGCGAATGGCATTTTGACTGCGTTTCGTTTGCGTTTAGTGTACATGTTATTAAATAATTATTAAAAATAATGAATAAACTAATTATGCTGTTATTTACTCAAAATGACTTAAATACAATTGATTTAATGACGATGGATCCTATTTTTATTGCTTGTGCCCCAAAGCAGGATCAAATATGATAAAATAAGATTAAAACTTTACGTTATAGTCTTTTTCGATATAACTCCTGAAAAGAGGATATTCTTATAAGACTAGTTTTATATTTTGACTAGCTGACCTGTGCACGCCTTGCTTCGCCCGCCTGCCATGTTTTACTGATTCCCAATACTTGACCTATTTCCTCGTATTTAAATCTGTGGCAACAAGGAAAAACAGCATAAGTCGATTATTACAACTTTTCAGGAGAGCAGTTGAAAGGTTTGACGTTATCTTACAGAAAACTATGCATCGTATAAGAAAGTTGTTGATACAGAAATAAAGATGAGAAAAAACATATTTTTATACAATTACTTATGGTTGCGTTAGTTTCGTTAGCTCTTCGAGCATAAGAACATATGTCAAAAGCTTCCGGAAAATCTCTACTTATGCTGTTTTTCCATAAGAACATTTGCGGGAAAATTACTCATGTTGTTTTTTGGGTGGTCTATAACCCAGCAACCGCTAGAGATAAAAATTAAGAAAAAAATATGGCAAATAGAATCGAATATTGCGCATCCGTTGCACAGTGGTTCCACTTTCGAACAAAGGCGGCCATAAGTAATTGCTCATTGAAAAATAAGCAAAATCAATTCATTTTAGAGTAATTTGGGGGAGCTGATTCCGAATCTGCAATCCGTTTTGCTCTATCAAGTCACGTTTTCGAGATAACGGTGCGGTGCGGTACGGTACGGTACGGTATACAGGGTGGTCCGGTTTAGGAAACATATGTTTTGGGATCTGATTCATTGCTTAATGATATGAAAAAAGTCATACGGGAGTGGAGGTCTATCTTGAACACCCACTGAGCTACAGGGTGTTTAAAAAATATCCTTCAAGGAAAAACGTACCAACAGTTATTCAATTATAACTTCGAGCGTATTAAACTTAGAGCAACCGAAGTAGGCTCGTTTCATATACAATTGATTAGTGCCTATCACAGTTGAAAATAAATTCCCATCCGTGTTTTAATTTTTAAGATATTGGTCTTCAAACACAGATTTTTTTAATTTTGTTTTACCAATTTTTGTAAAAATCGCATTTATCTCTGGAAAGTGTGCTTATAATTTTTTTTGTTAGTATGATTTTCGTGCGCCATAATGTTACCTATAAATTTACCATACAAAGTTTTCACCTGGCACTAACAGTTTTCCTGGTATAAAGTTAATTTAGCCACAAGAATAATTCAAAAACGAGTATAACCTTGAATGTCGTGTCCTCCATCAAACTAAATGCAAGCTATTAGAAAAATCAGGCGAACAAATTTGCAGATCAGATTTTTTATACTCAAACGGACGTCTGGCTGTATGGTCAAATAAACACAACATTCTAGTAAAAAAACATTTAGTGATAGCACCTAAAATAAAAATAATGGGGGGTATGGTCACTTATAGCTCAATTGAATGTGAATCCGCAAATTTCCGCAGCTGATTAACCTTTCTGGCAATACATAACATGTCGGGGGTCTTGGGGGGAACACAGTTAAAAGTTTAACACAAAACACAGAATGTAATTTTATTTGAATTTTTATCCCCCCCACTTTCATAGTGCCACCACTTGTACAGTTACACATATCATACCAAAAAAAAAAAAATACAGAACGGAAGTCTCACCGTGTGCTAATAGACCCATTCTAAAAAAAAATATTTGCATCGATGAAAGTAGATGAAAAAAATAAAATCCAGTGACGCTTACTGCAATGCGATCACTTTGGAGATGAAAATCAAACGATTCTGACTTAACGGATAATTTTTTTTTTCACTTATATTAACTTTGGGTTGTTCTCAGCTAGCTTAAATGGTTTTGGGTGAAAACTTTTACAATTAATTTTTCGACTTTTGGCCTACGGTGGAACCACTGTGCGTTGGTGTAAAAACTCAATTTTTTGTGTTTTTCCTTGTGGCCACAGAAATGCTTTTTTGGTAAGTCCAAATGATTTTTCGAAGTGAAAATTCGACATGAAGGGATTCGAGTGTACTTATTATTGTCTCCACCGAGTGCAGATTCGAGATGCGGTTGTTTTTGATTGGTATTGCAATGAAGTAGAAACCTTCCCCCAATGTAGAAGGAACCTTCCAAACATTACTTTTAATATACACAGGCTACCATAAATAGGTTAACAACGTCGAATTATTTTTGAAAACAAAAAAATTTTAATTTCATGTTAAATAGTATAATTTTTATTAATGACATTTTATGTTATGTAATTCATATACTTCAGAAAACAAAAAAAATCAGTTCATGTTAAACAAAATATAAAAATAATTTTTCTCTCTTAATGTTCATATTAGAAGGTTACAAAAGTAGGTTAACAAGAAGTTAATGCTCGCAATGTCCCCCTTGCAATCGGGACATATTCGCCAATCTGGTTGACATACTGCGGGTGTAATTTTTGCATTCCTCCGGAGCTATTTTTGCCTACTCGGACTCGATTAGCGATCTTAATTCCGCCAGATTTCGAGGAGTCTTCTCAGCAATCCTTAATTTCAACAGAGACCAGATGTTCTCGGTGGGCGACAAGTCAGGGCTCTGCGGTGGCCACTCTAGGCTGTAGATATTGTTGTGTTGAATGTATTTTAAGACGATTTTTGCACGATGGATTGGGGCATTGTCCTGCTGTAAGATCAAATCATCTTCAATTAGCAAATTTGTCCTTCAGGTATTATCACATCTTTTAAAATATTTAAGTAGACTGCACCTGTGACTCTTCCCTTTAGTAATACAATTTTGCCTACGACATTGGAGCAAATGCATCCCCACATCATGATTCCTTTGTCTTGACTTTTAAAAG
The DNA here is from genome assembly GCA_949775065.1 of Brachyopa scutellaris. Lineage (NCBI taxonomy): Eukaryota > Metazoa > Arthropoda > Insecta > Diptera > Syrphidae > Brachyopa > Brachyopa scutellaris. Next base: position 70,541,974 of record OX459113.1, read on the forward strand.
TTGGTTTAACGCATTTGTAGGCAAGTACTTCCTTCTTTTTCAGTCAGGCGTAAGTTCGGCCATGACTATGCTTTAATCGAATCATGGATTCATCCGTCCAAAGCACTTTATCCCAAAACTCAATGAATTTTAAAACATTTTCAGTGTGGAACTGCATTCTTTTCACCACATTTTGCTTACTTATATAGGTTACTTTACGCGCAACAAGTCCATTTTTGTCATCTTCGTGTAATCTGCGACGAATAGTTTGATTGGAGGTGTTGGGTCCTTATTTTGTAGAATGGCTCTAATTTTTGGTACTGAGAGCGAGGGATCAGCATTGGAAATGGATTTGATTTTCTTATCCTCCCGTACTCAAGACATTCGGGGGCGACCAGGCCTAGGAATCGGTTCTGTTCTCTTTTCATATTTTAAAGGCTTTAATTACTTTGAAAACAAATGTCGGTGATTTTTCAAATAACTTCGCGTATCTATTATTGTTTTGCCCTATTGATTAAGCTTAATAATAAGTTTTGTTTCCTCGGCAGTCAAATACTTGAATTTTAATTTTAAAATAAAGTTCCGGAACTGGGTTTAAAGTAGGAAATGGAAGAAAATTAACTGTTAATGCAATCCTTTGATTACAAATTAAAACATACCTAAAATCAAATTCGTTATACTCCTTCCAATCAATCCTGATTGCAAAAAAACAATTCTTATGTTTACGCAATAATGTTAACCTACTTCTGGCTTAACACAAACTAATCGTACAACGTCAAAGTGTTTCTCGTTCGTGAAAATGCGTTTGACCTAACGGTATTTTTTTCTGTTTGAGTGAGTAATTGTGTGATCTTCAAAATAATAGAGATGTGTTGTAAAATTTGCTACGCTATTAAGAAAAAAAATAGTTAAATCGTCATGTTTCTTCATGTTAACCTATTTATGGTAGGCTCTGTATGTATGTACATATACATACATATGTATAGGTACATATTTATTGTATAAGATGTGTTAAGCGCGCATACACACACTGACGTCACCCACAGCTGCACGCCTGTTGGCAACGGTCTCCACTGATGAAACAATTTTGAGCATAGCTCAGATAACGCAGAAGGATGATTCATACCTCAAATGAATCAAAGGAAAATTTACTAAATTCATCAATTTTTTTGTTTTGCTTGTTTGCTTGTAATGCTTATTGTTCAACTTCTGTATAACGTACGAAGATGATTTATATCTAAAAATGTTTGGACGAAACTGAACTTTATAATAAAAATATATATATTGCATTCCAATCGGCCAAGGCAAGGCATTCTTAAGCTAGGAGCTAGAAGGTATTCTTAAAAATACATACTCTGCTTAGATATCAGCTTAGATCTCCGCTTCTGGATAGCAGATAACTATAAAAAAATCCTTTTTCCTGACATTTTGCAATGCAACTGTGAAAACCGGAGTCATAAAGAGAAAGAAGGGTAATTTATACCTCAAATGAATCTTAAAGGGGGAACATATGTATGTACATATGTACGTCCAGCAGCGCCAAAAACGCACCAAAAGAAAAACTGTTTTTAAAAAGGATAACAATAGAAATTAATAAAAATAACTTTTACACATTGTTTATTAGTATTTAAACTTTATAAAAAAATTTATTTAATGTTTTTTTTATAAAATTTATAATATAAAAAATTACGTTTTGCATGGCACTATGAAAAAGAAGTTGCTCCATGGTCGGCATCATTTCTTCTTAAAATGTTGATGGATATACGAAATGTAAAAAAATTCTCGTAAAGTCAAGTTGTAGTTATAGTTTTTCGAACCAGATTTTTGAAATTCGAAAAATTTGGCAATTTACGGCAGTTTAAAAAAATTAAATGCATTTTGTGTTAAAAATGTCACTTTAACTATATTTATAAAAAATTTTAATCAAAATGTCAAAAATCCGTGCCGGAAAAGTAGTTTTGAAAAAAAAAACGCGTTTAAAGTTTCAAGTGCGTTTCGCTCGAGGCTCACTTTGAACGATCAAATACAACTATCCTTCACTTCAGAAACCTTAATATAAACTATATAATATAAACCTATAGGTACATACGTTAGGATAACAACAAAACTGACAAACTGAAGGACCCCGAAAAAAGCTGCCTCAAACAAAGGCCACCTGCGCGATTTGGGCTCTTGTCGAGCCGTCACATTTTCTAAAAAAAACTTTGGATATATGGGGAATGTTTACAATCGCCTTTCACATAAATACGTCTAAAACTATAGAGAATAATAATCTGTAGAAAAAAAACGTATCGATTTTTTTAAAGCTCTAGGACTCTGGGTCCTTCTACATTTTGATAAGATTAACGGACAGATTAGACGTTGGTAGAGATTATCTTTTAACGAGCGATTCAGTTGGCTTAGATTCAAGTGAGTGTAAATGGTCGCACCTAAAATCTTTTACACTCTGGGTTTCAAAAAGCTCGTCTAGTCGTTTGTGTTATTATTATTACATATTTTTAATATACATATGTTGGAAATATACATATTTTTTAATTGATGAAGCTATTATGTGCTGTAGTATATGTATGTACATAGTTATGTATGTATTTTAATGTTTGGATTATTCATTCAATCGACATCAATATATCTTTATTATTTAAGGGGTTCTATACAGTCAGGAGAGCTCAAAAAAACAATTCTTCAAGAACTTTTTCTATTCAGGTAACTTTTAACAGTATTTCAACATTTTTTTATTTGTAAAAATAAAAATTTTGAAGGCTGCTATAGCTGCGTGCGTCTTGCGGTGACAACGATATCTTTGGACTGGATCATAGAAAATAAAAAAAACAAACGGATATCGTTAAAGAAATGTATAATCTAGGCATATATAAAAATAACGATTTTTGGCCAGAATTTCGGCATTAAATTGTTAATAAAAAATAAATATTTATCGGTGAGAAAAAACTTTCGATTAATTACAAAAAAATATACTTAAGGAGCTTTTGTTAAAATTTGAGAGGGATCGGTTCAGCAGTTTCTGAGGAATCGTGGTCACCGACTATAACAACATGGTTTTGAGAAAAATGCGTTTGAAGCTTGAAAAACACTTTACTTAGAGTAAAGAAAGCGCTCTAATGTCTTAACAAATATTCTTGTAATTTCTAGAATAATCGTCTAATTGACTTAAAATAAAATAAATAAAATGAAATTAAAAAAAAAAAGTTGGCTTAGTTGCTTGAATAATAAAACACAAAAATAATTTTAACTTTAGATATTTAATCTTCATCTTTTTTTTATTTTCTCCAAATAGTTCCCATTTATATTTCAATACATTTCTTCAGCCGATAAACCCATATTTCAAAACAGCTTTCAAAATCCTCTTTTTGGGGCTCTCGATTTCGAGACATTGACTGCATTAATCATCCCTTCATCTCTTCAACTTAAATCTTTTTTTTTATTTTTCGGCAACAACGAAAAGTCGCGGTGCTACATCCGGAGAATAAGGTGCTGGGCGAATTTCATTGATGCCCGAGAGTGAAAAACTTTTGAAAAACTTGTGGTAAGCAAGTTTCAGTATACCAATTAGCAGTGACAGTCTGACCAGTTTTAAGCGGGATGACGGCGACCATTTTCACCCTGGTGAAGTACATCGACATCATAACTTTTGTCGCTGACTTTTGTTGTTTGGCCATTACTGGAGGATTTTAACCTTCGGGGCTCCATATCATGGACTGCTGTTTGATTTCTGGGTCGTACTTGACTCCATTTTCAAACTGATCCAGGCAATATTGAGAAAAACGAACACGAGCCTCTCTATTCCGTATGCATTTTGGCATTCGTGCAGAATTTTGACTGGCGTGAGTTGACGTCCAAATCCGAAGAGAATGGCAATGTCTTCCTGTGTTGGCGGTGGAGCTTACGTCACTAATTTTTCACTTTTACCTACTGTTCTGAAATTTGGAAACAAATATTGTTAGATTATAAGCTACAGAAATGCACCTTTTTTTTTATTCAAAAACTACTAAATTGACACCAACTAAGTAAACTTTTGTTAGCCCCTACGTACTCACAGTCGTGGAGAACTAATTAAGAATGATGGTACCAAAAAATATTATTCGATTTTTTTTTGCTTAGACTTGAAAGATATTGTAACTCGTTATGTCTTGTTAATTTATACATAGTATAAAAGGAAGTCCCCAAAATGTGTCTTTCTGTATGTACGGGCTAATCTCGAGAACCACTAAACGGATTTAGATGCGGTTTTCACTATTATGATCCTGGCGGAATTTATGGGTGTAGTCAGGCTACTCTATTACTTATAGGAGCTGAGAATTTGAGATCGAAGTGGCAGAAAATCAAATTTTCTGTCATTACAGAGCCCTAACTCAACAATGGCTTATTGCCATGCCGCAATGCAGCAGTGGGTGACGTCATAATGTGTGTATGTGGCATATTTGAATTTCTGCGTACTGATTCATTCTATTCTTTATGCATTTTATTGATGTTTTGTTTCCGGCCTACTACAATAAATATGATTGTAAAAGCAAATTCAAATTTCAAAAAAGTGCACGGGCAATGCCGGGCGGGCAACAGCTATACCTATACATACTATAGAAATTTATTAGAAGAAAATAATTTATTTTCTGTTAAAAGTTGCAGGTGGGCGAAGCAAGGCAAGCACGGGCCAACTATCTGTATACATATATAAACCAGTTCACTGACTGACTAACGGACACCGAACAGACCAAACCGCTGGACCTAAAGGGCTGAAATTTGGACATAAAAAAAATAAATATGCGGCGTCAGCAGTCCTATACAGAACCAAGCCTAGCTGCTCGCAACCATTTCTGTGTGCGTGTTATTTTTTCCACGAATGGAAGGGACCTACAGTTTTTTGCCGACTCTGAACGGCGAGTTGAGAAGCTTCTCATGACAAGTGATACTCTTTGATTGCTTGTCAGACATTTGAAAGACGTGGCAACCATGAAAAACTTTTTTTGATGTTGGACCCGGGCTGGGATTGAAGCCGAGCAGCATGCGTAGTAGTCCAACGCACTAACCACCACGGCCACGGGCACCACTATTTGGACATTACATTCCTATAATAACATAGACATCCACTAAGAGAGAATTTTTTGTAATCCCATCTCTAAGTGGGTGAATTCAGAAAAATAATTCAGCACTCTTCTCCAATACAATTAGTTTTGCCTTAACAGTGGCAGGGGGGGCGAAGCAAGGCGAGCACAGATCAGCTAGTTTAATACAAAAGTAAGAAAAACAAGTAACAACACAATAAAAATATAGTTATAAACAAAAAAAATTATTGAAATTCAATTACGTGTTTCGAAATGGTCGGCGGACTAATTAAGAACGACGATATAGAGAGTAGTTATTTTGCGAAAAAATTGATGATATTAACAAAAATAATCGCTAAACATAAAAATTTATTCAAAGTTAAATAAAAAACAAATTTTTGATAATGTAACGCAGAGCTTGATTTAACGAAAAATAGGCAGAAGTAATAGATGTACGCCACAGATGTCGGAGGCCATTGTAAAGATGAGAAATATCGGGAAGTTATCGTTTTAAGAAATCGGGAAAAGGCTGAATTACACAAAAACAATTGTCTTCAATGCTGTTAGCTACTGTAAATAACATCAAACTACGGAAAATGTAGCAAGACGCAAAAACCCGTGTAAGACCAATGAGGGTGATGATCGAATAATCGTTCGAGTTGGCAAAAATAAAAACCATTTATGAGGTCTATACAAATTCAAATGGAAGTTTTTGGTGAGGATCAGAATGCCTTTTCTGAACGCTCTATACGGGTACGATTGAATGAAAGCCAAATTTGTAGAAGAGCGATAAGAAAAAATCATTGCTTTCACTAAAAAGCCGAATAGCAAGGTTAGCTTTTACGAAGAAACATAAGGACTGGGTTATTTCTGAATGAAAAAAAATATTTTTGAACGATGAATTGGCAAGTATAAAGTAGGAAATTTGAACGAATTATCTAAAGTCGCAAAGACGGCTTGAGCAAACATACCACCTAAAATTGCAGTGATATTATTGTCTCTATGCCACGGATGTGTAAGGCTGTTTTTTTGTACCATCGTTCTTAATTAGTTCGCTACGACTGTGTGTGCATATGTAAATTATGTTTATGTATACTAAAGACCATTTCTCAATAGCGCATAGTTGTTTTATTGTATAAGTAAATACATACATACATACAGGGCCGTCCTAAGATATTCCGCCCCTCCTCGTAAGGCAATGCCCGGGAAGGGTAGCGGGAGCGGGGTAAGAACAAAACACAGTCAATTGATTACCGTTACACTAAACAAAAATATTAAATTCATACAAAATGTAAAAAAAAAAGTAGATATATGAACAAAGACAAACAACTGTATAGTAAACAAAAAACAAAAGTAACTTATGTATATATTTAGTGTTATAGCCTTTTCTTTTGCAAATTGTAGGCTTTTTTTCCAGGAAAGTTTCTCTCTCTTGCCCTAATTTACGATTGGAGAAGTCAGATAACCATGACCCTTATATTCCATGGTTAGCCCTGCTACACGATACAATAAAATATTATTTTTAAAATTAACGCTACGAAGTAAAGATTGCTGTAGAAGTGTAGAATTTAAAAATAAAATGAATATTTGAAACATTACGTCGAAACTGAAAGTAGCAGACTAGAAGTATAGGTCCGTTCGCGTACTTTTTGCACCAAATATTCGTACTCTGTCAATTTCCCCATTTTTCGAAGAGTAGGAGTGAAATTCTCAGAGACATGAAAATTCCGAAAAACAACAAAAATTAAAAGTATGTGTGACCCAAAGAAATATTGTGCTAAAATTCTCAGCATGCGGAATATTCGTGCTCTTTTGTGAGCACTTTTTTTTACGAAAAACTACGAAATTTTTCCATACGCGAATGGGTTTCCGTACCTTTTCGTAGATTTTCGTAGTTAATTAGTTAAATCACAAACAATCTGCTTCTTGAGACGTTTCACCGATATTAAAACATGTATTGAAATTAGACACAAGTATGGTAAGGCTGTGATGCCTTTTGCAACAGAGATATCACTGATGACAGTATAGAGGTGTTCTTAAAGACAGTGTCGTTTCACGAAGCCGGCCGTTTCACGAAGACGGCGCAGCGCTGCTGAGCCTGAGTACGGCTGGCACTTGATAGAAATGCGAACCGAACTAAAACCGAACGCATTTCATTGGTACACTATACTAGGATAAGTGACCGGAAAAATTTATATGATGTTTCCATTTCAATTAAAACAGGTTATTTGGTAATTTATGTTATGAAATGATTTTGAATAAAAATTACTTATAACTAAGTAACTAATAGATAATAAAAAAAAATAATATCAATAAAATGCCGCCCCCAAAAGGCTTACGCCCTGGGGCTATAGCCCATTTAGCCCTGAGGATAGGGTAGCCCTGCATACATATGTACAAGAAAAATATTAAACAAGGGCAATGAAACTAAAATCGACAAGAGCATTGTAATGTATATGTACCTTTGTACACACATGCACACATGTATATATTTTATGTATGTACATACATATGTATGTACATACCACAAGTAATTTCGCTAGCTTTCTACCTGACGCATTCTACTGCAATCATGTAATTTAGAATGATAAAATAAAAATTGAACGAGAACAAATCATTTCAACTATGTATGTACATAGGTATGTACATAGGTATGTACATACATACTAGGTAGTAGGAGATTTCTCGTGTCTGTCTGCATTTCCTAAATATCTGCTGAGGGAAACATGTTTCGAAAGCGAGAGCTGTGTTTTTGATCCACAGGTTTCAATTCAAGCTTTTTGAAATTCGTTTAGTTTCGTAATTAACGTAAAACCCATGAACAGGTATAGAAAGCTTTATCAATAAATTCATGCTGAATGTAATTTAATTGTTTCTGTAGCAATAAAACACATTATCTAATAATAATGTTTTTAACATAGGTAATGTTTTAATTTTGTTTTTGTTTTACTCGTAGAATAAGAAGATTGCAGGTACTCATTTCACATCATGTATATTTTCTCAAATAACTTCCCTCAAAATACAAGTAAACTACGAAGCTTTTGCTCTCAACAAAATAAAAAACTTTTCATGTTTTTAATAAGTTTCACTTTCGCTTTCTTTAAAACACAATACATGAGTATTTGGGTAAAACTGGCTCAGATACATATGTATGTTGAACGCAACACAAATGTAAGTAGAGAAGAGTCGGAAGCTTTTTGTATAATTCGTTTTGTTTTTCATTTCATCCGAAAAGCTTTTTATTTTGTTCGAGTAAAAAAAACACGTTCGGTGTTTTCAGTGAGAACAACAGTGATGACGACGGTGTGACTGTGAGGTATTATGTGATATGGATAGATTGATTTAGTCGAGTTTTTCGAGAATACGTAATGAATTTGGAGTAGGTACATACATTCAATAAGAGCGTTGCGGGAATCCTAGCATTTACTAAAGTTTAGTCAATCGTGATCCGTGGCGGCTGGCAGTCGTGTTTTGTCATCAAGAGGGAAAATTTGTAAATTTAATTCCTTTAAATACTGACGTAGACTGCGATGTAACGCTCGCGTTAATTTCAATTGTGTTTAAAAATTGAATTCGTTACTGAATTGGATTTTAATTGCATTGAGAACATTCTTAACTAACTCCATTAAGGTCAAGAAAATAAAGTATATACAATATCAGCCCAAGGATTATGATTATTGTATGAACTACTGTGATGAATGATAAACATTTTCTTGACTTAAAAGTTTGTTCATTTATATGCAAAATTGTGTGATTTATTCTTAACATAAATACTATACATATACATACATATGTACATATATGCATATGTATCTACTGTGGTGAATAGTGGCAAATGCTGTAGCTAGAAATTGATGCAAAACCAATTTAGTGCACGGAAATGATGATGGTTCAGTTGTGTGTTTAGATAAATAAATCTCAATATTGAAATTAATTGTGACAAAATAAAACGTTTAATATGACGATATTTAATTTGCGTCCGACATGTAAAAGAAACGTTAATAAGCGTTTTAATTGTGTTCAAAACAGAAAAGGCATATTTGTAGTGTACTTAATTTAACTATTGTTTTTGAAATGCGAAGCTTTGTGAATCCGTCCATCTCTTAAACCTTTATATGTACATACATATATTTAACCAAAAGAAAATAAAAAATAAAAACCTAAATTGATATAGTTCACGAATTCTGAATGTAAATAAATCCAATTCATTACACACGTTTGTATCAAATTGAATTTGGAGTGGTCAACTCATGCTTTGTTTTTGATGGTGTGTTAAAAAAATGTTATTAGAAATGGAACAACAACAATCTGCAGCGTCGTTTATTTCGTCGCTTAATATGCCACCATTTTCGATGGGTAGTTTAGAACAGCAACCCCCGCCTAGTCCAGCAATTGGAGCAACATCACAATCTGGTGTTGCGAACAATACCTCAAATACCGCAGCAAATGTCGGGAACAATAATAACGATAATGATTCGTCCTCCATGAATAATACTGATGGCAATGTTACTCAGAATGAATTTTCAACCTATGCAGTTTCAAATACCAATTTGCATGTGAACAACTCCAACAATCAGCATCACCATCAGCAGCAGCAGCAACAACAACAACAGCAGCAGCATCATCATCATCAGCAGCAGCAGCTGCAACACCAACAACAGCATCATCCAATTTACCAACAGAATCAAAATATTGCCAATTCAAATTTTTCATACTCGTACATATACAATTTCGATTCACAATATATATTCCCAACAGGTTATCAAGACAATACGTCTTCCCATTCTCAGCAAAGTGTTGGAGGAAGTGGAAGTATTGTCGGAAATAATGGCCCAAATAGTACGGGTAATAGCAGCAGTAATGGTGGTGGAGGTGTCGGTAGTGTTATAAATGCAAATCCAAACAGTGGGTATATATCACTTATACCACCACCAGTAGGTACAACAGGTTCCGCAATCCATGGCGGTGAAGGAATCGACTTTAAGCACCTATTTGAAGAATTATGTCCTGTATGTGGAGACAAAGTTAGTGGATATCATTATGGACTCTTAACGTGCGAATCATGTAAAGGTTTTTTCAAACGGACCGTTCAAAACAAAAAAGTGTATACCTGCGTGGCTGAAAGATCTTGTCATATTGATAAAACACAGCGCAAAAGATGTCCTTATTGCCGATTTCAAAAATGCTTAGAAGTTGGAATGAAACTAGAAGGTGAGTGTCTGAAAAAAGTTTATTAAGTTTTTTTTTCTCGTATACTGATACAGTTATGGCCATGTATGAAGAAGATATTGAGTTTTTTTAGATAACAATTTTTTGGTCCATGTTTTTAAGACAGCAATTTTCTGGTAAATTGTCCATGACCGTACCTACATAGTTCGAGAAAGAACTGGTACTTTTATGACTGAAAGACTGTTCCAATTTTTTTATTATCTTGAACAGAACCAGAAAACACTTTAACTTATATTTGCTGAAAATAACCAAAATCTTTTCTTGAAGTTGGTGTGATCTACAGTACTTTCCCTTAAAATATATATGCGCATAATTACATGCATACATACATATATACATATGTATGTATGTAGGTAGCTCGTGTAAGCGATCATATAAAACTGCAACGTCGTCCTTTCAAAATATGACTTAATATGTACTATATTATTTTCATACCCGTGTTCTGCTTACAACCTTCTGTTCTGACCTACCCCAACCTTCATTGAATTAATGTATCTGTGTCTGTATAAAGTAAAAGTTGTGGTAGTAGCAGCATGTCGTGTGGAAAATTTATATATTTATTATATTTTTCTTTCGTGACAGACTTATAAATTAGGTCATTAAAATAATTATTGAATCAGTTGTAGACATACCAAAAAATAAATTTCAAAAATCACACTTCCGATTTTATTTTTAATAAAACTGGTATCTCATTTAACTCCTCTTAGCTATTATAACTCTGTTTCTTACATTCATGACCTAGTTTCTTGTTTATATGTAATATGTGCAACATTTAAAGCTTTTCACGTTGTATAATAAGTGCGCTTGTGTTTGTGCGATTGTATAATATTTTACGAATGCTTGATGATGTTTTCATAACTTGTTTGTGTGTATTGTGTGGCTCCCATTTTTTTCATCATATACATATGTATGCACACACATATTTACTATAGATGCAAGCTTTTTTATTTTATATTCGTTATGCTTGTGTTGTTTAAAATAAAAGAAAAAAATTACTCAATTTTTTACCGAGGGTATACATATGTATTGTACGTATGTACATATGTATGCATTAATTTCCATGTTTCTTTAAATGACCATATTCCATAAAAAAAACTGTATTTTTAAACAATACAATATATGTATGTTTAATTATTATGTTTGTATTATGTTAGGAGTGCTACTAAATATTGGCAGCAATATTTTGTTATTGCAAGCTAAATAAAACAAATCAACATCATTTGTATTTGAGTTCATACTGTTTGTTATGTTCCACTTATACTGTCCTTGACCTACTCCATAATTCAAAAATAGTTGCTTAATAAGCCACGCAACACTTGATTTGTTGTAGTTGTTACAACTGAGCGCATAGGCAACGAAGTCATAACAAATTGACCCAAAAGCTTAACGTTTCTTTTATAAATACACGTTTGTTGAAGGTGGCAGCATGATTGTGTAAGTGCATTCTCTTAAAAGCTAGTTGCTCGCATGTACGTTTTTTTTTTGTCTTAACTTTGTGCTTTTTAGAAATATGCTTGACCTAAATTATACGGCTTTGTATTGTGCCAAGCTTTTTTTCGTTTCTGTGTTATTCAAGCTTTTTATTTTGTTTTGGAGAATTGTTCATTAGATACGAATGTACATGTACTGCCCATTCATACATACATATGTTAACATGTAGTTGTATGTAATGCTATATTAACTTGAAGCGCATAAAATGTTGATCGTCCAATCTTTTTATTACAGATAGTTTTTTTTTTATATAAAGTATTACATATTATTATATGTATATACATTATTATTATTATTATTTATTATTACATATACATATATATTATGTATGTAAATATTCACAATTAATATCATATAAAGGTACACACATAAGCCTACAAATTGTATGTATATGTTTGTATGTTTAATTATAATGCTTTGTATTATGAATTATAACATGCACGCAGAAACATAAGTACAGTGAACTCTCTCATAACCGGACACTGACGGTACCGAGAAATTTGTCCGGTTATGAGAGGTGTCCGGTTATGAGAGGTGTCTGGTTATGAGAGGTGTTCGGTTATAGGGGTAAAAAATAAATTAATATTAACGAAACACAATTAATAGACATATGGTATTAGTTTTATTTTATAAATGAATTCATTTTTATGTGTTAAACACAAATTACTGAAAAAAATCATATTTCTGCCTATGGAAATCAAACTTGAAATTACACATACATACATACATACACTTAACATGCAAACCTATTTAAAAAGGGCAAAGGGACTTATAAATGCACATAGTTCTTGGATATTCGCGGACAAGACGACATATGCCCTCATTGGTTAAGGAAATTAGCGGGTCATGATGGCATATGCTGTCAAAGAATTTTAGGTATGTTAGGACAAGACGGAATACCCCGGCGAGAAATACAGTTTCTATACTTCCATATACCGGCATTATTTTATTCTACCAGAGACGAATTTTCACTTCACTGTGACAGCGAAATCATTATTATCTCTATACAAAATTTGTATAAAATAATATAAAATATCTCTCAAAATGTCGGAGATATGCGTGTGTCATTCTAGCGTTCTCCACCAAAAATTATGTGTCCGCGAACGTGATAATAACGCAAGGGCACACTCCACAGTTTACATTTCCTAAGAAGACGAAAACAAAACAAAAACAAAAAAATATATGTAAACAATTTGCTATACGTAGATGTGTTTTGTCCAGTTAAGAGAGAGCGACATTTTATGGCGGTTTGGAAAATTGGTGTCCGTGTCCGGTTATGAGAAAGTCCGGTTATGGGAGAGTTTTTTATATGAAAAATCGAGTTTTTATTTCCGTTCTTTGAAATCTGTCCGGTTATAAGAGGTGTCCGGTTGTGAGAGGTGTCCGTAAGGAGAGAGTACACTGTACATACATACATACAAGAATTCTGTAGTGAGGTAAATTCACAAAAATTGAAAAATTGATAATTGGCACCTAGGAAAATGAACAATATGTAAATTGGATTTAGTTAGCTTTCAATTTAATTAAAAAAAAAACTAAAGTCGTTTTTTTTACATCTAATCCTTGGTCCGAAAAATTGACACAACGAACTTAACGATAAAAAAGCAGCGGGGGTTTTCCCGATTTCTAATTTCGTTCCTACCTATAAAGTTCCATTTTAAAAGGTTTTCTTTGTTTTTTATTTGGATAAAGACTTATTAAATGCAATACTTCTACTTAGTTGGCGCTACAGCTCGAGGTGAACCGGGGCCTGCTTCTCGCAACTATTTGTGTGTGTGCGTGTTATATATTTGCACGAATGGAAGGGACCTACAGTTTTTTGCCGACTCCGAACAGCGAGTTGAGAAGCTCAATCGTGACAAATGATACTCTTTGATGCTTGTCAGACATTCGTGGCGCAGTGAAAAAACTCTTTTAGGTGTTAGACCCGGCAGCATTGCGTGGTAGTCCAACGCACTATTTTCATTTTTCATTCATTTTTATTAATCAATTCAATTAAATCTTAAATGCCAGACAAAAGTGATTAAAACTAGCATAACTAACTTAACTATCCTACTCTAACTTACTGGCCCCACACGGGCACTCTAAGCTAAACTTAATACTTATACTATGTCTTTCGACGTAACCTAACTTATAATATAGAATTTCAATTAAAGTTACAATTTTAGAGCTAATAAAAGTTTGAAAAAAAAAAACTTAGCAACAGGACATGTTTTTTGCTTAAAACTACCTTAAATAAAACTTACAACTACTTAACCTATCTTAACTCTAGCTACGTAATTATATACGTTTTTTTTTTTTGTTGTTTTTTGTGCTGTGTTATTTTATATGTGCTTGTTAGTGCGTTGGACTACTACGCATGCTGCCCGGGTTCAATCCCAGCAAAAACACCTAAAAGTTTTTTCACGCCACCTCTTTCGAATGTATTTCAAAAAAATCCTCTCTTAGCGGATGTCTGTGTCACAATAGGAATGTCCTGTCCAAATTTCAGCTCTTTAGGTCGAGCGGTTTGGTCTGTGCATTGTCTGTCAGTCAGTCAGTGAACTGTTTTATATATGTACACTGAGTCCAAAAAGTCTCCGTACAGGTATCACTTCCTACTTCTCAACTCATAAAAACATCAAAGCAAAGTGATTTAAGATAAAAGTTCCACCATAATTTGAAGAAATGCATCTGAAATTCTTTATTCCTGTGAAAGTACGTCATTATGTCGCCAATATGTATGGAACTCGATTTCTTTTGCATGGCCACTACGGGCACGCTTGCAGAAGTCCAGACGCTGAACCCAATTTTCGACGGTTTTCAAGCATAAATCGGCCGATACTGCTGCAATTTCACGTTCGATATTCGTACGAAGTTCATCAATCGTCGCTGGCTTGTTGGCATAGACCATAGACTTGACGTAGCCCCACAGGAAATAGTCTAACGGCGTCAAATTGCACGAGCGAGGCGGCCAAGCGACTGGACCATTTCGTGAGATAACACGTTCTCCAAACTTGGTTTCCAATAAATTGATTGTGACATTCGCTGTGTGGCTTGTGGCGCCGTCCTGTTGGAACCACATGTTCAGAAATGAGCCTCATCGCTGAAGATGATTTTTCGATGAAAATCCGAATAATTTTCAAGTTGTTGCTCAGCCCAATTCACGAACATACGACGCTTCTGGTGGTCAAGCGGCTTCAGTTCTTGCGTCAATTTAATCTTGTAAGGATGTAGGCCAAAATCTTTACGCAAAATTCGCCACAACGACGTCACAGAGATGCCCAACGCTTGAGAACGATGTGTGAGAGACACATTTGGGCTTTCTTCAACTGAAGCCTCAGCGGCAGCAATATTCTCGACACTACGGGCACTTCTTTGTCTCACTGGCACGGGAACATTTTGTACTGTGCCTGTGGATTCAAATTTTTCCACTAGACGCTCAATTGTTGATCTGCTAGGACGATTATGACGACCATAAATTGGACGTAGCGCTCTTAACGTTGAGGCCACTGACTCCGAATTTCGGTAGTAAATTTTAATAATTTCGACTCGTTGTTGGCTCGTATATCATCATGAAATGGCAAACCTTACTGAAGAGAAATGTCAAAAGAGCGGCAAGAAATATGGCGTCGTTTGCTGTCCCTGTCGCTCTACTTTTGTAGCGTCCCTGTTGAAAAACCCTGTAGTTAGTTAACAAAGAAACAATATTTTAATAAGCTAAACATACAAAAAAAAAAAAACAATAAATAAATTCAGTGCTTGCATAAAGCAAAAAAAGTCTCCGTACAATGGTTAATTTTCTTAAAAATATAAATAAATACGAGAAAAAAGTACCAAATTAATACGTAGTTGGTCCTCCTATATTATGAATGATGTCTTTTAATTCGTTTCACATGGAATGAACCAGCTTAGATGTGATGTCTGGGCCATGTTTTGTCTAATCATACAGTTCTGTGTAAAAAATTAAGACCAGTGGGATAATTTTTAAAAATATTGACTTCAATTTTAACATATTTTTAATTCTTTTTCAAACTAAAAAAAGTAATTACATTGTAGGCTTATATTGGGGTGCATTAATTTGAAGAGTGTTTTCAACATAAGTACAAAACCTTCATCTGAAACAAATTAGAACAAAAGTGAGCAAAAACCCTACTGGTCTTAATTTTTTTACACAGGACTGTACATTAAAATTGTTTTGGCTGATTTTTATTTCTTATAGAATGCTGGACACTTTTATTTTAAGTAATTCTACAAGTGCTCGATTGGGTTCAAATCAGATGACTCCACTGTGTATTTCAATCTTTTACCAAACCTTAAGTGTGTTTGGGGTCATTATCTGGTTGGAAACAGAAAATTGTTGCCAGACCTTAATTTAGTTGTGCTTAAATGTAGACTTTCTCTGAGTATATTCAGAATTGCATATCTTTCCATTCAGCAATCGACAAAAACGAGATTTCCCACGCCGGAGGAGACCATGCAACCCCATTTCGTATCCACATCCGTGGGCGTTAAATGTTTGATATCCATTCCAGTATTGGGCTTTTTCCGCGCTATACGGCGACCATCGGATCCTAAAATGTTAAATTAACTGTCATAGCTAAATACACTCCCATGCACTTAAATAGGGACAAGATTTATTGTTTAACTTTTGCGGTATTCTAATAAAAGATTAAGACATATGTACGGGAATATATTTTTAGAATATTAGGGATTCAATTCTTTATCAAAGGAAAAAAAATGTATGCTGAAAACTCTTTCCGTTATATTTATACAAATGGTTTTGTAAACGTATTTAAAAAATTGTGCATTTTTCTTGCAGCAATGGGCAATTTCTTTCGTGTGGCTTAAATCATTGATGCTTGAAGTATTTTTTTTTTGTGTCTCCCGTAAATTTTAAACGATTTATAAGCAAATGGGTAGGGCGAAATTTTTTACAGAAGAAGTGACAGGCAAATTAATTGCCTATAAAGAGGGTTACCTCACTTATAGAAATATTGCCGAAAAAATTGGAAAAAAGTAAGTCGGTGACTTGCAACTTTCTAAAAAATAAGTCGAACTATGGGAACAACATGAAAGGGCAGACCAAAAAAGCAACTAGATCTACTGGAGACAGACGAATTGTCAGAAAAGTGTCGAACTCTGACTGTTCTGCCTCACAAATTTGCCTCTGTCAAATTTGGGAATTACTGCGAGTGTTGACATAGTAAAACGAGTAATACGAAGAGCTAAACATCTGAAAAGATTAAAATTTCAACAAAAACCCCCTCCTACCACGGCCCGCAAGGAGACTCGTCAGCTTTTTGCTCGAAATTGCATTGTTAATATTCTCAATAGCGTACTGCAATCTGGCTTACTAGTTCTATTTCTTGATGAATGATTTCCTGCTGGCTGCTGCTGACCCGACTATTAAAACCATTTCGTTTCAACCCATTTCTTACACATTTCTTACTATCTATTCACAAACAAAAATTTCATCACTTGTTTTAAGATTTTCAGCTATTGCGCAGGCACTTGTTTTCGAAACCTTGTTCTCTAGCGTGATAATTCTCTTCATAAGCGATGGTAAATTCTTCTAGGTCGTCCAGGATCTTGGTTTATTTGTTATAGTTTTGTTTTTTTGTAGTAGCTGGATGGCATATTGCACCGAAGAACCCATTTTGTTAACAATTTTTGTAGCTAGAGATTTGCCTTCTTCCTTTAAAATCTAAGATAAACCATATTTTTTAGTTACGATAGGAATTTGGTTATTTTTTTCATCCATATTAAAAAAGAACTCACTTTTTTCACCAAAAATGGGAAAAACACAATTGATCGTTTCCGAAAAGCATCTTAACTCAACTTTCAGCATGACTTATAATACAGAAAACAATGTAAGATCCTTGGAGCGGTAGCTGTACAGAGACTTTTTTGTTCTTCAAATACGGCCGCATAGAACGTTTGCGTTTATAAACTTCAAGTTATAATGTAAATTAAATTTGGTGGACATAAAGAAGAAAAGATTCTCTTTCATAGAAATGTTTCTTTTTTTATCTAATCATTGTATTTGGATCTCATTGAAGCATTTTTTTCGGGCATGGGCCGCTCTACTCAGTGTACATACACTAGCTGAACCCGGTGCGCTTCGCTCCACCTGTTTTCAAAATTTTCCCGCGCACTTAGCTATTCGGGTATGATAGAGAGGAAGTACATAGTAGGATGCAATCACTGCTATTATATTTTTCGACTTCAATTTCCATTTTTTTCTATCTGTCTGTCTATTTGCCTGTGTGTCCGTCTATCTATCTGTCTGTCTGTCTATCTATCTATCTGTCTCTTTGTCTGTCTGTCTTTCTGTTTGTCTGTCCGTCTGTCTGTCTGTATGTTTGTCTCTCCTTCTGTCTGTCTGTCTGTCTGACTGTCTATCTATCTGTCTGTCTGCCGGTCTGTCTGCCTGTCTGTCTGCCTGTCTGTCTGTGTGTCTGACTGTCTGACTGTGTGTCTGTCTGTTTGTTTGTCTGTCTGTCTATATATCTATCCGTCTGTCTATCTATCTATCTATCTGTCTGTCTGTCTGTTCATTTTGGGTAGAGTTTTGTTTTGATCGGTTTTTAATTTGATAAAATTTATAAACTGAAATGGCAATTCGTCAGTGCTCCTGGAAATTCTCTTCAAACGTCAAGTATGAATAATATACATAATATGTATATGATTTTTACTTTAATAAGCTAAAAGGTCTTCTCAAGAAAAATTATTTAAAAATCGATTTTTTGGTCATCCTAACTGTATATGGGCGAGTTCGTTAACGCAGCAATCTGCAAAAGTCCAATTACATGCCTGCTTTGTGCCTGCAAATCGAAAACAAATTTTCGTCTGCGAAAAGCAGGCTGCAGTCGTTTTACTAAATTATGTTTATAATCATCATGAAAGCGCAGAGAGTTTTAAATATTATTCAAAGAGAATTATGTCGAAAAGAAAGTGGAAATACAAATAGTTCTTGACAGGCAAATGAAAAGAAAAGAAAGCTCCTAATAATTAATATTTGTAAGCTTAGTGTATAACCGTTTAGTGCCCAAAATCATGAATGTAATGATCACTATAGAAAAACATGATGATGATACATACAGGGTGGTCTGGTTTGGAATACAGAGATTTCGGGATCTGATGCATTGGTTCATGCTATGAAAAAAATCGTATGGGAAGGGGGGTGGGGTCTATCTTCAACACCCATTGAGCTACAGGGTGTTTAAAAAGAATCCTTTAGAGAAGTAGGTCATACACAATTGATAAGTGTTTACAACAGTTAAAAACTATTACCGTCCGTGCTTTCGTTTTCGAGATATTTCTCTTCAAATACAGATTTGTTAATTTTTTTTTTAACCAATTTTTGTGAAAATCGCATTTATCTCGGGAATTTGTGCTTATAATTATTTATTATAAACTGTAAGCTCCAGGTAAAATCTTTGTTATGTGAATTTGTAGGTGACGTTATGGCGGATCAAAATAATAATACATAGTAAAAAATATTATAAGCACACTTTCCCGACATAAATGCGATTTTCGCAAAAGTTATAAACACTAATCAATTGTCTATGAAACGAGTCCACTTTGGTTGCTCTTAGTTAATACACTCGAAATTATTATTATTATTTTTTTTACTTCCCAGTTAAAGTTTTACATATGTCCTTCAGTGACATCGAGTAATTGATTGTTCATTTACCTTAAAATGCATTTCACGGAATATAACAAAAAAAAATAAGATCATTATCTTGATACTTTTGTTTCGTTTTGGTTATAAGATATAAGAGATTTATAAATAAGGTTTTTTTTTTAAATTAAATTAAATCGAAATTATAATTGAATAACTGTTGGTACCAACTTCTCTAAAGGATATTTTGTAAACACAAAAATAGACCCCCCTTCCCATACGAATCAGTTCCCAAAATGTATGTATCCCAAACCTGACCACCCTGTATATTTCGAAGCCATTTCAAAGTGATAAAGTCGACATTTAAGGTAATTTTACATTGCAGACGTTTACGAACTCGCCCTATGTTACTTCCCCTTAAAAAATTTCTCGGAAGTTACGATAATGTACACTTTTGTACAGTTATGCTGGTTCACATTTTGGAGAAATTCTCATTATCGAGATTAAATATTTATTTTTTTGAATGCCTCATGCACATTCAGGGGTGGCCATGTGCCACCGGTGTTTCGGACTCAAACTGACTAAACCCTCGCCATCTTCAGGCAATCCTACCCTGGAACTGCCATTACTTCAGGGTGATACTACTTTACTTAGCCTCTGTGCGGCTCTTGTCTTATGACCGTAGCTGTTTTCTTCTCTTCATCTTTCTCAATGAAGAAGCGCACCCGGGTCCAGTTTTCTTAATTCGTGCGCATTATCGATATAATGCTGTTTGGTGTGTTTCCGGCAACCTCCATTTCCAATCTTTGTTTTTCTGTAAGCCATCTTGTGCATTCAAAGATTGTGCGATTTGCGTCGTTCTGGGTCGCATCACCATACTGACAGGATGTGCCCTCTTCGTTATACCACTGCCATTTGTTTCCTATACTTTTTTTGCAGGAGTGGATCTTCCAGATCTCACAGCCATTCAAAAAGCTAGAGTGCGTGACTGTCATTAGTAGTTTGCCTCTGCTTGATGTTGGGGCTCCCAGATTTGCTATTAATCTGATCAATTGAATTGATCTTTCGGACGCATACTTGATCTTGATATTCTGCCAATACTATTAGTGGCAATATACTAAAGGGTGCTCGCTAGGAAGGTTAACTATTGTTTGGTCGTCACTTTGGTAACCATGAATATTTTAATTTTTTTTTTCTAGTCCAACCCATGTTTACGACTTCATTGCCGTGCAGGCTTAGATTCGGGTAGAAACCAATTCTTTATATCTGGTTCAGAAACCACTTCTTTTTAGACGGAACATTGCTCTGAGTGGTCAACCCATGTTAAAATATCAGGTTTTTCAACGCATTAAGTGCAGGGCCAGGCCTACTGGGGAAAGTTCCCTAAACAGGAGAGACAGACTATTCTCGGGAGTCTCTAAACCTATTTGTGTATATTTGTATGTAAATAAACGCTTATTCCACCAAACAATCGACGTATATGATACATAGAACGTGTTTTATCATTTGCCATAAACTCCATTCTTGTTGGAAAAATTACATTATTTTGTATGTCTTCAGCTGGCCGTGTTTTGTTCATAGAAACTTGCTATCGAAGATTACTCCTAGGTATTGGGCTTTCTTGGAGAGTTTTATTGATAGGACTTTTAGCACTGGATGTATGAGACCAGTCAATTTTCATTTTCTAGTGAGGACAAACGACCGAAATTTTAAGAGGATTGATTGAAGGTCTCTGCCTGCTATACCAGCCATCACTCGCTCCCAGATCTAGGTGTGCAGTTACCCTGCGATAGGACTCGTAGCGAGAGATTGGGATACGCCCTTGCTGTAGATACTGGCGGTGTTTTGCGATTCTAGCTTTTCGACATTATACTTTTTCACAGTATTTCGTTGCTGTTGTGGATATCCTTATTTGCACCATGGCTACAAAGTGGTCCGAGTCAATATTGGCCGCTCGGAATGTTCGGACATCCAGAATACCAACAGACCTACCAAACCTACCTACTTCATTCTATATTCTTGATAATTTGGCGTTCAAATCGGCCTATGCGATTTTAACATCATGTTTAGAAGATTGTTCGTATGCTTTGTCAAAGAGTTCGTCATCTTTTTTTCTGTGGAGGCGTGAGCGCATATTAGGCTGATGTTGGCGAATTTTGCCTTGACACGGATTGTCAAAAGACGTTCATTCACGTGCTAAAAGCTCAAAATTTCTTGAACAGGTGCACCGGTGTCAGCAACCCGCTACGGGGGTTAGAGCGCTGCCGTTGACGTGTTCGTAGTGCTGCTATTTTCTTTTGATCAGCACTCGCGCTGTTCACAAATTCAGCAAGCCGGGCCCGGGTGGGCGGCGACCAGTGTCCTATGACTACCTATTGGAGGTAAAATAAGCCTAATTGATGTGTAGTAACAGCTACAACATTGGGCTTTGCCAAGTTAAAGCCAGTCAGTCAGTGCCTACCCTATTTCCACAGCATCCTTCGTTAATATCATAAAACAATAAGAATATGGAACCCTTTGAGAGTGAGTCTGACTTGCACTTGGTCGGTTTGTTCTGCATACCCTGGCGCTGTAGTACTCGTTTTTTAGGACCTATCGGATTGTTTGACAGTGAACTTTTTCTCTTCTCTTCTCTTTGGTTCCTTCTTCACCATAATAATTATTCTCCTCTCACCCCTAGATGTTAATTTACTTGGGCGGCCACTTCTGCAATTATTTCTTAAGTTTGGGTTATTTTAATTACGTTTTATTATATCCCTTACGGCTGTATAGCTTTGTTTCACAATTTAAGATATTTCTTTGATTAACTTGCCACATTCAACAAGATTTAAAATAATTGTTCTTTCTGCTTCAATATGGCGGGCGCCCCAAGTTGGCGGATTACCGTTATCTTAACGACCTCCTTAGTATAGGTAGGCGTGTTTTTTTTTTGTAATCTATATAAACTTCGAAAAAGCTTTCAGAGTAAAACTAAAACTCGTAAATTATCCAGGCTAAGGTTTTGTTGTATTTTACATGGGTAAACATTCTGTTGAAACATGTTTAGCCTATACAGGCTACAAGAAAAAAACGCCTGGTGTTAAATGAAAGGGTTTGAAGAATACGAAAAGCTTAAGGACTTCATTCTATATTCAATATGACGGACGCCCCCCCAAAATGGAGGACTACTGTTATCTTTACGACCTCCTTAATATGGGTATCAAATGAAAGGGTTTGACAAGTAGAATGCGATAAGTAATTTGACATCATGATATGAAATAATGTGCAGAAATAATATACATACATATGTTTACATGTACATATACAGTGAACTCTCTCATAACCGAACACTGACGGTACCGAGAAATTTGTCCGGTTATGAGAGGTGTCCGGTTATGAGAGGTGTCCGGTTATGAGAGGTGTCCGGTTATGAGAGGTGTCCGGTTATGAGAAGTGTTCGGTTATAGGGTAAACAATTAATTGACATCAACGATACACAATTAATAGACATATGGTAAATGAATTCATTTTTATGTGATAAACACAAATTACCGAAAAATTCATATTTCTGTCTTGAAATTATAAAAATAATTTCAAGCTTAAAATTACACATATATACATATGTACACTTAACATACAAACCTATTTAAAAAGGGCAACGGGATTTATAAATGCACATAGTTCTTGGATGTTCGCGGACAAGACGCCATATGCCCTCATTGGTTAAGGAAATTAGCTTGTCATGATTGCATATGCCGTCAAAGAATTTAAGGTATGTTAGGACAAGACGGGATACCCCACGAGAAATACAGTTTCTATACTTCCATATTCCGGCATTATTTTATTCTACCAGAGACAAATTTTCACTTCACTGTGACCAGCGGCATCATTTTTATCTTTATACAAAATTTGCAAATAATAATATAAAATATCTCTCAAAATGTCGGAGATATGCGTGTGTCATTCTAGCGTTCTCCACCGAAAATTATGTGTCCGCGAGACTGCGAACGTGATAATAACGCAAGGGCACACTCCACAGCTTACATTTTTGTTTCGTTTCTTTGCAAAGTGCTAAGAAGAGGACAACAAAACAAAACCAAAAAAAAGTATGTAAATAATTTGCCATACGTAGATGTCCAGTTAAGAGAGAGCTTCTATGGCGGTTACGAAAATTGGTGTCCGTGTCCGGTTATGAGGGAGTCCGGTTATTGGAGAGTTTTTTACTTGTTGATTTGAAACTTATAAACGGCGTATTTTTACGTCAATTAGAAAATTGGCAAGTGGAAATAATGAAAAACTACTTATATATCATTATTTCCAATTGCCAATTTTCTAATTGACCTAAAAATACGTCGTTTATAATTTCAAATATAAGTGGAAACCTAGCATTACCCTCACAAGATGTAAAATATCACTAAAACTAAAACTGAAAATCTTCAAATATGAAAATATAAAAAAATCCATTTATAATGCATACAAATTCCACACAATGCAAAGAACTAAAAAGTACCGTACCGAACGCTACTTAGTGTTTGTGCTCATGTACGCAAACACTAAAATTTAAAAATAGAGTTTGCGTACGAACAACAGAACACTATTGTAGCGTACTTTTCTTAGGCCCAATACACACGGAACAACTGGAAGAAAACTGATCAGCGATGTGAATTGGCAACTATGCTCTGTTCCAATAGAATAGCCAGTACAGGTCTTAAGGGGGAACTTTTTTTTAATCAATGGTGCCTGGACATGTTTTCATGGCACTCAATTCGAAAAATTGCCACTGAAATAAAAATCAAACCACTGACTTACACACGTTTTGTTTTTGTTATTTTCATCAAATCCGCATACATCCCACCATGACCAGCCGGCCACATAATCGATGGCACACTGATTATGCGTGGCCGCCATCAACCTGCAACCATCGTGGTGCGTATGAAAATATGAACATCAAAACAGTGTTGCCATTATTAAGTCGAAGCTAATCCTTACAGATTTTTCTGTGGTTTTTGTCAAAGAGCTTTCGAATTTTGTGCTTTGAGAGCCAATAAATGAATTTGAGTATGTGAGGATGTTGCCGCTTGGTTTTTGTGTTTTTAATTTTCTTTTTTTTCTGGGGAATCAGTTAAAATGTAGCTAAACAATTTTTCGCTGTTTTTGCTTTTTAATAAAGGTTTCGTTTGCGCGAGGTAGATGTTGTGTGCGGAAAGGAGTAGTAATTTTTTTTTAGTTTTAGCTTATGTCTCGTTAACTAATCGTTTTCTCGACATGTTACATTCAAACATAAAAATACTCGATAAAAAGCCTTCTAAATCATACTAAAATTTCATTGAAATCGAGGTGGTATCCTTTTTGTACACAATTGTCTTTATAATCTATAATCTATAAATATAAAACTGAAAACCGCTGGACAGATTTCGTTGAAACTATTTTTGAAATGCTTCTTAAGTACCCGGGATGTTCACAAGCTATGTAATTTTTTGCTCAGCCTACTTGAAAAAAGTATTACAAAAAAAAGTACTTACCTGTTTTTATCCATACGATATAAATATTTACTAGTGAAATTTATCCGCATCTGGTAAATGCTTGTTCTCCAGCATTTACTTAAATTGTATGCATACGAATATCAAGTATTTACTTAAAAATTGTCTACTATGGTAAACTGGGGTACATTCGTCATCAGGGCACATTCATCAAGCCCATTTTTAATCCAGGCTATGGTTTTGTTATATTTTACATGGAAAACATATTGCTGAAACATGTTTGCTTAGCCTACCTATATAGGATAGCAAACAAAACACGATTAATATCACTTAAAACATAAATGTATTACATAAAAAATCTAAGTTTTCTTTTTACATAAACTGTTACATCTTTTTTGGAAACATTTATATGCGACCAGTTGGCCCATGCTCGCCTTGCTTCGCCTGTTTGCCAAATTTACGATATGTGGTTTATTACTTTATTGTATGGTTATTTACTTTATTGTCCTAATTTATTGTAGTGCTTCCCTGTACACAACATATTTTGTCGTGCTCTCAGGCGCATATACATATGTATGCACATTGCACAATGTTTAATTAATAGTCACATATTGGTCATTCGGAAAAAAATTAATTTTTACTTTTTGGTTCATTAAAGCTTGTTTTTAAAAATTATTTTTTATCTTTACATTATTTTATTTTCTACTTTTTAGTGGTCCTTGACATAAGGCCATGTGACATAAGGCCATATTTCAAAATATTTCGTGATATGGCCTTATGACGCTTTCATAAAGCAACGTAAAGCCATATTTCGGGGTATGGCCTTATGTCGCTTTTCGAAAGTGATTGATTCAATTTCAATCGGCCCATGAACCATCTTTAAAAGTTCAAAATTATTAAGACGTAGCATGATTTTATAACAACTGTAAATATTTACTTTTAAATAAATACAATTATGTCAATTAAGGAGAAGGAAAAATTAATTTTTAGCGCTCTCAAGAAAATATACCAGTTGTGGTATTTTTAACAATTTGTCTTTGGAGAAAATAAAACTAACAAAATTGCCCGATTTTTTTAGTTTTATTTTCTCAAATTCTCAAAAACTAAAATTTTATGAGTTTCTTTTCTTCAATTCTACTAGAATGGATAAAAAGGATTTGGATGCCTAATGGAAATCCAGAATTTTTTTTAAAACCTATATTTCCGAAAACTTTGAACTTATGTCCCAACTTCGACAAAAAAAAAAGTCCCACCACATCGGGACATACATAAGTCCCTAATTCAATTTGGGTCTTATGTCGCTGCTCCAATAAAGAAATAATATGAAACCATATGGTCTTATGTCTCAGATCTATATGGTCTTGTGTCGCTTTTGAATAGGGAAATAAAGCCATTCCCTGAAATATGGTCTTAAGTCGTTTTGTGAAAGCGTCATAATGCCATATCGTCGCATGGTCTTATGTTACGGCACCCTTTTTAGTATCTGAATTTTTTTTATACAAATTTACGTCGATACGTACATATATTAGCTTGGGTGGGTTTGATATGAGAAAGTTTACTCAGAATGTTTGAGATTCTACTCGCACTTTAATTTGATACCCATGCCATGGGGGTTGTTAAGAATAAGGGAATTCGCCATCTTGAATTTAGAATGACGTCACTAAGCTAGTCTAATTTTGCGTGTCAATCCCTGTAATATGATACCTATATTAAGGAGGTCATGCAGATAACGGTAATCCACCATATTAGATTTACAACGTAATAAAATATACTATATTGTTTGAGATTTTACTCGTCAAACTCTTCTATTTGATATCCATGTCATGTGGGTTGTGAAGAAAAAAGTAGTCCGCTATCTTGTGGCATCCACCATATTGAATTTAGAATCACAACACTTAGCTAATCGTATTCGACTTGTCAAATCCTTTCATTTCCTACCCATATTTATTTTCGACTTTTAGGCATTATCTCGCTCTAGTTCTTAGTTCTTAAAAATGTTTAGATTATTTCTAGAGATGTTATGGGTATTCAGATATCGAGCAGATGAATGTCCACGTAAAACTTGCAGCCTGGCAAAAATTAACAGAACATACATACATATATTGGCATGATAGTTGACGTATTGACAGGTCATTGCGCAATAGGCAACATGCCAGCAGGTTAGGAATCCTCGCCAATGCCTTGTGCCACATCTGCATGGATGAGGAGGAGGAGGAATCCGCCTATCACCTACTATGCAGTTGCCCGGCTCTCTCCTCATTAAGAAAAAAGATAATACTTCTTTGTAGACCTTCAAGATATTTCCTCAACGGATATCAATAACTTTCAAATACGGAAATTCATCCAACTTTCAAAATTATTCCAGGAGTATCGATAAGAATCGCCCCATGTGGCAACACAATGGACCTACTTTGGTATAAGTGAATCCTACCAAATATGGGGATAGCCACCCAATCTAACCTAACCTAACCTTGTGGTGTCTGCTCCAGCGATGGCTACCTATTCCAGGTCATCTCGTATGCTGGTGCTAAAGCCAAAAACTATTTAGATATGAGGAATCAATGGGGCCCTGGAGGCAACACCGTTTTGTCTCTACTGAACGGTGTAAATCTTCAGGAACATTAATTGTTTTTTGAAAACTTTTTTACCTTGTTAATTCTCATGTGGCATCTAGCATCGCTTAGTCATCTACCTACTCATGTAGCAACAGGTCAGGAACCATTTGGTCAAACCGTACCAGCAAAACTCTTTCTATTCAAATTGCCGACGCGAAGACATTCAAAAAGTATGAGCATGGCAAATTCGAATTCTCCCACGATTGGAGTTCCCAGCTGAAGAAAGTGCACTGGGTTGATAATTCTGTAGTAACACTTGCCTCCAATAAATACGAAGCCGAACCACTACCGTGGGTGAAACGCTACTGCCGAAAATATAAACGAGTTAACTTTGTGGAGTATCCAAACGTCGTATCTGAATATAATCGCATATGGAATGCTTATTCCACAAGAGATACGTAACTATTTTAAAAACATCAAAATATTCATTTTAGCTATCTTGTATAATTTCTTTAATTTTCATGTTTCCATACTTTTTTGACTACTTAACTGCCCAGTTCTGCGTTTGCCCAACAGGCTTGCAAACCGCGACCGAAAGGAAAGCAGATTTGAAAAGTTGTCAGAATGTTTATTTAGCCACAATCAGCATTTCCGGGAGTATTACGATTACCGGGGCGCCGAGGTTTGATAATGCCGTTTTGTACACCTCGGTGAAACAAGCACAAAATATAAAATAAAAAATTTTGATTAATCGCTTACTTTAGGAGATCTACAAAATGTGTATTACTGCTATCTATCGGAAACGACTACTTTACGAGATATAAGCTAAAAACAAAAAAAAAACTCACTCTTCGTTTCCGCACCCAACACTCATCTCGCGCAAATAGCCTTTATTATAAATCACAAAAATCAAAAAATTGTTGAGCTGTATTTTAACGAAAAACAAGAAAATGGAAAAAACAAAAGCCAAGTGGCAACACCCTCACATAATCAAATTCATTTATTGGTTTTCAAAAGCACAAAATCCCGAAGCTCTTCGACAAAAACCGAGGAAAAAGCTGTAACGATTTACCTGAACTTAGTAATGGGAACACTGTTTTTATGTTCGTATATTCATACACACAGCGATGGTTGATGGCGGCCACACGACCAAAGTATGCCATTAGCTCTGGTCGTGATGGGATGTATGCGCATTGGACGAATATTACAAAAACAAAACCTGTGTAAGTCAGTGGTTTTGTTTTTATTTCAGTGGCAATTTTTCTGATTGACTGCCAGAAATATATGTACTGGCACTAGTGTCTAAAAAAAAGCCCCCCGATAAGGCCTGTACTGACAATTTTTGTGGAACAGAGTATAGCGACACCTTGCAGCATAACCTTACTACTGGATTGGCGCTACTATAGGAATGTATATACAAAGCTATTCCTTTTATCCTTAGTCAAATCTTCATGATTTATTCAAAAATATTTTTATTACACTTTCATTTCTTCCAACTGTTTTTCTCGAAAAAGTCGTAGATCAGCATTGAAAGTTCTGTTAACCTACTTTGCCCGATTATTCTTCTGTAATATGTCTTTACTCATTTAAGTGTGGAAAACGATTTTTCAATAGATGATGTTGTTAAATGACAACTTACATACCATTCGTGCAAAAATATAACACACTGAGCTGTAGTGCCACCTAAAATAAAGTAATTGAATGTTTTCCATTGGTCCGGTGAAATACGCCTTATAGTGGAACTCTCTGTTTTCTGCTATAGAAGCGAGCTATTAATGCCAGCGTTTTGGATGTAACAACATCGGTTATCTCATCCACAATTAGCGAAAAGAAAGTTTTTTTTTTTCAGAACATCTACATATTTCTGATTGGTATTTATTGCAACAAGTTTTTTTTTCATAATGTAAGTGGCTTCTGTTCTTCCGCAGGTCACATGTTGAGCAATTTGAAAATCCAGAAAGCACTTTTTTTAAAACTTGCGGCAAAGAATCAAGGATTGATATCGACAAATGATGCACCACATAAAACGTCACCAAACAATACTCAGCGAACCCACATAGCTTGCGAAGCTTGGTTTTTCATTTTCAGCGAACACTTCTACGCTGTTTTGAAACTTTTTTTTTAAATTCTTTATTCTCAAATCTATATTTAACAAATAAAAATGGTGTGAAAAATGTATAGTAATTCATCAATTGAGAACGGTTGGGCCGATACGGCCATACATTTTTGTTCAGTTGTTCGCAATTGCCAGGAGAAGGTTTTGACGAAAGAACATTTTGGGAAAACCGGCGGGGAAAAGTCGGGAAATTGGAAAAATTTAAAAGTGAAAAAAAATCACTGTGAAATAAAGTGTAGCAACGCACGCCGGGTATCCGCTAGTTCAATACAAAAATAGTAAATGTTACTTGTTTACTTTTAGTCCAGTTGAATTAGAATTTGACAAGGAAGAAACTCCGCGCAGCAATTTTCCTTCGGAAATCGTTGGCAAAAACAGGCAGTCTACATTTCGGTTTTCGGGATTCCAACCCTGTTGCGTCATCCGCCATCTTGAATTTGAGGGTGAATTTTTGTTTATTGAATAACTCGTTAATTTTCAATTTTACACGAAAAATGGTCAGTTGTTTGGAATTAAATTTCCTACAATTTTGGTACTAATCAATTTTTCCCTAGGATGGATATTTTTCGATTTAGAAATTTAATTCCAAACAACTTTGTAATGACCATTTTTCGTGTAAAATTGAAAATTAACGAGTTATTCAATAAACTGCCGAAATGTAGACTGCCAGTGAGCCCCCCCAACGATATCCGATATCCCCATTTTTATCTAATTCGACTGGGCTATTTGTAGTTTATTCTATTGTATGTAAGGCCGACTGATTTGCTAAATTTTCCTTGCAAATCTAAAATTGTGTCAAAATGAACTAAAATCGAAAAAAAGTATCTATGTATCAAATTTTTGGACGGAAGCTAATGCCATATGTATCACATTTGATACAATTGTATCTTTGTGGCAACGCTGCATACAAGATACAACAACCACCATATATCATGCTTACCTTAACCATATCCGAACGAACACCACTCGAACATAATTTGAGTGTAAAAACGAAAACAAAACTCACCACTTTCTTGATTTCGTTCACAGCTAATTTGAAGGAATCTGCGACTTTTGTGTTTAGTGTGTGTGTACTCTTTAGTGGATACATTTCGTGTCCAAATCATTTGAACGAGTTGGTGGTCGAATGGGTGGAAAATGTAGCTGCCGGTATTTTGTTGTTGTTGTTTTGATTTAAATTGAGGGCACGAAGGGGTTGCTCGAGTTGGAAACTGAGAAATATGAATACTGCCGAATTCACTCCAACAAGGAGTAGGAGACAAGTCAAAATATTGATGCGAAAATTATTATAATTATAAATATTATCTGAAAGTTAGGCGTTCATGAACGAAATAAACAATAGGACGCCTCGCCACTGATACAGACTTCTTAGTCAATCAAAAGGGATCTACCGAGAATAGTGACTTTAATGTCTTCATTAAAATTGGGCTTCGGCACAGTATAATCTATTAACACCACTTTTTTGGGGTGCCTCTGCTGATAAATCTCCTGGAAGAGGACTCACTCGGATTTAGTTCGACTAGTGAGTAGCAAGTTAATCGACTGGCTAAGCGAGTTCTCAACCTTGAGTTTTGAAAGAGCATCTGCTTTAGCCTCCGATTTAACATTATTCAACTCACCTTCCTCTGTCTAGGAAGACGACTATTGTGTATTCTTTGCAGTGTAGGGTCTTTTCAATGGTGCGTATTAGGGAATGCAGTGCAGTTTCCACTGATTTGCCGTTAGGAAGGATAAAGCTTATGGTAGATATCTTTGTCGTGCTCTATTGGAACTTCTGTTACACAGCCCATAAACGTAGATAATATCTGCATATTCTTGGTTTGTATAAGATGGTATTTGAAACACCGTTTATAAAAAATCTCTTGCGTCGACTTCAAAAATTAAACTGATAAATTAAATTTTGTTTTCCAATCTTGCACCATTTTTCTTAGGTTAATTTTACAACTAGGCGCATATAAAAATTGTATGGACATTACGGTTTTGACGGGTATTCTAATAAATGAGCATGCTTCAAAACCTTCGTACATACTTATCATAGATTTAAGCATATATTTCAGAATACTTATAGGTAAAAAAAGGAAACAAAATTAGACCGGTATGTTTATTAACTACGCATTTTTTTGTAGAAAAGCGACCTGTGGCCTATTTCACCAACTTACAAATTGTAATTTACAAGCACTTTTTCAAGAAATTTGTAGAAAAATCGATTTATTCTTTTTCACACAATATTTGTGCTACAAAATTGTAGTTGTAGTTTACAAAGGGAAATTTGTAGAAATTTCATTATTTCCGTTTCACCAAAAGTTAATTTTCTTTGTTGCTAACAAGTACAAAATTGTTAAAATTCATATTTTTTTGTAACTTTGTGTTTCACGAAATCAAGAAATTTTACAAATTTGTTCAATTGCTGAACATTTCTTACAAGAAAAAGATCGTGTGTCGATTTAATAACAATTTGTATTTTTCGAAAAAAATCGCATTTCAAACCTAAAAATGAAGGCATAGTAGCACCGATAGTGATATAAGTGATATAAGGTTTTGTGCTTAGTAGACAAAGAAAAATATATCGTCCGCGAATTAACTATGAAATTGCAGATTCTATTGTTTTCAACGAAAAGTTTCGGTTAAAACCAGTTAAGGCTGAGGAAATAATAAGATAAATTGGACCTAGGATTGCAAATGAGTCTGAAAAAATCTTTTCACTGACACCGACACAGCAGTTTTTTCTTATTATTAAACCAGTGATACAAATTTTGTTCTGTTTATTCATTTTTGTCCTTGATGTTATCAGTTAGCGTCAACCCACACTGAATAGGACAAAACTGTTTAGACACACATATTTGAAAAAAGCAAAACAAAGCAGACTAACGCAAACGATTTTTCTTGACTGCCTAAGTCTAATATCGCACGTGTATTTATGGGACTACGAACATTGAAATAAGCAAAAAATTATTTTAAGCAAAACAGTCAAGTAAGGTGTCTGAGAAGACATTTTAGGCATAAAAAGGCGAAAAATACATGAAATAAACAAAATTGTGCGATGACTTATCGGAATTAATGCTTTATTCATTCAATGTCGGTAAAGCCAAGTGTAGTGTAGTATCGAATCGAGATGTGTGACGATGAAAAGCAATTATTTTTTGACTGAAATTCGGGTAGCGATATATAGGTAATAATTTTAAATTAAAAGAACATAGCGATAAACGAATTATGTACTGACAAATTATGGTCAGAAATTGCTGCGTTACGTTTTTTTATGATAACTTATTGTATTTAACATTTTTATTATGTATGTACAGATGTACATTATGTACATAGTCCATAGTACATGAGGTACATTAGATAACACTATCAATATTTATATTGCCATGGAACTGATCCGTTAGTTGAATTGAAATACTTCGTGAATTCTCTTCGTATATCAATTACAATGCTTGTTGGACGATTTGAAATTACTACTACTACAATCAGCTCGACGTGTTGTTATTGAAAGTTCATGTAATTCGTTGTGAAAATCCGTATATTTTCCATTTTTCATTATTATAAAATTGTGACGAACGCAGGATGTCATATTTATAATATCCACTTTGTCTGGAGCTACCAACATAACTTTTTCCAAAATCCTAAATCTTTTTGTAATAATACCAAATGCACACCACCAATCTTCTTGCTCTCGATAAACGGTAATTAAAAACTGTTCAAATTAGAACGATTGGCACAGCTGTAAGCTTGTATTCTTTGCTCTTCAGTAAGAGAAAACTAATAAATGAAGCAAAACAAAAATGTGTTTTTTGACGTGCTTTATTTGATGTGGGCTTTTTTGTTTTGTTTGTCTCTGCTTTATTTGATATGGTTTCACCCTTAGATAGCTTACACATTTGTGAACAACAGTTGTTGCTTACAACTTTGCAGAGTAAATGGTGAAACGGCTTTTTTTTGTATTTGTAAATAACAAATACAATTTCCTTTAATTTTTTTCTCTTTTTAACAAATTTGTTGGAATTAAGTTTGTAGTTTGTGAAACAGAAAATCAGTAAACAAATTTGTGAATGTAATCAACAAATACAAATTTGTAATTGTACTTGTAATTTGGTGAAATAGGCCACTGAAAGTCAAAAATTTGCATGGGCAAGACAAATGAAACTGATTTAAAAATAAAATATCTACAAAACCAAAAAAAGGTATTAATCTTATTTAAACGCAGTTAAAAGAGTATTATTTTTTCTAAAATTGAAACTCTATATAAAGGTTCTTTAGTAAGTGTTAGCGACGATATTTGCGTTGACATGGGGCAAGGTAGGCATTTTCTAAAATGTTCGATAAATGATGTCCACATTGGAGATAGACCCTTGCTGTAGAACGATTATTTTCTTAGATTATACCCAAAAATTAATTTCCCAGTTTTGAAACTTAGCTTGAAAACACCCTGTATATATTCTAGATAGGCGAAAATGTGTGAATTATTTTATGATACCCCTCCGTTGAAAATGATACCCAAAAACTTCAAATTCTGATACTCTTGAAAATTGGAAAACGACAGCACTGTTTGGGAATGTAAGTATTGCTTATACAACTTATAAATGTATTTTTCAGCCAAGGCATTATGATGTCTGTGGCAGACTGGAATTCAGCAGGTATTATACCGTCAGGTCCCACAGATGTGTCTAGTTTGCCCAAAGCAACTTGTCTTTTGTTATCAGACCGGCTATGTAATTTTGTATGGGTTGTGCAGGTTGCGTATTATTAGGCAAACTACTGTGTGGAGATGAGGAAATTCCGGGGAAATGTGTATCCAATAGATAATAGAAGATCTATTGTGTTTCTTCGCTTGAAGATGTCTAATAGCAATCTGATTTCATTAGATAGCTAGGAATATTTGGACAGGAGGAGCGTATTTTTCGGAGCCTATATGCTTTCGAGCAATTCTCAATGTTATTACAAAAAAGTCTCCAAGATTTGCGCTTAGCTTACCTTATAATGTTTTTCAATTCTGCGAGGGTTTTTTCATATGAGATCCAATCTAGAGGGTTATTTGTAAATTTTGCTCTGTTGAATAACTATCTGCAGCATTTTCTTGTGTTGTTGATTTCAGTATTTCACCATGGTGGTTTAGTTTCCCCCTTTGGTCTTACTAGGGGGCATGTGCGCTTTGTTGCAGGCGGATGTAAGTTATTTCACCACGCAGTCAAGCTCTAGTGTGCTGCTTGGGGCAGGGGGTGATGGTGACGGGGTCTCTGAGTGTCTCTATACTTAGGCCAGTCGGTTCTCCGGTAGTTCCGAAAATCCGGTTAAGTTGGGCGTTAGGGGATATGATCGTCTAGCGAGAATTGAATATTATATCGGTGGTGGTTGTGAATCATAGGGTATGTATGTCAGTATGCAGGCTCTTGGCTTACCTTCATTCCTATTGTGAATATAATTAGGATTCTTGAGTCCAGGTATCGAGTTACCAGTTCTTGGATCAAAACGACGTCTTTTCCCAGTTGTTAAAGGTAGAGAGGAAGGGAAACGGAGGCCGTTTTTAGAGTGGTATATAGATTAATCTATACTAATCGCAGCATTGTTCTACAATTAGATGAGGAAATCGCCACCACTGATGAGTTTGAAGCTAAAAGCTCGTCGGTACTTGTAGGGCCGCATGTGGGGGTTCATCCACAGAAGGGGAGTGAGATTATGAGGGTGGTGGAGGTACCGGCTTCAAGGCAGTCGACTCCGCAGCCGCACTGGTTGGGTTGCTGTGCTGTGACGCCTGTGACCTTGAGGGTAGCTCCGAAGCGGATGCGAGGTGACTGGGTTAGGCTTGGATTATTTTCTGAGCAAACAGTACAGTTTCCTATGTTTGGTTTAAAACTTTTACTTTACTTACTTACTTACTTTATTTCAACTTGCGTCGAATGTCATTCCGAGATATATTGCCTCATTTCAGTCAGTATCAGTCGTCATCAGAAGTGCTCTGCGAATTTTACAACAATTTATTGAAGAAAGGGTTTGCCTTAAATTTTGTGTTGCAAACGAAATTTCTTGTGCCGAATCGTTAAAATTGTTCATCAAGGCCTTTGGTGACTCGTATCTCGTATATGTCTAAAACACAGGCAAAGGAGTAGTATAAATCGTTCAAAGTGGGGCGAGAAGTGGTCGAAATTCGTGGATTTTGCATGATGACAATGATCATAAAAAAATTGCAACTAAATTTATCCAGTTATCGATTTAGAGATGATGGAACAATTGCAATGCATATATGTTAGCACGAAGCAATCCCAATCACGCATGTACCGCATACACGTATACCCGCTGCTGTATTTTCGGTGGCAATGGTCTCCACTGATCGCTGTCGCGAAAGCATACAAACAATAATTCTTTACGTTATTACTTTTCTCACAGAAAATGTACAAAGAAGATATAAACATTTTGAAATTTAATCGTCGTCACATTGGACAATGACAACAAACTAATGCGATTTAATGTCAAAAATTGACTACACGTCTGTTTCACATGCGTTGCTGTTGCACATCTGTTTCAGGCTTAACCGAACACAGAGTCAAACCGTGGGTGCCAGGCCGTGGCGTAATGGTTAGTACGTTGGACTACTACGCATTTGTCCCAGAAAACACCCAAACGTTTTTTCATGGTGCCACCTCTTCCGAATGTCTGATAAGCATACAAGAGTGTAATTTGTCGTGCAGAGCTTCTCAACTCTCCGTTCGGAGATGGTGAAAACGGTAGGACCCTTTTATTCGTGAAAAAATATTACACGCTTATACAAATATTTGAGAGAAGCTACACCGCCATCCAGTGGTGCTGTAGTGGCATAGTTCTTCAGCCTCTTTTTTTTTATAATTCTCTATTTGATGTTAATTGCGTTGATGGGACATGGTTTAAACAAATTTGTCCGGACAATTTTTTATAAAATAAAGAGGTACAATTTGTTCCGCAATGATAGAATTACGAACACGACTGCTGGTGGCGTTGCTATATGTTATACTGTAAGGCTTCTCTTAACTGCAAAGTCGTTGGTAAATTACTTAAGGGGGGCAATCCCTTTAGAACGTTTCAAAATATGTAATTTTTTAAAAGTGTTTTTAAAGGTGATAAAATAATTTAATCATTTTGAAGTTGTAACATCATTTTATTCGAACTATGAAAATATGAAAACAATTTTTTTTCTTTCACAAAATGGCGGCTCCGTTCAATTTCTCTTCAGGTGTCCTTGACGCGAGGTCCAAAAGTGCTACATTTGTCAGTCTTTCTCTATTTATCTTTTTAAAAAAAAAAAAAAATTTTCTATTTCTGACATATGTATGCATGGAAGGATAAACCTATAAAATAGTTTATTTCAATGAATTTTTTCAAACTAGGTTTATCCTTCCGGTAAAGATATAGCGAAAAGCCCCACATTTCAGCCAAATTGATCAATAACTTTTTAAGTTACAGCACGAGCAGTTTTTGAAAATACGGATTCGAGATAATCGCGTTTAAAATTTCACTTTACCTTATGCAGAACACTATATGCGCTTGACTATATGTGCGATAACTCTGTAAATATTTAATATTTTGATTTTTCCTCGGGTCAATGCATTCTCAATACATTATATTTTAATTGATTTATTTAAATTTCTAAAGGGATTGTCCCCTTAAGGGGGTATTCTAGTTTTGAAAAAAAAAATCATTTTTGTTTACATATATTTAAAGATAAGACCTTCAAAGATATATCCTCCGAATGTCTCCTGAATTATCCTACAGAAAGTCTCTTATACACCATGCATTCTCAGAAAGTCATTATGTGAAGGTCATTGTAACGTATTTCTTTAAACGCGTTTTTCTCGAAATTACTTTTTCCAACACGTCTGACGCGATTTCTCATGTTCTAATGATTAACTTGAAATTTGGCGTGGAAGTTCTTTAAACATGTATCCTTCTATCGTTGGAACTATAATTATGTAAAAATTTTGTTTTGTACTTTTTTTAAAAAATTCAACAAAAAGTTGTTCAAACAGCCGCCATTTTGTGAAAAAAACTCCTGTTTTTTTTTCCGTAATTCAGACGATAGCGACATTCTTACTTTTAATTGCTTTTTTTTCACACTTTGACTTATACTGATCGCTCTTTTATATGAAGAGCAAATCCATGCACCATGAGCAAAAACATGTACATACCATATATGTAAAATAATTTTCGGCAGAATACACACGGATCAACCTGAAAAAAAAAAACTGATTAGCGATTCGAATTGGCAACTAGTTTGCTTTGAGTCGTACCCTGTGTAAACAAATGGGACGCCGCACATGACGCAACTGGTTGAAAGCTGTTTGTAACCAGTCGGCTATTGATTTGCTTGTCGGGTTGCATATTGATTTCAGTTTCTAGTTTGTTGGATATGAGCACTGTAAGGCAGTGGAAGCCGTTAACAGATCCTTACAGGATATACGACAAAATGATAGACCGATGGGCGGCATTACAATGCTATTTTGCGAAAACATTAGGCAAACGTTATCAGTAGAGCCACGAGGCAGAGAAGCTGACGAAGTTAACGCTTGTCTGAAGAAGGCAAGTCTCTGGTGCAGTGTTACTCAAATGTACTTGACCGTCAATCCAATCGCACAATATTTCTCTGATTTGTTACTTAAAATTGGTGGAGGAACGGTTTCGGAAGAAAATGGCAAAGTAAATTTATCACATTATTTGTGCCAAACAGTGTCTTATACCGAAGAACTTATCTCATCTGTTTACGGTGATACATCGCAACTAACAAACCGTGAGAATTCTTGGATTTCTGAGCGACCTATTTTGTCGCCCCGGAATGATCAAGCTGCAGCAATTAATAGCGAGATATTGGCATGTGTTGGTGGTCAAAATGCAGAATACATTTCAATCAACCGTTCATTTCATACATTTTTAATGCATTTTTGTTAATATAATTCATTCGACCTTACATGCTATTAATAAATTAACTTAACGAAACTTAATTAACTTACTGGCCCTACACGGGCACTCTAAGCTAAACTTAACACTTAACCTATGTCTTTCGACGTCATTTAACAACTTATTTTAATACAATATTAACAAACTATTTGAGAACTAAGAAAAAGCGTTTAAGTTTAAAAAATTAGTGTCTGAACTTTTTTTTATCTTATACATAAAACTTTAAATCTACCTTAAAATAAAATAAATCTTTACCTAACTTAATCTAGGTACCTACGTACTAATACGTATTTTTTTTTTTGTGTAACCCAGTGCTGTGCTCTTTTTTTTTTTTTTTTTTATTATTACATTTTTAATCATATTAACACCGTAAAGCCTAACATACATCTACCTACACCTATCTTAGCCTACGTAAGCCGGCCAATGCTATGCAGGCCCACTTTACCCTATTAATTAAGGGCTACCCCGGATCGAAGGGAATCGTCGAATAAGCTTCCTCCCTGGGTGCTAGCCACCAGAATTTCTGGTGCTGCCGAACAACGTCCCTACGGTCGCGATTTGATACCGCTGTACTGATCCGAAGACGCTCTGCATTGCTGTGGACGACGTTGAGTTGCCTATCCGCAGCTGTCCGGGCAATGTGGAAGATTAGCGGCACCAACCAGTGTGAGAAAGCTCTTGGAGAAATACAGTCTTCTAATTTCGAGAAGTATTGGACATTCTGCAAGGAAGTGGAAAATGCCTTCAGCCACGTTTAAATTACAGAGGCTTCAAGTTGTTCGAAGATCCTGTCTGTGCGGTATAAGATTTAGGCCCAAAGTCTCAGTTCTGATTTTGAAGATTGTGTTGTCAATTCATTACTGAAATAGTTGTGAGTGGTCAGTGAATGATTTAGCATTCTATATAGGGTTATAGATACGGACGTTTGCGCCCTGTTAAGGCAGTTTTCATAGAAACGTTCATCTATTTGAGCTATGCACTGGTAAAATTTGTTTTGCCATTCATTGACATTTTCTAGTGTTAGATTTAGTTCAACATGATATTCTGCTGCAAGATCGATCCAGTCACTAAAAGGCGTTAATTTACAGCGAAAAGCATATCTTAGTAATTGGTTCTGGAGATTGGTGCTATGACGGGTAGGAAGTTTAAATATGCGTTTAAAGAAAAAACGTTGTAAACTTTCTAATTGTTCGATTTTTTTAAATCCGAAGATTTGATTTGCATAGCAGAGACAAGCGTTAATAGTGGCATTGAAAATCTTAAATTTGGATGCAGTATCCACATTTTTGTTGCAATAACATTTTGGCCATGTTTTTTTGCCTTAATTATTTTATCTTCCACATGTAGACGCAAGTCAGCATTGTGGGTTAGTAGAAAAGAAAACCTAGATATTTAAACTTGCTGACGACCTCAATTGGTTGAGTGCTGGAAAATCATGATTTTCGACTTTGCAGTGTTGACTTGCAAGTCCCAGCTTTCGCAGTACTGCTTTAGTTTATTAATCTGCAGCTGCAGCGTATGTGGGTTATCTGTAAGGATAACGAGGTCATCAGCATAAAGCAGGACTTTGACCAGGACGTCACCGATAACAACACCACCAGGCAAGTATTCATGCACATCATCAATAAAAAGTGAGAAAAGAACGGGGCTGAGAACGCATCCTTGAGGGACGCCAGTCTCTGTCACAAAAAAATTGGACATCTCATTTCCGTTCCAAACAGAAGCTGAAGTATTTGTAATCAGTTTCTTATAGATTCTAAGGAACTTTGTTGAGATACCTATTAAACTTAACATATAAATAAGTGAGCTTCTGTTAACGGTGTCAAAAGCCGCCTTAAAATCAACAAAAAAAAGCATATAGCTTTCTATTTCTTGCTATAAATTTCTTAACTATTGTATCTAAGGCAAAGATTTGGTAAACCGTCGAAAGTCCAGCTCGAAATCCCCCTTGAAAGACACTAAGCCGATTATTACTTTCAACCCAGCTTATTAAACGTTGATATAGAATCTGAGCGAAAATGTTTCTCCAGCTACAGAAAATTGATATGCCCCTGTAATTTTCGGCTAGGGCACTATCACCCTTTTTGAAAATTGAGAAAATCAAGGACTTAAGAAAGAGTTCTGGAACGTCTTCATTTACGAAAACTTAATTAAAGAAAACTAAAAGGGAATCCAGAAAATTTGAGGTACCATATTTAAAGAACTCAACTGGAATCCCATCTAGTCCAGGGGCTTATTATTCTTCATATTTCGTAGCGCGGTTTCTAACTCAGCCAGAACAATAGGTGTATCCAGTTCGTTTACTGTGACATCAGGCTTTTTGTTTGCAGTGCCCGTGTTGTATAGAACCTCATTGGGAATCTTTTCCATTAAGCTAGCTCCCACGGTGAACCACACGGGACAACGAAAAGCAAGCATTGGCCGGATGAGGGCGGTATAGCAGATTACCTTCACCGCTGCATCGAGTTGGCTGCTATAAAACAGTCCCTTTGTGAGGGCAAAAGCGTATCTGGCTCTGGCCAGAGCAGCATCTATATGTTTGTTAAAATACAGATATCTGACTACACTTTGACGCGCCAATGGTTGCCCGTGCTCTCCACCGATCGAGAACTTTCGCCAATTCCTTTTAGTGTCCGATGAGGAACGTCATAAACAGAATGGTTTCCGACTTCTGAAAGTTGATCTTCAACTTCCAGTCGTCGCAATAACGCTAGATTAAATCGAAGTCATGCTGCAAGAGAATTGCAATGACCTCGATTTAAGGTCCTGATCTGTACGCGATCAAGTCGTCTGCGTACACTTGCGTTAAGGCAGGCAGAAGCGCGTAGATCTGGTCCACCCGTATCGCCTGCCCTTGTATCTGGTCATAAGGTCAGCCTCAGCCTGAGGTGCTCTTGGCACATGGGCCTATGGAGCTACCTTTGGAGGTTGCTGTACCGTATCTCCCCGGCCTGACACCATTTGGGCGTAGGTCCTTTGGGAAATGACGGTTTGAGTTTGAGTTGGACCGGATGGACGTTTCACTTCCACTTTCTTTTCCGAACCAGAGTTTCTTTCATGAGTTTGAGTTGGACCGGATGGACGTTTCACTTCCACTTTCTTTTCCGAACCAGAGTTTTTTTCATGCTCTGGAACTTAGGGCAGCCCCGATAGTGAGTGTCCCGAGTTCCTGCACAATACGCAAGTGAGCTGGCTCTTATCTGATACCCCATCTTTACCCAGAGAACATTCTTCGGCTGGGCGGTCCTTACTGCATCTCACGCATCGAAGCTGCATTTCGCAGTTCGACGCGTCGTGTCCTAACCTTTGGCAGCGAGCGCATTGTCATATGCTTTCGTTCCGTTTAATTTTTCCCACCTTACAACCTGGAAGTCTAGGACCTTAATACTCCTTAAACCATCCAGTTTGCTGTTGGGCGAAAGTTGGACCCGGAAGAGCGGTAGTTTCCGTTTCTCCCTTTTGGCCCTTGCTGTGGTGAACGGCATACGAAGTGGAGATCGTCGCGCTCATTCATCTTCAGTAATTGCAGAATTTCCGTCGGTTCAGTAGACGGTTCCATTCCCCTGAGGAGCATTTCTTGCAACCTCTCACCCTTCGGTGTAAAGAAGAAGAACTCCGTCGTCGATTCCCTGAGCAATTTTTGAATTGTATGATACTGTTCCTCTGTATTACAGTGTATAGCATGTCTATCTAAACTAACGGCCGATTTCTTGACAGAGTACTAGCCCTAATACTGGGGTTTAGACCAAATGCTAGTGCTCAAATCGGTACTAAGTCATTTCTTCACCAGGTACTAACTGCCTAGCTCCCTGAATTTGGTACCGAGTACTAGCTAATACTTGGTACCAGCTGGACCCTCCAAATTGCCGGACTAGTAGCGTAAATACCTGAAAAAGTTAATTTTATTTCTCCACAATAAAAATAGTACTCGATTTTGATATTTTTTGACTGTCCTTCTATATTTGTTATTAATTTGTGTTTTTCGTGTACTATCAATGTACTGGATTTAATTTTTGGCGGTGAAAATTTATTTCGCGATTTCGATGACATCGAAAACGATGAAGGAATCGAAGTTCGTGGATTTAACCGCCGCATCTACAGTAAATAATTGGGACGATGTGGATTTTTTTCGGCGTTTTCGGGTGTCGAAAACTACATTTCACTTCGTTCTCACATTGGAAGTGGACGAATTGCAGTACCCACACCCATGGTAAAAAAAAGGAATTCTATGCTATTTCAGTTGTATTCATTTGTTTCATTTCCACCTTAAATCCAAAAGAAATTAATTTTTGGATTAAAACATCATGTTGTACACGATCAAACGCTTTGGAAAAATCTGTGAAAATATTATCGACTTGACCACAGTTTTCCATACTTTGAAGACAAAAATTACTAGAAATTGGTAAGTTAGTGGTGGTCGATCTTCCACTTACAAAGCCATTTTGAAATACTGATATGTGATTTCGTACGATTGAGTAGATGGATTTCTTGACAACAGCTTCAAAAACGTTCGATATAAACTGCAACTTCGCTATAGGCCTATAATTCTCAACCAGAAATAATGGACGAACCTTATCTGGGGCACAGCTATCGCTTTCTGACTAGAGAGCTCTAGAAGAATGTTTTCCTCCGATAGACTTAAGAACCCAAATCAAGATAAAGCTCGCCATTGCATGGAGAGTAATATGCTGTCGATTCGGCAACAAAATTTG
This sequence comes from Brachyopa scutellaris, assembly GCA_949775065.1. Classification (NCBI taxonomy): domain Eukaryota; kingdom Metazoa; phylum Arthropoda; class Insecta; order Diptera; family Syrphidae; genus Brachyopa; species Brachyopa scutellaris. The sequence goes on from OX459113.1 coordinate 70,585,097, forward strand.
ATTGGAAAAATGAAGCAAACGTATTATTACAAATGTCAGTCAAGTCAGTACTAGCGGATCCCTTGAATTTCATTATACAGGGTATGCCAAGTGACTTATTTTTTGCATTAATAAATTTCTAAAACGCTTTGGAGTTATTTTTTATTTTCGATTCTAAGGAGAAAACATATTGCCGATAAAGAATTTTTTTTTTAGAATTCATATTTTTTTCTAGGACGACAAAACTGACTATAGAATGATGAAACTAATAAACTTTTCCGGTACATTCCGTACATGGCCTTTTTTAAATTGCATAAGCGTTTATTGAACCAAACTTTGTATCCTGCGAGTAGGTACAAATCTAGAAAGCACAACCTCAATTATACTCAGTTTAGAACAAAATAATAAAAAAAAAATGACAGAAAACGGCCGAAATTATATAAAAATTGAATTTCAGAAGTCAAAATAGTGTCAAAATCGCTTTTATACCAGTTTAGACGTATTAGGATGCTAATACGGCTGCGTGAACTTAGTACCGGTACTAGCAATGTGAAGAAATGCACAAGTACTAGCTTTGCGTTGATAACGAGTACAAGAGAATAGCGATAGCTCCAGAGCTAGCTGGTTCGGGTACTAGACAGACTTAGTACTAATGTGAAGAAATCAGCCGTAAGTCGCTTTATATAAAAATTATTGCCTATGGCCGACTTATAGTACATAGGTCTATGGTGTCCTTTAGGTCGATTTTGTAGGTGTTAATTGGCGGTACCTTAGAACTGCTTGTCTTTAGTTGCTGTTGTTGTTGTTGCTGCGGCTGTTTCTGTTGCTGTGGTTGATGTTGTTGTTGCTGCTGCTTCTGCTGCGGTTGATGTTCCTGCTGCTGCGATTGTTGTTGTTGTTGCCGCTTAGCCTGTTGTTGCGGCGTAGCCTGCTGTTGCTACTTTGGTTGTTGTTGTTGTTGTGGCTGCTTTTGTTGCTGGCCAACTGATTGGAGCTCTAGCTGCCGCTCATTCTCCCTTCTTGCCATTTGTTTGGCTTTGATGGCAGATACTCGTTCCTGCAGCTGTCTAATGCTGCTGCTGAGTATTTTGAGATCGTCGTCCTCGTTCTCTGATTCATCGGAGGCCATCAGTGAGGCGAAGCTATTACTGTCGCCCGTATACCTCCCTTCCCCACCGACGGAGACGTATGGGTAATCATCACGGTTGTCAGCAGACCTCAGATGAGTTTCTTCGTTTGGTGCTGTGGTTGTTGATGACCTCCCGACCGGATTCGAACTGGAGTTCCCCGCGTCTCGGGTAACTGATACTTCTACTGCGCTACGCTGGCGCTTATTAAACACTGTCTAAACTTATCACTTGAAATTCACTGATAACAAAATGAAGAAGTCGAAACACGTCTCTCTCCAGTGAGGGTCTGTGAACGACTGTTATCTAATCGTGTGGGACGAATGCACTATGGCACACCGTGGCCGTTGCGAGAAGTAAGGCTTGGTTCTGTATAGTACTGCTGACGCCGTATATATGTACATATATATATACGCGTCAAATTGACGTAGATAATGCTTCTAGGGTTAAAGACAAAAGTTTTGAAAAAAAAAATAAAAATTATTAAGCAAAAGTTTTAAGTAAAAAAGTAGAGCAACAAATTTTCATAATTTTGAGTTTAAGGAGTTATAGCTTTTTTGTGGCTGCATAAAATTAAACAAATCTTAGACACTTTTTATGCGCTACTAAATTACCTCTTGAAGAAATACAAAATTGTTCTTGTGGCTATAATAGTTCATAAGAAATATCATTTAAAGTGGTTATATCTCCAAATCGAAAGTGCCCCACTTTGAGGGGCTATAACTTGGAGGGAGGTGAAATTAGACCCCCCTGCCGTACGATTTTTTGTTCGCTAGAACTTCGGGAATCTCCAGTTAACGGATTATATCTCTTAACTGAGACACCCTGTATTATAATGCTATTGTTCAGGTTTTGAGCGTCTTTAATCTTTAATATTCGCTTTTAATTATTATCTACTTTCAATAAAATTATAATGGAAATTATAGCAGAAGTCGGAACTTTGAGCGGGCCAATCTTAAACATCAGTTTTATTATCCGTAAGCCATTGGTTCACAGTTCGTGAAGTATGCTTATGATCATTTTAGTGTTGGAAAACATAAGTTTAGTGTTGGAAACATAAGCATATTTTCGAAACAATAGCGTTCCATTGTATTTTCTAGTATGCCTCTAAAAAGGTTTTAATCTATTCGACCACTTATACACACTAATGGAGCCATACCGAACCAATATAATACACCCCAAACCAAAGGTGTACTTAGGATGCAATTCTTTGTTTGGAGGACCCCTGACATACACATTACCAACGGATCTAAACAAGATTAACTCGGGTTCGTTGCTCCAAAGCACTTTTTCCCGGAATCCGAATGGTTTTCGGATATGCAATTTCGCAAAATCAAGTCTTTTCTTTATGTTCTTCATTGACACATGCGGTTTGTTGCGGGTTATGCATCCACGGAGATTATGGTTTAGAAGGCGACGCCTAATGGTCCTAGCTGATAGTTCTTGGTGAATTTGAGGTTCAACAATCTCCCTAATTTTCGTAGACATGAGAATAGTATTGGCCTTTCTTGCTCGTCAAATCAACCTGTCTTCCTTTGGAGTAGTTTTATGTTCAGTCTCCTTTCTTTTGGGGGTTTCAAAACTTCCGATCTTCTTAAAGACTTGTATTGCTCCGAAAACAGGCTTCTTTGAGCAACTTAACCTTTTCGCTATTGACGCTTTCGACATCTTTTCATTTTAATAGTTCTGGACTATTAGGTTCTTTAGTAAGTGTTAGCGACGATATTTGCGTTGACATGGGGCAAGGTAGGCATTTTCTAAAATGTTCGATAAATGATGTCCACATTGGAGATAGACCCTTGCTGTAGAACGATTATTTTCTTAGATTATACCCAAAAATTAATTTCCCAGTTTTGAAACTTAGCTTGAAAACACCCTGTATATATTCTAGATAGGCGAAAATGTGTGAATTATTTTATGATACCCCTCCGTTGAAAATGATACCCAAAAACTTCAAATTCTGATACTCTTGAAAATTGGAAAACGACAGCACTGTTTGGGAATGTAAGTATTGCTTATACAACTTATAAATGTATTTTTCAGCCAAGGCATTATGATGTCTGTGGCAGACTGGAATTCAGCAGGTATTATACCGTCAGGTCCCACAGATGTGTCTAGTTTGCCCAAAGCAACTTGTCTTTTGTTATCAGACCGGCTATGTAATTTTGTATGGGTTGTGCAGGTTGCGTATTATTAGGCAAACTACTGTGTGGAGATGAGGAAATTCCGGGGAAATGTGTATCCAATAGATAATAGAAGATCTATTGTGTTTCTTCGCTTGAAGATGTCTAATAGCAATCTGATTTCATTAGATAGCTAGGAATATTTGGACAGGAGGAGCGTATTTTTCGGAGCCTATATGCTTTCGAGCAATTCTCAATGTTATTACAAAAAAGTCTCCAAGATTTGCGCTTAGCTTACCTTATAATGTTTTTCAATTCTGCGAGGGTTTTTTCATATGAGATCCAATCTAGAGGGTTATTTGTAAATTTTGCTCTGTTGAATAACTATCTGCAGCATTTTCTTGTGTTGTTGATTTCAGTATTTCACCATGGTGGTTTAGTTTCCCCCTTTGGTCTTACTAGGGGGCATGTGCGCTTTGTTGCAGGCGGATGTAAGTTATTTCACCACGCAGTCAAGCTCTAGTGTGCTGCTTGGGGCAGGGGGTGATGGTGACGGGGTCTCTGAGTGTCTCTATACTTAGGCCAGTCGGTTCTCCGGTAGTTCCGAAAATCCGGTTAAGTTGGGCGTTAGGGGATATGATCGTCTAGCGAGAATTGAATATTATATCGGTGGTGGTTGTGAATCATAGGGTATGTATGTCAGTATGCAGGCTCTTGGCTTACCTTCATTCCTATTGTGAATATAATTAGGATTCTTGAGTCCAGGTATCGAGTTACCAGTTCTTGGATCAAAACGACGTCTTTTCCCAGTTGTTAAAGGTAGAGAGGAAGGGAAACGGAGGCCGTTTTTAGAGTGGTATATAGATTAATCTATACTAATCGCAGCATTGTTCTACAATTAGATGAGGAAATCGCCACCACTGATGAGTTTGAAGCTAAAAGCTCGTCGGTACTTGTAGGGCCGCATGTGGGGGTTCATCCACAGAAGGGGAGTGAGATTATGAGGGTGGTGGAGGTACCGGCTTCAAGGCAGTCGACTCCGCAGCCGCACTGGTTGGGTTGCTGTGCTGTGACGCCTGTGACCTTGAGGGTAGCTCCGAAGCGGATGCGAGGTGACTGGGTTAGGCTTGGATTATTTTCTGAGCAAACAGTACAGTTTCCTATGTTTGGTTTAAAACTTTTACTTTACTTACTTACTTACTTACTTTATTTCAACTTGCGTCGAATGTCATTCCGAGATATATTGCCTCATTTCAGTCAGTATCAGTCGTCATCAGAAGTGCTCTGCGAATTTTACAACAATTTATTGAAGAAAGGGTTTGCCTTAAATTTTGTGTTGCAAACGAAATTTCTTGTGCCGAATCGTTAAAATTGTTCATCAAGGCCTTTGGTGACTCGTATCTCGTATATGTCTAAAACACAGGCAAAGGAGTAGTATAAATCGTTCAAAGTGGGGCGAGAAGTGGTCGAAATTCGTGGATTTTGCATGATGACAATGATCATAAAAAAATTGCAACTAAATTTATCCAGTTATCGATTTAGAGATGATGGAACAATTGCAATGCATATATGTTAGCACGAAGCAATCCCAATCACGCATGTACCGCATACACGTATACCCGCTGCTGTATTTTCGGTGGCAATGGTCTCCACTGATCGCTGTCGCGAAAGCATACAAACAATAATTCTTTACGTTATTACTTTTCTCACAGAAAATGTACAAAGAAGATATAAACATTTTGAAATTTAATCGTCGTCACATTGGACAATGACAACAAACTAATGCGATTTAATGTCAAAAATTGACTACACGTCTGTTTCACATGCGTTGCTGTTGCACATCTGTTTCAGGCTTAACCGAACACAGAGTCAAACCGTGGGTGCCAGGCCGTGGCGTAATGGTTAGTACGTTGGACTACTACGCATTTGTCCCAGAAAACACCCAAACGTTTTTTCATGGTGCCACCTCTTCCGAATGTCTGATAAGCATACAAGAGTGTAATTTGTCGTGCAGAGCTTCTCAACTCTCCGTTCGGAGATGGTGAAAACGGTAGGACCCTTTTATTCGTGAAAAAATATTACACGCTTATACAAATATTTGAGAGAAGCTACACCGCCATCCAGTGGTGCTGTAGTGGCATAGTTCTTCAGCCTCTTTTTTTTTATAATTCTCTATTTGATGTTAATTGCGTTGATGGGACATGGTTTAAACAAATTTGTCCGGACAATTTTTTATAAAATAAAGAGGTACAATTTGTTCCGCAATGATAGAATTACGAACACGACTGCTGGTGGCGTTGCTATATGTTATACTGTAAGGCTTCTCTTAACTGCAAAGTCGTTGGTAAATTACTTAAGGGGGGCAATCCCTTTAGAACGTTTCAAAATATGTAATTTTTTAAAAGTGTTTTTAAAGGTGATAAAATAATTTAATCATTTTGAAGTTGTAACATCATTTTATTCGAACTATGAAAATATGAAAACAATTTTTTTTCTTTCACAAAATGGCGGCTCCGTTCAATTTCTCTTCAGGTGTCCTTGACGCGAGGTCCAAAAGTGCTACATTTGTCAGTCTTTCTCTATTTATCTTTTTAAAAAAAAAAAAAAATTTTCTATTTCTGACATATGTATGCATGGAAGGATAAACCTATAAAATAGTTTATTTCAATGAATTTTTTCAAACTAGGTTTATCCTTCCGGTAAAGATATAGCGAAAAGCCCCACATTTCAGCCAAATTGATCAATAACTTTTTAAGTTACAGCACGAGCAGTTTTTGAAAATACGGATTCGAGATAATCGCGTTTAAAATTTCACTTTACCTTATGCAGAACACTATATGCGCTTGACTATATGTGCGATAACTCTGTAAATATTTAATATTTTGATTTTTCCTCGGGTCAATGCATTCTCAATACATTATATTTTAATTGATTTATTTAAATTTCTAAAGGGATTGTCCCCTTAAGGGGGTATTCTAGTTTTGAAAAAAAAAATCATTTTTGTTTACATATATTTAAAGATAAGACCTTCAAAGATATATCCTCCGAATGTCTCCTGAATTATCCTACAGAAAGTCTCTTATACACCATGCATTCTCAGAAAGTCATTATGTGAAGGTCATTGTAACGTATTTCTTTAAACGCGTTTTTCTCGAAATTACTTTTTCCAACACGTCTGACGCGATTTCTCATGTTCTAATGATTAACTTGAAATTTGGCGTGGAAGTTCTTTAAACATGTATCCTTCTATCGTTGGAACTATAATTATGTAAAAATTTTGTTTTGTACTTTTTTTAAAAAATTCAACAAAAAGTTGTTCAAACAGCCGCCATTTTGTGAAAAAAACTCCTGTTTTTTTTTCCGTAATTCAGACGATAGCGACATTCTTACTTTTAATTGCTTTTTTTTCACACTTTGACTTATACTGATCGCTCTTTTATATGAAGAGCAAATCCATGCACCATGAGCAAAAACATGTACATACCATATATGTAAAATAATTTTCGGCAGAATACACACGGATCAACCTGAAAAAAAAAAACTGATTAGCGATTCGAATTGGCAACTAGTTTGCTTTGAGTCGTACCCTGTGTAAACAAATGGGACGCCGCACATGACGCAACTGGTTGAAAGCTGTTTGTAACCAGTCGGCTATTGATTTGCTTGTCGGGTTGCATATTGATTTCAGTTTCTAGTTTGTTGGATATGAGCACTGTAAGGCAGTGGAAGCCGTTAACAGATCCTTACAGGATATACGACAAAATGATAGACCGATGGGCGGCATTACAATGCTATTTTGCGAAAACATTAGGCAAACGTTATCAGTAGAGCCACGAGGCAGAGAAGCTGACGAAGTTAACGCTTGTCTGAAGAAGGCAAGTCTCTGGTGCAGTGTTACTCAAATGTACTTGACCGTCAATCCAATCGCACAATATTTCTCTGATTTGTTACTTAAAATTGGTGGAGGAACGGTTTCGGAAGAAAATGGCAAAGTAAATTTATCACATTATTTGTGCCAAACAGTGTCTTATACCGAAGAACTTATCTCATCTGTTTACGGTGATACATCGCAACTAACAAACCGTGAGAATTCTTGGATTTCTGAGCGACCTATTTTGTCGCCCCGGAATGATCAAGCTGCAGCAATTAATAGCGAGATATTGGCATGTGTTGGTGGTCAAAATGCAGAATACATTTCAATCAACCGTTCATTTCATACATTTTTAATGCATTTTTGTTAATATAATTCATTCGACCTTACATGCTATTAATAAATTAACTTAACGAAACTTAATTAACTTACTGGCCCTACACGGGCACTCTAAGCTAAACTTAACACTTAACCTATGTCTTTCGACGTCATTTAACAACTTATTTTAATACAATATTAACAAACTATTTGAGAACTAAGAAAAAGCGTTTAAGTTTAAAAAATTAGTGTCTGAACTTTTTTTTATCTTATACATAAAACTTTAAATCTACCTTAAAATAAAATAAATCTTTACCTAACTTAATCTAGGTACCTACGTACTAATACGTATTTTTTTTTTTGTGTAACCCAGTGCTGTGCTCTTTTTTTTTTTTTTTTTTATTATTACATTTTTAATCATATTAACACCGTAAAGCCTAACATACATCTACCTACACCTATCTTAGCCTACGTAAGCCGGCCAATGCTATGCAGGCCCACTTTACCCTATTAATTAAGGGCTACCCCGGATCGAAGGGAATCGTCGAATAAGCTTCCTCCCTGGGTGCTAGCCACCAGAATTTCTGGTGCTGCCGAACAACGTCCCTACGGTCGCGATTTGATACCGCTGTACTGATCCGAAGACGCTCTGCATTGCTGTGGACGACGTTGAGTTGCCTATCCGCAGCTGTCCGGGCAATGTGGAAGATTAGCGGCACCAACCAGTGTGAGAAAGCTCTTGGAGAAATACAGTCTTCTAATTTCGAGAAGTATTGGACATTCTGCAAGGAAGTGGAAAATGCCTTCAGCCACGTTTAAATTACAGAGGCTTCAAGTTGTTCGAAGATCCTGTCTGTGCGGTATAAGATTTAGGCCCAAAGTCTCAGTTCTGATTTTGAAGATTGTGTTGTCAATTCATTACTGAAATAGTTGTGAGTGGTCAGTGAATGATTTAGCATTCTATATAGGGTTATAGATACGGACGTTTGCGCCCTGTTAAGGCAGTTTTCATAGAAACGTTCATCTATTTGAGCTATGCACTGGTAAAATTTGTTTTGCCATTCATTGACATTTTCTAGTGTTAGATTTAGTTCAACATGATATTCTGCTGCAAGATCGATCCAGTCACTAAAAGGCGTTAATTTACAGCGAAAAGCATATCTTAGTAATTGGTTCTGGAGATTGGTGCTATGACGGGTAGGAAGTTTAAATATGCGTTTAAAGAAAAAACGTTGTAAACTTTCTAATTGTTCGATTTTTTTAAATCCGAAGATTTGATTTGCATAGCAGAGACAAGCGTTAATAGTGGCATTGAAAATCTTAAATTTGGATGCAGTATCCACATTTTTGTTGCAATAACATTTTGGCCATGTTTTTTTGCCTTAATTATTTTATCTTCCACATGTAGACGCAAGTCAGCATTGTGGGTTAGTAGAAAAGAAAACCTAGATATTTAAACTTGCTGACGACCTCAATTGGTTGAGTGCTGGAAAATCATGATTTTCGACTTTGCAGTGTTGACTTGCAAGTCCCAGCTTTCGCAGTACTGCTTTAGTTTATTAATCTGCAGCTGCAGCGTATGTGGGTTATCTGTAAGGATAACGAGGTCATCAGCATAAAGCAGGACTTTGACCAGGACGTCACCGATAACAACACCACCAGGCAAGTATTCATGCACATCATCAATAAAAAGTGAGAAAAGAACGGGGCTGAGAACGCATCCTTGAGGGACGCCAGTCTCTGTCACAAAAAAATTGGACATCTCATTTCCGTTCCAAACAGAAGCTGAAGTATTTGTAATCAGTTTCTTATAGATTCTAAGGAACTTTGTTGAGATACCTATTAAACTTAACATATAAATAAGTGAGCTTCTGTTAACGGTGTCAAAAGCCGCCTTAAAATCAACAAAAAAAAGCATATAGCTTTCTATTTCTTGCTATAAATTTCTTAACTATTGTATCTAAGGCAAAGATTTGGTAAACCGTCGAAAGTCCAGCTCGAAATCCCCCTTGAAAGACACTAAGCCGATTATTACTTTCAACCCAGCTTATTAAACGTTGATATAGAATCTGAGCGAAAATGTTTCTCCAGCTACAGAAAATTGATATGCCCCTGTAATTTTCGGCTAGGGCACTATCACCCTTTTTGAAAATTGAGAAAATCAAGGACTTAAGAAAGAGTTCTGGAACGTCTTCATTTACGAAAACTTAATTAAAGAAAACTAAAAGGGAATCCAGAAAATTTGAGGTACCATATTTAAAGAACTCAACTGGAATCCCATCTAGTCCAGGGGCTTATTATTCTTCATATTTCGTAGCGCGGTTTCTAACTCAGCCAGAACAATAGGTGTATCCAGTTCGTTTACTGTGACATCAGGCTTTTTGTTTGCAGTGCCCGTGTTGTATAGAACCTCATTGGGAATCTTTTCCATTAAGCTAGCTCCCACGGTGAACCACACGGGACAACGAAAAGCAAGCATTGGCCGGATGAGGGCGGTATAGCAGATTACCTTCACCGCTGCATCGAGTTGGCTGCTATAAAACAGTCCCTTTGTGAGGGCAAAAGCGTATCTGGCTCTGGCCAGAGCAGCATCTATATGTTTGTTAAAATACAGATATCTGACTACACTTTGACGCGCCAATGGTTGCCCGTGCTCTCCACCGATCGAGAACTTTCGCCAATTCCTTTTAGTGTCCGATGAGGAACGTCATAAACAGAATGGTTTCCGACTTCTGAAAGTTGATCTTCAACTTCCAGTCGTCGCAATAACGCTAGATTAAATCGAAGTCATGCTGCAAGAGAATTGCAATGACCTCGATTTAAGGTCCTGATCTGTACGCGATCAAGTCGTCTGCGTACACTTGCGTTAAGGCAGGCAGAAGCGCGTAGATCTGGTCCACCCGTATCGCCTGCCCTTGTATCTGGTCATAAGGTCAGCCTCAGCCTGAGGTGCTCTTGGCACATGGGCCTATGGAGCTACCTTTGGAGGTTGCTGTACCGTATCTCCCCGGCCTGACACCATTTGGGCGTAGGTCCTTTGGGAAATGACGGTTTGAGTTTGAGTTGGACCGGATGGACGTTTCACTTCCACTTTCTTTTCCGAACCAGAGTTTCTTTCATGAGTTTGAGTTGGACCGGATGGACGTTTCACTTCCACTTTCTTTTCCGAACCAGAGTTTTTTTCATGCTCTGGAACTTAGGGCAGCCCCGATAGTGAGTGTCCCGAGTTCCTGCACAATACGCAAGTGAGCTGGCTCTTATCTGATACCCCATCTTTACCCAGAGAACATTCTTCGGCTGGGCGGTCCTTACTGCATCTCACGCATCGAAGCTGCATTTCGCAGTTCGACGCGTCGTGTCCTAACCTTTGGCAGCGAGCGCATTGTCATATGCTTTCGTTCCGTTTAATTTTTCCCACCTTACAACCTGGAAGTCTAGGACCTTAATACTCCTTAAACCATCCAGTTTGCTGTTGGGCGAAAGTTGGACCCGGAAGAGCGGTAGTTTCCGTTTCTCCCTTTTGGCCCTTGCTGTGGTGAACGGCATACGAAGTGGAGATCGTCGCGCTCATTCATCTTCAGTAATTGCAGAATTTCCGTCGGTTCAGTAGACGGTTCCATTCCCCTGAGGAGCATTTCTTGCAACCTCTCACCCTTCGGTGTAAAGAAGAAGAACTCCGTCGTCGATTCCCTGAGCAATTTTTGAATTGTATGATACTGTTCCTCTGTATTACAGTGTATAGCATGTCTATCTAAACTAACGGCCGATTTCTTGACAGAGTACTAGCCCTAATACTGGGGTTTAGACCAAATGCTAGTGCTCAAATCGGTACTAAGTCATTTCTTCACCAGGTACTAACTGCCTAGCTCCCTGAATTTGGTACCGAGTACTAGCTAATACTTGGTACCAGCTGGACCCTCCAAATTGCCGGACTAGTAGCGTAAATACCTGAAAAAGTTAATTTTATTTCTCCACAATAAAAATAGTACTCGATTTTGATATTTTTTGACTGTCCTTCTATATTTGTTATTAATTTGTGTTTTTCGTGTACTATCAATGTACTGGATTTAATTTTTGGCGGTGAAAATTTATTTCGCGATTTCGATGACATCGAAAACGATGAAGGAATCGAAGTTCGTGGATTTAACCGCCGCATCTACAGTAAATAATTGGGACGATGTGGATTTTTTTCGGCGTTTTCGGGTGTCGAAAACTACATTTCACTTCGTTCTCACATTGGAAGTGGACGAATTGCAGTACCCACACCCATGGTAAAAAAAAGGAATTCTATGCTATTTCAGTTGTATTCATTTGTTTCATTTCCACCTTAAATCCAAAAGAAATTAATTTTTGGATTAAAACATCATGTTGTACACGATCAAACGCTTTGGAAAAATCTGTGAAAATATTATCGACTTGACCACAGTTTTCCATACTTTGAAGACAAAAATTACTAGAAATTGGTAAGTTAGTGGTGGTCGATCTTCCACTTACAAAGCCATTTTGAAATACTGATATGTGATTTCGTACGATTGAGTAGATGGATTTCTTGACAACAGCTTCAAAAACGTTCGATATAAACTGCAACTTCGCTATAGGCCTATAATTCTCAACCAGAAATAATGGACGAACCTTATCTGGGGCACAGCTATCGCTTTCTGACTAGAGAGCTCTAGAAGAATGTTTTCCTCCGATAGACTTAAGAACCCAAATCAAGATAAAGCTCGCCATTGCATGGAGAGTAATATGCTGTCGATTCGGCAACAAAATTTGATTGGAAAAATGAAGCAAACGTATTATTACAAATGTCAGTCAAGTCAGTACTAGCGGATCCCTTGAATTTCATTATACAGGGTATGCCAAGTGACTTATTTTTTGCATTAATAAATTTCTAAAACGCTTTGGAGTTATTTTTTATTTTCGATTCTAAGGAGAAAACATATTGCCGATAAAGAATTTTTTTTTTAGAATTCATATTTTTTTCTAGGACGACAAAACTGACTATAGAATGATGAAACTAATAAACTTTTCCGGTACATTCCGTACATGGCCTTTTTTAAATTGCATAAGCGTTTATTGAACCAAACTTTGTATCCTGCGAGTAGGTACAAATCTAGAAAGCACAACCTCAATTATACTCAGTTTAGAACAAAATAATAAAAAAAAAATGACAGAAAACGGCCGAAATTATATAAAAATTGAATTTCAGAAGTCAAAATAGTGTCAAAATCGCTTTTATACCAGTTTAGACGTATTAGGATGCTAATACGGCTGCGTGAACTTAGTACCGGTACTAGCAATGTGAAGAAATGCACAAGTACTAGCTTTGCGTTGATAACGAGTACAAGAGAATAGCGATAGCTCCAGAGCTAGCTGGTTCGGGTACTAGACAGACTTAGTACTAATGTGAAGAAATCAGCCGTAAGTCGCTTTATATAAAAATTATTGCCTATGGCCGACTTATAGTACATAGGTCTATGGTGTCCTTTAGGTCGATTTTGTAGGTGTTAATTGGCGGTACCTTAGAACTGCTTGTCTTTAGTTGCTGTTGTTGTTGTTGCTGCGGCTGTTTCTGTTGCTGTGGTTGATGTTGTTGTTGCTGCTGCTTCTGCTGCGGTTGATGTTCCTGCTGCTGCGATTGTTGTTGTTGTTGCCGCTTAGCCTGTTGTTGCGGCGTAGCCTGCTGTTGCTACTTTGGTTGTTGTTGTTGTTGTGGCTGCTTTTGTTGCTGGCCAACTGATTGGAGCTCTAGCTGCCGCTCATTCTCCCTTCTTGCCATTTGTTTGGCTTTGATGGCAGATACTCGTTCCTGCAGCTGTCTAATGCTGCTGCTGAGTATTTTGAGATCGTCGTCCTCGTTCTCTGATTCATCGGAGGCCATCAGTGAGGCGAAGCTATTACTGTCGCCCGTATACCTCCCTTCCCCACCGACGGAGACGTATGGGTAATCATCACGGTTGTCAGCAGACCTCAGATGAGTTTCTTCGTTTGGTGCTGTGGTTGTTGATGACCTCCCGACCGGATTCGAACTGGAGTTCCCCGCGTCTCGGGTAACTGATACTTCTACTGCGCTACGCTGGCGCTTATTAAACACTGTCTAAACTTATCACTTGAAATTCACTGATAACAAAATGAAGAAGTCGAAACACGTCTCTCTCCAGTGAGGGTCTGTGAACGACTGTTATCTAATCGTGTGGGACGAATGCACTATGGCACACCGTGGCCGTTGCGAGAAGTAAGGCTTGGTTCTGTATAGTACTGCTGACGCCGTATATATGTACATATATATATACGCGTCAAATTGACGTAGATAATGCTTCTAGGGTTAAAGACAAAAGTTTTGAAAAAAAAAATAAAAATTATTAAGCAAAAGTTTTAAGTAAAAAAGTAGAGCAACAAATTTTCATAATTTTGAGTTTAAGGAGTTATAGCTTTTTTGTGGCTGCATAAAATTAAACAAATCTTAGACACTTTTTATGCGCTACTAAATTACCTCTTGAAGAAATACAAAATTGTTCTTGTGGCTATAATAGTTCATAAGAAATATCATTTAAAGTGGTTATATCTCCAAATCGAAAGTGCCCCACTTTGAGGGGCTATAACTTGGAGGGAGGTGAAATTAGACCCCCCTGCCGTACGATTTTTTGTTCGCTAGAACTTCGGGAATCTCCAGTTAACGGATTATATCTCTTAACTGAGACACCCTGTATTATAATGCTATTGTTCAGGTTTTGAGCGTCTTTAATCTTTAATATTCGCTTTTAATTATTATCTACTTTCAATAAAATTATAATGGAAATTATAGCAGAAGTCGGAACTTTGAGCGGGCCAATCTTAAACATCAGTTTTATTATCCGTAAGCCATTGGTTCACAGTTCGTGAAGTATGCTTATGATCATTTTAGTGTTGGAAAACATAAGTTTAGTGTTGGAAACATAAGCATATTTTCGAAACAATAGCGTTCCATTGTATTTTCTAGTATGCCTCTAAAAAGGTTTTAATCTATTCGACCACTTATACACACTAATGGAGCCATACCGAACCAATATAATACACCCCAAACCAAAGGTGTACTTAGGATGCAATTCTTTGTTTGGAGGACCCCTGACATACACATTACCAACGGATCTAAACAAGATTAACTCGGGTTCGTTGCTCCAAAGCACTTTTTCCCGGAATCCGAATGGTTTTCGGATATGCAATTTCGCAAAATCAAGTCTTTTCTTTATGTTCTTCATTGACACATGCGGTTTGTTGCGGGTTATGCATCCACGGAGATTATGGTTTAGAAGGCGACGCCTAATGGTCCTAGCTGATAGTTCTTGGTGAATTTGAGGTTCAACAATCTCCCTAATTTTCGTAGACATGAGAATAGTATTGGCCTTTCTTGCTCGTCAAATCAACCTGTCTTCCTTTGGAGTAGTTTTATGTTCAGTCTCCTTTCTTTTGGGGGTTTCAAAACTTCCGATCTTCTTAAAGACTTGTATTGCTCCGAAAACAGGCTTCTTTGAGCAACTTAACCTTTTCGCTATTGACGCTTTCGACATCTTTTCATTTTAATAGTTCTGGACTATTAGCTTTCGAATTTCTGGAGTACAAGATTTATTCTTACCAATTTTTTTACTGTATATTAATTAATATTAACAAAGCAATTCAAAACAAATAAAGAAACATATTTTACATCACGAAAAACAAATTATTTTGCACAAAGTTTTCACTTTAAAAAATCGTTTCTAATTCTCTGTCCACAGCGAATTGTAACCATAGCCGAACTTTCTGCAACTGTGCCAGTTTGACAACCACCTGAGCTCATGAAAACATATTAAAAGAATAAACAGTTGAACAGTAATCTTATAACGGTACTAGCTCATCAGAATATAGCTTGTAAAAAAAAACCATTACTTACATATATGCGTTGATGATTATCGTTTCTAATTCTGTGGCCACCACTGTATGTAGGTGCATTTGCTTACCAACTACCATCTTGCTCAGTTCCGGGAATAGCCATCTTCATCTTCAAAATGTTCTTCAAATTGGGTTCATCAACATTCTTTTTTTTCTTTATGAGGCGCAACAGTTCGGGGCAATGGTTTTCAAGATCTCGGTAGGTATTTATGTAGTTTCGCCCGAAATTGAAACAAAGCATAGGTATAAACCACATGAATAAATCATATTCAATGTTAGGCTTTCTGATGATAGTGTAAAGTATTGAAAGGTCATTGTATTACACTTTCCCTCTTTACCAGTCTTGTCCGTCCTCCGCAAGAATATGCAAAATTTGGACACCACACTGTAAGAATTACAATACTCTTATTGAAGTCGTCCAGCGCAGCTTCATTCGTTCCGCAATAAAAGAGCTTCTCTGGGACCACCCTTTAACCCTAGTTCCATATTTGAATCGAATAAAACCTTGTCTCAAAGACAGGTTAATAAGAACATCAATGTTATGCATCAACTGATTTCAGGTCTGATAGATGCCCTGATATACATATGTACCTACCTACTATAATTTTAAAATTTAATTTTGGGGGGATCGCATTACCTTACTGCATGCGTCTCAACCACATGAGTAAACTCCATAATTAAAATACTTTGTCGGCTTTAATTTGAACAAAATTATAATAAAAAAAAAACTAGACATTGCATTTTTGGCACAGAACAGTTCAACTAAAACACAGAATTCATCTTTTCACCAAATGCAATGATTATGATTTTTGTTTTGGCTTATTCACTGTATGTGTTTGTACACATACACAACATACCTACAACATCGAAAGGCAATGCTGAGCAAGCATAACCTGTTTTACTTTATTCCCACTCAATATTTAATTTTAACTCAATTCTCTCAGAGCGTAATATTTTTTACAATTTTTTGGGAGAAATGTCGATGCGCCCTCTGGCTTGCCGAGTAACAAACAAAAAATCTTGCTTGATGATAGTACTATTAGTTTCATATACAATGGTATTAGTGCGTTCTCTGTACATGAATATATTTGTTCATTTCTGCTTCACACAGAGTGACAGCAATAGCATAGCAACGTCAACGTTCTTTGTATGTTATATGTTTACACATAAAATTTCACGAGTACCTGGTACTCACGCCTTTTGCTTTCTTACAACCGCCTTTATAGTGGCATCAAATGAAAGGGCTTGGCAGGTAAAATACAATAAGCTATGACGACATAAAAAATTAAATAGATGGCGGATTACCGTTATCTTTATTACATCCTTAATATGGGTATCAAATGAAAGGGTTTGACAAGTAGAATACGATAAGCTAAGTGACATTTAAATTTCAATATGGCGGACGCACCAAGATGGTGGATTAGCGATATCTTTACGACCTCCTTCATATGGGTGTCAAATGAAAGGGTTTTGACAATTAGAACACGACATTGCTTACCTATGTACATATATAAACTCTACAAATTTTCTGAAACTAGTACTAAAAAGTTGTAAAACAAAAATTACGTGTGTACTCTTAAAAAGTGCAGTGCTATTTGAAGTTTGTTTTATTTAAAGTAAAAAATGTATTCTTTTATTATTTTTCCCGTGCAAACAGTTCCCATAATTCCACTTTAAGTTCTGAATATACTTTTACACCGCATTCCGAGTGCCGACTTGTAAATCAAAAAGCTCGAAGTTAAGAAGATGACGTTTGTATCCAAAACGCAATAGATTTTGCTACATTAGCAGCCACTTTAGTACCTTATACGAGGATTTCTTTCATTTCAAAAATCAAAAATAACTGAGAAAATTCAAAATTTCAATCCAACAAACAATTTAATTAATTAACTAACTGAACCCGTGCTCGCCTTGCTTCGTCCTCTAAAGCCTTTCTCATGCATTCAAATATGTTACATCAGTGATAGCGAAGAAACATCAAAGTACATATTTGTGTAAATCCATAAAATTTTGTAATAAATTTTGTTATTACATATCAATGTCATTTCAATGTGTTACTTTCAGCCCCTGAGTGCAGATATCATAGTTCTCAAAAACCAACATGCTCTAAAATGTTATATAACGTCATCTACTTTTAATAATTGGTAATTATATGATAAGTTTACTCTTTCGTTTTCTTTCGGAAGCGTTCCTCCTCCAATTTTAAGTAACACATATCAGAGTAATGTTGTCCGTTTGGATTGCTGCCTGTTCGTGCCCGCATATTGACGATCAAGTGCCTTTGAGTAACACTGGACCCCGGAGACTTTACTTTTTCAGATAGGCGTTTACTTCGTCAGCTCTTGTGCTCTAGATACTCTTGATAACGTTTGCCTAATGTATATCCTGTTAGGATCTGTTAACAATTTCCACTGCCTTACGGTGTGCCATAGTGCATTCGTCCCGCACAATTAGACCAAAGTCATGGAAAATCCGAGCTTTATAATTTTTCCGGGGAATGTTGCAATTCGACTTTAAGTGGTGCCTAATATCTAATTGTATGGGTATTTTAAACACTGCATGCGAAGTTTTACCACCGACCGGGCAGTAACGTAAGTACCTACTATCCCAGACGACACGCGCCACAGTCAATGGCAATATGTATTACCTTGGCCTCGTACTAATGAAAAATGAATGCTTCCCAGATGATTTCCATATATTTCCACAAACATACAAACATACATATATGAACCAAAATTAACTCCTAAAACAACAGGAGTTCATTTTGGGCAGAATATTTGCTTTTGATCGTTTTTTTTTTTAAATTTGTTAATAATATTTATAAACTGAAAATGCAATTCAATGCTCTTCAATCCTCTTTCTTTTGACACCTCATTTGTTAATATTGGTTGAGTGTAAGAGCCGCAAATGGTGATGATGATTGTAGCACATTGAAGTACAAAGTATATGATCATGTTAGAGCGCGCACATATATTCAGACACACACTATTGCAACGATACCCACTGCTGCACGGCCGCTGGTAGTGGTTTCCACTGAAAGAAAATGATGGTCGATGTTTTCAATAATTATTTTGCTCAGCTTCAGGACAACGCAGAAGGATGTTTTATACCTCAAATGAATCAGATAAAAATTTACTGAATTCACCTATTTTATTTTTTTTGTTTTTCAATCCGATAAGCCATTATTGAGCTAGGGCAGTTTTTTCACTATTTTCTGAAAACCATGCCATTTTCCGGGATAAAAAGTATAAATGATGTTGACCACGAACTTAAGAAATCACTATGTCAATGTTTCATCAAAATCCGTCCAGTAGTTCCCGCATTATGCGCGTTCAAACAGTTTTTAATCTGCAGTACTAAGAGAATCATATACAGAGAACGCGCTAATACTAAGATTGGTTACGCGTGACGGATAACAACGAAAATTTTGCCCATACCGAGCACTAAGATGTTTACACATCAAAAAGTAAAACACAATCCAAAAAAAAGTGCTACGCAAATTCACGCAGAAATGCAAAATGAATTTGGAGTCCAATTGGAGACAGAAAAATATGGAGACAGAAAAATACCGAACTAGAGGAAAGAACCTTAAACCGACATTTAAGCATGGGGGTGGATCTGTCTTAGTGTGGGATTGTATGAGTACCAGAGGTGTTGATAGTTTGCACTTTATTGATGGTATAATGGACCACAAAGAGTATATCAACATTCTCAAAACCCATCTCCAATATAGTGCAAATAAAATGGGTACTAATCACCCTAAACATACAGCTTGGAACATTAAGATGTGGCTGCTTTACAACACACCAAAATGGATTGTAACTCCTCCACAATCTCCGGACATCAATCCAATTGAAAATGTCTGGAATATATTGGATATATTGTCTTCAGCAAAGTTATATGTACAGTCGACTCTCGATAAATTGAATCTGTGGGGACCTGGCAAAAAGTTCAAATTATTGAGAGTTTAATTTAACGAAAGTTGCAACTATCGAGAGAAAATAAGAAACATTTCAAATTATCGAGAGCATGCACATTTTTTCAGATATCATTGCATATTTATGATGTCGACTAATTTTTTTCCACAACTTTTAACCAATGAGCCAAGCTACATACGTCATAGATGACGGTCAAATGCAAAATGAATTACGTAGTGAAAATAATGTATCTTTGTCAACAAAAGTATGCAGGTTCTTGTAAGTATAAGGTACTTATTCCTCCGATGTTTTGTTTACGTACATTAGTTAGTTCAAATGATCGAAAAGTCGGCTTGTCTACTTAATTATAGCGTGTTGTGTGGGAAATAGTCAGCACAACCGCTTCAAATTAACGAGTGTACATAAATTCATAGGATTTCTTCAATTTACCGAGAGATTTTCAAGGGACCAACGAAAAACTTCGATTTGATGAGAGATTCATTTTATCAAGAGTTTTATTTATCGGGAGTCGACTCTATTGATTAGGAGAATAAAAATGCAAAACAAACTGACCCAAAAAAAATGCATCCAGAGCTCAAAATCGTAAAAATGCCCATTTTTTTTTTTTTTACCATTTTTTCACATTTTTCGACCATTTTTGACCTATAACTCGTACGTATTTGCACTAACTCCATCCATTGAAAAAAAAAATCAGCCCAAGCCTTTTCTTACCTTTAGTTGACAAACAATAAAAAACGTATTTTCTATGTAAAATGAATTGAAACATACCTAATTGTTACAATATATTTGTGGGCAATGTGGCGTATACGTAATTTTTTTTTTTTTTTCTTCACTGTTCGCTCTTTCTCTGACGCTTCTTCTTTCCCTGGGCATTTTTACAATTTACCCTGGATGCAGTTTTTGTTGGGTCGGTTTGCTTTTGTTTTTTTTTTTTTCTCTTCTATACCTATACTTACTTACGTTGGCGCTACAGTTCGAGGTGAACCTGGGCCTGCTTCTCGCAACCATTTGTGTGTGCGTGTTATATTTTTGCACGAATAGAACCTATACCAATACCTATAACTTTGCTGAAGACATAAAAAAAATCCCTATAGACATAGAGGGTGGTTTAAATGTAATCTCAAAAAAACAAAGGTAAAAAAAGACTCGTGCCCAGGATTCGATCCCAGTACCCTTGAGTTGAGAGGTCAGAGCTTCATTTTTCATTCATTCATTTTCAATGCATTTTTATTTCCAAACTCAATTATATCTTAAATGCTAGACAAAAGTGCTTAAAACTAGCTTAACTAAATTTACTATCTTACTCTAACTTACTGCCTCCACACGGGCACTCTAAGCTAAACTTAATACTTATACTATGTCTTTCGACTTAACCTAACTTTTACTATTTAATTTTATTAAAATTTACAATCTAGCTAAGAAAAGTTTGAAAAAACTTAGCAACAGGACATGTTTTTTGCTTAAGAACTATCTTAAATAAAACTTACAACTACTTAACATATATTAACCCTAGCTACGTAATTAAATACGTATTTTTTTTTTTTTGGTTTTTTGTGCCGTGTTATTTTATAACTTTTTTTGTGTTTTTTTATTTCTTTTTATATTTTTTTTTGTTGTCAAAGTGCTGTGCGTTTTTTTTTTGTTTTTGTTTTTATTTTTTTTATTAAACTTATAAATACCTACCTAAGCCTATGCAAGCTGGCAGCGGCATGTCTACGTACATAAACATAAATAAGCGGCCAACTATGCCTTGGGGTCTATTCCGGATCGAACGGAACCGACGAAGGAGTTCCATCTTCCAACAGCCACCAGAATTTCTGATGTTGCTGTTCAACATCGTACCCATCGCGCCCCAAAACCGACCTACTAAATCGGAGGCGCTCCGTTTGGCTCTGTGCGACGTCTCCGTCGTAGTTGAGCCGCCTATCCACAGTCGTGCCAGCAACATGGAAGATTAGCGGCACCGCTAATCTATCCTGGATCAGAAACCGTTGGTCAAAATAGAGGAACGCTTCTGGTGGAACGAAGCCGTTAAGGCGCACTATTTCGTGGTACGTGAATTTGGGGTAGTAAGCCCCGAAGATCAGGCTATTCCCGAGCTCATTGCTCTTGCAATATGCCTTCGAGTAATCTTGATCAGGAAATGATCCACTCTTATTACATTAGCCCTGTTGTATAGGACCTCATTGGGATAGAATTTTTAGTACTCCGACTCTGGTGTTTTTTTATAAATAAAGGCAAGTCTGAAGACAAGCCCTCTCAAACACCCGAATCCTTTCCATTGAACTTGGTCCCACGTTAAACCACACGGGACAACCATATGCTATCGTTGGCCGTATAAGGGCCGTGTAGCATATAACCTTTATCCTCGCATCAAGTTGGCTGCTATAAAACAGTCTTTTTGTAAGGGCAAAAGCGCCTCTGACTCTGGCCAGAGCAGCATCTAGACGTTTGTTAAAATACAGATACTTGTCTAGCCAGAGCCCGAGGTATCTGACTACACTTCGACATGCAAGTGGCCGCCTGTGTCGTCCAGCGATTGCGAACTTTCACCAATTCCTTCGGGTGTCCCAAGAGGCCCCAGACAATGGCGTCCGAAACAAGATGGTTTCTGACTTCTGGAAGTTGATCAACTTCCAGTCGTCGCAATATCGCTGAATCTTATCGAAGTCACGCTGCAAGAGAATTGCAATGACCTCAATCTTTAGTCCTGATCTGTACGCGACCAAGTCTGCTGCTTACGCAAAAGCATGGTGAAGAGACCCTACGAGATCACTTGTGTGAATATTGAAAAGGATCGGTGCATTGACCGCAGCATATTATAAAGTATGTACAACAGTGGTTTACTTATGCTCAGCCTGCTCAACTTATAAAAAAGTCCCTCCAACCAAACGGTGTCGAAGGCTTTTTCTAAGTCAACCAGACAGGCACCGTGCATTGTTTCTTGCTTTCATTCCATTGGATATCCGATACGAGTTTAGAATTATATGTTTGTCCTCAACCCACTTAGTTAGGGCTCAATTGATCACTTTTTCTGATTAATTCGGAAGGAGACTTATTGACCGGAGATTTGTCGGATTGGAGCAGTCCTTACCTCTTTTAGGGATAGGATGCACTACTGCAGTTTTCCAATGCGCTGGATAATGTGCATTATTCAGCACATTATTAAACAGAATACATTAACCCTCATCCTGTATTTTGGGCAAATTTTGCCCAAACGCATTTTGAGACATAAAAAACTCGTGCGATTTCTATAATATGTATGCTACCAAATGTAACAAATGTAATTCAGTTATCTGTAAAAAACATTCATTTACGGAAATGAAAAAGTGCAAATACTGCAATAAAATTGTGCTAAGAACAATTCACCCAAAACACTGAATATGTAATTTTTTTTTCTTTACAGGATGAGGGTTAAATGTCTACCGCTTCTAGAGGGAGACGTCTAAGCACAATGTTAGATATTCCATCGATTCCCACTGACTTCTTCTTTCTCAATGATTCGAAGATCGCTTAGAGCTCTACCTTCGATAAGAACGGGGGATGTATCCCTTCGTTGGCGATGGCATTATTTGCCCTATTGTCTTCATTGAACGCACCCTACTATAATTGTAGGGATGCGCATGAACAAACGCTTCAAGTTCCGCAATATCGTTGTTATTATATTGTTATTTCGGCACTGAGTCCGCAATGGTCACTGTCGTACACAAGGCAGTGTGTGAAGGCAGTTTAAAGTTTGTCCGTTCGTGTTAGTCAGTATTAAACATACGCTGAACAGCAGGAGATCCAGATATGATCCGCCCCTAGGAAACGACGGACTATATGTGGCTTTCAAATCGGGTCTATAATCGACACTGTGCTGACCCCACCAATTAAACAGTAGGTTCCCTCTAGAGTTAGGAATGTTATTTCCCCAATCTCTATGTTTGGCGTTTAGATCCCCGGCCAAAAGGAAATAATTCTCCTCCGACTCCAGCCTATGGCTTAGGTTCGCTTAATTTAATCATTTATTAGGCTAAAGACATATAGATACATATGTATATATATGTGTGTACACAATATTATATATTTTTTTTTTTTATATTTATTTATTTATTTATTTCATTTCATCAAATGAGTATACATCAACTGTTCTCTTTAGATTACTGGTACAGTTAAAATATAAACTTAGAACTTCTGACTAAACCACCGGAAATGGAGCTCTAAAACTAATTTATTCTTAAATGAACTCCTACTGAGATGAAAATCTAAAAGACTACAATAATTATTTGACTCTCGTAGGCATCTAGAAATTGGTTCATTGTAACCATAATTTGCTCTATGATAAGGTACATAAAATAAATAACGATTTCTAAGAGCTCTCGATGGAGCATATAATCCAATTAATGAAAGCAAAAAAGGGCAATCAATATGACCGGTAATCAAATCGCGAATAAACATAACAGAAAAATATTGCCTTCTTACGAAAAGAGGCAAAATTCCAAATAATTTGCACCTCGTTTCATAAGAAGGCATTTCGATATTCCAGCGTAATCTACGCAATGCAATCCTTGTTAAACGTTTCTGGATCCTCTCAATTCTGTTGGCATGTATGTTATAAAATGGATTCCAGATGGTACTACAGTACTCAAGATTTGATCTGACAAAGGCAAAAAATAGACATTTAAGAGTATAAGGATCCTGGAAGTCTTTAGAATTGCGTAGTATAAATCCTAGCATTGAGTTACCTTTGGCCACTAAAAACTCAATATGCTTAACAAAACTAAGTTTATTGTCAAAAATAACTCCAAGATCTTTTTTGGAGGAAATAAAGGACAGTGACATTGCCGATCATGTATGTGAAAGGAATTGGCGAAAGGTTACGACAAAAAGTAAGGCTTTGACCTTTAGAAACATTTAGATGAAGGTCATTATTGAGGCACCAAATCGAAAGCTTGTCAAGATCTTCTTGCAAAAGAGTACAATCCTGCTCAGAGTTTATAGGCCGGAAGACTTTTAAGTCATCGGCAAACATTAGGGATTGAGAATTTACGAACAAGTCAGGAATGTCATTTATAAATAGAAGGAAAAGCAAAGGGCCAAGATGACTGCCTTGAGGTACACCAGATGTCACATAAATAGGTGCTGATATTATGCCGTTAATACGGACATACTGTATACGTTCCTTAAGATAGGAGCTAATCCATTTTAGGAAGTTAGAGTTAAATCCAAATTTAGCTAGCTTGCGAATTAAGATATCGTGATTAACGCGATCGAATGCTTGAGAGAAGTCGGTGTAGATGACTTCATATTGTAGGCCTTTCTCGAAGCCATCCAGAACATGGTGACAAAAAATCGAGAGATTGGTAGAAGTAGATCTTCCTGCGACAAAACCATGTTGAAAGGGGTAAATAAAACTTTTCAAAAGAGGTGTTAGTAGTATTGATGAAGCTATATACTCACAATACATTTTTATTATTAAAATTAAAAAGACAGAGTTTTATATGAATTTCTCTGACAAAATATTCTGTCCGGAAACTTATGGAGGGCAGTGTAGATTCGATTCTGCATAGGACTGTTGATGTCTAATATTTGCACTGGCACATTCTGTTGAAAGTTTTGAAAATAACACTAGTCTGCAAAATTAAATTTTTTTTTGCCTTAAGAATGAGACATTATTTCTTGTAGATTATTTGACGCTGAATCTAAATCTGGCAAAAGAATTGCTCTAGGAGGTCAGAATTTTGAGACACATATACGTTTCTCAAAGTGCTAAAAACACGGTTCTTGGCGATATTTGAAGCAATTTTTTGAGAACATCAAATTTGTATAGTAATTTCTGACTAAAGCATCCTTTAGTACTACTTTTTCCCTTTAAATCCAATTTGAGTTTGTATCGCTACGAGGTTTTTTTGCTCAAGATATACCATTTTATTTCTATAATACAGTTTGTTGGTACCAAAATGCAAAATGAAACATAGGTAATATCGAAGTACCGTAGCTGAAAATAAATGGATAAAGTTCCGAAAAGTACTCATCTCCGATTTTCTTAATTTTTTTTTGTACGTGTAGTATTATACGTCAGAAGTTAAAATCCAAACCGATTTTTGCCGCAAACTACTGGAAAAGACCTGGGTGTTTATTTTAGCCCTGAACTTGATTTTAAAGAGCATGTAAACCACGTTGTGAATAAATCGAATTCAATGCGTAATGTAGTTCCTCACACATAAAATCTAAATGATGAGCCTGTTGATGCATATTTTGCCCTGGCGAATCTCTGCTTGTGGTTGTTGTTTGTATTAAGCACACCGTGACACACTTCTGATAGCATAGAAAAAATCCTGGAGAAAAAAAATTACAACACGTATATATGTATTTAAATGAGACCGCAAATTAAAGCTACAATTAAGGACCTCCAATTGAAGCTTTGTAATCCGTTTAAAACTTTTCAAGTTATAATCAAAATTTGAAAAATATGCTCATATTTTAGGGGAAATATGCGGATTCTACGGTTTCTGTGGCGCTGGTGAAATAAGCACAAAATGTTAAGTAAAGCTTATTGATTAATCGCTTAGTTTAGGAGATATCGAAGTTTAAAAATTAATTGTTTCCTATGGAAGTTCTCTTGAAGTTAATTATTATTTTTTGCTTCGGTACAAAAAAGTGTTGCATACATCTAGGCGTAAACACACCGCATGCAGAGCCAGGGAATTGAAGTAAGAAAGAAAAAATTAAAAAATTAAAGAAACGAGATTTATAAAATTTTAGTTTTTGGGGATTTCGGAATTAGAAAAAATAAAACTAAAAAAATCGCGCGACTTAATAAAAAACTCATTTTTTAGTATTTTTTTTAGTATTTTATGCATTGAATGCTTATAAATACAATGTAAGATACAATATCTTTTAAAATATTGATAAGCTAAAGTAGATATAAGTACATGAAGAAAGCTATACATATAACGGGAATAAGACACAAATAAAAAACTGAAAACAAGAAATTTTAATTCAATAGATACAGTTGTTTTGCAATTTTAAGATGAAAAGTACGATTTTAATTGTATTTTAAATTGTTTTGGATTTTCTATTCTTCTTAATTGTCGTGGCAAAGTGTTACACAGGCAAATAGAGTTTATAAAAATTGACGTTCGGATACCAGTGAGGAGTAGCGAGGATTTATTATCCGTCCGGATCTGTTTGAGGAAGCAGGTCGAATTCTTTCGTAGAGGCAAGTCGGCTGATGTGTTAGTAAAATATCGGAGAACAGACATAATGTGCGAAATTGGAGGAATTTGTCAAAAGACATGCCAAACAGAAGTGAAGAAAAACTAGAGACCCTGTCATACCTCTTCAAGCCAAAAATATATCGAATTATGTTGTTAAAAACGACATTAAGTTTCCTTTTGCTAACATAGCTATATTTTGAATAGATTTCACAACCATAAGTTAATACAGGTATAATCAATGTTTTTGCAAGTAAGATTCGGGTATCTAATGGTGTAAATTATTGTGTGGCCCAAAGTGCACGAAGTATGCCATATGATTTTCCAACAACCTTATTTATGTGATTGTCCCAGCTTAAATGACTGTTGAAGGTCACACCGAGGGTCTGAGCTGATTTAAGGAAATCGTTTGGGCTACCATTTAGTGTAATAGAGGGGAAGTAAGACAAGTCGAGTGTCCTTTTAGAGATGTCTAAACATTTCGATTTTAATGGGTTCAACCGAAAACCATTTGTCTGTGACAAACGGGCTATTTCAGCAAGGTCGTCATTAACGCAGCTCACAGCGTGCTCGATGAGACCCAACGGGCAGCTTATGAAAAGCTGTACATCATCCGCATAAAGATGTATTGAGCTGTATTAAATAATCGATGGTAGTTCAATTATATACAGTGAAAACAGCAAGGGCCCCAAGATAGATCCCTGAGGCACACCGCTTATGGTAGGTAAGAAGTTCGAAATACTCTCGTCAGATGTGACAGCTTGAAATCGATACGACAGATAGGACGAAATCAATTTGACGGCGCAAGGCGAAAAGTTGAAGATGCTCGACAGTTTTTTTTTTTACAAAGTATAGAGTGACTGACTGTGTCGAAACCATTTGAGAAGTCAAGTAAGACTAAAAACGTTACCTCACCGTTATCCACAGTATGTCCTATATCTTTGGTTACATTTAGCAGTGCAGTGATGCAACTGCGCTTGGAACGGAAACCGGATTGCAATGGCGTCAGAAGATTTTTATCCTCAAGATACGCGACGTATTTGTTTTTTTAAAAAAAATTCTCTAAAAATTATGTAAAACAACTTTTTCACGTACGAATAACAGAAGTTGTAGTAAAAGCCATTTTCTGTCAGATAAAAATGATAAAAAAAAAACATGCAATCCGGTCGGAATTGATCACAGGGGTGAATATGAAATTTTGATTTGATTTTAAAAGAACTCATCCTTTTTTCAACCGAAATTTAATTTTCTTTTGGTATGAGTATGACACGATTTTATTCATTTGGGTACGCAATTCTCGAAGTGAAAATGCAGTAGCTAAGTGAAAAAAATATCTTTTCGAAATAACTACCCATACCATACCAGTACCTATGTACGTTGCTTAAAATACATTTACAAATATAACGGTGAGAATATGTTTTTTTTTTTTTAAAAACCTTGGGTTTTTGTGGATACATATATTTTCCTTCTTTTTATATTATAAAGAATATAAAGAACGCGGTCAACGAGATTATTGGAGGGGAGTTCATGGAAAAGAGGTTTAAAACGCTACAACAGCAAGGATAAACAAATCAAATGTCAATGAATGATAACAAAAATTGTCTTTGCGTAAAAACGCGAGCACAGGTTTCTACATTACTACTTTTAAGGTGATCATTAAAAATATTCTCGATGATTTTGGAATGTTACCTTTTAAGCTTTGGCTCGGCAACGCGGTAACTAGGAGGAAAGATTTTATTATCCGTTTTGGGAATTTACTGAACCTAAGCGTGTAAGGAAAGAAAAAAAGTTCAAGAACTTTATCATCCCACTGACCATACTGCAGTTTTAAGACAAACAAATATTACAACTTATCTTAAGTGGCGGATGGCGGGTTAAGTTGAGATGCAAAAAAAATATTAAACCTTTAATTTTTTTGTTTTAATTTATCCACCGATTTTTGTTAGCATTTCTGTGATGTCTGTATGTAACTACATATGTATATAAAAATAATTTTTGTTTTTCAAATTTATATATTTACAGCGGTTCGTGCAGATAGAATGAGAGGAGGGAGAAATAAATTTGGGCCCATGTACAAGAGAGATCGGGCGCGAAAACTTCAAATGATGCGACAAAGACAGTTGGCGTTGCAAGCTATACGTACCACTATGGGGTCTTCAGATATAAAAGGACCTTTATCACCTACTGCCTATCAACAGCCATATCCAAATATGAATATAAAACAAGAAATTCAAATACCCCAGGTATGTTATCAGTTTAGTAATGCCAGTGTTTGTATCTGTATTACATTGTCTTTGTTTAAGGTATCATCCTTAACGCAATCACCAGATTCTTCGCCGAGTCCAATAGCTATCGCACTTGGGCAAGTGCATCCCTCATCAGGGAATATGCCCAATACTTTAAGCGGAAGCAATGGATCCACTGCGGCAAGCTCGGCAAATCCACATGAAAACATTAGTCGCAGTGAATCGAGTACCTGCCAGGATAGTGCATCAGTGAATTTACAGCACACAAGCGATTCAAAAAATTGGTATGTTGGTTTCATTTGCTAGACACAAAGTAACACATTTATTTTTTACAGTTTTGATTCGAGTACCAACCCATCAAGTACCGCGGACTCAGTTAATAATGTGGAACCGCTTAGGTATGTATTGGAAGTTATTCGCTACTAAGCAATATATTTCTCTTCGTTTTTCAGAGTCTCTCCAATGATAAGAGAATTTGTCCAATCGATAGACGATCGAGAGTGGCAAACGCAGCTTTTTGCATTGCTTCAAAAACAGTCGTACAATCAAGTTGAAGTGGACCTGTTTGAACTAATGTGTAAAGTTTTGGATCAAAATCTGTTTTCCCAAGTAGATTGGGCCCGAAACACAGTATTTTTTAAAGATTTAAAAGTGAGTTTGCAATTATGAATTTTTGATATCTCTATGTACATATGAACTCTACATACATACATATTTATTTATATGGTTTTAAAACTAAGTAACAAAAGATAACATAAATAATTTGCATAATTCGCAACCAATAACTGATATGTACTTACAAGTTAACTTAATCTTCTTGTGCCGAAATTTTTGGGGGTCGGCCAAAAATTATAATTCAGCTTTAAGCAAACTAATATCACAGTTAATTTAAAGGGTTTCATGTGTTTCCTCGGTTGAAAACAGCTTATTTTTAACAATTTTTTTTATATAAATTTACTGCCTTAAATATAGATACACATTTGCCAAAGAATTTCTGAAAAGAAAAATATTTAAAACTGCCATTGCGACATCATTTCCGTTGAGCCTTCGGAAAAAAGGTGCTTGTGCGTTGACAGCAGAACTCATGACAGGATCTACTGAAGTCAAAAAAATACGTGTTTTAGTTATTACCTTAAACTAGAATTTGGACAAAGGAAAAAGAAAGAAAATTGGATTTTTGGCAGACCTTTTTACAGAAAATTAAAAATTTCGGTTGAATTTGATCTTGACAACCGACTTTAAAAATACTGTACCTACTCATGTTCTGTAACATATGCGAAAACTTTTCGCATCGAGAACTCATGAAACAAAAAATCCCGTGTTTCTCGCCTTTGGAAAAAAGTGTTTCTGTAACTGAGATCGAAAACCTGAAAAAATAGTTACGTATTCCGATAGAAAAATATTTTTTACATAGCAAAACAAAATAAATGAAATCGATTTTTATTCCTTAAATTGTGTCAGTTAGTATCATTATTAGAGTTGCGCTCAGTCGTGAATTTATGTTCACAGGTATAACTGTGAATGTGATATTCTATTTACTGTGAATATAACCTGTGAATGTGAATTCACGACAATGCGGCTATGAAATAAGGGTGGGAGATATTATTTTTAGAAATAAAAAATAGAAATACATATTTGTGAAAGAAAATGAAAATATTATTAAATTATTAATTATTTGTATGTATTTATCTGTGTGTACGACACGTGTATGGAAAAGAACGTCGTAAATAAAGAAAATTAAATTATTAACAATATACATAGATATGTTACATACTTCAAATTATACATATTATGCACTTATGCAGCTTACAAAAAAAGTTATTAAAACTTATTCTTACACATTAAAAAAAACTGCAGAACCAAGAAAGTAAATCAAATTTTAAAATCCATTAAAAAGTCCTAAACACCAAACAAACAAATGCGTGTAAATTTCCTTAAAATCCCATATTCGCATGCACAAAACTAAACAAGCACACTCAAATTTTAAGAACCGCTACAAAGTTCAACCCTTTTTTCAGCGGAAATTATTAATGCAACCCAGCGAACAATATACATAACATAGGTACTATACATTAGAGGTGGGTCGTTTTCATTTTTTGTGCTAACGAAACGAAACAGTTTTTTTAGAAAAAATATATACATAGTTTAAAAACTAGTTACAAAAAAACGTTTTTATTTTGGCCATACTTACATACATATGTATGTACATGATTCTACCCCTCTAGCTGATACATAACTACTTTCACGAAACTAGCGAAAAAGCGTTTTCATATCACTTCAGTGCAAACGAACAAAAAACTGAAAAAACGCAAATAACGAAAAACTGACAAAGAGTTATAATCACGAGAAACGTACAAAGAATTACAAAACCGAAAAACAAGCAAAGGGTTATAAAAACGAAAACGAGCAAAGGGTTATAAAAACAAAAAAACGATAACGAACTGGTGAAGAAGTTATTGTATACATTAGGGGTGGAATCGTGTTATGTATTCGTTTTTCTTCTTTATGCGTTTTTATGTGTGCGTAACAGAATTACTTACTTACTTAGGTGGCGCTACAGTTCGGGGTGAACCAAGGCCTCAACCAACAACCTCTTCCAGCTAGCCCGGTCCTTAGCTAGCCGCTTCCAGTTGCTCACGTCAAGTTGGCTGAGGTCTTGTTCGACTTGTGTGTGCCACCTTAGGCGAGGTCGTCCTCTGCTGCGCTGACCCTCCGGGTAAGAGTCGAATATTCTCCGAGCCGGAGCGTTGATGTCCATACGCTCTACATGTCCTAGCCATCTTAAACGCCCAATGTGCAGTTTTTTGACCAGGTTGATGTCGCTGTACAGCTCGTACAGTTCATGGTTGAATCTTCTCCTCCAGAACCCGTCGCAAACGGGACCGAATATCTTACGAAGGATTTTTCTCTCGAAGCGACCAAGGATATCTTCATCCGCTTTCGATAAAGTCCATGCTTCAGCTCCATATAGCAAGACTGGGATGATAAAGGTCTTATATAGAGTCTCCTTAGTCGATCGAGAAAGGACTTTACTACTCAATTGCCTTCTTAGCCCAAAGAAACAGAGGTTGGCAAGAGTAATCCTTCGTTTGATTTCCGAGGAGATGTTATTTTTTGAAGTTATGGCAGAGCCGAGGTAGACAAAGTCCTTTACTACCTCGAAGTTGTAGCTGTCTATTGTGACGTTCTGTCCAATTCGTCGATGTTGGGTGTCCCTTTTTGTTGACAGCATATATTTTGTTTTGCCCTCGTTTACCGCTAAACCCATTTTAGCCGCTTCCATTTCTATACTCGCGAACGCACCGGTGACAGCTCGCTGTGTCATCGAAGGTCTCGGTGAGGTCATTACCGACCTTGATGGAGCAGTGAGCTTTCTCCATCGTCATCCTGCACAGACGGATGAGTTTGGCAGGGATGTCAAAACTAGACATGACTCTATACAGTTCATTCCTCCATATGCTGTCATAGGCGGCCTTGAAATCGATGAACAGGTGGTGGGCATCGACTTGGACTTCTTGGGTTTTTTCCAGGATCTGCCTGAGTGTGAAAATTTGGTCTATGGTGGACTTACCTGGCCTGAAACCGCACTGATAGGGGCCAATCAGGTTGTTGACGATAAGCTTCAGGCGTTCACACAGTATGGCAGACAGGATCTTGTAGGCGATATTGAGGAGACTGATGCCTCTGTAATTGGAGCAGTTGAGGGGGTCTTCTTTCTTGTGGACCGGGCAGACGATGCTGAGATTCCATTCATCTGGCATACTTTCATCTGACCAAACCTTGTAGAAGAGTTGGTGTATGCTCACTATCAAGTCATCTCCAGCTGCTTTAAATATCTCTGCGGGTAGACCGTCAGGTCCAGCAGCCTTGTAGGACTTTGGCTTGGATATTGCTATCTGCACTTCGTTTTGATCAGGTGGATGGGGGTTTTGGCTATCATCATCTTAATTGAACGGTACATTCTGCCTAATAGCGGAGTATTGGTCTTCATCGACATTAAACAGTCTGCAGAAGTAGTTTTTCCATATTCTCAGCACCGACTGTGTTTCCACTACGATATTTCCATCCGCGTCTCGACAGGTTTCTGTACGGGATTTGTTTTGCTGGCACATTGTTTTTACCCTCTGGTAAAACTTCCGTACATTGTTCCTGGAGTAGCATCTCTCAATATCCTCGAATGCACGCTTGTCGTGCTCTTTCTTTTTCGTTCTTAGAAGCCGATGTTCTTCCCGTCTCTTCTGCTCATATAGCATGCGAGCAGATCTAGTCCTTCTTTGCAGCGCCACTTTATACGCTTGTTGTTTTTCCGCGTTAGCTAGTCTGCACTCTTCATCAAACCAGGGGTTTCGTGGTGGTGGTCGTGTGAAACCCAGCACATCATTCGCGGTACTTATGATGGCTTGTTGTCAGTGTTGCCACTGGTCTTCTGTACTAGCTGTTGCTGCGATAGGACTCGTAGCGAGAGATCGGGGTATGCGTTCTCTGTAGGCTCTGGCGGTGTCTTGCGATTGTACCTTGGCTACAATAAGGTAGTGGTCCGAGCCAATGTTGGCCGCCCGGAAGGTTCGGACATCCAGGATACTGGGGGCGTGTCGGGTGTCGATCGCAATGTGGTCGATTTGGTCGATGGTTAGTCGATCCGGAGACCGCCATGTCCCCATATGAATGTTGAGATGAGGAAACCGAGTGCTTGCTATACTGCCACTTCGCCCCGCAGCAAAGTCAATAAGCCTTAGTCCGTTTTCGGACGTGGTGTCGTGTAGGCTGTGCCTTCCAACCGTCCTACCAAAGATGTCCTCTCTTCCTATCTTGGCGTTAAAATCGCCCAATTCGATTTTAACGTCATGCTTAGGACATTGCTCGTAGGTTTTGTCGAGGAGCTCGTAGAAACTATCTTTCGTAGCGTCGTCTTTTTCTTCTGTGGGGGCGTGAGCGCATATTAGGCTAATGTTGGCGAATTTTGCCTTGACACGGATTGTCATAAGACGCTCGCTCACGTGCCGAAAGCTCAAGACTTTTGGTTGTTTCGGAACCATATTTTTTTACGCCGTAGGTAGTTAACCTTACGCACAACCCCCAACCTGGAGAGCCAGATCCTACCCCTAGGATACGGGGCCGGGTCCACCGGTGTCAGTAACCCACTACGGGGGTGTGAGCGCTGCCGTTGGCCCAATAGGGGCTCATCCGCCACCAACTCTTTTCCACGACCCTGACTAGTACGTGGAAATCCTTATCGACCTGAGCTCCGAATATGTCGAAGAAGCTCATATAAGGTTTTGTTTCCATTCTGGAAATTTAACGCCACCGTTGGTTCCATCTATGGAATTCGTCCGCTGACGCGTATTCTAGTGCTGCTATTTTCGCTTGGTCAGCACTCGCGCTTATAAGTTTAGCAAGTCGTGCCCGGGTGGGCAGCGACCAGTACCCGATGGCTACCACTTGGAGGTAAAATAAGCACAATTGATGTGTAGCAACAGTTACAACACTGGGCTTTGCCAAGTTAAAACCAGTCAGTGCCTACCCTATTTCTACAACAT
Organism: Brachyopa scutellaris; assembly: GCA_949775065.1. NCBI lineage: Eukaryota > Metazoa > Arthropoda > Insecta > Diptera > Syrphidae > Brachyopa > Brachyopa scutellaris. The sequence goes on from OX459113.1 coordinate 70,619,340, forward strand.
CCAGCGTAACAGAATTATTCACCCCAATTCTCAATGTCGTATTTGTGAGTCGTATACGACTATAGTCGCATTTCGTAAAAGCAAATACATTATTCTTTGATTTGTTATTTTTTTTAGTTTGCTAGGTTCGTTTGCCTTTGGTTTTTTTTTTTTCAATGAATTTTCAATGTGCAAACGCAAAGGAGATAAATGTAGTTACTTTTTAAACTGTTTTTTTTTTATTATAAAAAAACGGTTACGTCGTTACGGAATGAAAAACTGTTTTTTAAACTAGTTCGTTTTTTTTTGTGCCAACTCCTACTAAACGGTGTGAATTTGAGCCAAATCGGTCCATAAATAATCGGTTCTAACATAAAAGAAAAACCATTCGGAGCACCACACGAACATATGGTGTGAATATAAGGTGGATAGCATCAGTGGTTCAGCCGTGAAAGTCGGACGTACATACGCACTAACGTTTTTATATATTAAGAAGATATGTAGATACGTTGCCCTTTATATGTGTAGATAGAGAGTGTCATTTTGTGACATGAGTCATTTTGGCCCCTTAATATAAAATTTGTTAATAACTTGACTCAAGCGCCCCCTAGCGAACGGGTTTTTCGCCTATGTTCTTCCCCAGGTCCCAGACTATCTTTCTGCCAAATTCAATTACAATTGGCTTGGCGGTTTAGGCGTGAAAATGTAATAGACAGACGGACAGACAGACAGACAGAGTTACTTTCGCATTTATAATATTAGTGTGATGTCTGTGTGCACAAGGCAGCATATTCAGTATAGTATACAATACACAATCTCGTTCATCACGTTTTACTTTCTATTTATCATTCGCTACCTCCCACTTAACGTTCACAATCACAACCGCGACGTTTGTTGTGAAATCGCTTGTTGTGCAACCGTTTGTTGTGAAATCGTTTGTTGTGAAATCGCTCGTTGTGAAATCGTTTGTTGCGAATTCACGTTTATTTACAAGTTGTTCACTGCGACTCTTGTGAATAATTCACAGGTAGTGATTTTTTGCTCATTACTTACTAATCATTATATGTGGGATTCATCAAGAATAAATGCGCTTTTGGAGATGTGCTATGACTCCAGTAAAGGGTTTTCTGCATGGTTATTAGGTTTGTATTACATAAGTCTCAATTATTTTCAATTTTGTTACGGATACAACTTTTACTAGGTGATTCCGGATACTCTTTGCGACGTTGGGTGATGACACCATATAGATTTTCTTCTGGAAGTGATGAACTAAATTTTAATTTACGCAAAAGCTAGGAATTGTACGAAAGATTGAACGGAGTGCTAAAGTCTGGTTTGTGCTGTTTGCAAATTGGTTTGCACACTTCACCTTCGGCTGCGGGTAAAATCATAAATGCATGCTGTGTTTTGCATAATATTCAGTGGTGAATAAGGTTCTGACTATTTATAGCCTCTCCTCGGATACAATTAGTTCAAGAATTCAATTACGAGATGCTATGAGAATAAGGGACCGACTGAAAACTAATTTTAGTAGGAGTGAAAATATGTAAAAACCACCACAGTCATCGACTAACACTCGACCCGGTTACATCGTTTTACCAACAGTGTTCTGCTTTTCTTTTGTGCGATCCCGTTACCTAAACTTTCTACTCAAACCACTCATCTGTCTATCTCCCTCTCACACGCGTGTGCAAACTAAAATCTAAACTTGTCAAATTGATTATACAATAGTGTCATGGCCTCTTGGCCACGTGCGCCTTTGGGCAATCGCATTTCAGATGACCCTAAATTCATCGTCATCTCACCGACAGATAAAAATAAACCTCTCACCAACTTAAGCGTTTTTCTGCTCAAAAAAGCCATTGATGGTATAAGCTCGCAATACGATCAAATAACCCAACTCCGAGACGGAAGTCTACTCGTTCTCGTTAGGTCAAAGAAAATTGCCGATCTATTTTTATCTAAAAAATCACTTTCCAATTTATGCCCTATTGCTGTCTTGTTACACAATCAGCTAAACGCATCAAAAGGTACAGTGTACGCTCCATACCTTAACAACGTCTCCGAAAGTGAAATACTAGCAGAAATTAAGTCACAAGGGGTGACGGACGTTTTTAAATTTAAGAAATCTTTAAATGAAAATCAACTCCCCACCGGCCTAGTCTTGTTTACATTCGACCTCTTCCGACCTCCTACCACTCTCAGCATTGGATGGTACAACGTTCAAGTTAGGGAATACTTCCCAAACCCAATACGTTGCCAGAAATGCCAACTTTTAGGGCACAAAGCAAAAAGATGCACCAGCGAACCTATATGCGTCAATTGCAACCTAACACCTCACGCACCTCAGGAATGCACCCGCACTTTCTGTGCCAACTGCGCCGAAAACCATCCAGCTTCTTCTATGTCATGTCAAAGATACCAACAGGCCAAAGAAACATTAAAAATTAAAACTATTCGCAAGTGCTGTATGGGTGAGGCCAAACAAATTTACAAAGAGCAAAACCCTCCCACCTCTCTTCCTCTGACATTTTCAACCGTAGCAAGCAATTCTCACTCCAAACAAATAACGACTCCTTCACAAGTAAATAACACTCAAAATCTATCGAATCAAACACTTGATTCGCAAACACCACAATGACAACTCCCAACCCAACCATGAATTACTCACAAGTTCAATACGAACACACAAAAATTATAACTTCATCAACATACCTCACTCCCCCTATAAATTCAATTACAACCACTGGCAACGCACCTCTAACATCCACGACAACCTCCTCTAACCAAATCACACCTTTCACAGCTGCATCCACTTCTTACCCACTTTACTCTCTCAAAACCACTCCAGGTTCTCCTGGTAACAATCCTAAAACAAATTCGATACCACAAACCACACTCTCAAATAACAACACACAATCACCAATATCAAGCTTCACTCAATCTCTATTAAAATAAAATTCACATTTTATTAAACCGTCCGAACCTAATAATCATGACTTCCAGCAATAAACATAATCATTATTCCTCAACCAACTCCGCTGATCGGGAACCGAGCATTCCGGGCTCCTCGGAGCTCCGATGGCTCGATTTTCGATCAGCGGACGCACACTCAAACCGATCTTTTGACCAACCCGCACCCCCAAATTTACAATGCTCAAAATCGTACCTCAAACACTAAACAATCACTTAAGATTCTCCAGTGGAACTTGGCTGGTTACTTTAATAACTATCAAGAACTAGAATTACTTATTAATGTCCTAAAATCCTCTATAATCACCCCTGTGATCAATTCCCCCCGGATTGAAAACGACCGGAATTACAAGGGAATAATTCAAAATTAACGCATTTTTCCGAAATCATCCCTTGTAATTCCGTTCGTTTTCAATTCGATCGGAATTGATCACAGGGGTGAATATCTCTTCAAGAAACCCATTTACCTGCCAAAACCACGAAACCTTTGTCCCCAAAGCAATATGCTACGTTTTTCGAAACCTTCCAACTAACACTAAAGCCAAACAAGGGACTGGACTCCTAGTCCACAATTCGCTCCCACACAAATTTATTGCTATCAACTCTTCAATATCAGCGATTGCCGTTTTAATCGACCTAAAACCGAAACTCACAGTAATATCCTCATATATCCGTCCCGAACAAACCTTCTCTGCCTCGGAAATTGAGAATATTGTAAATTTATTCCAATCCCCCCTTTTGATTACAGGCGACTTCAACTCTTGGAGCCCTCTCTGGGGGTCCCCCCAAACTAATACAAGAGGTAGAATTGTAGAAGACTTTCTGGCACACTCCAATCTAACAGTATTAAATGATGGTAAACCTACGCACCACACCTTTACCCACGTTGACATATCCTTAATTTCCTCACAGTTATATCCCAATACTACGAGTAAAACTCTTCCACACTTGCATGGAAGTGACCACTTCTCTTACTACTGTTACTGTAGGCGACAGGTCCCTAAATCCAGGCCGACTTCCAAAATTTCAAGTTGACAAAGCCAATTGGCCCTTGTTTCAAAACACCGCGGCCAATTTTTTATCAAACACAACACTTTCCCTTAACATAAATAAAGAAGCCGCCATTATACATAAATCCATAAGATGCGCAGCAAACGCAGCCATCCCCCAAAGCCGTTCCCTACCCCATAAATCATCTGTTCCCTGGTGGAACAATGAAATCAGTAACCTCCGTGAAACCAAACAAAAAGCTTGGCATTCTTTCAAAAAGCATCCCAATCAAAACAACCTCATTGCTTATCGTAAATCTAACGCCCAGTTCCGCAAAGCATCCAAACTCGCTAAAAAAAACTTTCTTTGAAACTTTACCTCTAACCTTAATCCAAAACAACTCTGGAATACCATAAGAACACTCACCGGCAATTATAGGCCGCGCTCTATAAATATTATCAGTGTTGCGCTATATGTGAGAAATCCTATTCGCACAGTAAATCTAAAAACGTATAATAGAGATAGAGTTTTGTGGTGGTCGAGTAACTGTTTATACTTTCGGGATTATTCGTTTATTGTTGTTGCGATATACAGATCCCCAAGTTCATCACAATTAACGTATTGCGAAGAGCTAGCTACATTGATGGATGAAGTGTGTGATATAGGGAAAGATGTAATTGTAATAGGGGATTTTAATATTAACTGGTTGAATCCTACCGACACATATGTAAAAAAGTTAAAACAAATAGTCAAAGATAGTGCATGTGTTCAGTTAATACGGGAGCCCACAAGGATAACACAAAGTTCGCGAACTCTTATAGATCTTGTGATAACGTCTAATAAGAAATTTAAAGCAAGAACGGAAAAGGATTTGATAATAAGTGATCATGAAACAATAATAGTTGAACTAAAGGGTGTTCGTGAAGTAAAAGAAAAAATGAAGCAGGTTTCAATGTTTAAATACAATAAAAGGGACTTTAAAAATGTTTTAGATATTAACTTTGCCTGTTTATGTAATCTAAATGGTGTCGATGTGATTGCGAACATGTTTTTGGAAAAAGTTAATGAATCTGTGTCGAAATTTGTGATAACTAAATGTAAGAAGTATACCGGGAATGAGTGGTTTAACAACTACCTGAGCCAATTAAAAAATAGCAAAATAATTAAACATGCTAAAGCAATACAGACCAGCTCCGAAGGAGATTGGAGAGAATATACTAGTGTTAGAAATAAATACAAAAATGAACTTACTAAGTGCAAAAACAAATACATCGCGCTAAAAGTGACTAATTCAAGAGACCAAAAATCAATGTGGAGAAACTTTAAATATTTTGTCCTTAAAAAGGATAAAAATGAAATAAAAAATGTAATCTTCGGTGATGAAATGTGTAAAGACAATACGATAATAGCGAACAAGTTTAATGAGTACTTTGTGAATAGTGTGAGCGAGATAATTAACTCAATCCAATGTGTGTCATTTGTCAATCTTGTAAGCGAGTCTAACAAAAGATTTTTCTTTACTCATGTGTCCCTAGAATCTGTTGAACAAACGATTAGACTTATTAAGAACAAAAAAGACTTTCAATTTATGAGTCCGAGTATATACTTAGACCAATTCGAAACATTAGGTCCGGTAATGCAAGCAATTTTTAATTTATCTTTGCAAACTAAGAAGTTTGCAGACTCATGGAAGGAATCGATAGTGACACCCATTGAAAAAATTACTGGGACGATAAAGTGTGAAGAATTTCGGCCGGTGAATGCATTGCCACTCTGCGAAAAGGTATTTGAGAAAATTATATATAATCAATTGTATACTTACTTTGAGAGTAACGAGCTTATTATGAGTACTCAGTCTGGCTTTAGAAAAGGTCACTCATGTGAATCAGCAGTTAATTTAGTAATAACTAGCTGGAAAGAAGAACTAGCTAAAAATAAAAGTGTGTATTGTGTATTTCTCGACCTGAAAAGAGCGTTTGAAACAGTGAATAGAGGGTATCTGCTAAATAAAATGGACAAATATGGTATAAAGGACGCTGAGCTTGAATGGTTCGATTCATATCTAAAAAATCGTACTCAAAAAGTTGTAGTTAATGGTGAGAAATCGGCAGCGAAAGAAGTAGAGTTTGGAGTTCCTCAAGGGACTGTTCTAGGAACACTTTTTTCAACATTTACATCAACGACATGAAATATGCAGTTAAAAATTGTCAATTGGCTTTGTTTGCGGACGATGCAGTTATATATTTAGCCGGTGTTGACAGCAAGATCTGTGAGAGATTAATACAAGAAGACATCAACAGAATCAACATATGGCTCAAACAAAATAAACTGAAGCTAAACATTTCGAAATCAAAACTCCTTGTTATAAATGAAAAACAGCATTACAACAACCTAACTCTAGACGGTGAGATTATCCAGAAAGTAGAAGAAATTAAGTATCTTGGTGTTGTATTAGATCATAAGTTATCTTTTGGATCCCACATTGAATATATTTGTCAGAAAGTCGCAAAAAAGATAGGGTTTTTAAAACGAATCAGGAGTAAAATCTCGACAACAAGTGCAATAAATGTCTATAATGTAATTGTAAAACCGCATTTTGAATATTGTTCGTCAATTTTGTTTCTATGTAGTGATGGTATGTTAGAAAGATTGCAAAAGTTGCCAAACAAGGCAATGCGATGTATATTGAAGTTTAGTCGGTATGTTTCAATCCAGTTTATGTTAAACACGTTAAAGTGGCTTTCAATAAAACAAAGAATTGCGATGAATGTTTTAATTTTTGTCTACAAAATAAAAAATAACTTAATGCCAAAATACCTGTGTGAATATGTTCAATATGTGAGAGAAGTACAACAGTATAATCTAAGAAACTGTAATGATTTAAGACTCATTAATTTTTTAACAAGTAGATCGCAAAACTCACTTATATATAAGGGATTTAAATTATATAATAGCCTAGATAACAACACAAAGACTGAAAATAACATAAATGTATATAAAAAAAAAGTAATTGAATTTGTAAAATTAAAATACTTGTAGTCCTTAAGTACCACTTATTGTAAAAAGTAATAATAATTTGTATATTGTATCTTTTTTAACTAAATAGCTTTTCAAAGGCTAAATAAATAAACTTACTTACTTACTAGATCTGAAACAGATACACTATCCTCCCCAATTGATATTGCAGAGCACATTGCTAAAACTTGGTCTAACCAGGCCCATGATTCCAATTTTTAACCTACTTTTCTCCAATCAAAATATTCCGTAATCACCAATCCACCTCCCCTTAACCCCCTTTCCACCTCCCCTTAACCCTCTTTCCGCAGCAAGCTCCATCGAACTCCCCATAAAACTTATAGAACTGGAAACCTGGTAAAACCCCAGGCTTTGATAGAATTTCATATTCATTTATAAAAAATGCTCCAGTCCTCAAACAACGCATAATATCCCTCTACAATCTTATTTTTGACAACGGAATCATCCCCCAAGTATGGAAAATTGCCAATACAAAAACCAAATAAAATAACTACCGAAGTCAGTGAGTACCGACCTATATCCCTCTTACCATTTGTAGGCAAAATATTAGAAAAGATCATCTCAAAACGGTTATATTGGTTTTTAGAAAAAAATAACCTTATAAATATAAACCAAGACGCTTTCAAGTACGGCCGGGGAACCATGGATTCTCTTCTCCACATCGAAGATTTTGTTTCATCTGCCTTATCATCCAAGAACCACATTACAATTCTGTCCATTGACTTTGAAAAAGCCTTTGACAGAGTTGGAATTCACATAGTCTTGAACAAACTCGTCGAGTGGAGAATAGGCCCTAAGATTTTCAAATACATCAAGGCTTTCCTAAGTAACAGACAGTTCCGAATAAAGTTAGACAATGCACACTCTCAAATCTATAATCTCAAAAATGGAATCCCCCAACGATCTGCTCTGCCAGTAGTTATCTTTATGATTGCTTTCAATGAGTTAAGTCAAATCTTCCAAAAATATAACACCATTCGGCACTGTCTATACGCTGATGACTTGATAATATTTACCACAACCAAAGATTGAAATGTAGTCACCTCTACATTATCCTATATCCTAACCGATATAGACCAATGGTGCAATACCTAGCTAAAATTTCCTTTGAAAAAACTAAAATACTACATATGTATTTGTAAAAAAAGTTGCTGCCCAAAACACCTAACACTTAATTTTAAGAACAACATTATTTGTAATGTAAATTCAGTAAGCATATTAGCTTTGTACATATATATGTACATTCCTATAGTAACGCCAAGAAATTCAGTAAAAATGTTGTTCTAGTATTCCAACAAAGCTTTGGCGCTTCAATCGGTCTATAATGAAAACTGGATTGTGTCCTGAATTGATTTAGAGTGAGCTTTCAAGTTTTATGAATTGTCTCGTCCAAAAAAAATCTATTTTTCAACGAGAGAAAACAACAAATATTTTATTTTTGTACGACCAGCGCAAACGAATAGACTTGTGTATTTCGGGTAAATAAATTTGTGTACCGGATGCCACATTTAATTTTTTTTCCCAATCACAGTCTAGTGTTTGTTGCCAAATATTTAAATCCCGCAACATAGCAATGCAAAGGGATTTAACGTTTTTAAAAATTTGCTCTTATGATTTCACAATAGATTTCAAAATATGTAATTATGTTTGTATTAAGTGTTTAGAAATGTTTGTTTCCAGCATCTGTTCTTCTGTGTATTTTTTGCAATTATCTCACCTGCATCTATGGCCTTTTACTTTTAAATTTTGAATTAGGTACAAGAAGGTTCGGTCACAGCAAGCACAGAACGGAAAGAAAGTCTAGTCTACATCTTTGTAAATAATAAATTCCATCAATTACCTTTGTATATGCGAGAAAACGTCGTTGAATCTTACTATGTAGGTACGAGATGGAATTTTAAAAAAATCATCTCTTAGCGGATATCTATGTCATTATAGAAATTTCAGGCCTTTGGGTCCAGCTGAAGATACTGCGTTAGAATGATAGTCCTGTAGTAACACTTGCCTTCAATAAATACGAAGTCGAACCACTACAGCGGGTGAAATGCTTCTGCCGGAAAGATAAACGAGTCAACTTTGTGGAGTATCCAAACGTCGTGCCGTATCTGTGTATAATCGGCACATGGGTGGAGTTCATTTGCACGACAACGCAGTACCCAAATACCAAAGCAACAGACGTGGCAAGAAGTGCTATTAGCCACTCATTATTACAATGATTTACTCATGTATTGTAAATGCTTGGAAGCTGCATTGTGCCATGCAAAATCATCATAATTTACCACAAATTCCTCAAATTGAATTGCGAACTGCTTTCTGTGAAGCACTTCTGGTTGTCGACGCACAGCGAAGATAGTCATGTCCCGACAACCGATGAAGAATAGACCACTAAGGTCGAATTACAAATACGAAAAAAAGAAAAAGGAATTTAACGCAAAACATTAAAGCTAGGTAGTAATAAGGTTAAACAGAACAAACCCCTGCGTTGCACGGGTTTGCATAAGGAACATTAATATGTCCTTTTAGTTATTTTTCTTAATACATTTATTTAAATATAATCCTAAAAGATTTTGAGAAAAATTGAGAGCAGGGCTATACTCTCAACATCATCGTTTCATTTCGTCTTGTGTCGTACTTTTCAATTAGTTTTTCCCGTAGTCGGCAGTTCCCCTACTTTCTTTGTCAACTCACATAGGCAAACTCGTTGCCTTTTAACACAGACTAACCAGGCACTCAACATAGTTTTACCGGTTCTGCATAATGCGCTTAGCATTATTCGGCAGCTCCTAAATAGTGCCGATTTGGTAGTTAACGATGCTGGCGCCTTAAGCGCAGCCTGATTGTAAATGTTAATAACAGTGCCCTTTCCGGATATTCGTTTCATTATCAGGACCTCTGCAGCCCTAAGTACGGTCAGAACTTCCGCCTTAAAGAGGCTGCAGGCATCCGGGAGTCTTACTGCCCGAACACAATGGAAAGTCGCAGCAGCACGTTCGAAAGTTGAAGTTGGCTGAACTTGCGCTTCAGCTAATCTATTCTTACTACAGCTGCAACTTCCCATTGTGTTCGCGCTATAGGGTTAACGTGTATTTTAACTTTAAAAGCGCTGCATACCTTAGCTGCTGGTTTACCACTGTGTTCGACCAGTTAAGGATACTTTTAGCTCGCTATTCATGCAAAAGATACCAGACCCCGTTTCGTTTACAAAGTTAGATCCGTCCGTGAAGACTGCAGTATCTGCATGCTGCGTAACTGTATTATTCGTCCACTCTTCCCGCACAGGGTTATGTTGGCTTCGCCATAGCCGGGTAAAAATAGAAAAGAAACAAAAACTACAACGAAACCAAAGGAAACAGCTTTCTGTTCTGTCATCACGACTGAAAAATAGAAAAGAAACAAATTAAAAATTATCAGACACCGAAACACGAATATTTACTCCAATGTTGCCGAAATAACGAAGAAATTTAAATCTTGACGAAAGCTTTTTTATAAGGAATCAAATTATCAAAGACGCAAAAGCTCTCTGCCACTTTATTCTCGATTCGGTATTACTAGCGGCATCTTGCAGCATAGCTGTACTACTGGATTGGCGCTCCTATAGGAATGTATATACAAAGATATTAAGCATAATCTTTGATTCTAAATTTAACTTTAAGAACCGCTGTGAATACTTAAAAATAAGCCTAGCTACCAGATTAAATATAATTAAGTATCTAACTTCTAAGCATTCTTGTTCTCACATAAATACTATAATCCGAGTTGTTAAATCCATTATATTGTCGAAAATGGACTACGGTCTAGTCATCTATGGCAAATGCCCAAAAGCCTCCCTTCAACTTTTCAAACCGCAGTATCACGCCGCAGTTCGGACCGCTCTCAAGGCCTTGAGGACTACGCCATCCCTAAGATTATAACATCCCGAGAATCCGCCATAATATTGGACGCCAAAAAAGCACTATCTTGGAAGAGAATACCACAGCGATCATCGGCTATCCACAATGCACTGCACTCTCCGCTATGGTCTGATATGCCAATCAGTATTCAAACATGTGGGTTCCTGGTCATGCTGGAATAACAGGAAATGAGCAAGCCGATGAAGCTGCAAAAGCCGCAACAACAGAACCTCTTATCACTTTCTCTACTTACAACAAAAAGGACCTCCAATATAAACTTGTGGAAAAAAGCAAGACAGAATATGTGGAAGGAGTACATCCATCATTACTCATCAATCAACCCTCAAGCGGAAATGGCCTCATACCTAACTAACTGTCCAAAAAATATGATCAAATGCTTTCTATGACTCCGCATGGGCCACACAAACCTTACACACAGTCATCTACTAGCCAGAACTGATCCACCAATTTTCCACTTTTGCCAAAACAATTCCATTCTCTCCCTGAAACGTCTACTTGAATGCCATAATATCAACGACACAGCCAAAAACATCTCCACCACTCCACTTGCCGATCTTTTAAAAACGCCAACAGAAACTAATATAAGAAATGTATATAAGATACTTGTAACTCTAAAAATTAACAACTTTATTTAAAAACTAACCGCTTTCTTTTAAATCTAGCCGATAGCCATGGTAGCTAGTGCTATATATATAAGATATTATAATGTAATTAATTACTTTATAATAAATAAATAATAATAATAATAAAAACCACCACATATACATATGTACAATGTACATGTATTCAATATTTTATTAAACAAAACAAATTCATATAGATAAAATTTACAAAGAAATCAGTCTTTCGTTATCACAAGAAAAGTTATTCTACATCGAGAGTTACAGAAACAGATGAATGCGAGAAAGTGTATTTTTGTTCAATTCACAGTGTTTCGTCGATGCAGAACATGGGTACAGTTTCGAAAAAAACGCTTTTTAAGTTTTGAGTTACAATAACACTATACCCAACTTCCTAGGCTCTATCTCCGAAACTATTACTCCGATCGACTTGAACATTTAGGACCGATCTCCGATCTAGAGATGTTGTAGAATTTAATAAGATAATAAAAAAATACTTTTTGAAGCTGTGAAACCCATGTAACCCCTTAAGTAATGCAGTTGGAAACAGCAAAATATCACTGAGTGCAGATAGAATGATCTATTAAATTAGTCTAAATAATTTATTACCACCCTTCCCTTTCTACGAACGATTTTTTTTTTGTGCTTTCGCATATATTCATATATATTATATAGTATATTTTATTTGATTTGACTTTGAAATACTAACTATACATAAAGCTAAGAATTATCAACTTCAAACAGAGACACAGCACATTTGAATTATGTTATTTGGAGTAAAATTAAGTTTGTAATATGCGTTATCAAGAGAAGTGGAAATGATTACTTTTGATAGTTGAATTTGACTCGTTTAATTGTTTACTCTTATATTAATATTGAAAGCTTGGGTCTTGTTGTCTTTTGGTTTCTAACTACTTATTGTGTTTGCAAAGTGGAGAGATAAAAAGTTATTTCGTTGCAAATTAATAAAATTAATTGATTATTCTCTTAGTCGTACGATAAAATTAAATTCTTAAAATTTGTATATTCTAAGTATATACTTATTATATATATTCTCTTATAATTAATATATATATACATTTTTTTCTTTCTGCTATAAGGTCGATGACCAAATGAAACTACTTCAACATTCTTGGTCTGATATGTTAGTGTTAGATCACTTGCACCAGCGAATTCATAATGGACTACCAGATGAAACGCAGCTCAACAATGGTCAACTTTTTAATCTATTGGGTCTTGGTCTTCTTGGAGTTCCGCAGCTTTCAGATTACTTTAACGAACTACAAAACAAGTTACAAGATTTGAAATTCGATATGGGTGATTACGTCTGTATGAAATTTCTAATTTTGCTTAATCCAAGTATGAGTTTTTTGATATGCAATTTACTCGTAATAATTTATTTTTATTTAAATCATAGATGTTCGAGGCATTATAAACAAGAAAACGGTGTTAGAAGGTCACGAAAATGTTCAAGCAGCCCTTTTGGATTACACTTTAACCTGTTACCCATCAGTGACGGTAATTTATATTTCTAAAATGACAAATTAAAATTGTATTTTATTGATTGTTAAAAAATCCGCAAAACTTTTAGGAATCCACATTTGGTGTTCAACTAAACGTACGTGGATTGCGTGTACACAAATGGGAGAACTATGATTTCACTCCAATTTCGGTGGTTGTTTGTCGGAAACGTCTTTTGTCTTTCTTAATCGTGAAGTTTTAGAGCCCCCGCACACTACAGACTTTCTATCGGCCGATAGTTTGGTCGGGTTGGGCTGGTTAGTGCGCACACTGGGCCGATTAAATAGTCGGGTTGGTAGTGAGTGCGCACACTAGACAAACAATCGGCCGACTGTTCTCGAACGATTTGGTTTTGCTAGTCGTTAAACACATTTTGCAGAGAATAGTCGCTTAATGGTAGTTAGTAAAAAATGTTCCAGAGATGTAATCATTGCTCTACGCCCAAATATGTCCATAATTCCATATTTAAATACTTACTTACTTACTTAGTTGGCGCTACAGCTCGAGGTGAACCTGGGCCTGCTTCTCGCAACCATTTGTGTGTGCGTGTTATATTTTTTTTGCACGAATGGAAGGGACCTACAGTTTTTTGCCGACTCCGAACGGCGAGTTGAGAAGCTCAATCGTGACAAATGATACTCTTTGATGCTTGTCAGACATTCGAAAGAGGTGGGCACAGTGAAAAACTTTTAGATGTTTGCGGCGGGATTCGAACCCAAGACCGCTGGCACAGTAGTCCGACGCACTAACCACTTGCGCTACGGTGCCCACCATATTTAAATACAAAGAAAAATCCAGATCTTAAAGAAAATGAATTTAAAATTCAGAGCAAACTGAGCTATCGAAAAAAATCGGCCTACTTTATAGTCTGTAGTGTGCGCACGTAGAAGAGCGTCGTACTGATTAAGTAGTCGGCCGATAGTTTGCCGATACTTTAGTTTGAAGGCAATCGTGTAGCCTATCAAACTTATTTATCGGCCGATATCAAATCGTTGTAGTGTGCGCACTCTCATATATTTTCATACTGATTAAGAGCCCGACTAAACTGTCGGCCGACAAAAAGTCTGTAGTGTGCGGGGGCTCTTAAAATCCTCATTTCGTAGTGTAGATGACTTGATGAATTTGTAGTAGATTCGTACACGACTCAAATGTTGTAGAATCGGTGTGAATTATAAGCATAACTTTTCTTCAAACGTGTGCCCTGTAACTAATTTCTACTTTTATCCTACGCTCACTACTTCTCATGCGGTACTGGGTACCTAATTACCTCGTTGCTACACTTTTTCACTACATCACGGAAAGCCTTCATAGCCATACAATTGGGCCGGCACAGAGCGGGACTTTCAATGTTTTCTTTTAACTAACCATAACATTTTCTTTTTCATTTTCTTACTTAAATTATCCATTTCTTGAACTTACCAACTGCTGAACTTAACCTTATCACGAAATATCTCCATTAAGTGTATTATTGGAAGTATTTGCCTCTCAAACAATTAACTGCAACTGCTGCCTGCATCCGTTATCTATTACTTCAGATATCGTGAGCAGCATATTTGGCAGTTGGGGTTGCCAGCTTTGTAAAACGAAAGCTTACGATCGTAAAAATAAAATAGGTCAGACACATACTTCAGGTTAAGGGTAAACCAACCTAGAAATAATCATAATCATAATCCATTGAATATAACCTTTGTATATATACATATTACTATAGTAGCGCCAAGAAAAGCAGTAAAAATGTTGTATCCGTATCCCGAAAAAGCTTTGGCCCTTCAATCGGTCTATAATGAAAACTAGATTGTTCTAAATTAATTTAGAGGGAGCTTTCAAGTTTTATGAAATGTCTCGTCCAAGAAAAGTTGTTTTTCAATGAAAAAAATTTCCACGATAAAGAAAAACAACAAATATTTATTTTTTGTACGACCAGCGCAAACGAATAGACTTTTGGGAATTTCGAGTAAATAAGTTTGTGTACTGGTTGCCATATTTCATTTTTTCCCCCCCGATCACAATCTATAGTGTTTGTTGCCAAATATTTAAATCCCGCAACATAGCAATGCAAAGGGATTTTACGTGTTTAAAAATTGCTCTAATGATTTCACAATAGATTTCTAAATATGTTATTATGTATTTAGTTTGTGGAAATGTTTGTTTTCAGCATCTGTTCTTCTGTGTACGTTATCCTTTTCCAATTATCTCACCTATATGTACATCTATGGCCTGTGAACTTTTAAAGTTTCAAGTATGTACAAGAAGATTCGGTTAGAGCAAGCACAGAACAGAAAGAAAGTCTAGTTTACATCTTTGTAAATTATCAATTCCATCAATTACCTTTGAACATGCGAATCTTGAATCTTACTATGTACGATTTATAGAAAAACTAGCTATTACCCGCCCGGCTTTGCCCGTGCACTTAAACAGTCAGGTCATTGGCAAAGACTACGCAGCATTGAGCAATACACCTTCCCGTCGACCGCAACCCTCTCTCAACAACCTCACGATCAAAGACAATGGTTTACGGATGAAAATTCGAATTAAAACCTTAAGTAATTATATGTATCCCAATTTACTGTTTTAGAGATATAATTTCAAAAAATTCTCTGTAAGTGAACTGTTTTATATGGATAGATAAATGATTTTACCGAATTCACGCACTTAGCGATGGATTTTTAAAAAAAATCCTCTCAGCGGATGTCTATGTCATTATATGAATTAACTTTCCAAATTTCTGCCCTTTAGGTCCAGCGGTTTGGTCTGTGCGTTGTCTGTCAGTCAGTCAGTGAACTGTTTTATATATGTATATACATAGATGTAA
This sequence comes from Brachyopa scutellaris, assembly GCA_949775065.1. Taxonomy (NCBI): domain Eukaryota; kingdom Metazoa; phylum Arthropoda; class Insecta; order Diptera; family Syrphidae; genus Brachyopa; species Brachyopa scutellaris. The sequence continues at coordinate 70,635,182 of OX459113.1, forward strand.
TACCTAGTCATTTTTAATAAAGACAAAATATTATTCTACGCCTTACAATCCTGGAGGAAACAAACTGAAAAAAGTAATTAGAGTAAGGTACAGGCTATCGAAAATTTTTTTATAGTATTTGGACAGAACACCTTTCCCCACCTAATCCGCAAACAATTCCAATAAATAACTTCTTCATTGGACAAACAAGACAAAAATATGCTCAACTTAGACCGTTTTTTGACCGAATGAATATAAAATACATGCAGTTCGGAGTTTTCGCTCATCATTTGTCAATGCCGAGCAAATGGTGCTCGTTTATCGTTTATCGCGATTCCTGCAAATGGTGCCATACGTTTATTACCATTCATGCAAAATGTTCATTCGAAACAAACTTATACGTTTTGGATACAAGTTGAGATGTCTCTGCTCCAGCGATGGCTACCTATTCCAGCTCATCCCGTATGCTGGTTCTAAAGCCAAAAACGATTCAGGTATGAGGAATCAATGGGGCCCTGGAGGTAATAACATTCAATTCAATTTAAATTTTATTCATTATTCTCAATAACCAAACATTTTTTATAACTTAACTATAAGTGCCTAATGTAAGTTATGAGAAAAGTTTATGGCATTTTTATTTTTAGGAAAAAAAAATAGAGTTAAAGCAATATTTCATAAAAAATATGCATAGTGAACAATTAAATTTGGCATTTGAAATCTTAAAAAGTTATACTACAAGAAAAAAAAAGAAATTAAAATAAAAAAAAGCGCGAAGAGTTACTTTAAGTATGAACATTAAGTATAAATCTCGGATATAGGAAACCAGAGAGTACCATTATTTGATAATCACATAAAATACATAGGTACATACGTGTGTACATGTGTGTACGTGTGTACATGTGTTTGTACACAGGTATGTATATTACATTTCCATCAAATTTTTTGCAATCGTTATATCTATGGGGAGCAACCACTAAGCTCAATTTATAAAGAATAGTATAGTATGTACGAGTATATTGACTTCCTACTACTTCCTTTCTAACATACAACAAGTAACTAATGCGACTGTTTTAGTGCACGGGCAACAGCTAGTATCAAATAATTTGCAAGATACGATGGTGTAGATATTTCTATAATGTGTGGTCCGAAAAGCGGGTAGGACAACCGCAGAGCGAGAACTACTTCTCAAGTTATATGCGTCATAGATGGGACTTTGCAAATATCCACCTCTCATAAAAAATATTTTTAGTGCCTTAAAGTAGAATAAGTGACGAACTGGTGGCTAAACAGGCAGAATTACATATTTTTCTTAAGGCACACTTTTGCAGTACAATTGATGTAGTTTATTTAGATAGGCACCACCCCAACAACAAATTCCATATCCCAATTTCGAATGAAATATCCCATAAAAGATAGTTTTAAGGGTCTTATTGGAACAAAACTTTCTTAGGTGGTAAAAGCTGCGGATTGAACAGTGAAGATACTGCTTTTAAATACGAATTTGCTTTTCCCAGCTTAGATGATGATCTATTATAACCCCTAGATATTTGAAATGTTCTACTGCTTCAATGTTAAAACAGTAAGCATTGCAGGCGACATTCGGATCAAAAAAAAAAAATTCAGAACTAAGTCCTGAGCAGTTTATGTTACATAATGTGTGCCTACTGCAATCAGGAGCATGGAACACAACATTAAAATTTGTCGGCGCCTTCGATCCAAGACTGAAAAACATTAATTTAGTTTTTTGGCTAACGATAAGTAAAGTAAAAGTAAAAGAAGCCCCGAAAACCAATATTATATAGCTTTGCCAAAAGAATGCTATGATTCATCATATCAAATGCTTTCGTTATGTCAACGAAAAGTGCTGCACAACTTTTTTTTACTGTCTAAACCTTTTTCTATAATGTTACAGAAAACCAGAAGAGCGTCTTCAGTTGAAAGGCCAGATCTAAATCCAAACTGTACTGAATTAAAAAAATGTATTCTCTGCAAGTAATGCAGGATCCTATTTTTAATCACCTTTTCAAATATTTTTGAAATAGAGGATAGCAATGAAATTGGCCGATAATTTGTTTTGTCTTTTTTGCTTCCCTTTTTGAATAGTGGTATAACATTTGCGCATTTTAGTTCTTCGGGGAAAATTCCTGAATATATGCTCAAAGTAAAAATATGTGCTAAAATATCGACTATGTTATACGCAATATTTTTTAAAAGAATATTCGAAATACCGTCATTACCACAAGAGTGTGAGATCTTTTTTTTTGTCTCTACTAAACGGTGTAAATCTTCAGGAACATTAATGATTTTTTGACAACTTGTAACATGTGGCATCTTACATCGCTTAGCCATGTACTCATGTAGCAACAACAATCATTCGGGCAAACCGTACCAGCAAAACTATTTCTATTCAAGTTTCCAACGCACGTGAAGACATTCCAAAAGTATGAGCGTGGCAAATTCGAATTCTCCCACGCAATTCCCAGCTGAAGATAGTGCGCTGGAAATTGTGGAGTATCCAAACGTCGTATATGTCGGCACATGGGTGGAGTTGATTTGCATGACAACGTGCGCAGTGGCCAGTTACCGAATCAAAATACGTGGCAAGGCATGACCACTCATTACAATGAATTACTCATGTGTTGTAAATGCTTGGAAGCTGCATTGCGTCGTGCAAAATCATTATAATCTACCACAAATGCCTCAAATTGAATTGCGGCCCGCTATCTGCGAAACACTTGTGGTTGTCGAAGCCCAGCGAAGATATTCGTGTCCCGATAACCGGTGAAGGAGAGACAACTGAGGTCGAAGTATAAACACGAAAAAAAAAAACATTAAGGTCAGCAATAAGTTTTTTTGCGGCAGCCTGACCCACATTGCTGACACCGGATATACTATACAGAAAATGCAATGTTGCAGTACATGTGGAATACTTATTCCACAAGTGATAACTATTTTAAAAACAAAAATATATTGTCTGAGCTACGGAGATAAAAAACAAAATTTTCTTCACAAAATGGCGGCTGTTTGAAAAAGGTGATTTTTTGCCCTTTTTCGAAGTTTTACATTTTTTTTAAAATAGTAAAATACAAAATTTTTAGATAATTGCAGTTCCGATAGAGGGATATATAAAGAAGTTCCACGTCAAATTTCAAGTTAATCGGTTTATTAGAACTTAAGAACTCACGTCAGACGTGTTGGAAAAAGTAGTTTCGAGAAAAACGCTTTTAAAGAAATACGTTACAACGACAATCACATAATGACTTTCTGAGAATTCATGGTGTATAAGAGACTTTCTGTAGCATAAATCAGAAAACGTTTGGAGAATATATTTCTGAAGGTCTTATCTTTAAAAATATGAAGAAAAAAAACGTTTTTCAAAATTCTAGACTAAATACCCCCTTGTAACATATTTTTAAAAAAAGTTTCTGAGAAAATATTCTAAACAATACATATTAAACATTTTGGTACACCAAGAAATAGGTTCACACTGACCATACAATGTATAATGACGACGACCTACAAACAACAATGGTCTCGGTCTTAAATATTCAGAAGGAGCATACATATAAATATGTTATTTACAAAAGATTAAGCAGATTCTCACTATTGACAGTTGCACGTAAAATATCACGAATGACGTCATACACATTTGGAATGATAAGAATGAAGGATCGCAGTACCATTATTCTGAAGCAGGTGACGGAGAGCATATTTTGAGAACTTCTTGGCACACTTTCAATTCTACGTATATTTAAGACAGTTCGTTTTTTTTTTTTGCAAATTCAATTCCTTATTTTACAAATTGAATTCGCATTTTTGCACTTTAAATTCGTTTTTTTTTAACATTATGATTTGATACCAAATCGATTAGATTAGAGTGTTGTTATGCTTTGTTTACACATAAATATATGTAATTAAATTACTCTCACCTTCTTGCTTAGATTAAGCCTGTTTTCGCAGTTTGGTTTCCGCCAAAAGCACAGTTGTACAACTGCCATAATTCACGTGGTTGAAGATATCAGACTGGCTTTGGATGATGACCATGTTACCTTCCTTATACTTATTGACTTTTCTAAAGCATTTGATACTGTGGACCACGATAATTTATGCCGAAAACTTTCAACGCTATATGGGCTGTCATCTTCTGCGGTGCGATTAATATCCTCTTACATGCGAGATAGAAAGCAAGTGGTTTCGGTTGCCAATAAACTTTCAAATTTTCTTTCGACCACTAGAGGAGTTCCTCAGGGCTCCCTGTACATAAATGAGCTTTCTACAAAGATAACTAGATGCTCTATTGAAACGTATGCCGACGATGTCCAGCTTTATAAAAGTTGTCCTCTTGGGCTTATCGAAGACTGCACATATTATCAATAGAAATCTAGAAGAGATTTCAAGCGGATTCTATAGTAATGGCTTGTTCCATAATCCTCAAAAGTCCAAATATCTTGTGATTAGTAGAAAACCTTTGAACCTAGAATATTTTCCCAACCTATACATAAATGGTTTACCCATTGCTTACACTCGAACCGCAAGAAATCTTGGCCTATTAATCAACAGGACCTTGTCTTGGGATACGCATACGCACATTAACACGGCTGTGGGAAAAGTTTATGGTGTGCTTCGAATGTTATGGACCTCGCAGCATTTTACTCCTTTAAAACCACGTTTGATGGTGGCTAAAATGCTGGTTTTACCAATACTTACGTACGGGTGTGAAGTTTTTTGCAACTGTGATGCTGTCAGCAGGAGAAAACTTAATGTAGCATTCAACAATACCGCGCCGTTTTGATCACATATCAAGTTTTTCAATTCTAATATATGATCTGTCGTTTGACCAATTATTGCGGTATGGAACCATTATCTTATTATTCAACATAATCGAGTCACAGGAACCCCTTAGTCTATTTAAAAGGCTTCGGTTCGGTTCCTCATCCTAATTAGAACTAATTCTCAGTTTTCTTTATTTTATTCTTTATCTTTTTATATTGAATGGGGTTTTATGTATTTGTTTGAATAAAAGATGTAGAGTTGTGTATGTTTTGTAAATTTGTTAGAAATTTCATGAACTTTTGAACTTAATGGAATTTTATTTTTATTTTAATTTAACAAAAGAATGGTGTACAAAACCAACTGATTTTGCATTGAAGTAGTTTTTTCCAATTTTAAATGTTTGCATAGTTTTAGCTTAGCACTAATTTATAAGATCTATATTCTTAATGTGTGTAGGCGTTCATTGAATAAATAAACTAAACTAAACTAAAATTTAAATCTTGACGAAAGCTTTTTCATAAGGAATGAAATTATCAAAGACGCAAAAACTCTGCCTTTTTATTCTCAATTCGGTATTGATAGCGACATCTGGCAGCATAACTGTATTACTGGATTGGCGGGATGATTATTTTCTTTCTCATTTACCGTTACATATGTAAAATTCGAATATTCCTCGTACTTTTTTTGCGTTCTCTTACGTTTTCCATTAAAAAAACATCCTCCAAGTCGAAAATCCCTCTAGCTTAGGTTAGGTAGCAGTAGTTGCCGGTAGAGTTGTGTAACTCATGTAGGAGCCGTACAAAAGATCGGCTCACTTTGCTGAACTAAATGAACTAGTTCAGATATCTTTGGTTCAGTAGTTCACTACGGCTCACCTCTCCTCCGAATCTGGATTTGAACTTGTGAGTTGTGAAACACAAACACTATACAGATGACGGTGACGGCTTAGTAGTTCACTACGTTTACGGCTCACCACTTCAAAACCAGAGGAATAATAAGTATGTCCATACAAAACTGGATTTTTTAAATACGTATTCTTTGGGGACGTCTCCTTTGTAGTTGTAGTAGTACAGTAGTAGGTATACAATTCACTACCGTATGAGAGAGAGATAAAACCACAGATAATATAGATACATAGATATCGCAAGCGCAACCCGAAGGATTGTTGCATCGATCCAATAGATTGGTTTCAAACAATTTTGAGTTGCATGGTCGTGCGAGTCAACCGTCCTCCAGTGTGTTGTGACTTCGGTATACACACATTTTGCATACACACATTCCTGCAACCCTTAATTTTGTATTTCATCTCAATCGAACTTTCGAACGAATATATACGAATGACTGACTGGTTTGTTTCTGGATATAAACCGTGCTGTGTTTACTTATTTATCTGTGATAAGACCTAATGGATGAGTTGAATGTGGATTGTGTCTGTGTTTCACAACTCACTCATAAGTTCAGCTGATGGTTGTAAGTGGGAGGTGAATGGTGAAGCTGAGTCTGAACTAAAAGAACTACTGAACTACATTGCTGAATTAGTTCTTTTTACTGAACGAGAACTACTGAACTACTTCAGTGAATTGAATTAGTTAACCCAACTCTAGTTGCCGGTAGTTTAAGTAGCAGCACACTTAGGTCTATAGAGGCCCAGGGTGATGTCAAGGATCTTAGGGATGAACATTTATCCCCGCTAATCATAAGACCCATTTGGAGTTTTGGATCAAGCAGTATTTACCTAGGTGTAGGTTTCTACTACGGGAAAGAGTTGGGCATGAATAATGTGGATGTATTGAGTTCTTTCCTCTTCCTCCTCTCTGCAACCTCTGCAGAACCCATACGAAAGGACGCCAGCCTAGTAACATATATGCTTGCATATTAGGCAGTTTCGTTTCAATAATCGTGATTATATAGTAGCGATAGAAGGTATATAGAGCGTTACAGATCCAGTCTGGTGGCAAAGCAAGTGAATCCACCTTCCCCTCTAACATTGGTGTATAGGTACTGACCGTGTCAAGTTTAAGGGGTGACATGGGTTTCCTCGGGTAGAAAACGGCTTATTTTCAACAATTTTTTTTTTGTAAATAAAAAATGAAATATTTCATTCAAACATTTTTCTGCCTTAAATATACACATTTGACAAAGAATTTCTGAAATTTTTGTAGAAAAATATTTAAAACTCTGCCACTGTGACGTCATTTCCGGTGCGTTGACAGCAGAACTCATGACAGGATAAACTGAAGTCAAAAAAAAAAAAATATGTTCGATGTGCCCGTTCCATTTATAATTTTTTTGGAATAAGGGAAAGGAGAGAAAGGAGGCTTTTTTTTGATGGTCTGGGTATAGTAGAGAATCGGTTACAGATTTGCCTTTTTTGAAACCAGTTTTGACTGCTGAGAAGTTTGTTGTGGGAAACAAACCACCAGAGTCTGTTTGCTATTATTTTTTCGAGAAGTTTGGCCTAACAGCGATTAAGGGAAATAGGTCGGTAGGGGTAGTTGAGAGTTTATTTTGGCAGAATTTTAGGGGGAAGTTGGAATCGTGGGATTCTATGGACCAGAATTCAGCAAAGTGTTGGGCTAGGCTGAGGGTGTTTGTAATATTGGTGTTGGGGTGTTCTTAAGGAGTTATGGAGTGTATGGGCGAGAAGGTTTTAACGCCACAGAACCTTCTTATGCTGGATCAAATTTTGGCAGTAGGGGTTGATTTCGGAGGTAAGTTTATGAATGGACTCGGTTTCGCAATTTTTATTTTTCTTTTGAACCAGGCGTTGGCTCTTTTATAATTGATTATGCTATCAGTGGAAATGCCAAAGTCTTGTTTTTTCTGCTTTTAACTGGTCTAATTCCTTGTTCCACCAACGGACTTTCTGTCTCTTTGTTAAGATTATCACTAATGGGTCCTTCAGTACTATATTTGTCTAGAAGATTTTGATAGCTGATGTCTTTTAGGAGGGAAGGAGGTCTTGTGGAACATGGAAATGATAATGGGGAAGTTATCACTTCCACAAAGATCATTATAGACGTTTCCACTTAAAAAAAAACGTTAAAAAAAATGCTGGCCCCACCTTATCTCCAAAAATAAAAAATAAATAAATATACGGTGTCAGCAGTCCTATACAGAACCAAACCTAGCTTCTCGCAACCATTTGTGTGTGCGTGTTATTTTTTCATTGAAATGGAAGGGACGTACAGTTTTTTGCCGACTCCGAACGACGCGGCGAGTTAAGAAGCTTCTCATGACAAATGATACTCTTTGATTGCTTGTCAGACATTCGAAAGTGGTGGTACCGTGAAAAAACTTTTAGGTGTTTTTGCTGGGATTGAACCCGGGAAGCATGCGTAGTAGTCCAACGCACTAACCACCACGTCCACGGCGACCACTCCAAAAATATCGGTCAGAAAAATCTGAGTAAAATCACAAACATTGAGAATGAAGTGTTAATTGAACCAAAATTATCAGGACTGCATTATGTTCGACAGTTTTTATTTTATTAATTTTTTTTTTAAATTTCACTTAGGCAAATGTTTACATATGACGTATCCCTATCTTACTTACTTACTTAGTTGGCGCTACAGCTCGAGTTGAACCTGGGCCTGCTTCTCGCAACCATTTGTGTGTGCGTGTTATATTTTTGCACAAATGGAAGGGACCTACAGTTTTTTTGCCGACTCCGAACGGCGAGTTGAGAGCTCAATCGTGACAAATGATACTCTTTGATGCTTGTCAGACATTCGAAAGAGGTGGGCACAGTGAAAAACTTTTAGGTGTTTGCGGCGGGATTCGAACCCAAGACCGCTGGCTCAGTAGTCCGACGCACTGACCACTTGCGCTACGGTGCCCAACGTAACCCTATCACAATCACATAAAATATATATGTGTGAGAGTAAAAATTGAATGGTTGTTCCTAGAAATATGTCCCAAAAACTAGCTTTGATAAATTATTGAGCTTATACTTATTCCATTGATCTTATGCACATAAAGGAATCATGATGATCTTTACATTATAATAAGTGTCTCTACTTTTACTACATTGGGAAAACATGAATTTGTGTACAGACACGGAGAGACAGACAAATTCTAAAATTCCACGCATTTATTCAATGCATTACGTAGAGAAAAAACTCATTTAGTTGTTAAAAAAGTATACAGGTTCTAACAAGCAACTTATTCCTCCGGTGTTTTGTTTACGTACATAACTATAGTTCAAATTATCGAAAGGTCAACTCGTCTACTTCAACTATAGCGTGTTGTGTGGGAAACAGCCAGTACAATCGCCTTAAATTAACGAGTGTATATAAATACATTGGATTTGTTCTATTTATTGAGAGATTTTCAAGGGAACGAAGAAAAACTTCAATTTATCAAGATGACTTCAATCCCGCATAATCCACTGGGTGTATGTGTAATGTATGGCGTAGTTGTCTGGTGGACCGCCCAATTTTGATAAAAAATTTAAAGTCACTATTCCCGATTGGTCTTTTTGGTATGACTTAGGAGCTATGACAGATAAGTCCGTGCGCTTTTACACTGATGATGGTGTAGAAGGAGCTATTTTCTCAGGGAGCTTAAATCTCAATCTCCTTCCGCCTCCCTGATCACTGCAGCGTGCGTGTTTCAAGTGGATATTTTGACGATTTCCGAAGCATTGTCCTGGATCAAGAAGAAGATAATATATCTAACGATATTAACGATTTTTTTGGATAATCAGGCGGCCTTGAAATCCCTGGAATCAGTCTCATCCACTTCTAAGACCACCTCCAACTACTGTCGATCATCTCTTATAGAGATGGCTAAGCAGTTTAACATTCTCCTTTCCTGGGTGCCAGGGCGGGGAGATATTCCAGGGAATTGTAAAGCTGACCAACTCTCTAAACTAGGAACAACAATACCTATTCTATCAGAAAAAAAGAATATAGGTATACCACTTCTACTTCCAAGTTATCACTTAAAATTGACATAGTCAATAAAACCAATGTGAGATGGGATGATGGATCTTCATGACTTGCAACCAGACAGATCCGGCCTAGACTGGATCTACACCGCTCCAGAAGTTTTTTTTTTATATGATCTTTCCAAATCGGAATCCGTACCCCGTTTGTTCTAAGAGCCCAATTTTTAAAAGAAAAATCACTCCAAATTGTTTGAAGAGACATTATTGTATGGAACGGAACAATTTTCCATACGCTTTTAGGATTCAATAATAGTCTAAGTCCAATTTATAGTATCACTTAGACCAATAAGGAATTAAGTACTTTACGGTCTTCAACGAGTGCATTGCTGAAATCAATTACACAAAATTTTTTGTGTCCAATTACCATATTTTGTTCTATGCCCACGTTATTTTTTGGAAGGATGTTTGGCAATGTGTCCTTTCTGCATTTTTGTGTTTTTTGTTTTTAAAATTGTTTAAAAATAGTAAATAGTTAAAAAGCTTTTTTACATAAAATTGGAAAGAGAACTTTAACAAAAATTACACAAGCAATCAACGAACCAAGAAAGGTGGCTATAATTAAATATAAAACAAAAAATTGTCCCTGTAAAACTTTTTTTTTTGGCTCAGACCTAAGCTGCAAATCTTCAAACAAGTGATGAGATTAATGTTTGTGAATAGATAATAAGAGATGTGTAAGCAATTGGTTGAAACGCAATGGTTTTAATGGTCGGGTTAGCAGCAGGAAACCATTCATTAAGAAATAGAACTAGTAAGCCAGATTGCAGTACGCTATTGAGAATATGTCCGTTCGCGTACCCTCCCAAAACAACGAAAATCCACGAAAAATAACGAAAAACCACGAAAAACCGTTCGCGTACGCAAAAATTTCGTAGTTTTTCGTAGAAGAGAGTGCTCACGAGAGAGTAAGAAATTTCCTCATGCTACGAATTTTAGTCCAAGAAATTTCTTTGGGGTGTATTATGAAAACTGTCAAATCTGTCAAATCACATAAATTCTTCATTTTTTGGTGCTTAATGCGTTCGATTACTTTTTCGTGATTTTTGTGTCTTTGAGAGAATTTTACCCCCACTCTTCGAGATTTGACAGAAAACCCATATTTAGTGCAAAAAGTACGGGAACGGACCTAATATTAACAAGGATAATTCATTTTGAGATGTAATTATATCTAGCTATGACAGTTAATTTAACATTTTTGGATCCGATGGTCGTCGTATGGTGTGAAGAAAGGCCAATACTGAAATGGATATCAAACATTTAACGCCCACACTAAAATACGTATGTGGATACGAAATGGTCTGGGGTTGCATGGCCTTCTCCGGCGTGGGAAATCTCGTTTTCGTCGAGTGCTTAATGGATAAATGTGCAATTGTAAATATACTCAGAGGAAATCTACATCTGGCTTCCAACCAGATAATGACCCCGAACACACCTCAGGTTTGGTAAAAGATTGGTTACTTGACAGTGTTCAAAAGAAGCTGGAACACCCAGCGCAGTCATCTGCACTTGTGGAATTACTTAATATAAAAGTTGCCAGCATTTTATAAGCAATAAAAATTAGCCAGAAACAATTTTAATGTATGAATGGACAAAAAATGGCCCAGATATCACATCCAAGCTGGTTTATTCCATGTGAAACCAATTAAAAGACGTCATCCATAATAAAGGGCCAACTATGTATTAATTTGGTATTTTTTACAAGCTTTATATTAACTTCACTTTCTTTGAGGGCGGAATCTGGGAATCGATTTTACACCCACTTCCAGATATCCCATCATGCTGAAATTTCGCACACGTGTATAAGTCCGGAGACAATACAATATGGGTTATTTGGTGACGTGATTCTAAATTCAATATGGTGAATGCCATAAGATGGCGGATTACTTTTTTCTTCACAACCCGCATGACGTGGATATCAAATAGAAGGGTTTGACGAATAGAATCTCAAACAATATAGTATATTCTATGACGTTGTTAATCTAATATGGCGGACGCCATAAGGTGGTGGATTACCGTTACCTTCACGACCTCCTTAATATGGGTATCAACCTAAAGGGATTGGCAAGCAGAATTAGACTACTCAAGTGACGTCATTCTAAATTTAATATGGTGGGCGCCCCAAGATGGCCAATTACCTTTTTCTTTACAACCACCATGGCTTGGGTATCAAATGAAAGAGCGAGTAGAATCTCAAACATTCTGAGTAAACTTGGTATGTGTTGTGCCTGAGCGCCCCAAGCTTTAATTTATAGTCACATATTGGTGACTCGGAAAAAAATTATTTTTTTACTTTTTAGTTCATTATAGCTTGTTTTAAAAAAACTATTTTTTATATTTATATTTATTTTTATTACCCTTTTGCGGGAATTTAATTTGTGACAACCATGCAGAGTCTCATTGCTTGTTGGTTTTTTCAAGTTTTACTACTTTACGTATCAAAACGCATGAAAGTTTTCTGGTGCGTATATTGACTGTAAGATATGAATACTCGCTATTGTGGGTGGATAGAAATGATGCCGCCGTCTCGCTGACGATCGTTCTACGCAGCAATCCTACTGCAACTGCAATCCTTTTATTTGGTGTTGTTTGTTCAACCCTTGTTTTCGCTGCCTACGCAAGGGGCATGGAAATTAGACCGCGTGAAATTAGGCCGCGCATGGTTTTGTATGGGCGGTCAAAATTCATTTTGAAAATTCATTTTCAAAATGAATTTAGGCCGCGCGGTCTTATTTCATTTTTTCATCGCAGGCTAAATTCATTGTATGATATTTCATAAAATGAAGTTTTATTTTTTCAAAGTCTGATCCCCAAAAACTACAATTTTATAAATTTCTTTACTCAAATTTTCAAACCTGGATATCTCCTAACCTAAGCGATAAATCAATATTTTTTACTTTATATTTTCTGCTTATTTCACCGAGATCTACAAAATGGCACTTTCCTCGGCGCCCCGGTTATTGTAATACTCCCGCGCGGCCTAATTTCATTTTTTCATCGCGGCCTAAATTCATGTCGTCTGATGAATTTAGACCGCGCGGTCCAATTTCATTTTCGTATCGCGGCCTAAATTCATATCGTCTGATGAATTTAAACCGCGCGGTCTAATTTCATTTTTGGATCGCGGCCTTAATTCACGCGGCCTTATTTCACGGAGCCCCTACGCAAATATGCAGCCGTTTAACGGCGATAGGTTTCCCCTCAATTTCAAATTTGTTTCATTTAGGGCGAATTCCAACACAACCTTTTTCATTCCGTCCGTTTTTAAAATCGGTTTGCGTTTTCAATCTTGGGTGATTAGTTAGTTAGTTAGTTAGTTTATATGACTTTTATTTTCATTTTTAATTCATAACATTCAATATAATTCTAAGTCTATTATGGTTTGGCCTATGGCCGTCTACCAGATTGACAATAGTTACATTTCTATTTTTGTTTTTAACAGAGAACAAAGAAAAAGGCAATTCGTATATACATTAAACATTAAAAATCTTCTTCAACTATACATTTTCTATAACGAAGAGCATTTGCACAGTAGTTGAAAAGTAAATCCCAGCCTCGGACTCCATTTAAGATTTCAATTGCTTCACCTAATTCCAGGGTATACGAATCGGAGAATCTCAATCGAATTTCTTTTAAAACTGGGCATATTGCAAGGAAGTGAAATATATCCTCTCGTATCTTCATATTGCAAAGATTGCACAAGACAGGTAGCTCTGGACGGTGTGGAATGAAATTCAAATTTAATAGCTCTCCTCTGATTTTAAAAATTACGCTGATCTTTTCTATTGAGTTACAGTTTAATAAGTAAGTTTTTTCTGCTAGATCGTATTTCAACTTGCTGTAATATGTCCTATGTGCTTCCGTTAAAAAACGATCATACATAGTTCGACCTATCTTGGGTGATTACTTCTTCCGAATTCACCAGACTCCCTTCAACTTATGATCATCCGTTTGGATGAAAACTGTTGCTTATAGAGCCTTTCGGTTAATCTGGACAAATCCAAAATATTGATTCTTAAGAATGGAGGAGACAGAATTTGCTGGAACGAGAAGTGGAACTATAATAGGGAAGAGATTGAGGTGGTTTCAGAAAATCTTGGAGTACAATCATAATATGGAAAACCATCTTGAAGCTAGGGAGAAAGTTTAGAGTTTTTGAAGCGGTTTCCGAAACCATTTTATTTTACGCAGCTCAAGCATAGGGATATAAATATTACACTACAGTTCAAAAGCTGTAGTCAGGCACTATATCAAACGTGTATTTTACCTACTACTCTTTATTAAAACAATAAATTGCAAATCGACTACATACTTAAAGTTCTAAATATGCCACACTCTCGTCTTCCAAAAATAGCTGCACTTAATGCAATTTCTACCAAAAGGAGCTGGTATGCGGAATGGCTACATTTGGCAAATAGTTGTGAAATTGATTAAAATTTAGATTTTGAAAACCTTACAAACTGGATGTCCGTACTTTACAATCTCATCACTAGAATTGACGAAGATTTCTTGATGAAGTATACCGCAGAAGCATCATTATCTGTACACCGATCCATCTATAGTCGTTTGAATCTTCACCTACAGTAAAAAAAAAAAAAAAATATATCCATGATAAGTATGAAGTTGAGATTATATCAATGATATTAAAACTTACAACAAAACTCTTGGATTTGAACTATATTCCTCATTTGCCAATATATTCTGCAGCATGTGTGTGTACTTTGCTGAGAGTGAGTGTACTGGATTTTTTGGGAAAATGCCCAATTCTCAGAGACTCGAGGAACATCTTTGGGCGCGATGTTAGTATTGATAAGCATATAATAGAGTTACTTAATGAACTAGACATGTCAAAGTTATTTAAATATGTAATGTAGAATAGCACTTTCATACCGAAAAAAAATAATACATTCTTAAAATTAGAACTTTTGGAAAACATTCTAAAAAATTAATTGTCTCTGTCTTTGTTTGATGCCTTTGTAAGTTTAATACTAATATACGAGGGCTATTTGAAAGTTCTCGGCCTAACCTAGATTGAGTGATAATATGTAAATAAATGTATATTCCTTCAATAGCTTAATATTTAAGCTAGTTGTGTGTCAAGTTTCGTTATAGTTGGTCGCACAATTATTTTTCTACGATTTTTTGTTTGAACGCATCTGCTTGTATTTAAAAAAATGGAGAAAACTGAAATCAGAGCCGTGATTAAGTATTTCGTCAAAAAGAATATGACGTCAAGTCAAATAAAAGAAGACTTTGATAACACATTGAGGAAATCTGCGCCTTCGTATTCCATGATAAAAAAGTGGGCAGCTTTGTTTAAACATGGCAGAGACAGCGTCGAAGATGATCCGAGGAGCGGTAGGCCGTCGACATCCACCGCTTCAGAAAACATCCACAAAATCAATAAAATGGTTTTAGAAGATCGAAGATTGAAAGTGGAGGAAATAAGTGACTCTATAGGGATCTCAACTGAGCCGGTGTTCCATATTTTAACTTACGAATTAGGATTAAAAAAAATGTTAGCAAGATGGGTGCCGCGTTTGTTAACCGAAAAACAAAAATTCAATCGGGTTGAAATTTCTAGAGAGAATTTGGGGTTATATCGAAAAAATACTTGCGTTTTTTTGAGAAGATTTATAACCACTGATAAAACCTGGATTCACCACTATATTCCTGAAACAAAAGAACAATCGAAACAATGGAAACATAGGGGTTCTCCTCCACCGAAGAAAGCCAAGACATGTACATGGCCGGAAAAGTGATGGCGTCAGTGTTCTGGGATTACAAGGGAATTATTTTTGTTGATTACCTCCCCAAAGGTCAAACTGTTACACGTCAATACTATGCTAATCTGTTAGATAAATTAGCTGAACAAATTCGCGAAAAAAGACCGGTTTGGGCCAAAAAGAAAATTCTTTTTCACCAGGATAATGCGCCGGCGCAAAAGTCAGGTGATGCCATTGCTAAGCTCCATGAACTCCGATTTGGAGTACTGAACCACCCACCTTATTTGCCTGATTTGGCACCATCAGACTTTTACCTGTTCCCTTATTTAAAAAAGCACTTGGCTGGACGAAAATTTTCAACCAACGAAGAGGTGATAGCTGAGACGGAGCGGTTTATTAAGGAGTTGGGGGAATCGGCTTATAAAAAAGGTATAGAAGCCCTGGAACATAGATGGAATAAGTGTATTGCAATATGAGGAGATTATGTAGAAAAAGAGTAAAAAAAAGTTCTCAAATTTTCAATGTTTTATTGGTCAGGCCGAGAACTTTTCAAATAGCCCTCGTATGTATAAAATCTCTACATCCAAATCTAAAAATCTACATACATATTCGAAATCATATTTTGTATGGAATGTACATTTTACATATCTTTATATATAAAGATGAGCTGTTCGTTTGATAACTCAAAACTCATAAACTAACCATCCGATTGTTAAAAATGTTTGAGGTAAACTCTCACATCGCCGATGACCGAAACCAATCCTGCGACAATCATTCTGTAAACAATGATAATCGTAGGAACCACGATCCATATTGACCCAAGGGCGCCGTCATATTATCACTCGCCGTCATGTTATCATTCGCCGTAAAACGAATGCAAACAAAGAACAACATTTGGGTTTAGCTCTTGTTAGTCCTATACAAAGATGGGCAGGAGATAAGTAGACAAATGCGTCGTTATCGAACTGGGTAGATAACGAAACTGAACAATTACTGATGACAGAGTATAAATAGATATCAGGAATGAAAAACGTGGTCTTTGGTTGTTGGGCACTCTGAGAGAAGCGTGAATATAAATTGTCAAAGCGAAATCATAATTTAGAATAAAAATATATAGTAAGAAGAATAGTGCATTTTTTATTTAATCATATATCGGAGCGGAAGATCAAAAAACAGGCAGTTTTCTTAAATCCAAATAGAGTTGTCGGCATTTAATTCTCCACCAGAGTCATTATTATTTTTTAATGTCGGGAAAATTGATTTAGAATTATATTTTCGTACATATGTTAATATGTATTCAATTCCAAGCACTTCTTGAACAACATTTGCAAATACAATTCACTCGAAAAAATCTCGTTGCATTTTATGATATAAACACTGTTCTCAATGGTCGCTACACCCAGCGCACCGGGTAACCAGGGTGGCCACTAGTGTATTTATATTTTTATACAATTTCAAAAAAATATTAAACTCAACATTTATTTTTTTAATTTTTTTCAATAGGATAAGTTTAGCAGACTCTTGAATATTCTTCCGGACATACATGCAATGGCAGCAAGAGGTGAAGAACATTTATACTTAAAACATTGCGCTGGAAGTGCACCTACACAAACACTTCTAATGGAAATGCTTCATGCTAAAAGAAAAGTGTAATTAAAGTTTTAAATGTATATATATATGTATTTATTAAAAGAAAAAAATGCACTGTACAAGTATATATTTTCATAAACTTTTTCTTGTATTATAAACACATCTATAAATAGTTTTTAAGTGTATATGATGTTATTTACGTTAAACGTGGATCTTGTAAATAATTGTATGACATGCAGTAGTGACATTTCATTAAGTTTTTAATTATTGAATATTATTTTCTTCTGTTTTTTTTTTTTTAACTTTAAAGTAAGTTTTTGTGTAATATTTAATAAATTATAAGCAAAATGTACCTTATAAAGTTTTAAATGATAGATATCTTAACATAGTTAGATTAAAAGAAACTAAAAAAGCGTAAAATGAAAGAAAGGTGGAGCATGTTGTGAAAGGAACAAATAAAAAGTGATTTTAATTTTAGGCTATAACTTTAAATTTAAGTTTTATTGTTATATCATCTTTTCATCTAAGCGATGTTAAACTATTTTGTAATAAAGTAATGTTATTACACTTAAAATCTGTGCTTATTTTTTCATATTCAATTTTTTCCATCCCACAGCACATCGCCTTACATAACTGTTGTTTGTTGTGCAACTAGGAGCATCTATCGATTAAATTTCATAGAATACCTCAAATAAGCAAACATTTATAAATTTATCGTAAAATAATGCAAAGAGAAAACAAAAATCAATTTCATTTTAAAGATGATTGAATTTACCTATGTACAGTATGTCAAGACAGTGTTTTGACAAAGGAAAAAAATTGTAATTTGGACAGTTTCTTTATACAAAAGAGCTTCTTTGATGTTTTAACTTAATTTTTTTAATTCCGTTTATTTTATTTATGTATCTTCTAACAAACAGTATCGAAAAAATAGTACATTTTGAAAACCATAACAAAAAACAACAAGAAAAACAAAAACTAAACAAAAATTTGTCTGTCAAGAAAGTGTTTTTACAATTCCTTTTTCGGGCTGTAGAATGAATTTACCGTTACGATTTTGATGTTTTTGCACGAACGTGTTCATTTCTGTTGCAAATCAACCAAAATAGCATTCCATTTGTCATTTGGTCGTCAAATACAACAGTTGTGGTTAATTTATTCGCAAATCAAGATGCCTGGCAATAGAACATCATTTGAAGTGGCTCTGTTGTAGTGTTGGGTAGGACACGATTTTGTTATGAGTTTGTATGAGGTACTCATTTTGAAATATGAGGTGTTGGTTTTAATTCTCCTCAAATGAGTAAACAATCACTATCACCTCAAATGAGGAGGAAGTCATGTCAATGTGTTGATTTATTTTACCCTCAAATGAGTAAAGAATGACATTCACCTCAAATGAGGAAGAAGTCATGTCAATGTGTTGCTTTATTCTACCCTTAAATGAGTAAAGAATCACGATCATCTCAAATGAGGAGGAAGTCGGGAGGACGGCAGGTCAATGTATTTTGTATTTGTATTGCCTTATACTGCTCCCAAATGAGTACGGAACGGAGATATGGTATGGTGAATATACCATTCACTGTACTCTCAAATAAGTTGAATTATTTAAGCCCATCCCATCATTTGTGTTTTGTGAGAACTTTATGCAAACGCGCGGTGTATCGTGTTCGTGTATGTATGCTTTGCCGAGGCGTTGTTTGAGAAAGAGCTCACATTTTGCTGCGGTGAATAACGTATAGGTGTAATATCGCGCTTACATATATGCTTGTATTAGTGCCATTCAATTTTTGTCCTGTCTTTTCAGACGTGATGTGACAAATTTGAGGTGGTACAAATTTTTTTTTGAGGTGCTGGGACATTTGAGTTTTTTGTATGGAACATTTGTAGTGCCTCATGTATGAGTAGCACAACACTACTCTGTTGGTTTATTATAATCATCGCATCGGAAAAAGTGTCCGAAAGTTTTCCCAGACGTTTTCTTCGACCAGACAAACAACCTACAACATTTTAAATCGTGCAAAAATAGAAAATAGACTGGAGTTAAAATCATCGAGCGGCCGTCCGCGCAAAATATCGGATCGAACAGAATGCGTTTTGCTGCGGAAAGTAGTAAAAACCCCACAGATTTCGACGAGGAGGCTTGCGGGTGAACTAAAAGAAGGGCTTGGTGTTGCGGTTTGCCACGAAACAATAAGGCAAGTCATGAAAAAAAACAAGTACCAATCAAGAGTTGCTCGCAAAAAGCCATTGCTTTTAGCACTACATATAGAAAAGCGACTATCTTTCGCTACGACACACATTACCAATCCTGATAACTACTGTGATGACGTCATATTTTGCGATGAAACTAAAATTACGTTGTACTACAACGATGGACCCAATAGAGTGTGGCGCCAGCCGTTAAAAGCATTGGAAAATCGTAACATTATTCCAACTGTCAAATTCGGTAAGTAATCAGTCATGGTGTGGGGGTGCATTTCTAGTAAAGGAGTTGAAGATTTGACCTTCATAGAGAACACCATCGATGTGCAACAATATCTAGATATTTTAAAGAGTCATTTGTTAAATACCGGAAATAAATTTGGGTTCAATGATGACAATAAACCGCAACTCAAATTTTACCAATATAATGATCCTAAATATAAGGCGCATATGGTGAGGATGTGGCTTCTTTTTAATTGCAGCAAAGTATTTAATACGCCTGCCAAGAGTCCAGACTTAATATTTGTGGGGCTATTTGAAAAAAAGAGTTACCAGAAGACACCAAAAAGCCGAGCAGAGCTTAAAACTGCAATAAAAGAGGAATGGAATGAAACCTAAATCACACCTGATAGTAGTAACTCGATACCTTGATGCTTTTCGTTATATGGAAAACCTATCATCTGCTTCAGATAAATTATATATTTTTGGCGACTTTAACCAATTCAAAATTAAATGGGTGCCTGGAGATATGGATTGCACGTATCTTACCCCCGCCAATATCTTATCACCTATTGGGGCCGAGATCATCGACACCTTTCAATCCCTTGGATTTCTTCAACTCAATCCAATTAAAAACCACCAAAATCGCTCATTGGACCTCATATTTTCAAATTACAATGATGAAAGCCATGTCACTAGAAGACTTACACCGCTGGTTCCTGAAGACATCTACCATCCTTCATTATATTTATTTTGTCATTTGGATTCTAGCTTTGCAACTACTGCTTATTCTTATAAATTTGATTTTAAAAAAGCAAACTTTGCTAATATTTGTAATGAGCTTTGTAATTTTGACTGGAGTCCATTTTTGTCATTTGAAATTGATAAACTTTGCTCGGTATTTTATCGCGTCATCAATAAGTTAATTTTCGATTTTGTTCCAATTGTTCAAATTAAAAACTTTTATAACGGAATTTGTCCTTGGGACAATGACATTACACGGAGATTAAAAATTCTTAAAAATAGAGCCTATAAAAAGTGGCGCTCTAGTAAGTTGAATGAGGACTATACTTTGTATCGTGAGCTTAGATTTGAGTTTAAAACTTCTCTCCACCATGCCTTCTCAGCTTATATTTATGATATTGAAACGAAAATCAAGTCATCGCCTATTAATTTTTGGAGTTTTATAAACTCTCAAAAAAATAGTGATGGTTTTCCGTCACCTTTCTTTTACGAAGGTCTGTCAATCGATAATCCCCACAATATATGTAACAGTTTCGCTTCATTTTTCCAATCAGTCTATTCGGACACTGAGTCAACTATAGATGATAACTATTTCACTTATTTGGATGCGCCCTGTTCTTACGTTTTTAACCGTATTGAACTTTCGGAAGACACTGTTCTAAGTAAACTCAATGCATTAAAATCCAATTTTAATCCTGGACCCGATGGTATTCCGTCGGGCTTCTTAAAAATGTGTGCCCTTCCATTACACTCTATATTGTGCCACATATTTAATTTGTCATTAAGGACTGGTATCTTTCAAATTCTACATTAAAATCGCAAAACATGATGTAAAGCTGCATTTTTGGTATATTATTTGGACCCCTTAGAGCGTGTGAAACAACGTTTTGCAAGCAAAAAAAAGTTGTGCTATCTGCGCAACAGGTGAAAAACTGCAATATTTTCGGACTTTTTGCAGTTTTTGCAGTTTAATTCAAAAACTATGGGTTTTTTTTCACAATAGTTGACACCATCATTTTGAGATGGTTAAATTTGAGACAATTTAAGCCCACCCACAGCTACGTATGTTTAATAATTTTTGAGATATGAGGTTTCAAAAAGTGTTTTCTTTTTCAAAAATATTGTAATATTGAGTCTTGCTTATGCTTTCAGCCGAATAACGGCATAACCGCTCATGCTTAGAGAAAAATTGTGAGAAATAAAGTTTTAGCACATATAATTACCTTGCATTTAAGCTCAAACCGGGGTCAGTAACCCTTATAGTTCTCTTGTAATCGTGTATAAAACAAAAATTGCAATACTACAAGTTTTAAAATATGAGCCTAACCTAACATGATATTGTGGGCATTATGTGAAAAAAAAACATAAAAAGTTTCTAAGTCTATTCAGTCGGGTAGCAGTCCCTTCTGGTTACTGTTCTAGCCCTATTTGGTTGGTTCTTTGTCTACTCCCAACCACTCCTGAACCTGGTGGTATGTTCGATATGCATGTTGAGCTACAGCCTCTTTAGTTGGGGGCAGGTGAGCCAAGTGAACCTTGGCGTTGGCAGCTGATCGCATGAAGATTTCGTAACGGCGAGTGTAAAGAGTGATAGTGACTCCTCCGCCATACAGAGTCACAAGAAGTTTATTTCCAGCAGCAGCTATTTCTTAGTGAGTGGCATCAGGCTGAAGGAAAATGGTTGCCACCTCATTTAAGGTGCCCCAGGAGAAACCGCTATCAAACGATAACAACAAGTTGCGCATGATCGACTTCCTTCGCTTAGGATTGAAAAACGAGGGGATTCAAACAAACCAAGCTACAGAGAACGCAGACTACACTATAGTGAGGATAGGGCTTGACCAACCAACAATTTTCCTACACACCGAAGGAAGTCGATCATGCGCTGCTTGTTAATACAAAAACCCAGGAAACTATTAAAAACAAAGAATATATACACATAAAAGAAATACACTGTAGACGTAAGTTAGTTTAAAATAAATAAAATAAGTAATGAGAACCAATAAGGTCATTTACAAAAAAGCGTTGTATAATTATAGTTATTTTAAGTTATTTTAAACAAAAAAAAATCTGTTAGAGTGGAATAAAATAATCGTTTGAAAAAAAAAAACAAGGAAGCCACATTGGCCCTCTTTTGTTTATTCCTTTTGTCAATGATGTTGTAAATTTTTTACCCCTCATGTTTGCTGATGATTTCAAAATTTACTCGTCTTGCAAAGAACCTACCAGTTTTCATCATTTGAATGCACATCTTCAAAAGTTTGTCTTGTGGTGCTCTAAAAAATTAAAAACTTGGGTGTTATGCTGGATAGTAACCTATCTTTCATTCAGCATGTCGAGTATGCCGCTAACAAAGCTAACAGAGCGTGCGGAATGGTATAGCGTTATGCTGGAGTTTTCACTGACCCGTTTGCTCTAAAAATCTTATATATATCGTTTGTTCGATCATTGTTGGAGTATGCGTCTGTTATTTGGTATCCTTACTACAGTACCCATATCATGAGAATCGAAGCAATTCAAAAAAGATTTTTAAGGTTTGCACTTAGACGACTTCCTTGGTCTCATTCCTATATATTACCGCCATACTTATCTCGTTTGCAATTAATTAGACTCGATTCTCTTGAGATTCGGAGAAAGGTGTCAAGAGTTGTTTTTCTCTATAGAGTATTATGTCCGTTCGCGTACTTTTTGCAGTAAATATGGGTTTTCTGTCAAATCTCGAAGAGTGGGGGTAAAATTCTCTCAAAGACAGAAAAATCACGAAAAAGTAATCGAACGCATTAAGCACCAAAAAATGAAGAATGTATGTGATATGACAGATTTGACAGTTTCCATAATATACCCGAAAGAAATTTCTTGGACTAAAATTCGTAGTATGAGGAGATTTCTTACTCTCTCGTGTGCATTCTCTTCTACGAAAAACTACGAAATTTTTGCATACGCGAACGCATTTTCGTTGTTTTTCGCAATTTTTCGTGGATTTTCGTTGTTTTGGGAGGGTACGCGAACGGACCTATTGATTGCAAGATTGACTGTCCTGAAATCTTAAGTCTTGTGAATCTTAATGTCCCATCTGTCAGTTTATGTTAAAATAGATTCTTTTATATTTCGTACTAACTTTGGCCGGTCCTCCTCTATAAATGGCTTACTGCCATTGTACAATGATTGTGCGTCCTTAATTGACTTCAATATGTCGATACCAATAAAAACTAAGTTGTTAAATTATTTCCAGTCATAATTGTTTGCTCAATGTAACATGTTATTAAAATTGTGTCTGTAACTACTTATGTTATTGGTTAATTATTTTATATTGTATTATTCTATTGTTTCTTTTATTTATTTTTTTCGTTTCATATAAACGAAAAATTATTGTATTTCATTAAGATTAATCCAAATGTCTGAGAAAGCCCTTGTACTTTGTTGACAATCATACAAATAAATGACAATGAAAATGAAAAAAAAATCAGTAGTAGCAAGGTGTTGCGTTCAAAAATCGCACCAAAAGCTCCGTTACGTTCCTTCTCTCCGCTCCCACCTTTTTCTCTTCTTTCTCCACTCCGCTACCTTCAGATAGCGATGCGCTTGTTGAAAGTTACTGGGCTTCACGCCCGTACTTTCACTTTCGCACGCTATTTGAAGTTAGCAAAGCAGGTACCCCGGACTCAGAGCCAGTCGGCGAACTGGAAGCTCTAAGGGATGGACCGTCCCCAACGCCCTGAAGACGCCCCAATAGGAAACTCAGTCATCAATCTAAAGGTCGTGCACCCACCCTAAACCTGATTGTTTGCCCTTTAAAGAAACTACATTTTGTAAACCCCAATTCTTAAACAAACTCATGTAAAGAATAGCTTCTGATTCCCTGGGTTCTCTTCGCTCCCTTGTTTCTTCTGTCCAAAGGTTTACTTCATTAAAATCCGCGAAAGTTACTTATCCTTCCGAGTCAGGTTCATTGTTGAGTGTAAAAGTTAAGTAATTGTTATTGTGGGCGGGTAGAGATGCAAACCAAAACAGTCACTAGTACCTCAAAACAAACAGAACTAGAACTTGCGAATATTGGAAGTGTGACTGGAAATTGCAGAGGAGGCAGCTGTCGGAACTCTGGATGGGATTCCCTTTGTTCTGGCAGCTGAATCCACTAACAATGGCAAGGCGAATTCATCATCACTAACACCACTAAAACTTTCCCGCCAAAGAGACAGTGCGTCAGGAAGTGTTGGTGAAGTGCTCTCAATGAGAGCTTAACGAAGGCGAGATGGCTAAATTCGCATGCTATGGATGTGTGCGTATGTGTGTGTGAATGGCGGTCTAAAGCTCTCAGTGCGGCTACTAGCACTTCTTGGTTGACCGTCTGAGAGTTCACAGACCATTTTCAAGAGAAATTAGAAAAAAAAAAGATAAACGACAAAGAAGTTTAGAAACAAAAAAAAAAACGACGATTAAAATACAACGATAAGGCAAAAATATAATAGAGGACACAACCGAGCACGAGAAATTAGAGAACGAGGATTTTGAGGACATACAGATAGAGGTAGTGACTGTGGCGGAGAATTATCTTTCCCCATCACCCCAGGAGATAGCCCACCTGAAGCGAAAGGATAACAGGTAAGTAGAGTGTAGAAAATATAAAAAGAAGTGTAGAACGTTTAACAGAGTTTCCGTAGAACGTAGGAAAGTTTAGAAGTAATCATATGTACCGCTCCATTAACGGCAGCAAAATAATCTGCTATTATTAACGACTCGCGACCCGTTCCACTCTGGAACTGTCTCATAACCGTAGTTCGAACCGCAAGGGTAATCGAAGGCTATTCCGTTGGCCACCGATATATATATATTGATTTCATTACCTAATTCCACTTAAATTAGTATCGAATTTAATTTATATCTAATATTTAATATCGCTATCTTGCATATATTCGGTGCGGCCATCTTTATTTCTTGGTCTTGGGTTGGTTTTTTTCATCTACCTCGGTAGATTTTTTCCAACTCCACCCTAACTTTAAATTCTTACTTTGTGTGTAATTTATTTCCCTTAATTCCTTGACTCTAATAAATCGACCAAGTAACTTATAACGAGGTCCAAAATAAAATATCATCTCGCCTTTATAATTTTTCTTCATCAGAATTACAGGATCATCGGTGGTTTTAGTCTGTTTACTTCGAAAAAGGTTTCCAAATCCCTTTATTCAAAAATTGGGTGGCGCCCTTAAAATTAATTTAACTTCGTATTTATTGTGAATACACCACTCTATTCCCGAACCCACCCCAGCTGATCAGCCGGAAAATTGCAGCGAATTCCCCGCTGCAGTTGAATAATTTATTCCCCCAGGCACAACTGAACTGACGTTTACGCACACGCGGTGCATCGGTTTTCGTCTTCGTTTTTGTGTTGGTTCGTGATAATAATTATTGTAATAATAATATTATATAATTATTATAAATTCGATTTCGATTCGGTGGTGCCGGGATAATAATAATTAATTCAACAAATTGGCGCCCAACGTGGGGCCCGAGTTTAATTATTCTTCGTGAAATTTCTGTTCTCTGTTGGTAGATTTCGTTCGTGGCAAGTGTCTGTGTTTTTCTTTTCAAAGTTCAATTGTACGTGCTTTTGTTTTTACTTCAAGTAGTTGCAGTGATCAGTTTGGAAGTCCATCAGTGGGCCAACAATAAATTTGGAGTTCAACCTGCGAATTCTGCGGAAAGAAATTCCGGAAGCAAGGTGGTACATACATACATCACAGATTTATACATAACCCTGGAATCCAAGTAGGTGTCTTAATTTTTTTTCTTGTGTTTGATTTTTAAGTAATCGCTTTTGACATTTCGGTATATGGTAATTTTTTTATTTTTTGGGGTGTACATTAATATAATTATATACAATTATACATACATATATTTACATATATTTCTTTGATTTTGTGTTTTCCACACACTGTGCTTTTGATTCCCATATTTTCCGCATTTTGCATTCGGGTTGAAAATATTTGTTTACTTTTCCGTGAGACAGTGAGTGTGAGCGAGAAAGTCATATTCGATTTTTACGCGAGTGGCTTTCAAACCCAACCGTGCATTTAAATTTAAAAAGTGTAATTTTAACAGCAGTTTGAAAACTTTTGTGTTTTTTCTTAGTGTTATAATAATTTATACGGCGATTTTCTTTAACAGCGAAGGTTATTCGTTTTTTCTTTTAAGTTATATATATTTTGTATAGTTTTACGGGGATTTGTTTTTAAATTTCCTTAAACAGTGGAGATTGTTTAGATTTGCGGTCAATCCTTTCCTTTTATACCTGGACTGGTGGTGAATGCGCGTTGACCTTTTTTTCAGCTCAATAAAAGTTTTTTTTGCTTCCAATTTTTCTTTGGCTTGTGTGTAATTCGTCTTTTTCAAAACGGAAATCAATCAGTTATCGCAAGAGGAGTTAGCTTACGAGGTAGAATTTAGGGGTTTATCGGTAGCGACAGTGGATAAAATGCGAAAGGCATTACGCGCGGCCAGGGTTCTCGAACGACGAGGATCATTGGACGTAGCAGACTATCCTTTTAAATTTGAAGAAGATAGGGAAGCAGTAGGGAAGAAAATTTCTGAGATTGAGGCGTTGTTGGAAAACCCTCCAAAACGAAATTCATCGGACTATGCGAAAATAGTCAACAAGATCGAATGGGCAACAGCGAAAATCGGAAGGTCTCGCCCAACATCTACGACAGAACTAGAGGAGAAAAAGAATCTGAAGACGGACGTGATGATGTTACTAGCCAACTTAGAAGAAGAAGCCGATACGGACGAAGAAGATCAACCACAACAAGCGAAGCAACAACAGGAGGGACCGAAAGCTCCGGAGCAAACGACGGATAAAGAACTCAACGTAGTCTTTGATGAGCGAAGAGACCTTTTCACACGGACCGAAAAGGTTGAAAACTTATCGAAGTGGGAGTTGAAATTTTCAGGTGAACGCTGTGGGGCTTCCGTTAACTCTTTCTTGGAACAAGTCGAACAGTTACGTGAGGCCAGAGGACTTTGCGAGGTTCAACTTTTCAGGTCTTCGGTGGACTTATTTTCTGGGAAGGCGCTTCTATGGTTTAGGGCGATTAGGAAGACGATTAGTTCATGGCAGGAGTTAGTTAGGGAGTTGAAATTGAAATTCCTTCCACCAAATTATGATGATCTCCTTCTTGATGAGATTAGGCGACGTACCCAGGGGAAGGAAGAGTCTATCGGGATATACGTGGCCATAATGCAGAATATGTTTGGTAGGCTTTCCGAACCGCTATCAGAGCGACAAAAGTTAGGCATCGTTCAACGGAATTTGGCCCCGTTCTATCAGACGCAACTGGGTTTAACTGACCCAAAGCCGATCGCCGACTTAGTTGCGTTGGGTAGAAAGCTCGAATCGGTTCGAGCTAACGTCGATTCTTTTACCCCACCCCCGTCTCAACGTGCCAGAAATTTGTTGGAACCTCTTGCATCGGCAGAACAAGAGCGCCGGCGAAGGTAGATAGGTTGCCTGCTGGCAACCAGTTGGCTTATGGAGAGGAGATCGTTCGATTAGGGTTCACACTTGAGGCGAACGGAGATGGCGTACGCCCTTACTTAGGAGTTAGCATTTATGGTATAAGTTAGTAGGATTGTTAGATTCAGGGGCTTCGCGTACGATCATCTGTAGGGATGGTTGGAAAATTTTAAAAGACTTAGGTTTAGTGTTAGGAAAGGCAAAAATTAGTAGGGTCTTTTTAGCAGATGGTGCAGAGATAAGAGTAGCAGGTTGTGTGTCGTTGCCGATGGTAGTGCAGGAAAAGTCCGTGTTGCTAGAATGTCTGGTCATACCAACTCTCCCACACGTCTTGATTTTAGGTGCCGATTTTTGGGCACGAACGGGAATTGTCCCGGATTTGAGATCAGGCGAATGGAGATTTTCGAATCAAGCCTCGTTGGCTTCGATTTCAGCGCTCCAGGAGAGAGCGGAGTTGGATATTTCTCAGAACAAGCAACTCATGACTTTTGCCGAAAAGATTTTCGAAAACATGCCTGATGGCATTGGCTGCACTCACCTGGTGGAGCATAAGATTAGGACGGCGTCTAAACCAATTACGCAGCGTTATTATCCGGTTTCACCTGCGGTTCAGGGCTATATAGACAAAGAGTTAGGAGATATGTTAAAGGATGGAATCATCGAGAAATCAAGTAGTCCATGGGCTTCACCCATCGTGATGATAAAGAAGAAGGATGGTTCATTTAGGTTTTGCGTTGACTACAGGAAGTTGAATAAAGTTACTGAGCGCGATTGCTTACCCCCTCCCTTATATTTCCGCTACTTTGGACAAACTCAGGGATGCCAAGTATCTGTCTTCTCTGGACACAAAGTCCGCGTATTGGCAGATCCCGGTTGAGGAGAAGTCCAGCCCATATACTGCTTTTACAGTGCCAAAAGGAACGAATCGTACAAAAACAGATGAGTACTTATATTACAAATAATAATATTCTTACTCCAAAACAATCTGGTTTCCGCGAAAAACACAGCTGTATTACGGCCATTCTGAGTGTTACTGACGATATACGGCAGGCTTTAGACGAAGACAAAGTAACATTTTTGGTGCTTCTTGATTTTTCCAAGGCATTTGATATGGTTGATCATACTATTTTATGTAAAAAACTGTTTCGACAATATAACTTTTCATCTGGTGCAGTAGAGCTACTTTCATCCTACCTAACAAATAGAATGCAAGCGGTTCAGATAAATGACAATCTGTCTGATTTTCTCCCAACTGCTAGTGGCGTCCCTCAACGTTCTATACTCGGTCCCCTATTATTCTCATTATATGTAAATGAACTTCCATCTATCATAAGAAGCTGTTCGACACACATGTATGCCGATGATGTCCAATTGTATATGAGTTGCTCTCTTGGTCTTATTGAGAACGGAGTCCATGATGTAAATGAAGATCTAGAGGCTATTGCACGTTGGTCTGAACTAAACGGATTTTCTTTAAACGCGAAAAAATCGAAATGCCTAGTCATATCAAAAAAACCTTTAGATCTTTCCTACTTCCCTTCTATTTTATTGAGGGGCTCTCCAATAGAATATGTTGAAACGGCTAAAAACCTTGGGATTATTTTTAACCGCTATCTTACCTGGGATAATCATATCAATGCTGCCGTTGGAAAGGTATATGGTGCACTGCGTAATTTGTGGGTAACACAGTCTTTCACCCCTATAAGGACGCGGTTTATGTTAGCTAAATCGTTGGTCATTCCTATTCTAATATATGTATGTGAAATCTTTTGCAGTTGTAATGCGGTCAGTAAAAGAAAGCTCAATGTTGCCTTTAATAGCACGATAAGATATGTTTTCGGCCTACGTAAATATGATAGGTTAAGTAGGTTTTCTTCGCGTCGCGAAATCTTTTGCAGTTGTAATGCGGTCAGTAAAAGAAAGCTCAATGTTGCCTTTAATAGCACGATAAGATATGTTTTCGGCCTACGTAAATATGATAGGTTAAGTAGGTTTTCTTCGCGTCGCGAAATCTTTTGCAGTTGTAATGCGGTCAGTAAAAGAAAGCTCAATGTTGCCTTTAATAGCACGATAAGTTATGTTTTTGGCCTACGTAAATATGATAGGTTAAGTAGGTTTTCTTCGCGTCTGCTCAACATGCCCTTTGAGAGCTATCTACAGTTTCGCACTTTGACACAGTTATTAAATATTCTGGTAACACGTGAACCACACTACTTATTCGAAAGGACTCGATTCACCTCTTCACAGCGGTCGGGGCAATTAATTCACACTCGTTACTCGTTTCTTACCTCAGAGCGTCAATTCTTTCCAACAACATCTGGAAATACTGGAAGAAGTCTTCAAGCGGTTGTCTATGGCAGGTCTCAAGGTTAGCAAGGAAAAGTTTAACTTCTGTAGGTCTTCGCTGAAATTCTTAGGTTATGTAGTGGATCGCAATGGGTTGCATGTAGATCTGGAAAAAGTTGAGAGTATGGTTAGGATCCCCGCACCAAAGAACGTAAAGGAGGTTAGGAGTTTGGTAGGAACGGTATCCTGGTACAGGAGATTTGTGCCAAACTTTGCAGTTTTGGTAAAACCGTTAGCCGATTTTTTGAAGAAAAGTAGTAGGTTTGTTTGGTCAGAAGAGTGCGAAGGGAGTTTCCGTAAAGCAAAAGAGTGCTTGGTGACTGCCCCTATTTTGACCTGCCCGGATTTTCAGCGGCCTTTTGTTGTTCAAACTGACGCTTCGGATTATGGGGTCGGAGCAGTGCTCAGCCAAACTTTTGAAGACGGAGAAAAGGTGATATGTTACCTGAGTAGGTCGTTGAATAGGAACGAGAAAAACTATTCAACCACGGAGAAGGAGTGTTTGGCCGTGCTATGGGCTGTGGAGAAGTTGCGACAATATATCGAAGGGGTTCGATTCACGGTTGTAACGGACCACTACTCTTTAGTATGACTGAGTAACCTCAAGGATCCGTGTGGTAGGTTAGCGCGTTGGGCAGTTAGGTTGCAGCAGTTCGAGTTTGAAATCGTGCATCGGAAAGGAAAGGACCATGTTGTCCCCGATATGCTCTCTAGGAACGTTTTAGCGGAAATAGATGAGCCAAGTTCTGATCCTTGGATCACAAAGATGATCGCGAAAGTAGAATCGAACCCTTTGACTTATCCTGCCTGGAGGGTCGAGAATAAAGTGTTGTTTAAGTTCATAAAGTCTAGTCACGTGATTGTTCATGACAATAGCTTAGAGTGGAAAGAGGTTGTCCCAAAAGGAGATAGGAGTAGGATTTTAAAAGAATGTCATGACAATCCTTTAGCAGGTCATATGGGGGTGAAGAAAACGTTTGCTAGGATAGGAGCTCGGTACTATTGGCCTAAGATGAGGTCAGATAATACCAAGTATGTAAGAAATTGTCAAGTTTGCCAAAGTGTGAAACCAGTGAACGAGAAGCCAGTTGGTTTGATGGTTGAAAGGAAAGGGATTTCGAATCCCTGGGAAATGATCTGCGTTGATTTAGTAGGTCCTCTACCAAGGTCGAATAGGGGTTTCGTTTACATCCTCACCGTCGTTGATTATTTTACAAAATTCCCCTTACTATTTCCCTTAAGGTCTGCGACAGCGAAATCCATCTGTAAGGAGATGGAAGACAACGTATTTCTGCTCTTCGGCGTACCAAAGTGGATCGTCTGTGACAACGGATCCCAGTTCCGAAGCAAGGACCTGAAAACGCTTTGCGAAGCGTACGCGTCTCGATTAAGATTTACGGCTCATTACCACCCACAGGCTAACCCAGCAGAGAGAATAAACCAGATTATCAAGACCACCCTTCGCGCCTATGTTTCTGATAATCACAGAACTTGGGATTCGCATTTGGCGAAGGTTGCATGTTGCATCCGCACCTCGCAACACGACGTTTAAGGAGTTTCCCCTTATTATGCTAATTTTGGAAAGGAGATGGTTACCTATGCCACTAGCCATGCATTCCGGCCTAGAGATAGAGAGAATAGAGAGAATACAGGTAGTAGAGATGATAGGGAAATACAGTCAGGACATAGAGATGAGGAATTAGAGGTTGGACCAAAAGACATGAAGTAGGGAAAAGATTTAGGGAACTTAGAGAAGATATAGGCAAAAAGTTAGCAGCGTCAACCAAGAAGGCGTCGAAAGCATACAATCTCAGGCAGAGAGATGTACAATATCTCCCAAATGAGCTTGTATGGCGAAGAAATTTTGTACTTTCAGATGCAGCTAACTTTTACGCGGCGAAATTGGCACTAAAGTATGTTGGCCCCTTTAGAATTCGAAAAAAGGTATCCCCCTGGACATATACCTTAGAAGACGACACCAGTAAAGAACGAGGAACGTGGCACGTAAAAGACTTAAAGCCACACCACGACGAGAGAGATGACCCATAATTGACGGCGATACCCCTGGCTTCTTTCTTACTGGTCGGCCTTGATCCCATGTGTTTTGTTGTCTAACCTTACAGTGGCTTCCTTCTTACCCTACGAAATGTGTAGGCACATTTCCTTGGAGGTAAGGGTGGGGTTTGTTGCGTTCAAAAATCGCACCAAAAGCTTTACTTCATTAAAATCCGCGAAAGTTACTTATCCTTCCGAGTCAGGTTCATTGTTGAGTGTAAAAGTTAAGTAATGGTTATTGTGGGCGGGTAGAGATGCAAACCAAAACAGTCACTAGTACCTCAAAACAAACAGAACTAGAACTTGCGAATATTGGAAGTGTGACTGGAAATTGCAGAGGAGGCAGCTGTCGGAACTCTGGATGGGATTCCCTTTGTTCTGGCAGCTGAATCCACTAACAATGGCAAGGCGAATTCATCATCACTAACACCACTAAAACTTTCCCGCCAAAGAGACAGTGCGTCAGGAAGTGTTGGTGAAGTGCTCTCAATGAGAGCTTAACGAAGGCGAGATGGCTGAATTCGCATGCTATGGATGTGTGCGTATGTGTGTGTGAATGGCGGTCCAAATCTCTCAGTGTGGCTACTAGCACTTCTTGGTTGACCGTCTGAGAGTTCACAGACCATTTTCGAGAGAAATTAGAAAAAAAAAAGATAAACGACAAAGAAGTTTAGAAACAAAAAAAAAACGACCATTAAAATACAACGATAAGGCAAAAATATAATAGAGGACACAACCGAGAACGAGAAATTAGAGAACGAGGATTTTGAGGACATACAGATAGAGGTAGTGACTGTGGCGGAGAATTATCTTTCCCCATCACCCCAGGAGATAGCCCTTTTTGGAGAATCCGTAGCCCACCTGAAGCGAAAGGATAACAGATAAGTAGAGTGTAGAAAATACCAACTCCACCCTAACTTTAAATTCTTACTTTGTGTGTAATTTATTCGCCTTAATTCCTTGACTCTAATAAATCGACCAAGTAACTTATAACGAGGTCCAAAATAAAATATCATCTCGCCTTTATAATTTTTCTTCATCAGAATTACAGGATCATCGGTGGTTTTAGTCTGTTTACTTCGAAAAAAGTTTCCCAATCCCTTTATTCAAAACTTCGTATTCATTGTGAATACACCACTCTATTCCCGAACCCACCCCAGCTGATCAGCCAGAAAATTGCAGCGAATTCCCCGCTGCAGTTGAATAATTTATTCCCCCAGGCACAACTGAACTGACGTTTACGCACACGCGGTGCATCGGTTTTCGTCTTCGTTTTTGTTTTGGTTCGTGATAATAATTATTATAATAATAATATTATATTATAAATTCGATTTCGATTCGGTGGTGCCGGGATAATAATAATTAATTCAACAAAAGAATATATAATTACCAAGAAGACGCATCTCATACAAATTTTTGTACTGAAAATTTTTGTATGGCGGGCTCCAACGCTTGAATCCGCTCTCACAGCTTTTGTTATTGCTTTGCTTGACCAAAAACTTTTTGATATTTCGCTCAGAGAAGTTCATAAAACAGTCCAACGATATACAAAATACAACACACACGGCGACACATTCATCCACACGATAGTACGTATGAGGTGTACGATTACCTCTGTATGCCTACACCCATCACCCAGTAACGAATTTGGACATTACCCCAGCGATTCTTTCAGGCCTTCCCAGTAGCGAATTTGGGCATTACCCCAGTGATTCTTTCAGGCCTCCCTTAGCTAAGCATCGATTACCTTTGCTATTACTTCATCCATGATTTTAACATTGCGATGTCATAGGGAGCAAGTACTTCCTATCTCGATTCCTTTGCAAGCCTTCTTTCAGGGGTTACCATGAAGTTGTTCCAGCAGGCCTTCCTATAGCCCTTCCAGGGAAGCACTTATTTCATCGGTTACCAGTTATAAGTAAAAGCAGGCCTTCCTATAGCCCTTCCAAGGAAGTACTAATTTCATCGGTTACCAGTTATGAGTAAAAGCAGGCCTTCATATTGCATATTGCATATTGCCTTAGTTGCAAAACAAAATCAAATAAATAAATCCAAGTGTTTATATGTTGTGTTTGTATATTTCAGACATAGTACTTACATATAACTAGCTAACTTTCATCACACTTTTTAATTTAATTTTTCGTTGAATACTTTACAGCACTTTATTAAAATTTTCCTTAGCACTTCTTTTTTTCTCCGAACGTTTTTTATGCGCCAAAAATTAAACGACTAAAAATCGGTGAGTTTGCATTTTCCCCTCAGCTTATTTTGCAAGAAAAAAAACTAAAACAGATTTTAAGACAGATTCCATTACTAACTCGCTTCCTTGGCAATGCCTAAACTCAGGCCTGAAAACGGTCATTCCCTTAGAAGCGAAGTAGTAATACAATTGATGCGCAAATTTTAAAAGTGGTGGGAATTTTAAAACAAGAGCCATTACCAACTCGCTTCCTAGGCATGATTTTGGGAAGGCCTTCCTATTTTTTAAGATTTTCATTGATGAAGTAAGGGGTGGTTTGGCAAGGTCTGCTGAAATCGCCAACGATTCGCTACTACAGGCCTTCCCATAGCCCTTCCAAGGACGCACTTATTTCATCGATTACCAGTTATAAGTAAAAACAGGCCTTCCCATAGCCTTTCCAAGGAAGCACTTATGTATTTCATCGTTTACCAGTTATGAGAAAAAGTAGGCCTTCCTATTGTATATTGCTTCCAAGGAAGCCTTAGTTCCAAAACAAAATCAAATAAATAGAAAATCCAAGTGCTAATATGTTGTATTTGTATATTTCAGACATAGTACATATTTACGTATGATAAAAAAACATGTATGTCATATCAGTTTTAGAAAAAAATATTGTAAATAAAAAACAAAGATAACTAACTTTCACCACACTTTTTAATTTAATTTTTCGTTGAATACTTTACAGCACTTTATTAAAATGTTACTTAGCACTTCTTTTTTTCTTCGAACGTTTTTATGCGCCAAAAATTAAACTTGAAATACAAATCGGTAAGTTTGCATTTTTCCACTAAGCTTATTTAAAACAAAAAAAAAATAACGTGATCAGACTTGTTTGGTAGGTACATATTTCTGTTCGAAAAGAAGAGCTGAAAAAGTGAAAATATAGGAAGCGGAGCGGTAATGCCATTCAAACTGATTTTAAAACAGACAAAACGGTCATTCCATTAGAAGCGAAGTGATAATACAATTGATGATCAAATTTTGAAAGTGGTGGGAATTTTAAAACAGGAGCCATTACCAACTCGCTTCTTATGCATGATTTTGGGAAGGCCTTCCTATTTTTTTAGATTTTTATTGATAAAGTAAGAGGTAATTTGGCAAGGTCTGCTGAAACGATTCGCTATCGTTGGCGATTTCAGCAGACTCCATTACTAACTCGCTTCCTTGGCAATGTCTAAACTCAGGCCTGAAAACGTTCATTCCCTTAGAAGCGAAGTGGTAATACAATTAATGCTCAAGTTTTGAAAGTGGTGGGTCTGCTGAAATCGCCAACGATTCGCTACTGGGTGGGCAGGTAAACTCACATATCCATAACTAAATATTCTGTATAACCTGTTCCTGATGAACGACGATGAGGATCGACGAAACTATCCTGCACAGTGCTTTTGTTTTGTTTTGTTTTGTTTTTCTTTTATCAAATTTCTTATAGGGTAAAATCAGAAATAAAGAATTCTTACTTTATAATACATACATACGTATATAAATGTATGCGTGTGATCATTTTTCATGTTATATTGAACATGGATCGAAGGAGGAATAGGTATACAGTGCGCACTAGTAATGAGCATAAAATTAGTGAATTATTCACCGTGAACGAAAAATAACTGTTAACGACTTGGAAATAAACAGTGAATCGCTAAATAGTGAATAGTTTCACGTCACAATTTGGAATTCGCAAATAACGATTTCACAACAAAAGTCGCGGTCGCGAGTATGAACGTGAGGTGCGAGGCAGTGAATGATACGTAGAACAAAGCAGAACGCGGTGAACGATATCGTGTATACTATACTGAATAATGCTGCCTTGCGCACACAAACATGTATGTATAGTGTGTTATGTATATAGTTCGCTGGGTTGCATTGAGAATTGCCGCTGAAAAAAGGGATGAAGGTTGAACTTCGTAGCGGTTCTAAGAATTTGTGTGTGCTAGTTTAGTTCTGTGCATGCGAATATGTGATTTTAAGGAAATTTACATGCATTTGTTTGTTTGGTGTTTAGGACTACGAATTTACAAAAAAAAAAAATACTTTTAAGATGCCGCCAATAACAGAGCGAAGAAAAACTTGTTTTTTTGTGGAATTTCTTTGAATTGACGAAAGTTTCGTAAAATGTAATATGTATGTGTAATTTGAAAAGGCATATGGAAATCAAGCATCCGTTAATATCATTAGTTTCTGGGGTAAGTTTATTTTTGAATTATTGCGTCGAAATGTTTTTACCGGCTAGTACGGCTAGTATACATGCAAACGTATGTACATGCATATTTACACATTACATAGTCAATAATTAATTGTATGTAAATTATATGTAGTTTTATAGTAGTTTATGTGGTTTCATAGTTGCATCGTCGTGAATTCACGTTCACTGGTTATATTCACAGTGAATAAAAAATCACGTTCACAGTTATACCAGTGAACATAAATTCACGGCTTAGCCCAACTCTAGTGCGCACCGCTTGATATAACCCCAGTTAATATTATCATTCGCATATTATCACTTTGACACAGTCCCAAACAATTATACACAATTACACAGGATAAATTTCGTTTTTTGTAATCATCACATCGGTTATTGTTATCATTTTTTTTTTCATTTTTGCCGCATTTTTCTCTTGGAGATCCAGACTTGCAATGTTTGTATGTCAACAGCATTTGTGTGTCTCAATGACGCTGATTACACGACTCTTTTTTTCATTCGTTTCGTCTTTCGTCTTTTGACAGATAAGGGGAGGGGAATAGAAACGAGAGGGGAATGAAGTAACGAAAGCAGGAATGAAAATTCTGAGACTTTTTCCGGTTGATCTTTGACATTTCTTGGTTGATAACCAAAACAAAGCAGAGAATTTTAATGATGAATTTTAAAGTTGGTTTTGGAGCTAAATTAAGGGACATTTTACATTTGCTAGTAAACACGCAATTATTATCCTCCATAATAAGTAAATTTAGTGCGATTCCAACTGAAATTTTACTATTCGCTTCCTAAATATAATGTGAATTTCAATAAACATCAAAAGCACATATCCACCAATTATTAGGAACCGTGAAATCACTAGCATACGTACCTGTCAATAAGACGAAAGAAGAAAAGAACAAAAAAAAAAGAGTCTTGTAATCAGCGTCAATCATTACTATTATATATGTGGCAGTATGACAGAGTAGCTTATGTCAAAAAAAGAATATTCGAGATATTTCAATTTTTCACTAAAATTTTTAATTATGATAGTTTAAAACTTTTTTAGGCCAAATTATAAAATAAGGAGTATGTTTAACATTTTTTACTATATTTCATGGAAATGCTATCGGAAGAAAGTGAATGCATTTTTAAACTTAAGTTGTTATGTAAAAATCGAATTGCAAATTATGAATGTCTTAAGTCACATAAGTTTTTCTGTCACATCTATAATATTTAATTATAGTGCCTTAAGTGGACTTAAGATTTTATGTCAAACTTCAAATTTTAGAATTAATAGACATAAGACAATACTTTTTTACTTCAATTTATTCGTGATATATTATATTAGTAATAAAAATACATCAAAAGGAACTAACACCGTACAAAATTCATTGAGAGTTGGATATTAAACATTCTTTTCTTTCATATTTGGTTTCTTCAACCACAATGAACCCGGAAGCAAATGCTTGTCTCAGGTCATAAGAACCAAGTTCCAGTATTTTTAGGAATAAGCTGTTGATTTTTATAAGCTAGTTTTTCGCTACTTTTGTTCCGATTGTTATCTAAGCTGCGTAAAGTTCGTCTTTGTACAATTTTTTAAGCTCTAGATATGAGTCTGTAGGTTTGTCAGAGTTTCTTTTTTATTTGCGCATCTTCTTTTATTGCTTTGCGTTGGTGGTGATCTCGTTATTTTGGTCTACATTTTCCAAAAGCACAGGTTCACAATCTCCGAAAAATAGATGTTGTAATTGTATGAGATTTCATTCCAATGAGAAACTAGATACTTTTCTTCTCATACGATTACAACAACAAAGAAAAATCGGCACTGGAAAAATCGTTTAATGTTAATCGGGGCTTAAGTTAATTAAACCAGAAAGATATGGCCAAGTTACAACAGGTCTAAAACAAACGAACTGCTACAAAGAACACGCATAGACATCGCTAGAGTAGTGGCAGTCAGTACAATAGGGGACCATGCAGCCAAACTAGCGATCCCTCATAACAGTTTCTACCGTAGCTGCAAAGATGAATATGAAAAAGAGTCACTTATACACTTTCTGTGCAAATGTCCAGTTCTAACGAGAGCCAGGCAACGCATATTAGGCAAGCTATTCTTCGACGACCTTAAAGAGATATCTGGGAAAAGGATTGGGGAGCTGATCCTCTTCTTAAACTCCACAGGGTGGATATAAAAATCTCAACATTTCATCCAAATACACGGGTCACCTGCGGTTGTGGTATCAAAACGGCGCTTCACGCGCTATTTGGGTTTTGTTCCATTGAAACCACCACTTCTACCTACCTACCTACCTACCTACCTACCTACCTACCTACCTACCTACCTACCTACCTACCTACCTACCTACCTAACTAATTAAACCTAATTGAACTTTCCTATTTAATGTTTTTGTAGGGCACTATAGCGCAAGTGGTTAATGCGTCGGACTACTGAGCCAGCGGTCTTGGGTTCGAATCCCGCGCACACACATATGGTTGCGGGAAGCTAGGCTTGGTTCTACCTAGGACTGCTGAAGCCAAATATTTTTAATGTTGAACTTACTGGAAAAACTAACCATTTATGCAATTTGTATTCTTTTCGTGTCTTGTAGATGGTGTCGAAGTTTGGGTTTGTTTTTTTAATGCCAAAGACAACATTTTTCTTGCACGGTTCATTTTATTTTATTTTTCGAAAATATGAACAAATTATGTGAAAGTATACAAATTAAGCACACAATTCTAAATAGTAGTATTAGAGCCCCGCAAACTACAGACTTTCTATTGGCCGATAATTTGGTCGGGCTCTTAATCATTATGAAAATGTATGAAAGTGCGCACACTACCAAGATTCGGTCTCGGCCGAAAAATGAGTTTGATGTGCTACACGACTGGTTCAAACTAAAGTATCGGCAAGCTATCAATTGACTACATAATCAGTATGGTGGACTTCCATGCGCGCACACTACCGATTATAAAGTCGTCCTATTTTGTCGATAGCTCACTTTGTTCTGAGTTTTAAATTAGTTGGCTCTAAGTTCTAGATATTTTTAAGTACTTAACTATCAATAGCAAACCGTTCGTGAACAGTAGGCCGACTGTTGTCTAGTGTGCGCACGAACCAGCCCAACCCGACCAAACTATCGGCTGATAAAAAGTCTGTAGTTTGCGGGAGCTCACTTCAAAGTTAAAAACTTATTCTTTGAATACAAAACACTTCTGATTTCTTCAGCTCTTTAGAACATAGTACAAAATATTCCAACTGATATGCAGCCAACAAAACTAACTTATGTCGACATAAGTTACGGTTATTTAAAAAATAAAAATTAAAAGAAAATATTATGTAGACACAAGTATTTCTGATAAATTTGTATTTTTTAAATTTTTACAGAAGAACTTGGGCGAGTTCGTAAACGCAGTAATCTGCGAAAGTCCAATCACATGCCTGCTTTGTGCCTGCAAATCGAAGACGACAAGCAGGCTGCAGTCATTTTACTAAATTGTATTCATAATCGTCATAAGAGCGCAGAAAGTTTTAAATATTATTCTAAGAGAATTAGCTATGCCGAAAAGAAAGTGGAAATGCACATAGTTCTTGATAGGCAAGTGAAAAGAAAAGACAGCTCCTGTTTAAGTGTAAACCGGCCATTATAAAATCATTGGATAGCACGACGAGCAGTCGCATTTCTCTCATTTCAATTGTTAAAAGTAAAATAAAGTGTTGAATCCCCGAATTTGAGTCTTCTTTCTTAGTTTATTTTCACCCTAAAGATAAGTGGCAGCCGTGCGCATAAACATTTGGTCCAAACGAACCGGATTTGCCACATTGCACCGCATATACCACGCCGCCCCACCGGAGCGCTGGTACCCCAAGTGACATACGCAACATTGAACCGCATATACCACGCCGCCCCACCGGAGCGCTGGTATCCCAAGTACATATACGCAACATTGCACCGCATATACCACGCCGCCCCACCGGAGCGCTGGTACCCCAAGTGACATACGCAACATTGAACCGCATATACCACGCCGCCCCACCGGAGCGCTGGTACCCCAAGTGACATACGCAACATTGAACCGCATATACCACGCCGCCCCACCGGAGCGCTGGTATCCCAAGTACATATACGCAACATTGTTCCGCATAGACCACGCCGCCCCACCGGAGCGCTGGTACCCCAAGTGACATACGCAACATTGAACCGCATATACCACGCCGCCCCACCGGAGCGCTGGTATCCCAAGTACATATACGCAGCTATACGAAAGTCACGTACAACAACATCGTGACATATTCACTGTTATCGGCCACGTGGGCTGCTCTGCCGCTAACGATACGCCACTCCATCGGAGCGCAGGTGTTCCGACGCCACCACACACCATAAAGCATTTCATCGAAATTGAACAGGAGCATTCATCTGCAAACAACGATTCAGCCACCAGAAGAAGACTTCCGGAGTGCAATAAAGAAGTGTAACAGGTACGTGAATTTCTCATTTGATCAAGTCATTTTCTTATAACATAAAATCAAAGTTTTTAAATTACATATAAAGTGTGGTTGGGTTTTTTTTCCATTTTCTTATAATATAATTACATACAAATCTTAAATTACGTACATATAACGTATGATTATTTGTTCGCATTTTTCTTTTTAATACGAGTGTATACGTGAGCTATATGTACCGATAGAGGTTACATTTCGTTCAAAAATCCATATTTGCACCGCGTGTTCCCATCCATCACGTGGGATTCGAATTCATATCCCGTTCGCCAAACTGCGATTCAGATAGAGACAGATTCTAAGTGCCAGTAGTTAGGAAGGTAAAGTTCGTTTTTCGCGTTTTCGTTTTTTTTACTACGTGATTTAACGCTTTGCAATAAAATGATTGGATTAGATGAATTTATTCTTGCTAGCGATTTGCTGACAGAATTCCAACGTAAAGTCCAGGAAGTTCCGCTAGTAGATCAAACCCCAATCACATTGCAGAAGTCAAAGTC
Source organism: Brachyopa scutellaris (assembly GCA_949775065.1). Lineage (NCBI taxonomy): Eukaryota > Metazoa > Arthropoda > Insecta > Diptera > Syrphidae > Brachyopa > Brachyopa scutellaris. Next base: position 70,676,684 of record OX459113.1, read on the forward strand.
TGAATTAAAAGACTTATGGACGGAAATTAGAGACTCTTATATTTTCTGCGTGCGTTCGAATGAATCTCTATCAGAGGAGGATGCAAAGGCAATCAAACAAAAATATATCACGTCATCGGGTATTTATATCTCGTGTTTAAGTGAAATAATCGAATCTATTAGAAAGCTTGAGGTGATTCTTGCTGATTCGGTACACGAAGGTGCGAAAGCTAGCGATAAAGATGAGCCAAAGGTTTCAAGTGAAATAAACGGAGCACGGTCGAATATGAACGCTTCTTCAAGCGGGTGTGGTACGGACACACAGCAGCAGCAGCGTTCTGTTCAAGCTTCTGAGTTTATGACACATTTAAGTGTACCTGCTTGCGACACTGAAACGTTTTATGGCGATTATTTATCGTGGCCCTCATTCAGAGACTTGTTCTCAGCAATCTACATCAATCATCCCAAGCTAAGTGCCGTTCAAAAATTATTTTATCTCCGGTCCAAGACCAAAGGTGAGGCCAACAACGTTGTTGCCAAATTCCCGCTGACTTCTGACAGTTTCGATCTCGCTTGGAAAGCCTTATCGGATAAATACGAGAACAAACGGATATTGATAAACAATCAGCTCAAAACACTTTTCAATTTACCCATGATCACTACGGAATCCAGTCAAGGAATTAAAAGGCTTCAAAGTAGTATAAACGATTGCATTTCTATACTAAAAGCATATCAAGTGGAGACCGAATCGTGGGGTCCGATTTTAGTATTTTTATGCTCGAGTCGTTTACCAGAGAAGACTTTGTCCTTATGGGAACAGTCAATTAATAAGCCTCGGGAGATTCCAGTCTGGTCAGAACTGGACACATTCCTCACAAATCAATACCAAATCCTTGAGACAGTCTCTGATATTAAGGAGGTGGGTGTCCACGATCATAAATCCAAATTACCAACATTTCCCAAAGGCAAATCTCATCATCAAGCTCTACATGTTCAAGCGAATGATATTAGTTGTAAATTATGCAAAGGAACGCATCCCTTACGACTTTGCCCCAACTTTTTACAACTTTCGATCGCAGATAGGTGGTCTAAAGTTAATTCACTCTCGTACTGTAGGAATTGCCTGGCTCATACGCATTTTGAAAAGAGTTGTCGTAGTCTTCACACTTGCATACACTGCCGTCAACGACATCATACTCTGCTACACTCTGCTTCTCCAACATCAGTCTCGAGTAATGCTACCCTTCCTACTCCCCCAACATCCGTTTCGAGTAATGCTACCATTCCTACTCCCCCAACATCAGTTCCGAGTAAGGCTACCATTCCTACTCCCCCTAGCTCATCACCTCAAGATCCCAACACAAATTTACAGTCCACTTCAACATCGAGTTCAATGCAACTTAACTCTCTCTTCGCCGAAAACAAGAAACGGGTCTTACTCGCCACTGCTCTCATAAAGATTCATCACCTTGGACAAAAGTTCATTTTACGCGCTCTTATAGATCCTGGATCCGAAGTTAGTTTTATCTCTGAACAGGCTCAACGAAGATTACGCCTTTCAGTTAAACCAATCCAAGCCGATATTACGGGCATAAGTGCTGTAGTAACTACGACTTCCTCAAAGATGTGTTCATTAGTTGTGGGTTCCACTTTATCAGATTCGGTAAACATAACCGCGAATGCTATTGTTCTGTCCCGCTTGACTGGTGATTTGCCCTCTTGTCTAGTGAGTCAAGGTGAGTTGTCCGGACCATTCGATCTCCAACTTGCCGATCCCAAGTTTTATGAAAGTTCTCCCATTGACTTCGTAATCGGAGCTGACTTATATCCATCAATCATCCTGGAGGGGGTAAAGTCTAATATTTTAAACACTCTAGTCGCCCAGAATACCATATTTGGCTGGATCCTTTCCGGTCCTCTCACAAGGGATACAATTCACTCGTATTCGACTCTTTTGTCCCATTTTTCGGAATCCTCTGTTGCACAGCAGATCGCAAAGTTCTGGGAAATTGAGGAGCTGTCTGATTCAAAGCCACTCTCCCCAGAAGATGAAATTTGTGAGAAGTTGTTTGCCGAAACCACCACTCGAGATGAGACTGGGAGATATATCGTGCGTTTACCTTTCAAGAGTCCTATGCCCTTGCTGGGAACCTCGCGAGACATAGCTTTCAAGCAGCTCTTACGCATGGAAAGGGTGTTAGCAAAGGATTGCAAACTGCTGGTTAACTACAACGAAGTATTGCAAGAATATTTTGATCTCGACCATATGCAGGTCTGTTCATCCGCTGAACTTATTCGAAACCAACAGATTGCGTCATACTATCTACCCCATCACGCAGTTATAAAACCGGATAGCGTTACTACCAAACTTCGGGTAGTATTCAATGCCTCGAGTCCTTCCAGCAATGGTAGAAGCCTTAACGATCTCCTTCATGTGGGCCCGGTTTTACAAGCTGACCTTATGGTCTTAATTTTAAAATGGCGTCTATATCGATATGTTTTTAGCGCGGATGTGGAGAAAATGTATCGACAAATTCTCGTCCATCCGGAACATACGCCTTATCAACGAATCCTTTTCCGCGCATCTACTCTTCAAAAATGCGTTGACTATGAGCTAAAAACGGTTACTTTCGGTGTAAATTGTGCACCTTTTCTAGCGATACGTACCTTAAAGCAATTAGCGATGGACGTTGAACAGCAATTTCCTATGGCCTCCTCGATTTTGAAAAACGACTTCTACGTGGATGACGTTTTGTCCGGATCACATGATCTCGAGTCTGCATCTAAGGCTCAATCCGAACTTTTGATGGCCTTGGACACCGCAGGATTCTGTTTAAAGAAATGGACTGCGAACCATATTGCTCTTCTTAAGCGGTTCCCGAAGTCCTTTCTTTACAATGAGGATTTTCTGCAGTTTGACACAAGTAGTGTCGTCAAGGCCTTGGGTATTCGGTGGAACGCTCATCAAGACTCATTTAACTTCTTTTGCAAAACCAACGATCGTGATAATTTGCTGACGAAAAGATCAGTTTTGTCGGTGATTGCGCGGCTTTTCGACCCTGTCGGTTGGTTGGCCCCGGTCCTAATAATCGCAAAAATAATCATGCAGGACATCTGGCGGGATGGGACGTCTTGGGACGAGGTATTAACGCCCCTAACGTGTCATCGTTGGCAGAACTTGTTTGCAACGTTATCAGATATTCAGTATGTTCATGTTCCCCGTAGGGTACAATATACTCCCGACTGCCCATCGGAAATTCATGGCTTTTGCGACGCTTCCGAAAAGGCATACGCGGTCACTCTCTATTTTCGTGTTCAGCATAGTCTAGGAGATTGGTCTTCTCATTTGTTATGCGCAAAGAGTAAAGTAGCGCCCGTCAAACAAATCGCACTACCTCGATTGGAACTGTGTGGTGCGTTGCTCCTAGCAAAACTAGTGCAAAGCACCCTTCCACTTTTAAATCTATCTGATCCACAAGTCACCCTCTGGACCGATAGTTCCATCGTGTTAGCATGGCTTAGTAAATCACCCCACCTCTGGAAAACGTTCATAGCAAATAGAGTCTCCAAGATTCAAACATACGTTCCAAACTCTAAGTGGAGACACGTGCGTTCAGCTGACAACCCGGCGGACCTCGCGACGAGGGGGGTGCCCCCCAGTGAACTCAGAGTCAGCGACCTTTGGTGGAGTGGCCCTCAGTGGCTTAAACGCCCTCAGTCCGAATGGCCTAACACCATACTCTCTACCCCTAATGAGGACGATATGGAAAGTCGCCCGGTTAATGTCTGTCTCACAATGGTAGTGCCCAATCCTGAAATCATTTTTCAGAGATTCTCCTCTTGGCCCAGGGCCCTTCACGTTTTATCCTATGTTCTTCGGTTTCTGTCTCGGATCAGTTCTCGATTCGAACAGTTTTCTGGCCCATCTCTCCCTCTATCTCACGACGAGATAAAAGCCACCAAAAAGTTCATAATCCGCACCACTCAGCAGCTTTATTTCCGTAAGGAATATGACTGTCTTGTTCAAAACAAACCCGTCCCGAAAAACAGCAGTCTTCTAAGTCTCAACCCCATGATCGACAAGGACCGAATCCTTCGGGTCAACGGAAGATTAGCTTGTACTACTTTGCCTTATAACGAAAAATCCCCAATTTCAGAAAATGCTACCGACCTTCTCCCTTTAACCTCAGGACACTTTTTGCGCGGCGGTCCACTTCTGTCGCCTCCTGAAACCGATCTCAGCGATCTATCTTGGAACGTTATTAAGCGGTGGGAACGGGTGAAAGTTCTTCATCAGGTTTTTTGTCAGCGATGGAAGCAAGAATATCTCACACAGTTGCAAAAACGATATAAATGGAAATATCCAACTAGGGATATCGCGAATGATGACTTGGTTGTCATTAAAGATGAAAGGCTTCCTCCAAACGAATGGCGCTTAGGTCGAGTCGCGAAACTTTATCCGGGTCCTGATAATAGAACTCGCGTCGCAGATATTAGAACTCAATCCGGTGTCATTACGAGACCCATCGTAAAACTTTGCATTTTAAGTGGCGATTCTTTACAATAGTGAGATAAATGGAATAGGTAATTGCATATCCGACACACTTTGAGCTCGTGCCTTTATATCTTAATTAATTATTGATCAAATTTGAAGTTCATGAACTTGACTAACTTATAAGTTAACTATAGTATTTTTATTCTCATCTCTATCTAGATCTATTGAAGTCTTTATATCATATCCTTTGTATTGTACAACTTGACTAACTTATAAGTTAAATACATATTAAATTACTATTCTCATTTCAATCTATATCTATTGAAGTACATACTTGTATCATATCCCTAGTATTTTACGGAAATCTCATTTGATTATCTTACGGATAAATATTGTAGTTACTTGCCGTTTTGCACCTATTGTTGCAAGGTGGGCGGCAATGTTTAAGTGTAAACCGGCCATTATAAAATCATTGGATAGCGCGACGAGCAGTCGCATTTCTCTCATTTCAATTGTTAAAAGTAAAATAAAGTGTTGAATCCCCGAATTTGAGTCTTCTTTCTTAGTTTATTTTCACCCTAAAGATAAGTGGCAGCCGTGCGCATAAACAGCTCCTAATAATTAATATTTGTACGCTTAGTGTATAACCATTTGGTGCCTAAAATCATGAATGTAATGATCACTATAGAAAAACATGATGATGATACATACAGGGTGGTCTGGTTTGGAATACAGATATTTCGGGATCTGATGCATTGGTTCATGCTATGAAAAAAATCGCATGGGAGGGGTGTCTATCTTCAACATCCATTGAGCTACAGGGTGTTTAAAAAGAATCCTTTAGAGAAGTTGGTTCCAACAGTTATTCAATTATAATTTCTAGTTTATTAAACTTAGAGCAACCAAAGTGGACACATATCATAGACAATTGATAAGTGCTTACAACAGTTAAAAACTATTACCACCCGTGCTTTCGTTTTTGAGATATTTCTCTTCAAATACAGATTTGTTTATTTTTTTCTTAAACAATTTTTGTGAAAATCGCATTTATTTCGGCAAAGTGTGCTTATAATTCTATTTTTACTATGTATGTTGTTGCAGAATAAAACGCAAACCGAGTTCAATATTAATATACAATAGGTAGATCTTTATTTGAATAGAGAAGAAAAGCGAATGAACATTGATTTGGGCAAAAGAATAGAACACAAGCTAGTAATGTACATTAGTTCAGTTAGAATATAAGAGAGAGAGTATTGTGTTGATTAATAACTGTTAGACTTCTAATAATTGGCCAAATATACAGTGGTGTAAAAAACTATTCCAACACTCCCCCACAATGCAATACTATCAAAATGATTCAAAATTAAAGGAAAATTATTTAGTTGACAAGCCCATTAAAGATACAAATTTAATATGTTTTGGTTTCGCCAAATTCTTGGTAAATACATCGGCCATCATATCTCCCGTGCATTGGTAGTTTAATTTGATGATGTCTTCTTGCAGCAACTCTCGGACAAAGTGATACCGTATGTCTATGTGCTTCGTTCTGGGATGATGCACCGGATTCTTCGCAAGTTGTTGGGCTCCTATGTTGTCATTAAAGAGAACAATATGATTATTTTTAAATTTGATACCCAACTCTAATATTAAATTTCTTAGATAAACTGCCTCTTTACTGGCTTGAGACAACGCCATATACTCAGCTTCTGTACTACTGAGAGCAACTGATGTTTGTTTCTTCGACTCCCAAGAAATCGCGGCCCCTGACAATATAAAAACAAAACCTGTATAAGATTTTCTATCGTCGAGATTTCCCGCCCAGTCCGCGTCAACGTAGCCCTTAAGATCTTCAGATGTTTTTGTGTATGTTAGCTTAGCATCACAAGTAGTACTGAGATATCACAACAAATGCTTCAGAGCAACTGCATGCTCCGCGTGTGGATCAGTGTTGAATTGGGATAGCTTGCTTATTGTATGAGTAATGTCCGGGCGCGTCGATACAGCCAAATACAAAAGAGCTCCAACTAGCGATTGGTATGAACTCGGATCCCCTCTCTTATAAGTAGAATCAGCACACTTCCGTAACTTGATGCCTGGATCCAGTGGCGTGGACTGAGGCTTACAGGATTCCATCCGCTGACGCTGAAGCACATCCATTATGTACTGCTTTTGATGAATACTTATTGGTCCTCTTGCTCCATCCCGCTCAACCTGGATACCCAAAAAATATTTAAGAGGTCCCTTGTTGACGCAGTCGAACTCGTCACAAATTTTTCGCTTGATCTCACCCATAGACTCTTCATTAGAACATGCGATCATAATGTCATCTACATAAATCGCTATGATATTAAAATTGTTCCCCTTGTTCATAACATAAACGCAATTATCGCCGTTACATCTCGAAAAGCCAATAGCAAGCAAAACACCGTCCAGTCTTTTATTCCATTCCCGGCCTGCCTGTTTGAGGCCATATAATGATTTCAGCAACTTACATACTTTGTTAGGATGGCGAACGTTTATAAACCCTTCTGGTTGTGACATGTAAACTGTGTCCTCCAAATCACCATTGAGGTATGCGGATGTCACGTCTAAGTGATGTAAAAGAAGTTCCAGTTCAACAGCTAAAGCGAATATCAACCGAATCGTTGAAAAACGTGCAACCGGTGAGAAAGTCTCATTGTAATTAACCAAGTACTTCTGAGCGCAACCTTTCGCCACAAGCCTGCATTTGAACCTCTCGACTGAACCATATGCATTCCGTTTAACGTTAAAAACCCATTTGGATCCAATCACCTGGCCTTTTTCGGGGCGTTCAACCAATTCCCAAGTGTTGTTTTTCAGTAGTGCATCCATTTCAGTATTCATCGCATCCTTGCATTTTGTCGCGTCTGCACTTGACATTGCCTCTGCTACTGTCATTGGAGTAGCTGGAACTTCCATAGATTGCACAACTTCAATTACGTTGAACTGCTTTGCCGGACGTCCGGGTTTGCCTGTGCGAATAATTCTTGGACGTCCTGGGCCTCTGATGTAGTCCGGGCCTTGCACCTTCTCCATCTCTTTCTCACTTCCTTCTTGCATTTCATTGGATTGTTGGTGCTCTGTAGAGAATTGGGGCTGATGTTGCACTTCAGTTGTTAAAAAATCGCTAGTGTTACCATCAGAACATTTTCGAAAGCCCTCAAAAAATACAACGTCCCTACTTTTTTCGACTTTCCTAGTTCTAGGGTCGAATAAACGATAAGCCTTCGATTCATCAGAGTAACCAACCATGTAAAATTCTTTTCCTTTAGCAGAGATCTAACATCACTGCCTTAGATCCAAAAAGTTTGAAATATGAAATTTGTGGCTTACGACCTGACCAAAGCTCATATGGTGTTAAATTTCCAGCGACATTTGTTGGTGATCTATTTCTTAGATAAGCTGCAGTATGAATGGCTTCCGCCCACAAATACTCGGAAAGTTCAGACCCTACTAGCATACATCTAGCCATTTCTACTAAGGTGCGGTTCGCTCTTTCCGCTACCCCGTTCTGTTGAGGAGTGTACTCCACCGAAAGCTGCCTCTTAATTCCACTTCCAGTTAAGAAATCGTTGAATGATTTGTTTAAATATTCCGTACCATTGTCGCTTCGGATGGCTTTAATCTTGCGGCCAGTCTGCAGTTCTACCATTGCCTTAAATTGCTTAAAAACTCCGAAAACTTCATCCTTGCTCTTAATGAAATAAACAAAGATTTTTCTAGATTTGTCATCTATAAATGTAAGAAAAAATCTTGCTCCCCCAGCTGAAGTCACTCGCATCAGACCGCAGACGTCCGTATGCACCACCTCTAGCAGCTCCTTACTTCGATGGAGGGATTGTTTAGGAAACGGTTTGACTGTTATTTTTCCTTTAGCACAAACTAAGCAATCAATTTTAGAAATTCGTGAACTAAAGTTAAGACCGAGCACCATATCATTCTCCTTAAGCTGTTGAAGACTTTGATTATTAAGGTGTCCGAAGCGCTGATGCCATTTATAAAGATTATCAACTCCGCCACAGGAACTATAATTTACAACTTCTCTTTTTACGTCCAAAATAAACAAATTATTTTTTCGAAAAGCTTTTAATACGGGTGCTTTGCATGCATTTTTAACTATAGCCATATTTTCAATAAAATCTACAGTATAATTATGTTGAGTAATTTTGCTAACGGACACAAAGTTCCCACGTAGCTGAGGAACATAGAGAACGTTCTTCAAGGTAACCTTACCGCTTGACAATTTTAGGTTAACCGTTCCTATTCCGCTGGACAAAACTGATTTATCATTTGCTAGCTGTATGGTCTCTGTACTTTGCAAATTTATACTACCGAATAAATTCCTTTGACAGCACATATGCGACGTGGCCCCACTATCCAAACACCATTCGGAAGGACTCAGCACATTAGATTCAATCGTAGAAAATAATCCAAATGTCGAATTCGAACGGTTTTTATTATGACGACATTGTGCAGCAAAATGTCCTCTTTTCCCACATGCATAACATTTGCCCTTGACTCTAGCTCCGTTACTGTTGAAATTTGTACTGTTGTTGTGAGAAACCGTTTTATGATTTGAATTTACCGCAAAAACTTGATGATTTTCTACACTACTGCTTCCCTTCTCATGCCGCCTTTGCTCTTCCTCCAATAATTTGATTTTTAGACTAACTAGCGATGGTAAACTATCTCGACTCTCAATTGCGACAATAAAATTTTCATATGTATCAGGCAGACTACATAATAAAATTATGATGAGCAATTCATCTGGTATAGTAACTTGAATTTCATGCAATTTTTCAACTATTTCATAAAAATCATTAAGATGAGCTGACATGGACAGACCATCTGACATCTTGGCATGCATTAATTGTTTAAAGAGACTCACCATACGAGCCGGCCCTTTAGGCTGGTGGATTTCGGATAATTTATCCCATGCTTCCTTAGACTTCTTACAGTGCTTTACATGCATTAGTTACGACGATTTTATGCTGAGTAAAATCGTTGCGAGCGCCTTTCCATCTCCAGTATTCCACGCTGCTACTTGTTCTACCTTTGGATCCTCGGTTGGAAGAACATTAGAGCCATCCACATACGACCACAAATCCGCATGCACCAGGACACTTTTCATTTGAATTGTCCACGTTGAATAATTTTCTCCATTGAGCTTCTCAATCTGGTATAAAGAACTCATCTTTTTATATTTTCCCCTTCGGGTAGGGGTTAGAATATACCCGAGGTAGGCATGCCTGTCGTAAGAGGCGACTAAAATCCAATCTCCGTATACCGAGTGCATAGTGTATACAAAAATGCAATGGACAAAACAAAAAGATTGATTACCCCAGGTGGCAGTCCAGCTTTACTGGAAAATCCACCCTCTTCGGAGGTCGGCTCTACGGATTCTGGGGAGAGCCATTTATTGCAATCCAATGACCCTTTCACAAGAAGTGCAAGGGTATCTCGATCTCCTCCATCAAGATCGAATAACTCCGGGAAAAAAAGTCCGCCGGGAGCGCCGCAGCGCGAAAACCAGGACTTAGCGAAATATAAAAGCCTTGAGGAAGAAAATAAAGTACTCCGAATAAAGCTTAACGAAATGGATCTACTCTATCAAGATCTTAAGAAAGAGATAGATCTATTAAAAGAAGAGAATAAGGTTCTAAAGAACACACACTCGCAGAAAGAGCGCGAATGTGCTCCAGCACTATTAGATAGTCGGGAGTACCACACCGATGAAGAAGAGCTAGCACGCGAAACGAATCGGGTCCCTAAGAAAAGACCTTCTAAAAAACGGAGAGCCGGTTCTTCGCCCGAAGTCGTGCCCTTAAATGAAGAAAAGCGTAAAGAACTGCAAGAAAATCAACGTAAAACGCAATTTCGTTTACCGCCACCAATAAACATCGTCGGGATAACGGAATATAATAAGTTGCATAGCCTCCTTAAAGGAACGATTACATCGAAATTTAAGGTCACATCTTTGAGGAATAATGCGTGGAGGATTAACGTCGACGACCACGATGACTACCGAGCAGTGTCCCAAAAACTTAATGTGGATAAGATTCAGTGGTATACTTTCGAAATGAAGTCAGAAAGGCCACATCGTGTTGTAGCAAGGGGTCTTCACCCCTCATGCACCAAAGAAGAGGTTATGAGCGACCTTCAAGCCAAAGGCTTTAAAATTCTTGATGCCGTTAATATCATCAAGAAGGAAAAGCAACAATCTGAAATAGATACAGACATATTGGTTAGGCGTGGACTTCCACTTTTTATGCTAACATTCGATAAATCTGACAGCATCGACGATATCTACCGAATTAAAACCAAAATCGAGCCCATGCGTAGAAATTTAAAAATAATTCCGCAGTGCAAACGTTGCCAAGGATTTAATCATACGCAAACGTACTGCAAAAAAGAACCGCGTTGTGTGAAATGCGCCGGAAATCACCTCTCCCAAGACTGTGGAGTGAACAAACAAGCCTCCGCAATCTGTGCTAATTGTAAGGGAAAGCACCCGGCAAATTATAGAGGCTGTGAAGTAGCTAAGGAGTTGCAAAAACGGAGAGATGCACTCCATAAGCCTCAAAATAAAATAACAAGACCGCTAACTAATGCAAATAGTAAGATCGGTCAGGCGAACGTAGGCAAACAAAAACCACCGGGTTCAGAGCGGAAAAAGTTGGTGACAGGAGAAAAGCCCTCGACTTCTGGCCTTAAGAGAAATGGTAATGAAAAGCCATTAGAAAAGACATCGGGTAATAGCCCTCGGACAGCAGGAGTGCAGACCTACGCCCAGGCTGCAGCATCCGAAAAATCAAAAAACCTCGAAATCCCGACGGACCCTGCTTCTCAAGTTTTCTCAATTATTCTCGCAAAACTTGAAGAGCAAAGCAAAATAAATAAAATTATTCTCGATAGGTTGGTTAAGCTCGAGAGTTATTCACGGAAAACGCGTACTTCACCTAGAATATGAATGAAAAAAGAATGTTAAAAATATGTACTTGGAATGCAAACGGACTTTTGCAAAAACTTGACGAATTGGAAATATTCATGCGAGAAAAAGATATTGACATTTGCTTGATTTCTGAAACTCACGTGAAAAAGGAATCGCATTTAAAAATAAAAGGCTATACTGATTACCACGCTTGTCACCATTCGGGCAAAGCGAGAGGCGGATCTTCCTTGTTTATTAAAGACTGCATTGAACAATGCGAAGACCTAAAGATAGAGCTTGAAACTCTGCAACTGTGCACAATTCGAGTTAAAAATAGTCAGCGTACTATTAAAATCTCATCTATCTACTGTCCACCGCGTTCCGCGCTTGAAAAAAGTGATTTTACTAACTTATTTAAATCGCTGAAACCTAATTTCATTATTGGCGGCGATTTTAACGCGAAACATACGTTCTGGGGCTCTAGATACATCTCGCAAAAAGGTAGAATGCTCTATGGGGCAGGTATGGAGTACAGTTGTGATTTCCATTCGACGGGCAAACCGACTTACTGGCCAGCTGATACTTTGAAAATACCTGACCTGATCGATTTCTTCGTGGTGAAAGGAATATCTAACAACCACATAAAAGTTGAAGAAAGCTTTGATCTGTCGTCTGATCATTCCCCAGTTATTTTGACATTGAGCGAAAAACTATTATTTAACCGAGAGCCAGCGAAATTAACCGGCAGAACAACTAACTGGGAAGGCTTTAGGAACGAAATCGAAGTAAATATTGAACTGAGCGTACCGCTTACGACACCCTATGAACTTGAGGTTGAAGTCGATCGCTTCGTTGAGATAGTACAGCTCGCCTCTTGGAATAATACGCATAATCCAAGAAAAACGCCAGACAAATACGGTCTACGATATCCTGCTGAAATAAAGGAATTAATTAGGGAAAAAAGAAAAGCGCGTAAAAGATGGCAACAAAGTCGTGCTCCACAGCATAAAACCCATCTGAATCGTCTCTGCAATTTGTTAAAGAATAGCATTAAGGATTTTAAAAATCGTGCGATAGGCTCTTACCTTGAAAGTTTAACAGCGAAAAAAGATTCCAATTATTCCCTTTGGAAAGCCGTAAAAGGCACCAAAAGGCCCAAAATCCCCGCGCCGCCACTTAAAATAAATCAAAATGAATGGGCAAGGGAAGATAAAGAAAAAGCGGATATTTTTGCCTCCCATTTGGAAGAAACCTTTAAACCGAACGATGGTCAAGTGGTTCATGACAACATCAACCTCACAAGGATGGTAGTTCCACCATCTGACGATTTAACACGCAGATCTGCAACGCTTAGAGAACTCGAACGTGAGATCGCGAAACTAAAACCTAAGAAAGCTCCTGGTTATGATTTGATTACCGGAGAAATTCTCAAAGCCTTACCTAGAAGAGCATTTATTAAGCTTCTCCATATTATAAATGCTGCACTCCGATTAAAACACGTGCCGAGCCAATGGAAAGTTGCGGAAGTCATTATGGTTTTAAAACCAGGAAAACCGTCATATGAAGTAAAATCATACAGACCAATCTCGCTTCTTCCAGTCGTATCAAAAATTTTCGAGAGGATATTACTAAGGCGTCTCCAACCGGTTATAGAAGAAAATAATCTAATCCCTGACCACCAGTTTGGGTTCAGAAGTAAGCATTCGACAATTGACCAGGTGCATAGAATTACTAACGTAATCGAAAAAGCACTAGAAGAAAAAAAGATATGCTCAGCCGTATTTCTTGACGTCTCGCAAGCCTTTGATAAGGTGTGGCACGATGGCTTGAAATGCAAATTACGACAAGTACTCCCCGTGTACCTATACGAGATTTTGGATTCATATCTCGGAAATAGACTCTTCCGTGTTAGAAATGGAAACGAATACTCAGAGCTCAAAGAAATTTCGGCCGGCGTACCGCAAGGAAGCGTTCTGGGGCCGCTTCTTTATCTGTTATATACTCGTGATATACCGAAAGAAGATGGCACTATGCTTGCTACGTTTGCCGACGACACCGCTATCCTAGCAGTAGGTAAAACAATCGAGGAAACGACTGCCAAACTGCAAAACGCATTGAATAAAGTAAATGAATGGACGAGGGACTGGCGGATCGCTCTTAACGGAACTAAATCTGTTCACGTGAATTTCACTTATAGAAAAATTAATGACTTGCCAATTTTTATAAATTTGGCCCGAATTCCCATTGCAAATGAAGCCAAATACCTGGGAATGACACTTGACGCAAAGCTGAAGTGGAATTCGCACGTGAAAATGAAACGTAAAGAACTAGATATCAAATATAGAGAAATGTACTGGTTGATCGGGAAACATTCCCACCTCAGTACCGAGAACAAACTGCTTTTATACAAGCAAGTGCTAAAGCCGGTGTGGACCTACGGTATACAACTTTGGGGTTGTACCAAGAAAACAAATGCCAATATTTTACAGACCTTTCAAAATAAAGTGCTTAGAGAAATTGTCCAAGCACCGTGGTATGCTAGAAACGACGACATCCACAGGGATCTAGGAATTCCGACAATCGAAGCTGAAACTAGAAGCTTCGCGCGAAAACATAGAAACCGACTAATCGGACATGTTAATAATACAGTCCTACTTATTTTGGATGAGAGCAATTTATTGCGCCGACTACAAAGAACAAAACCTTTCGACTTGGCGAGATAAGGATTAACCGCGTCTAAATTGCGGAACATGCAGGATCTTTCATTGGAAAGTAACCTGCCAAACGTTTATATTTCGTGATAGAAAAATTGCTTGATAAGTAGTATAACTTAGTTGCAGTATCTAACAAATTTATATCGAAGGGTGGTGTTTTTGGTCAGTAAGAATCTGACACTACTATGAGCACGCGCTTGCTATTCTCATAGTGTCTATGGAAGATTTTCACCTACCCTCGGAAAAAAAAAAAAAAAAAAAAAAAAAAAAATCTTTTTATATTAAAATTTCAGAAACCTTTTGCTTAATTGACTCGATTTGTTAAAAAACAGACTAACTATTTTTCCGTACACGATTTACTTTTCGACAAACGAATTAAAGAAATTTAAATTTTACTCAAGTAAAATAAAAATTCTTTGTTCACTAGCAACCTGGGCCCATAACCTGTTGCAGAATCAAACGCAAACCGAGTTCAATATTAATATACAATAGGTAGATCTTTATTTGAATAGAGAAGAAAAGCGAATGAACATTGATTTGGGCAAAAGAATAGAACACAAGCTAGTAATGTACATTAGTTCAGTTAGAATATAAGAGAGAGAGTATTGTGTTGATTAATAACTGTTAGACTTCTAATAATTGGCCAAATATACAGTGGTGTAAAAAACTATTCCAACATATGTATTATTATTTGGATTCGCCATAGCGTCACCTACAAATTAACTTTTCAAAGTTTTTACCTGAAGCTTACAGTTTTGCAAGTATAACCTCTTCGTGCTAGAAGTCCACATATGTGTACTTCCGGTAAAAAAAATACATCTTTTATTTATTTAAGTCAAAGAGAAACTATTTACGAAACGCACTCAAAATAAACTTTTAATGCTTTTAAGAAATGCTCTCTTCTGTTCGGGATTACTTTACGCAGAAATGGCCCTCTAAATTTCAGGAAATCGAAGAAAAAGTAAACCGGATATTAAAAATACAAAATAATCTCTGCGCACGAAGAGGATAAGGTTAATTTAGTCACAAAAATCATTCAAAACGAGCATTATCTTGTATAAAATGTCCATCATCAGACTGAATACAAGCTAATACTCATTTTTGAATGGTTCTTGTAATTAAATTTACCTTATACCTTTAAAACTGTAAGCCTCAGGTAAAATCTTTCTAAAGTGAATTTGTAGGTGACATTCTGGCGCATCAAAATAATAATAGTTAAAAAAAACTATAAGCACACTTTCCCGAGATATAGCATTTTCACTTTAAATTCGTTTCTTTGCAAATTAAATTCAATATTTTCCAAATTAAATTCGTAATTTTGCACTTTGAATTCGTTTTTTTGCAAACGAAATTCGTAGTTTTGCAATATGAATTCGTTTTTTTGCAAATTGAATTCGTTTTTTTTTTATTTTAACATTAAGATTTAATACCAAATTACTTAGATTAGAATGTTGTTATGGGTTATATTATACACATTAACAAATGTAATTAAATTACTCTTACCTTCTTGCTTAGATTAAGCCGGCTCTTAGCCTTTAAATTTATCAAAAATTAAAGTTTCCAAAGTTCACCAGCGAGAGGTGCAGGTTTAAATTTCAACTTCATAGGGTGCTGGTTTACTGAGTCACCTTGCCTTTCACTGAAAAACATTTATTTATATATTTATTTATTTATTTATTTACGTCTATAAGTAACAACTTTCTTAGACTACAAAATTACCTAAATTTCATATCTTGTTATTTGGCGATAGGTCTGCTCTATTACACTTGGCAAATTATGCTCTGATAACGGAAATGAGTATGTGTATACTTGACGTAAAAAACCATTTGGGAGTAAATTTCAGTGCTCCGAAGAGAAAACGAATTCAATTTGCAAAAAAACGAATTCAATTTGCAAAAAAACGAATTCAAAGTGCAAAATTACGAATTTAAAGTGCAAAAAAAACGAATTTAATGGGCAAAAATACGAATTTAAAGTGAAAATGCTATAAATTGCAATTTTCACAAAAGTTATTAACACTAATCTATGAAACGAGTCCACTTTGGTTGCTCTAAGTTTAATACAGTCGAAATTATTATTATTATTATTTTGATTATTTTGAATAAAGTTTTACATCTGTCTGACATCCAGTAAATGATTTTTCATTTAGATTAACATGCATTTCACGAGATATAAAAATAAAAATATAAGATCATTATCTTGATACTTTTGGTTGGTTTTGGTATAAGATATAAGAGATTTATACATACTTATGGCTTTTTTTTTAAATTAAATTACATAAATCGAAAGTATAATTGAATAACTGTTGGTGGGTGCCAACTTCTCTAAAGAATATTTTTTAAACACAAAAATATACCCCCCTCCCCCCCCCCCCCCCCCCCCCTTTCTGTACACCAAACCGGGCCACCCTGTTTGGCCATTTCAAAATCACAAAGTCGACATTTAAGGTAATTTTACATAGCATAAATGTCATCGTATATAAGCGAAATGTATTAGAAGAAAACAATTTGTTTTCTATGAAAAGTTGCAGATGGGCGAAGCAAGGCGAGCACGGGTCAGCTATCTCTATGTATAAAACAGTTCACTGACTGACTGACAGATACGCGCAGACCAAACCGATGGACCTAAAGAGCTGAAATTTGGACAGTACTTGCTATATTAACATAAACATCCACTTAGAGAACATTAGGTCTGTTCCCGTACTGTTGCAAACAGCCGAAAACAGCCGAAAACTACACTCTCTTCTGTCAAAACATATGAAAAGTCTTCGTACGGGAACAGGATTTGACTGATTTCGGCTGTTTTCGGCTGTTTTGGACAGGTACGGGAACAGACCTATTTTTTGTAATCCCATCTCTAAGTGGGTGAATTCGGAAAAATAATTCGGCACTCATCTCCAATACAATTTGTTTTGCCTTAACAGTGGCAGGGGGGGGGGGGGGGGGGGCGAAGCAACGTGAGCACGGGTCAGCTAATATAACATATTGGGAAACGACGCGATGCACATACATATGTATGTGCATATGTGTGTATGTACTGTACGTAAGTTGCGCCGAAATATCATCGTAATTTGTATGTTTTAAGAAAAAACGGTGACAAAAGGGGTTCATTGTATTTCTGTTCTTTGTTCAGTTTGATTCAAACGCAGCAAATAGGAATTTGCACGGCGGCCCGGCGGTGTTGATTTTGTGTGCATGTATTAAAATCTTATTTTTTATGTCAAATAAATCTATACGTATGAATACATACCTAGGAATAAAATACACTTTTTATAAGTTTATTTTTGAGTTTCCCATTCCCTTCTACACCGGTTATTGTTATCATCGGTTATTAGGTTTGTATGATGTCAGCCTCAGTGCGCACTGGGGCACACTGAAAACGCACTGATGTGTTCGATGTCAGTCAGTGCTACACTGAAAATTCTGTCCTGTGTTTTATGTCGACACTGGGTCTGCCCCATGAGTCAAAGGTCTGCCCTGTATTCGCCCTGGGTATTTTTTCAGTGCAAGAAAAAAGGGCTGTCAAAAATTCTTTTCGTTTATTTTTTTCATATCGCGAACTTTTTTTTGTGGTTGTTTTTTTGAATTGAAAGGAACTTATTTCAAAATAATAAATATTTATAAAATTCATTAAAATCTTAATACAAACATGATTTAATTTGTATTTTAGTTCGAAAATGCAAAATATTTGAATAACAGTGGTCAGGGCAAGCTATTTGCGTTGAAATGCGGGTTGCACTGGGTTTTTTGACAACCATGAATATACACTGACAGTAGTCAGTGCGCACTGAGGCTGGCGACATCATACAAACCTATTGTTATCAATTCAACCAGATCCCAAACTAATCATATTTAGCGGCGTGCACTGTATTTATACTACTATGAGGAGCAGGAGATTTGTTGGATTTTTTCTTGTTCATCTTCTTCCTTTGTTTTGAATCGCAATCGCAGTATGCAGTATTGGAGACTTCCATGGTCTATGGATACGTGTGGATTGAGGTTGTATGCTGTGTTGTGCTGAAGTGCTCAGTTGGGTAATTTGGCTCAAGTATTTCAGCTTTGGCTCAATGCTCCGAGCCACAGAGAAATGGCTCGGATTTGGCTCATTTGGCTCAAAATTTTATTCTCTTAAAAAATTATTAAAAAACAATAAAAACGTAATCAGGAAGTAAGAATTCACTCTTTAAATAACATTAACACAAACAATCGTAATCGTCATTCCCATAGAGCTTTTAAAAGGACCAACAAGAACATATGCAAATTTTAATCCACCTAAAGATCTAAAAAGGAAATGTTATTGTATTGTATTTTTTTGTACATATTTATGTATGAAATTTGCCCCCCCTTTCGACTCCTATCGCGGTATTACACATAGTAACTGAATTTTTTCATTGACCGTTGGTTTTCACCGAATATTTTTACTCGACCGATTTGGCATAGTGATGGAATGATGATGGGCTCCCTCAGGTTTCAGTAATCTTACAAATTTGGCTCAATTTTTCTAGGTGAAAATCTTCGATAGACACTATGAGAATAGCAAGCGCGTGCTCATAGTAGTGTCAGATTCTTACTGACCAAAAACACCACCCTTCGATAGGTATAAATTTGTTAGATACTGCAACTAAGTTTATACTTACCAAGCAATTTTTCTATCACGAAATATAAACGTTTGGTAGGTAGTTTACTTTCCAATGAAAGATCCTGCATGTTCCGCAATTTAGATGCGATTTCTATGCTTTCGCGCGAAGCTTCTAGTTTCAGCTTCGATTGTCGGAATTCCGAGATCCCTGTGGTATCTTCGTTTCTAGCATACCACGGTCCTTGGACAATTACTCTAAGCACTTTATTTTGAAAGGTCTGTCAAATATTGGCATTTGTTTTCTTGGTACAATCCCAGAGTTCTATACCGTAAGTCCACACCGGCTTTAGCACTTGCTTGTATAAAAGCAGTTTGTTCTCGGTACTGATGTGGGAATTTTTCCCGATTTGGCTCAACTTTGTGTGAAATGGCTCAGAAAATGGCTCATATCCAAAATTTTTCCGGAACAACGCTTTTTGTATGAGAAAGAGCTTCTCTCCCAATTATTTTTCAGTCGGCTCTTTTTTTATTCTTCAAGAAAGAGTTTTTTGTGTTCGATTTCATTTTCAAATGCAGATAATACTTCTTTGTAATTATATATTCTTTGGTATTATTTAGACGCTGGCTTTGGCTGTAGCGCTTTTTAGCGAACTGGTTCTTGGGGAGTTCTCGGTGTTATGCGGCTCTTACATCATGCAATATTATTGCACAGTACTCGGTATTGCGAAGTAATATTGACCGTCATGCGGCCCTTACACCACGCAATATTGTTGCCTTCCTGCAGTTTATTCTGTATCGGTTCGTTGCTGAAAGAGGACATGCTGTGTGAAAACGATTTTTTAGTATACATTTTAAACAAATAAGAAATAAGAAATACTACCTGAATGCACTTCAATAAAAAAAACTCTGTCTTCATCTTTTTTTTAATGTTTGTAAGTATTTGTAAAAATTCAATTTGCCTTACACGACGCAATATAATACTAAGTCTCCACATCCACCAGATTGAACGCCTTTCATCCTTAGTTTTTTTAACAATTTATCACGTAGCTCCGTATTTTTGCAATTGGTTGCTAAGAATGTTCCACGTCTTCTTGTTGAATTAAGCAAAAGCGGAAATTCTCTTTCGATTTGAAGAAGTCCGGATTTTAACGTTGCTCCAGCTTTGCAAACTCTGTCAAGAAGGGATTCTTCTTTAATTACTTTAAGTATCTCTTCTAGTAATAAAACTTTTGAAGGATCACCCATCCACGAACTGAAAACTCTATATGGTTCAGTTGGTTTGAGCTCCTCCTTATGGAAATAGCCACCTATTTGCATTTTTTTACTAAATGTTACAATATCAGGTGGAAGTTAAAGTGCTCATGACACCACATCTTTCCAGTTGGACCGCAACCTATTTGTACCTCATCAATAAGCAGCGCGCAACCATGTTTCTTACATAAGGATTGCAGTCTTTGAAAAAATTCGGGGGATGCCTCATTGTCACCCCCTTCACTTTGAATAGGTTCAACTATAACACCGGCTACCGGAATTTCTTTTTTTCCGTATTTTATAATAAGATCTTCTACTTCCGCCAAACAATTGTCATCTTGTAGTCTATTTTACCGTTCATTTTCGTGTAGTGGATATTTATATACAGGAAAAGATGCAATTGGCCAATCAAATGGAGGAACATCGATCTTGTGTATGTATTTCGAATGAGTAGTTGAAAGTGCTCCAAGTGTTCTTCCATGAAAAGCCCCCTTAAATGAAAGTATGCTTAAGCTTGGTGCTCCTGGGGGCATATTTATCATACACGATTCCATTTCCTTGTTTGTAAATTTAACATTTTCGCCTCTTTGATTTTTCCTGTACCTGCAAATTAAACAAATTGTTTTAGTTTATGTTAAAGTATGTTAGGTACCTAGATACACAATTTATGTACATCCATGTATATATACATATATGTTTGTACGTGTTTCCATCATCATCAATATTAAACCTTATTGTAATAATGTATGTACTGCTATTTCTTCACTCTTATTATAATTCTCTTGTTATAATTCTTATGGCCATTTTCACAGTGCGAGCTTAAGTGTCGACCCAAGGAAAAACTCAGGATCAACACGAATTGCGTTTTCACAGTGAAGGTTTACTGGCCAAACACAATGGTGAAGCTAGAGTTGAAGTTTGCAGCGCTGTCTAAGTTAAAATACACGTAAACCCTATAGCGCGAACACAATGCGAATTTACAGCTGTAGTATGAATATATGCTACTTCAACTTTCGAACGTGCTGCTGCTATTTTCCATTGTATTCGCACAGTTAAGTGTCAATCTAGAGAGTAAAAAGTTGCCGTCATTGTACTACAATAATAGAAGCCCCAAAATCAGTAGCGATTTCTCTCAAGATTTTAGGTGAATAAATGTCATGAAATATTCTAATATATAAAAATCTCATGTCACAGTGTTTGTGGTCGAACTCCTCCGAAACGGTTCGACCGATTTTTATGAAGTTTTTGTGGGTATTTGGTAGATATGAGAAATCGACATAAAGTATATTTCATCCCGCTAGGTGGCACTGGAGTCAAGTTATTTACAACTTCTACATTTATGAACCAAAAAGGCTCATACTCACAATGTATGTTGGTTCAGTCCCAGAAGAGAAAACTATAAAATCCGGACTCGATAGATGGCGCTGGAGTCAAGTTATTCTAGCGAATTGTCGTTGGTTTATAAATATAATTCAAACTACTTTTTAAATATTTCGAATATTAACGCACTATTTATTGTGCTCAAAAGATAACAAAATGAATGAGATTACAGTTTCTTGTTTATAAAGAAATGAAAGACGAAAAAGCAGAAGCCTAATGATGGCGTACGTGCGCAATAGATTTTTTTGTAATGGCTGCCGTATATGACAGCAATGAAGCGTATGTTATCGAGTACTAGGGAGCGCGGGAGGTGGTCAGCGTTGCCACATTATTAGATTTATATATACATATATGTATGTATGTATGTATGTTTGTCTTTTATAGACTCGAAAACTACCCAACCGATTTTGGTAAAATTTTCAGAGTACGTTTTTCTTAATAAAGAATATAACATAGCATCAGTGCGGTTACTCAAAAACCGGTGGTTTTAGTACCTGTGAATCATTTTGCTCAATTAATATAGATAGATAGACAGACAGATAAGATATGCAGACATATAAATAGATAGACAGACAGACAGACGGACAGACAGACTGACAGAAAAACAGACATTCTTGCTATCAATGATGTTCCATCAATCATAAAACATAGCAACATTCTAATATTTGCCGACGATATGAAGATCAGTAAAGCAATTACAACCATAAATGATTGTAGACTTCTGCAATCAGATATTGATAGTTTCAGTACCTGGTGCTATAAAAATGGTTTAGTCCTTAACCCACTCAAGTGTCAGTCCATGACTTTCTCTAGGAAACTGGTACCGACTATATTCAACTACTTAATATCGAATCACTCTCTCAGTCGGGTTTATAGTTTTAAGGACCTGGGTGTTTACTTTAGCCCTGAACTTGATTTTAAAGAGCATATAAACCACATTGTGAATAAATCAAATTCAATGTTAGGTTTCGTTAAAAGATGGTGTAAAGAATTCAAAAATCCTTATGTCACTCTCTCACTATTTAACAGTCTTGTCCGTCCTCACCTCGAATATGCTTCGCAAGTATGGACACCTTATCAGAAAAATCTCAATACTCGTATTGAAGCTGTCCAGCGACGCTTCATTCGATTCGCATTGAAAGGTCTTCCCTGGGACGATCCTTTTAACCTCCCCCCATATTTGCATCGGATAAAACTGTTGCAAATGCAGCCTTTGGCTCAAAGAAGGGTCAATAATGATATCATTTTTATGCATCAACTGATCTCAGGTCTGATTGATGCACCTGACTTATTATCCTGTTTAGGATTAAACTTTCGTGGGGGATCGCATCACCTGCGTAGTATAGAGTTACTGCATGTTCCTCATCACAGAACAAATTACGGGATGCATGAGCCTATTAGCCGCATGAGTAAAATCTATAACTTAAATGTAAACATTCTTGACTTTAATCTTAACAAAATTACACTTAAAAATGTCTTGCGTAATGTAGTTCCTCGAACATAAACTCTAATTATGTATATTTGTTCTTATAT
Organism: Brachyopa scutellaris; assembly: GCA_949775065.1. Lineage (NCBI taxonomy): Eukaryota > Metazoa > Arthropoda > Insecta > Diptera > Syrphidae > Brachyopa > Brachyopa scutellaris. The sequence goes on from OX459113.1 coordinate 70,699,566, forward strand.
TTGTTTATTTATTGCTAGTGGTAGTGTTGAAATGTAGCGTAGCCTAACCACTAACACCAGCACTAAATGATGAGCCTGTTGATGCATATTTTGCCCTGGCAAATTTCTGCTTATGGCTGTTGCTTGTATTAAGCACACCATGACACAGATCTGATAGTGTTATAAAAAAAAAGACAGACATATAGATAGATAGACAGACAGACAGACAGAGAACATACAGAGACGAGGACTCATCAGAATGTCCTGCATGCCCTGGATGCGACGAAGACCCAGAACATGTGGTGTTCAATTGCCGAAGGTTCATTGAAGAAAAAAGAATCTTAGAGAATGAATTAAGTACTGAACTTAATACAGGAAATGTAATAGAGGAGATGCTGGACTCGGAAAGCAGATGGAATGCGATAGCAACTTTTTTAGTTCGCATACAAAAAGAGCTCAGACGGGAGGAGAGTCACAGAAGAGGTGAACAGGCGCAAATAAGATCGGCCGTTTAGAAATGGAAAATCCGCCCGCGAAGTAATACCTGACGGTAGTCCCGCGGGGCGAGGATCTGAGCTAGCTAGGTTTAGTGAGTAACAATCTCACACTACCGTATTTCATGAAGAGGTTCCCCCTCCGCTTATCAAAAAAAAAAAAAAAAAGACAGACAGATAGACAGATTTATGTAATAGATAGACAGATAGACAGACAGACAGACGGGGAGACAGGCAGACATATAGATAGATAGACAGACTGACTGACAGACCGACAGGCAGACAAACAGACAAACAGACAGACAGATACATAGATAGAAATACAGACAGACAGACAAACAGGCAGACAGACAAACTGACAGACAGACAGATAGACAGACAGATAGACAGACAGATAGACAGACAGACAAATAGATGGACAGACAAATAGATAGACAGACTAACAGACAGACAGCCCGACATATAGATAGACAGACAGAAAGACGGACAGACAGATTAACAGAAGAACGGACAGACATATAGATAGATGTACAGACAGATATATAGATAGATGGACAGACAAACAGACAGACAGACAGACAGACAGATAGACAGGCAGACAGCTAGTTAGATAGACAGACAGATAGTTAGATAGACAGACAGACAGATAGATAGACAGACAGATAGTTAAATAGATAGACAAGACAGGCAGACAGACAGATACACAGGCAGATAGACAGACAGACAGACAGATAGATAGACAGACAGACAGACATACAGACAGACAGACAGACAGACAGATAGATAGACAGACAGATAGACAGACAGGCAGACAGATAGACAGACCAGACAGATAGACAGTCAAATAGAAAAAAAAAAAGGAAATTGAAGTTAAAAAATAGAACAGCAGTGATTGCTCCCTACTATGTACTTCCTTTCTATCATGCCCGAATAACTAAATGCGTGGGTAAATTTATAAAAAATAGGTGGAGCGAAGCGCGCCGGGTTCAGCTAGCATTTTATACGAAACGAATAACGAACTTGAGTAACTATGCATGGATACTAAAATTACCTATTTTCAAATCAGTTTTTCTCCCATGCAAAAAATTTCCCTTGAAATATTGTTTGGCTCTAAAATTTGCGCCAATTCCAATTCCATATAATCTATATTTATACCATTGTGTTGGTGTTTGATTTTACAACACGTCGCGTCGTATGCAAAGCCCAGTAAAATTAACGAATGGGTTGGCGCGAAAATAATTGAAGCAAAGCCACCAGCAGCCAATACAACAACAACAACAACACTCGCAAAAACAAGAGCAGCAACCTCAACAACAACAGAAGCAGCAGCAGCAGCCTTTACAACAACAACAACAGCAGCAGCCGCAGCAAGAGCAGCAACAACTTTTATTAAGTGCCACCAAACATATTATAATGTGCAAAGATCTAGAAGAGCACAAAAATGTACGCACTGCCTTGGGGAAAAATTGCAATCGGTGCTATAAAAGGGGATTGATCCCGAAATTAAAACGGAGGAGCTCGAAAAGTAGCTAAAACAATTTGAGAGCGTGAACCTTAAGTTCGTGGGGGTCAAGCCGTTTTCCACGGCCGCGGCAAGGGGTGGTAACCGAAAATTACTTTTATTTTTAGTTCAGCTGACACCCGACAGCAAAATTAATAGTTTGAGGAACATCAAATTTCTCTACTATCATGCTGTAAGTTGGGAGAAATTAAAGAGGGCAAATCGTGTACTTCAATGTATGCGCTGCCAAAGGTTCGGGCACTTTCTCTGTACGGTAAGATAGATCAGTTCCAGAAACAGTTGATCGAACAAGCGGCCCGAATAGACGTCATCTATTCGAGTTTGTTTGTCGAGTCAGGCGCGCCATAATAATGGGTACGCTGTACGAGGCAAACCTGAATATCCTTGCCGTGAATGTTAATTCACTGGTCAGGATCGAGAGAAGAACCACCCTTTCTACTTTGTTGTTAAACGAACGCCCGGATGTGCTTTTGGTTAGCGAAACTAAGCTAAATCAGAGACACAAATAAGGCTATAAGGACTACCATGTAGTTAGAAGAGACCGGCCTCATTCTACGCAAGGGGGTGGGATCGGTATCTTGTCACGTAGGGGCTTGCGATATAAAATCATATATAAACAATCCAGTTTGTCGTAACCACCAGCTTGAGAATGGAGCCTTTCTGAATCACTTTTATCCGCGCACTGGACTCCAGAATTGGCGATCTGAGAATAACGGTTTTACCGTATTCAATGATGAAAACCTTGCAAACGGCATCATCGCCGATGACCGAACTAGCCCTCATTTGTTCGTGCAAAAAGATGAACTCTTGTGCATCTTTGATTCACTTAAAACAAGAAATCGTCAGGAGTAGATGGTATCCTAAATATCGTTTTGAGACACCTGCCCCTAGAAGCGGTAGATATTTCACCACTCTATTCAACAACGCACTGAATAATAATGCAATAATCCGGTGCATTGGAAAATAGCTGTGGTACACCCTATTCCAAAACGGAATAAGGATAGAACCAACCCTGCTAGTCTCCGGTCGATAAGTTTGCTTCCGAATGTTAGCAAGGTATTCGAGAAGATAGTTAATAGAGCTCTGCTGAGGTGGGTTCAGGATAATAAAATCATTCCGGACAATCAGTTTGGTTTTAGGGCGAGGCATGACACTATTAACATGCCGCGTCAAAACTGGTCTCCGACATTCAATGGAATAACGCTAAAAAACAATGCACTGGTGCCTGCCTGATTGACTTCGAAAAGGCCTTCGATACCGTATGGTTAGAAGGGCTTTTCTATAAGCTGACCAGGCTGGGTATGCAAAAACCCCTGTTATATATGATCTACGATATGTTAATGGGAAAGAAGTTTGTAGTCAAATGTAGCAACGTAATTTCGAGTACAATCTTTGATATTAAAAACGGTTTACAACAGGGTGCGGTGAATTCTCCGATACTGTTCAACATTTATACAAGTGATCTTATAGGCTCGCCAATTTCGGTATAGCGTACGAAGACGATTTTGTGGCTTACAGATCAGGTCCAAAAATCGAGGCTATTAATATCCTTTTGCAACGTGACTTCGATCGAATTAAGGGTTATTGCGACGGAAACAGTTTTGTTCAGGACTCCATTGATTAGGGTTTCTAGGGATACCAGAAAAAATTTGGCATCATTGGACAGCACTGGCGGCCATTGGATGTGAAAAGTGTGGTTAGATATCTCGGTACCTGTATTTTGATAAACATATAGATGCTGGTCTCCGCAAATACTGCATCGATTAATGTGAAATAAATTCTATAATAATCGTTATTTTCGTTAAAACCAGTTTGCCTATGTTTTTATTGTTTAAATGTTGTTTGTTCTTAAGAAAATATTTTTTTTTTATTTTTTTATACCTATGTATTTTATTGAGGTTGACCCACATATTAGCTCCTAAATTGAAAGCAGTTAAATGAATTGGCAGTTAAACGAGTTCGCATAAAGTCAATATACATACGCAAATTTTAAGACCTTAATCTTTTCTTAACTCTATGAACATGCTGAGAAATAAATAAATAACTATTTTAAAAACATAAAACAATTCATGAAATCATTTCGATCAGAGGAGACGGAAGCCAACAGCCATGCAGCAGTGGGTGACGTCATGGTGTGTGTATGTGGCATATTTGAATTTCTGCGTATTTACTGAAATAGCATTCTATTGATGCCTACTAGGGCTCTCGGTTTTAGCCGTGTATTTGTGTCACGTGTACACGTGTAATAAAAAACTATTTACACGTGTAGACGTGTATTTTTTAAAAACACGTGTAATTATAAATACACGTGTAATTAAAAATACACGTGTAATTGCAAAAAAGTCGCTTTAAAATTTACCGGGTGCTTTTCCGTCTAAAACCTGCCCTTGGCTGCATTAAAACAAAAATCTACTCTTACCCCCTTTCAAGTTATAGCCCGTCAAAGTGGGACACCTCCAATTTGGCGTTACAACCACTTTCACTGATATAACTTCTGAACTACAACAGCTACAAGAGAATAGTTTTGTACATATTGTACAAAATTATTCTTGCAGGTATTGTAGTTCAGAAGTTATATCAGTTAATGTGGTCTTACCATCAAATCGGAGGTCCCTTACTTCGACGGGATACAATTTGGAGGGGTATGAAAAAAGACCCCCCCCCCCCCCTGCCATACGATTTTTTCTTCGCCAGAACTTCAGGAATCCCTAGTTAAGTGATTATACCTCTTTACTGGGACACCCTGTATTATAGTGAGTTTAAATTTTATAAAAGTGAAGCCAACTACATACATAGTTGGGTATGAAGTTTGTATGAAGTATTTGGTATTTCTTTTCTAGAAAAAGGAACCTATAGTAGATTCGTAATCACTAATCAGCATCAGCACCCTAATAACAAAGGAGCAAACAATAATAACTAGAACACCACCATTTTTTTCAAAATCTTCCGATTTCAATGCGAAACGACTGGACTAGTTGAGATGTTATCGTGGCTTTTTTTGAATCATCAAATTTGAATTATAAAATTGCATCTATTTTTTATCGCCTACTGGATCAGCTGATCCATACAAAACGATCTAAAACTAAATACACGTGTAATTCTAAATACACGTATAATAATAAAAACACGTGTAAATAATATACACGTGTTCATACACGGATAATTTAATTACACGTGTAACACGTGTACACGTGTACACGTGCTATAGGGGGCACTAATGCCTACTACGATAAATATGATTGTAAAAGCAAATTCAAATTTTAAAAAATTGCACGGGCAATGGCGGGCGGGCAACAGCTGTACCTATGTATAGTGATCTATGCATAGTGATCGAGTGAGTTAACCGAAAGTCGCAAACTCCCAGTGCTCCCCTTTAATCTAGTTTTTCTCTAGTAAACCACATAAACATTAAATTCAGTGATTAACAAAATCAGTAGAACTGACTTCAGTCCATATAATTTGCAATTTCTTTGATCCTAAGCACTGTCTTTTCATACATTGTATTAAAATATTAAATACAAAATTAACTTATTCTACTTTTTACGAGTTATTTTGTTTGAGCTATTTTTTTTTTTTTTTTCACCACCATCTCTTTTCAACTTGCACTATGTTTGGATCTGTTTGACCTTCTTTTTCCTGGTGAGTTCATTTATTAGTAAGATGTTCTGCCTTTGAAGCATACCGTTGGCCTACACTGAACGTTTTTATTTTGGTGTTCTTTTCATGCAAAAACTGCATCTGCAAAGTGATTCCGTCCTCCTTTATCACCCGGACCATACCTGGCATTTCATCTCCCTTCCTCCGTGTGAGTACAATCATTAGTGTATGCTCTGCCGCTGAAGCAAGCTAGATATTCACCACATCTTTACTATACCTATTTCATAAACCTCATCTCATCTTTACACCGCCCTCGTCATATTTGGAGTATCTTGGTTGCTGTACCTGCTATTTTAGTGCTGCCATCTCATCAAGCATTTTTAATGGAAAAATTATCGTGCGCTAGTACGAATTGTGCTGACACCCTCAGCAATTCTGAATTGGTTACATGTAGCGGAATTTGCGGAAAATCATTTCACCCGCTATGTACTGGAATCAGCAAAAGATCGGCTACGTACATTAAAGACTTCACCAACAATTTCTTCTTTTTCTGCGACGAGTGCAAAAAGATCACAATTTCGCACATCCTTCTTGCGATTAAGTGCCACGATGACTCGACCAGTTCAGCGCTAGCCGATATCACGTCGTCTTCCAAAAAAATACTGGGTCAACTGGGTAAGCTTGATGAAGTCACCAACTGCGTTGACGATCTCACCAACTCGATCGATCGCGCCAGTGAACTGAGCAAATCAAAAATCAAAAACATCGAGAAACTTTTTTCTGCGCTTAATGAATCAATCACCAAAAAAACCAAAGACATGATTCAAAATCATACCTAAGCTCCGAATTGGCAAAATTAACGTGCTCCCAAACCATCTCAAACGCCGAATTCGACGACTTAAAGCTACATCTGAGCCAGTTGGTGGTAAAAGATAAATCAAAAGTCAATGAGTCGTTATCAACTCAAATTGAATTGTTAACTTCTCTCGCTTCGACAATGGCTGATCACATTGAACGCATGGGTGCGTCTCAATTAAACTTACGCTCCCTCATTGGCGAGTCAGTCTCAATAAAACTTGCTTTCTCTGAAATCCTGGAAGAACTGAAGTTTGCCTCTAGCAAAATGGAACTATTAGCCAACGACAAACAGCAACCCGTCAATAAGACTCTACATGAAGAAATGCTTTCAACCAGCCCTCCCCCCCCTTCGCCGTCCACAGACGATCCACCGGCTGCTATTTCTCCACCAAATTCTACTGGACCGACTCCTCCCTCGACGTCTTCAAATCAAACCGCTGCAATCAGTTCACCAGCTCCGACCGACATGCCTATTAGCAGACTCGGCACAACCTGGACTGCCTCTGAATGGAACCAACGAATTCAAAAACTCAAAGGTATGGATAAATCATCATCACCCACCACTTCAACGGCTTTTCTACTTCGTGGTGCTCCGCTTCATGCCAACGTATCCTGGACCCGCAATTTCTTCAAAAGGACATATTTCATCGACGTACTAAGCTGCCGAATGCTCTCTCGACGTAAACCCAATAAGACACGCAGCTTTAAGGTAATGTTACCGTCTAAATACAATTGGCTCTTTCTCTCTCCTGTAAATATGCTGCCACTAGGAAATCTGATTCTTACCAAATGGGTTAATAATAAGTTAATTAATAAGCATAGTTTTAAAGCCACAATAAACTTTGTTAACAATCGATTCAACAAACACCCCCCCCCCCCCCCCCCCCTAAACACAAGCAAGTCCATTCCTTCTTCCTTAAAACGCCCTCTCTCTGCTAATCATAAGAGTGCGCAAACGTCTTCAAATATGCACCCCACTCACTACCCCAACTTTATTCGCTCGCATATTCTCAATCCTGTGCTTCCTCTCCCTTCAGCCTCCTCCAGGACTGTAGCCGTTCCATCATCTGCATTTCTTGACCCACTGCTACCTCCCACCGTAAAGCTAACAAAAAATCTTGCTAATTCTGGTGACGACGACCGCTATGTTATATCGCGGCTTAGACACCGTAGAATTTACGATGATGTTCGCCTATACATTGCTTATCTCTACGATAAGCCCATCTGTATTGATGGGAAAACCAACACAAACATCAAAGTATCGATTTCACAATGCGAATATTTGTTCAATTTTATAACAGCCTTAGTATTTCCCCACTCCAAGTAAAAAACGACCTAGCCTCTTATGCTTCTTACATTAGCTCTAAACGCCATAGACCTCGTTCAGACCCAAATCATTCCTTTCGTCCCTAATGGGTCTTCGCCTTCTCCCTCTTTTGAACGACCAAGTATATCCGACAACCATTCGCCTATCCCTAATCAATCCCCCCCTCTATCTCTTACCAAAACGTAAGGGGACTAAAACGTCCTCCATCTATCTCAACTCCCAAAAGCTCCCATATGCCGTATTTGCTTTAAACGAAACTAACCTAACAAGCTCTTATAATAGCAGCGAACTGTTTGCACAAGATTTTAATGTGTTTCGCAACGACGGTCTCGAAAAAGAAGATGATTCTTCTGGCCGAGGTGTACTCTTGGCTATACATAATCGCATTGATTCTACTCTTATCAAAACCTCGCACAAATCTAATTTTGAGTACATCTGCGTCAAAATGACTGTCTCAAAATGTAATATTTACATTTTTTGCTGCTATATTCGACCCGCCCAGCCCATCGAAGGATATCATCTTGCCATTGATGCGATTGACTCTCTGATTGACGATATAGACCGTCGTGATGTTATCTTTGTCCTCGGTGACTTTAATTTTCCAAACTTGGTATGGGAACTATTTGATGACGAGACCTACTATGTTGCCACGAATCCATCCTCAGACAAAGAGGTTCTTTTCGTCGACTGTTTCTCTTATATTGGCCTCAAACAGCTAAGCGGCGTTTCCAACAATTTAAAACGTCAACTTGACCTTATTTTTTCATCAGACGCTGATAACTGCATCGTATCAGAGAGTAACCATCTTCTTTCTAATTTAGACCGCTACCACCCACCTCTGTCCCTTACTTTTTCCTATCTCAACGACAATAAAACTCTATACTCTGAGAACTCCTTTAGCTTCAACTTCCGGAAAGCGGATTTTCTGAAACTAAACACCCTCTTACGTAACACTAATTTCAATTTTAACGCACAGACAAATATTGAGAACGCTGTTCAGATATTTTACGACAAAGTTTTCAACTGCCTTACACAATCCGTCCCTTTTGTACCTCAAAAAAATCCCTCCTCCTCTCCACCATGGTATACCAAAGAGCTACGCTCGCTTCGTAATAGAAGAAATAAGCTCTGGCGAACATATCTTACTTCTCGCTCTGACTCTGACTATATTAACTATCTTGACGCATATACAATCTTCTCGGATCTCTGCAACTCTCTGTATCACGATTACCTATTGCGAATGGAATCCAACCTCATCTCCGACCCAAAGCGCTTTTATCGCTTCATTAATACCAAAAAAAAATCTGACAATTATCCATCCACTCTGAAACTTTCTGACTCTTCATCGAACAACCCTAGAATAATCTCTAATCTTTTTGCTCTTTTCTTTAACCAATCATTTACCAACCATGTCTCAGTACCTGCTTCCGAATACTTTTCTCACATGAGAAACTGCCCTCAAACTTCTCTAGCATCATTTGACATTCGCGTTGAACATGTTGTAGAAAAAATAAATAAACTCAAGTGTGACTACTCTGCTGGACCTGATGGTCTGCCTTCCATTATTTTAAAAAAATGCATCGAACATTTGGCCCAACCCCTCACTACTATTTTTCAACTTTCTATCACCCACGGTGTCTTTCCAATGCTCTGGAAGACTGCTTATATTATCCCCCTACACAAAAAAGGCCCCAAGAATGAAATCTCTAACTACCGCCCCATAGCCAAGCTCTCCTGTATACCCAAACTCTTCGAAAGTATCATTTACGATACAATGTCCTTCCACTGCAAGTCCATCATTTCTCCTTATCAGCACGGTTTTCTTAAAGGTAGATCAACCACCACAAACTTAATAGAATTCGTGTCGACAACTCTGTGCACATTGGAAGATGGCTATGAAGTCGACGTAATTGCCACCGACTTTAGTAAAGCTTTCGACAAAATCTCTCACTCTATAGTTCTTTTTAAACTTAAAGCTCTGGGCTTTCAACCGGGATTTATTGCGTGGATTAAATCATACCTCGAAGCGCGTCAATACATTGTACTTTTTAGATCCTCTGTATCCGATCCCTTTCCAGCCACTACCGGAGTTCCCCAAGGCAGCCACTTGGGCTCACTTATCTTTATACTCACAATCAATGACGTTGAATACATCATCAAAAACTCTTCTATTTCCATCTATGCTGACGACATGAAAATCTACAGACGTATATCAAACCCCACTGACTCTTATTCACTACAAGACGACCTGAACAACTTTGCATCTTGGTGCCAAAAAAATTTCCTTGAGCTTAGTGTTAGCAAATGTCAGACTATAACTTACTCCCGTAAACTTCATCCAACAGTCAATCGTTCATATTTCATCGGTGTCGAACTTGTCCCCCCCGTTTCACGAATGCGCGATTTGGGTGTTATATGTGACCAACAACTTAATTTTCGCTGCCATATAGACAAAATCATTAGCAGAGCCAACTCTATGCTAGGCTTCATAAAACGTTGGTCTAAGGAATTCTCAAACCCCTACGTCACGAAATCGCTCTACGTCACTTTCGTTAGGCCTATTCTTGAATATGCTAGCCAAGTATGGTCGCCCTACCAAATCACCCATTCATCCAGAATTGAAGCGATTCAACGCAGATTCATTCGTTTTGCGCTACGAGGCCTTCAATGGAACGATAGGTATAACCCTCCCCCCATATGAGAATCGTTTAAAACTGATTAATATGCAATCACTCGAGAAACGTCGTCTCGTAGCGGACACACTCTTCATCCATCAGCTACTAACCGGTAACATTGACAGTCCCACGCTCCTCCATACCATTTCCCTGAACACAAACCCACGCAACCTCAGATCTTTCCCACTCTTCCGCGTTAATCTCCACCGTACCAATTATGGGTATAACGAGCCTATATCTAGAATGTTCCGCACGGTAAATCGTATGCATAGGTCATTTGATTTTCAATGCAGCAGGCTTACACTGAGAAACTCCCTCTACTCAACCTAATTCCCCTCCCTTTCTTAGATGTTAAGCATTATCTTGTTTCAAATTGTTATATTTCTTATTTTTCTTATTTAATTTTAGTTCCTAGTTTATATTAGTTTGTATTATTATTAATTTGTATTAGTTGGCTTGTACTAAGCAGAGAATAAATTTAATCTATGTATACTATGGGAATGTATTAGAAGAAAACAATTTGTTTTCTATAAAAAGTTGCAGATGGGCGAAGAAAGGCGAGCACGGGTCAGCTATCTCTATGTATAAAACAGTTCACTGACTGACTGACAGACAACGCACAGACCAACCCGATGGACCTAAAGAGCTGAAATTTGGACAGTACCTATACTTGCTATATTAACATAAACACTTAGGCCGGCATTCACCGACAGCTCATAAGTTAAGAGCCTCATAAACCTATTCACCAACCGCTATTAGTGCGTATTTATGAGCGCTCATAAGACTTATGAGTGGTCCCAACCACTCTTAAGTTACGAGCGCTAATATCAGAGACAATTATTATTGTATCCGGTAATTATCTTAGATAACTTCGAAATAATTCGAACTCTGTTGTCAATTCAAATTTAAATTATTTCTGTTGATTTTAAAAATGGGTAAAAATGAAAGAAATCCGAATTTATCCGACAAGGAAAAGAAAATTATAATGAGTTCAGTGAACATATTCCTTATTTTACTATTTAATTGAATTGAATTTGATGAAAAACCACCACCATCAATTTTACTATCTACAGCTGTGTTGCATCACACTGCCAAATGTCACTGACATGTTCGAAAAAGAGCGCCATTGACTCCGAATGTTCGAAAGAGAACTCATTCGGAAAACCGAAAATTGAGATCTCTCAAAGTCGAAGTAGCATAGACAGCATAGATAAAAACCTATTAGTGGTCGGTCAATACCAACCAGAAATTTTAACTTATGAGCCTCTTAACTTTAAGAGCGATTTATGAGCGGTCGGTGAATGCCGACCTTAGAGAGGATTTTTTGTGATCCCATCTCTAAGTTGGTGAATTCGGAAAAATAATTCGGCACTCATCTCCAATACAATTTGTTTTGCCTTAACAGTGGCAGGGGGGGCGAAGCAACGCGAGCACGGGTCAGCTAATATAACATATTGGGAAACGACGCGACGCACATATGTACATATGTATGTACATATGTGTGTATGTACTGTACGTAAGTTGCGCCGAAATATCATCGTAATTTGTATGTTTTAAGAAAAAAACGGTGACAAAAGGGTTTCCTTGTATTTCTGTTCTTTGTTCAGTTTGATTCAAACGCAGCAAATAGGAATTTGCACGGCGGCCCGGCGGTGTTGATTTTGTGTGCATGTATTTATTAAAATCTTATTTTTTATGTCAAATAAATCCATACTTATGAATACATACCTACGTATAAAATACACTTTTTATGAGTTTATTTTTGAGTTTCCCATTCCCTTCTACACCGGTTATTGCTATCATCGGTTATTGTTATCAATTCAACCAGGTCCCAAACTAATCATACTAAGCGGCGTGCACTATATTTATATTACTATGAGGAGCAGGAGATTTGTTGGATTTTTTCTTGTTCATCTTTTTCCTTTGTTTTGAATCGCAATCGCAGTAGGCAGTATTGGAGACTTCCATGGTGTATGGATACGTGTGGAAAAGGTTGTCGATAACTATATAAGGGAGGAGATTCTCTACAGATCCCCCTTACATCACTCTCAGCATGCGTATAGAGCGGGCAGGTCAACAGAGACTGCTCTATATCAACTAAATACTATAATCCAAAGTGCACTGGACACTAAGGAGACTGTACTCTGCGCTTTTCTAGACATTGAAGGAGCCTTTGATAACACTTCTCATGAAGCGGTTGGACGCTCCTTGAGCAGGAAAGGCGTTGACGACACTATCGTAAGATGGGTACGTGAGCTACTCCGCACCAGATCGGCGGAAACTTGCACGATACTACCACCATCAAAATAAATACCACTAAGGGTTGCCCGCAGGGGGGAGTACTATCACCGCTGCTCTGGAGTCTCGTCGTGGACGAACTCCTGGAAAAACTGACCAACCTCGGCATAGACTGTCAAGCTTACGCTGATGATATTGTCCTAATCGCTAGGGGGAAATACGAGGAAACCTTATGTGATATAATACAAAAAGGGCTTAGAGTGACAAAAGAATGGTGCAATATAGCGGGACTGAACATCAATCCGGCCAAGGCAACGCTAGTACCCTTCACAACAAAGAGGAAGCTTCCACACATGAAGACTATTACCCTCTCAGGATCAGTCATCACTCCTGTGCTAGAAGTCAAATACCTAGGAGTGTACCTTGACAGTAAACTGAACTGGAAGAAGCACACAGAAGAGGTTACCAAGAAAGCGACTCGTGCACTCATGATATGTAAAAGCATAGCCGGCAAATCATGGGGCTGTCGACCTCATATTCTCAGATGGAGAGACCTATGATCAATAGCATGGGCAAAAAGAACCAGTCTGACAACTACGAGAAATACACTAAATAAAGTGCAGAGATTAGCATGTGTATGCATGACGGGTGCAATGAGAACCTGTCCAACTGCAGCACGGGAGGTGTTATTGGAGCTTACTCCATTGCATCTGGTAGTGAATGAAACCACAAATAGGACGTTTCTAAGAATGGCCAAAGAAGGAATAGGAAAAGGAAAATGCATCAGCCATAAAGACCACAATGCAATGGCCAGTAAGCTTCCCCTTCTAGCCCTTCCTAGAGACGACGGGATCAGAAAATTCAGTTGGAAGAAAAGCTTTCACATCGAAATCAGCAACAAGAAAGACTGGGGCAATGAATCTAGAATCTATGCGCTGAGTCCGCACACCATTAAATGGTACACGGATGGTTCAAGAACTGAGGAAGGAACGGGGGCAGGAGTGTTTGGGCCCGGAACTAAACTATTCGAACCCATCGGCAGCTACACCAGCATTTTCAAGCTGAAGTCTGTGCTATCGACAGATGTGCCCAACTCAATCTTGATAAGTTCTACAATAGATGCGACATTGCAATAATGTCAGATAGCCAAGCAGCTATCAAGGCAATAGGGGCCCAGATCATTAAATCTAGAATTGTCTGGGAGTGCCTAGACAAACTAAATAGACTGGGTGAACGAAACAACGTCACCATATATTGGGTACCAGGACACCTGGGGATAGAAGGTAATGAAGAGGCGGACAAACTTGCCAGGAAAGGGGCTGCCACACCATTTGTGGGTCCTGAACCCTTCTGCGGCATAGGGGAACACACAATAAAAGAGGAGCTCCGATCACTGGAGAAGACAAACAGGGCTAAGTCCTGGACAAAAACTCAGGGTCTAAGACAGGCAAAGAAACTGCTCGGTAATTACAACCTGAAGAGATTCGAAGCTTGCATCAGCCTTGGCAAAAACAAACTCCGCATCCTGACTGCGTTCCTTACTGGGCATTGTAAACTCAGGGGACATCTCAGGAAGCTAGGTCTATCAGATGAAGACTCATGCAGATTTTGCGATGAGTCCAGCTAAACTCCAGAACACATACTGGTGGAATGTGGGGCATTAACCCAGAAAAGATTCAAGTGCTTGGGTAAATACCAAGTTACAGCAGAGGATCTACCACTCATAGCACCCAATCTCCTGCTGCGATTTCTCAGGGAAATTGGTCTGGATGAGGTGCTGTGACCTATGGAATTCTCACCTGGGCTAGGTGTGAGCGAAGCTCTCTCTAACCGATTCCAATAGGAATAATGACGAGAGGGATGTTTCTTCGTCTAGGACTTGTAGGGGGCACAATAGATCTTAAGGTCGCAGTGCATCTCACCCTTCAACAATAATAATAATAATACGTGTGGATTGAGGTTGTATGCAGCGTTGTGCTGAAGTACTCAATTGGGTAATTTGGCTCAAGTATTTCAGCTTTGGCTCAATGCTCTGAGCCACAGAGAAATGGCTCAGATTTGGCTCATTTGGCTCAAAATTTTATTCTCTTAAAAAATTATTAAAAAACAATAAAAACGTAATCAGGAAGTAAGAATTCACTCTTTAAATATTATTAACACAAACAATCGTAATCGTCATTCCCATAGAGCTTTTAAAAGGACCAACAAGAACATATGCAAATTTTAATCCACATAAAGATCTAAAAAGGAAATGTTATTGTATTGTATTTTTTGTACATATTTATGTATGAAAATTGCACCCCCTTTCGACTCCTATCGCGGTATTACACATAGTAACTGAATTTTTTCATTGACCGTTGGTTTTCACCGAATATTTTTACTCGACCGATTTGGCATAGTGATGGAATGATGATGGGCTCCCTCAGGTTTCAGTAATCTTACAAATTTGGCTCAATTTTTTCTAGGTGAAAATCTTCGATAGACACTATGAGAATAGCAAGCGCGTGTTCATAGTAGTATCAGATTCTTACTGACCAAAAACACCACCCTTCGATAGGTATAAATTTGTTAAATACTGCAACTACGTTTATACTTATCAAGCAATTTTTCTATCACGAAATATAAACGTTTGGTAGGTAGTTTACTTTCCAATGAAAGATCCTGCATGTTCCGCAATTTAGGTGCGATTTCTATGCTTTCGCGCGAAGCTTCTAGTTTCAGCTTCGATTGTCGGAATTCCGAGATCCCTGTGGTATCTTCGTTTCTAGCATACCACGGTCCTTGGACAATTACTCTAAGCACTTTATTTTGAAAGGTCTGTCAAATATTGGCATTTGTTTTCTTGGTACAATCCCAGAGTTCTATACCGTAAGTCCACACCGGCTTTAGCACTTGCTTGTATAAAAGCAGTTTGTTCTCGGTACTGAGGTGGGAATTTTTCCCGATTTGGCTCAACTTTGTGTGAAATGGCTCGGAAAATGGCTCATATCCAAAATTTTTCCGGAACAACGCTGGTTGTATGAGAAAGAGCTTCTCTCCCAATCATTTTTCAGTCGGCTCTTTTTTTATTCTTCAAGAAAGAGCTTTTTGTGTTCGATTTCATTTTCAAAGGCTGATAATACTTCTTGGTAATTATATATTCTTTGGTATTATTTAGACGCTGGCTTTGGCTGTAGCGCTTTTAAGCGAACTGGTTCTTGGGGAGTTCTCGGTGTTATGCGGCTCTTACATCATGCAATATTATTGCACAGTACTCGGTATTGCGAAGTAATATTGACCGTCATGCGGCCCTTACACCACGCAATATTGTTGCCTTCCTGCAGTTTATTCTGTATCGGTTCGTTGCTGAAAGAGGACATGCTGTGTGAAAACGATTTTTTAGTATACATTTTAAACAAATAAGAAATAAGAAATACTACCTGAATGCAATTCAATAAAAAAAACTCTGTCTTCATCTTTTTTTTTAATGTTTGTATTTGTAAAAATTCAATTTGCCTTACACGACGCAATATAATACGCAATATATTGAAGAAGTTCCAAAAAATATTAAATTTTTTTAACTTTACATAATAAATATATTGCGCAAACTGAAATTATTGCGCAATAAAGCCCTTTCACGGTCAATATTACTGTGCAATAATATTGCGTGGTGTAAGGGCCGCTTTAGAGAATTCCTTCTGGAGTTTTGTTGACGAAGCAATAAATGACTAGATAATCCCTGCGCGCGCTGGTTGTTGTAAGGTGAAAACGTCACCTAGTATTAAACAAAATAAAGAAAGAGCAACAGCGGCAAATGTACTTACACAAACAACGTAAGAATAAAAGTCAATACAAGTTTAAAATGATCGTATAATATGTATCTACTTAATTATTTTATTATTATGTACCTCACAAATGTAATTTGATATTGTCACACAGATTTTGAAGCTTGTTAGTGTCGGTTGATTATTAGCGCTATTGTGCGTTTGTAAATATATTTAAAACAATCAGATATCATTAACTACTTCCCTAAACCTTTCTAAAAACAAGTTAGCATGCTTGTTTTCAAAGATTAATGCAGGACGAAAACGTATTGCTAAGTCTCCACATCCACCAGATTGAACGCCTTTCATCCTTAGTTTTCTTAACAATTTATCACGTAGCTCCGTATTTTTGCAATTGATTGCTAAGAATGTTCCACGTCCTCTTGTTGAATTAAGCAAAAGCGGAAATTCTCTTTCGATTTGAAGAAGTCCGGATTTTAACGTTGCTCCAGCTTTGCAAACTCTGTCAAGAAGGGATTCTTCTTTGATTACTTTAAGTATCTCTTCTAGTAATAAAACTTTTGAAGGATCACCCATCCACGTATTGAAAACTCTATATGGTTCAGTTGGTTTGAACTCCTCCTTATGGAAATAACCACCTATTTGCATTTTTTTACTAAATGTTACAATATCAGGTGGCGTTTCTAAGTTAAAGTGCTCATGACACCACATCTTTCCAGTTGGACCGCAACCTGTTTGTACCTCATCAATAAGCAGAGCGCAACCATGTTTCTTACATAAGGATTGCAGTCTTTGAAAAAATTCGGGGGATGCCTCATTGTCACCCCCTTCACTTTGAATAGGTTCAACTATAACACCGGCTACCGGAATTTCTTTTTTTCCGTATTTTATAATAAGATCTTCTACTTCCGCCAAACAATTGTCATCTTGTAGTCTATTTTCCCGTTCATTTTCGTGTAGTGGATATTTATATACAGGAAAAGATGCAATTGGCCAATCAAATGAAGGAACATCGATCTTGTGTATGTATTTCGAATGAGTAGTTGAAAGTGCTCCAAGTGTTCTTCCATGAAAAGCCCCCTTAAATGATAGTATGCTTAAGCTTGGTGCTCCTGGGGGCATATTTATCATACACGATTCCATTTCCTTGTTTGTAAATTTAACATTTTCGCCTCTTTGATTTTTCCTGTACCTGCAAATTAAACAAATTGTTTTAGTTTATGTTAAAGTATGTTAGGTACCTAGATACACAATTTATATACATATATGTTTGTACGTGTTTCCATCATCATCAATATTAAACCTTATTGTAATAATGTATGTACTGCTATTTCTTCACTCTTATTATAATTCTCTTGTTATAATTCTTATGGCCATTTTCACAGTGCGAGCTTAAGTGTCGACCCAAGGAAAAACTCAGGATCAACACGAATTGCGTTTTCACAGTGAAGGTTTACTGGCCAAACACAATGGTGAAGCTAGAGTTGAAGTTTGCAGCGCTGTCTAAGTTAAAATACACGTAAACCCTATAGCGCGAACACAATGCGAATTTACAGCTGTAGTATGAATATATGCTACTTCAACTTTCGAACGTGCTGCTGCTATTTTCCATTGTATTCGCACAGTTAAGTGTCAATCTAGAGAGTAAAAAGTTGCCGTCATTGTACTACAATAATAGAAGCCCCAAAATCAGTGGCGATTTCTCTCAAGATTTTAGGTGAATAAATGTCATGAAATATTCTAATATATAAAAATCTCATGTCACAGTGTTTGTGGTCGAACTCATCCGAAACGGTTCGACCGATTTTTATGAAGTTTTTGTGGGTATTTGGTAGATATGAGAAATCGACATAAAGTATATTTCATCCCGCTAGGTGGCACTAGAGTCAAGTTATTTACAACTTCTACATTTATGAACCAAAAAGGCTCATACTCACAATGTATGTTGGTTCAGTCCCAGAAGAGAAAACTATAAAAACCGGACTCGATAGATGGCGCTGGAGTCAAGTTATTCTAGCGAATTGTCGTTGGTTTATAAATATAATTCAAACTACTTTTTAAATATTTCGAATATTAACGCACTATTTATTGTGCTCAAAAGATAACAAAATGAATGAGATTACAGTTTCTTGTTTATAAAGAAATGAAAGACGAAAAAGCAGAAGCCTAATGATGGCGTACGTGCGCAATAGATTTTTTTGTAATGGCTGCCGTATATGACAGCAATGAAGCGTATGTTATCGAGTACTAGGGAGCGCGGGAGGTGGTCAGCGTTGCCACATTATTAGATTTATATATACATATATGTATGTATGTATGTATGTTTGTCTTTTATAGACTCGAAAACTACCCAACCGATTTTGGTAAAATTTTCAGAGTACGTTTTTCTTAATAAAGAATATAACATAGCATCAGTGCGGTTACTCAAAAACCGGTGGTTTTAGTACCTGTCATACAAAATTTCATAATTTCAGGTGAAATGTGAATGTGAATCATTTTGCTCAATTAATATAGATAGATAGACAGACAGATAAGATATGCAGACAGATAAATAGATAGACAGACAGACAGACGGACAGACAGACTGACAGACAGACTGACAGAAAAACAGACAGACATATAGATAGATAGACAGACAGACAGACAGAGAACATACAGAGACGAGGACTCATCAGAATGTCCTGCATGCCCTGGATGCGACGAAGACCCAGAATATGTGGTGTTCAATTGCCGAAGGTTCATTGAAGAAAAAAGAATCTTAGAAAATAAATTAAGTACTGAACTTAATACAGGAAATGTAATAGCGGAGATGCTGAAATCGGAAAGCAGATGGAATGCGATAGCAACTTTTTTAGTTCGCATACAAGAGCTCAGACGGGAGGAGAGTCACAGAAGAGGTGAACAGGCACAAACAAGATCGGCCGTTTAAAAATGGAAAATCCGCGAAGTAATACCTGACGGTAGTCCCGCGGGGC
This sequence comes from Brachyopa scutellaris, assembly GCA_949775065.1. NCBI lineage: Eukaryota > Metazoa > Arthropoda > Insecta > Diptera > Syrphidae > Brachyopa > Brachyopa scutellaris. The sequence goes on from OX459113.1 coordinate 70,718,995, forward strand.
GAGGATCTGAGCTAGCGGAGGTTAGGTTAAGTGAGTAAAAATCTCACACTACCGTATTTCATGGAGAGGTTCCCCCTCCGCTTACCAAAAAAAAAAAAAGACAGACAGATAGACAGATATATGTAATAGATAGACAGATAGACAGACAGACAGACGGGGAGACAGGCAGACATATAGATAGATAGACAGACTGACTGACAGAACGACATGCAGACAGACAGGCAGACAAACAGACAAACAGACAGACAGATACATAGATAGAAATACAGACAGACAGACAAACAGGCAGACAGACAAACATACAGACAGACAGATAGACAGACAGACAAATAGATAGACAGACAAATAGATAGACAGACCGACAGACTAGCAGACAGACTAACAGACAGACAGACCGACATATAGATAGATAGATAGAAAGACGGACAGACAGACTAACAGAAAAACAGACAGACATATAGATAGATGTACAGACAGACATATAGATAGATGGACAGACAAACAGACAGACAGACAGACAGACAGACATACAGACAGACAGACAGACAGACAGACAGACGGATAGATAGACAGACAGACAGATAGACAGACAGGCAGACAGGCAGACAGATAGACAGACCAGACAGATAGACAGTCAGATAGAAAAAAAAAGGAAATTGAAGTTGGAAAATAGAACAGCAGTGATTGATCCCTACTATGTGCTTCCTTTCTATCATGCCCGAATAACTAAATGCGCGGGTAAATTTATAAAAAATAGGTAGAGCGAAGCGCGCCGGGTTCAGCTAGTATTTTATACGAAACGAATAACGAACTTGAGTAACTATGCATGGATACTAAAATTACCTATCTTCAAATCAGTTTTTCTTCCATTCGTGCAAAAATATAACACGCACACACAAATGGTTGCGAGAAGCAGGCCCAGGTTCACCTCGAGCTGTAGCGCCAACTAAGTAAGTAAATCAGTTTTTCTCCCATGCAAAAAATATACCTTGAAATATTGTTTGGCTCTAAAATTTGCGCCAATTCCACGTCGCGTCTTATGCAAAGCCCAGTAAAATTAACGAATGGGTTGGCGCGAAAATAATTGAAGCAAAGCCACCAGCAGCCAATACAACAACAACAACAGTCGCAAGAACAAGAGCAGCAACCTCAACAACAACAGAAGCAGCAGCAGCAGCCTTTACAACAACAACAACAGAAGCAGCAGCAGCCGCAGCAAGAGCAGCAACAACAACAGCACCAAAAACAACAGAAGCAGCAACAGCAACAATCACGGAGGGAAAAAGTTCCCCCAATTAATGTGAGTAACTTAAAAATTAACGATGGTGTATTAGATTATGTAAGTTAGTTTCTAAGGATTTTTATGTTAAACGTTAAGTGCCACCAAACATATTATAATGTGCAAAGATCTAGAAGAGCACAAAAATGTACGCACTGCCTTGGGGAAAAATTGCAATCGGTGCTATAAAAGGGGATTGATCCCGAAATTAAAACGGAGGAGCTCGAAAAGGAGCTAAAACAATTTGAGAGCGCGGACGTTAAGTTCGTGGGGGTCAAGCCGTTTTCCACGGCCGCGGCAAGGGCTGGTAACCGAAAATTACTATTATTTTTAGTTCAGCTGACACCCGACAGCAAAATTAATAGTTTGAGGAACATCAAATTTCTCTACTATCATGCTGTAAGTTGGGAGAAATTAAAGAGGGCAAATCGTGTACTTCAATGTATGCGCTGCCAAAGGTTCGGGCACTTTCTCTGTACGGTAAGATAGATCAGTTCCAGAAACAGTTGATCGAACAAGCGGCCCGAATAGACGTCATCTATTCGAGTTTGTTTGTCGAGTCAGGCGCGCCATAATAATGGGTACGCTGTACGAGGCAAACCTGAATATCCTTGCCGTGAATGTTAATTCACTGGTCAGGATCGAGAGAAGAACCACCCTTTCTACTTTGTTGTTAAACGAACGCCCGGATGTGCTTTTGGTTAGCGAAACTAAGCTAAATCAGAGACACAAATAAGGCTATAAGGACTACCATGTAGTTAGAAGAGACCGGCCTCATTCTACGCAAGGGGGTGGGATCGGTATCTTGTCACGTAGGGGCTTGCGATATAAAATCATATATAAACAATCCAGTTTGTCGTAACCACCAGCTTGAGAATGGAGCCTTTCTGAATCACTTTTATCCGCGCACTGAACTCCAGAATTGGCGATCTGAGAATAACGGTTTTACCGTATTCAATGATGAAAACCTTGCGAACGGCATCATCGCCGATGACCGAACTAGCCCTCATTTGTTCGTGCAAAAAGAAGAACTCTTGTGCATCTTTGATTCACTTAAAACACGAAATCGTCAGGAGTAGATGGTATCCCAAATATCGTTTTGAGACACCTGGCCCTAGAAGCGGTAGATATTTTCACCACTCTATTCAACAACGCACTGAATAATGCATATTATCCGGTGCATTGGAAAATAGCTGTGGTACACCCTATTCCAAAACGGAATAAGGATAGAACCAACCCTGCTAATCTCTGGTCGATAAGATTGCTTCCGAATGTTAGCAAGGTATTCGAGAAGACAGTTAATAGAGCTCTGCTGAGGTGGGTTCAGGATAATAAAATCATCCCGGACAATCAGTTTGGTTTTAGGGCGAAGCATGACAGTATTCATGCCGCGTCAAAACTGGTCTCCGACATACAATGGAATAACGCTAAAAAACAATGCACTGGTGCCTGCCTAGTTGACTTCGAAAAGGCTTTCGACACCGTATGGTTAGAAGGGCTTTTCTATAAGCTGACCAGGCTGGGTATGCAAAAACCCCTGTTTTATATGATCTACGATATGTTAATGGGAAAGAAGTTTGTCGTCAAATTTAGCAACGTAATTTCGAGTACAATCTTTGATATTAAAAACGGTTTACAATAGGGTGCGGTGAGTTCTCCGATACTGTTCAACATTTATACAAGTGATCTTATAGGCTCGCTCAAATTCGGTATAGCGTACGCAGACGATTTTGTGGCGTACAGATCACGTCCAAAAATCGAGGTTATTAATATCCTTTTGCAACGTGACTTCGATCGAATTAAGGATTATTGCGACGGAAACAGTTTTGTTCAGGACTCCATTGATTATGGTTTCTAGGAATACCAGAAAAATTTGGCATTATTGGACAGCACGGACGGCCATTGGTTGTGAAAAGTGTGGTTAGATATCTCGGTATTTGGCTCGATTAGTACCTGTATTTAAATAAACATATAGATGCTGGTCTCGCTAAGGCTAAAACGGCCTTTGCCGACCAATTATAGCATATGGTTGTCCGGTGTGGTTCAATGTTGCGCCTTTCTACATGGAAAAGATTCGGGTGTTTGAGAGGCAATGTCTTAGGACCTGTCTCAGATTGTACAGAACACCAGAGTCCCAGTACATAAAATAATATCCCAACAAGGTCCTATACATCTGAACAGGATTGACAATTTCCTTATTAAGGCGATTCGAAGGCATATTGCAAGGGCGATGACTAGCGACAATAGCCTGATCTTCGGGTCTTATTACCCCAATGAAATGTACCATGAGAGTACGCTTCTATCGCGTTTTATCTCACCAGGGGTATTTCTTCGTATTGATGCTAAAGGGTTACTTCAAAAAAGGAATGGTATCCCGGTATTATTATTTTTATTATTATTATTATTAATTAAACGCTTTATTTCATGTTAGTGTACAAAATTTATTTACAAATTCAAAGTGATATAAAGGGTGATTTTTTAAGAGGTTGAGAACTTTTTTTAAAAAAAAAACACAAAAAGTTCGAAAAAATTAATGAAATATTTATTTGAATCGATAGTTTGAACCTTGCAATTTAATGTTTAAAGATAATTTCATGCAAATGTTGACCGCGGCTGCGTCTCAGGTAGCCCATCCGCTGAGTCCAATTTTGGCATACTCTTTCACACATATCGGCCGGTATCTCACGAATGAATGCATGGATGTTGGCTTCCAGTGCGTCAATCGAAGCGGGCTTGTCCCTATAGACATTAGCCTTGACATACCCCCACAAAAAATAATCTAATGGTGTCAAATCGCACGATCTAGGCGGCCAATTGACCGGCCCGAAACGTGAAATTAACTGTTCACCAAACTCGCCTCGCAATTGCGCCATTGTTTCGCGTGCTGTGTGGCATGTGGCACCGTCTTGTTGAAACCACATATCATGCAAGTCAAGAACTTCCATTTCGGGCAAAAAAAAGTTTGTTATCATCGCTCGGTAGCGTTCACCATTGACAGTAACGCTGCGATTCGCATCATCTTTGAAGAAATATGGCCCAATAATGCCGCCGGCCCATAAACCGCACCAAACAGTGGCTTTTTCGGGATGCATTGGTAGCTGTTGCAATGCTTCTGGCTGATCTTCACTCCAAATGCGGCAATTTTGCTTATTTACGTACCCATTCAACCAAAAATGAGCCTCATCGCTGAACACAATTTTTCGATAAATCGATAAAAAAAACATTTCGAACCGAGCACGAATTTTGATAGTAAAATTCAATAATTTGCAAGCGTTGTTCATTTGTAAGACGATCCATGGTTAAATTGCAAACCAAACTGAAGCTGTTTGACAGTGACACAAGGTACTAAACACACGTCAGCTGTCAAAACCAGTGTTGCCAAAACCAAACCAGCTAAAAAATCACCCTTTAGTACTAGCTATGAATTAGTTAAGTACAATATATTGTCCAAATGACAAGTATGGAATGAACTATGCAAATTTTATAAAAAGTGTGTGGGGAGTTACAAAAAAGAACAAAAGAGCAATATTTTTAAAATACAAAAAGAGAAATATTTTAAATGACAAGAATAAATACGTATAATGACAAGGTATACACTTCAACAATGATCAATATTAATTAGTGAAAAAACTATTCAATGCTGAATAATCTAAGGAGAGTATCCATTTTTTAATATCGTTTAGAAATACATTTTTCACTCTCTCACATCTAATAGTATATGGAAGAGAATTAAACAAACGGGGAGCGATGGCATAGTAAAATCGTCCAAAGTGTGCTTTATAAATTGTAGGAATGGTAACAAAATTTCTGGTATTCACCCGTAAATTATGGCTTTCGAAATTTCTTACAGAGTAAAATCCCGAGATTTCAAAGGAAATTTTTAATACTTTATAGCAGTAAAGATGGCTTAACGGAAGAGTCCCGAGGTGTTTGAACAAAGGAAAACTTGGCGTTCTGCGATTGACTTTGCACAAAATGCGTATTGCGTGTTTTTGTTTTACTAGTAATGGCTCTGTTTTATTAAAATATGCACCACCCCAACAAGCAATACCATATTGCAGTTTAGATTTGAAAAGACCATTATAAGCCAGTTTAACGATTGTTTGAGGACAATAGAGGCTAAGAACTAAGATGATATAGTTGTCGTACCACTATGTTAAAATACTGTTTAAGAATTAATGTATGACTGTACCAACTGAGCTAATTATCTAAAACAGTTGTCAACACACTCAATTTTGAAACAATTACTACAACAGGAATTCTGGTTATTAAAGGTTAAAGGATTATCGACGTAGTTAGGTAAAGGAAAACGTGCGCAACTCGGAGAGTGGTAATATATAGGCAAGTCAACACAAATATTGCTTTTTATATTAAATAACATAAACTTAGTTTTGTCACTGATAATAAGTTTGTGTTTTATTAACCAATTTCTTAATAAATCGAGATCATACTTTGCATCCGAAAAAACATTAAGCAAACTTTTACTGGAGTAAGAAAGCGCAGTATCATCAGCAAACGCTGTAATTAAACCTTTGAAAGGTTGAGAAAATAGGGAATTAATGTAGATCAGAAACAAAATAGGACCCAAGACTGAACCTTGTGGAACACCAAGCTCAATGATATTCGATGAGCTGTAGTTATTTCTTATCTTTACCATTTGCCTGCGATTTTTCAAATAAGAAACAAACCAATCGTATATATAACCTCTAAACCCTATGCGGAATAATTTATTTAGTAAAATTGTGTGATCCACCATATCAAAAGATTTAGTGATATCAATAAATAAACAAGCCGGAATTTCTGAAGAATTTAAGCTAGAGTACAGTTCACCAGTTAATTTACATAAATAGTGCGGTCTCAGTAGACCTTCCGCTTCTAAAACCAAATTGACAATCACTAAAGAAATTTGTTCTCTCTAGAAATGACAACATTCTAGATTTAATACCCCCTCTCAAATACCTTAGAAAAAATCGATATCAAAGATATGGGGCGATAGTTATTTAAAGTGGTATTATCACCTTATTTGTGGAGTGGTATTACAATTGCCGTTTTTAGCGATTGTGGAAATATTCCTAACTGTATACTAATATTAAAAATATAGCTTAAAACGTCAGAAATTTAAAATGAAATTTTTTTCAATATAAAGCTTGAGATGTTATCAAAAGAAGTGGAATTTGATGTTTTTAGAGAACAAATAATTTTATGAATTTCTAGAGTAGTGAACTGTACACAGAAAAAACTCTCTGGTTGACTATCCATATCTCTTAAGTCGTCATTCTTGTTGAAATTGAAGGCGTTGTTGGATGAACTCTGAAAAGGACTTATATTACAAAAGAAATCGTTAAACAGACTAGCAATTTCTAGAGAATCGGAGACAGTAGAGTTGTTGACATTCAAAGCAATTTCCATTTCCGAAGTATTTTTATTAAGTATTTCATTAACAATACGCCATTCTTTTCTTGAATTGCCAAGACTTGCTGTTAATTTATTGCGAAAATAACTATCTCTGGAAAGAGGGATCTCCACTTTAAGTTCTTTACTTATATTTTCATAAAACTGTTTAAGTCTAATATTATGTGGGTGTTTTTTTACTCGCATACAGAGCCTATTTTTCTTACGGATTTTGCTCAATACCGATTTTTTTTTTTTTTTTCAAGCGTTTATTTATTTTATTTAAACAATATTACATTTTTTGTTTTTAGTCTAAATAAACTTAAAAACTATATATATATTTTTTTATTTTATTAAAGTTTATGGCCTTAATGGCACTCAATACTTGTCTTATTTTTTTTTTGTGTTGTGTATGTGTATTTAAATAAATTATTTTATGTATGTTATGTGCTTTTTTTTAAATATTAATTTTGGATTTGATTTTAGGAAATTTTTTTTAAAAAACCTCTTTCAATGTATTATTATACATTTTTTGTTTTTATAAAATTTATAACTAAGAACTTAAATCTAACTAATACTAAATAAAACTAATTAAAACTAACTTACATCTAAAAGTCTAAGGACCAGGCCCTGCCATGCGATTTCTATTCCATCGTTCAAACGTTAATTTAACGAATAATCGATGGATCAAAAACCACATGACAGGGCCTGGTTTGGCCTGATTATATGCTAGCCTAAGCCCAATCAAGCCACCAGTATTTTTCCCGATTAAGTCTATCAAAATTATTTTTATCTTTTTCAGGTATGCTCACGCAGTATCTTAAGATAGCATCGCCATCCCCCAAGCCTGTAGGTACATACTTAATTCTTTTATCAGTTGCCCGTCTGGCAACATGCTATATTATCGGTACATTCGTAAAGTCTAATAGAAATCCATGAGCATCCAGAAACAAGAATGCTTCAGGTGGTATGTATCCACTTTCTAATGTATTTCCGAAATATTCAGGGTTGGGATAGAACAAGCCCGAAATGAGTTCGTTTTCCATAACATTCGCCGACCGGGCAAAATGATTCCTCACAAGGCCCAGAATTACATTGTCAATTCTGGACACACCGGAAGCATCCAATAGCTTTTTATTTGAAACGTAATGCCGAAAGTCGGAATGTTCGCTCCTGTACATCTGCATGCAAGCTCTCAGGCATTTTCTTTCAAAGATTCTTATTTTTTCCATGTATGAAAGGTTAATGTTCCACCATACTGCGCTCACGTAAGTCAGAATCGGACGAACAAATGCTTGGTAGCAAATGATCTTAACATCGGATCTCAGATAGTTGGAGTAGAAAAGCTTCTTCAGAGACATAAATGCCGCCTTAGCCTTTTGCAACTGTATATTTATGTGTTCATTATAGTACAAAAATTTGTCCAAATGAACCCCTAAATATTTCACAACAGTCTTTGACTCGATTTGAAGACCATTTGAACTCATTATTTTAAGGTTTTTCCAATTATGTCTCAAATCTGAATTTCCGCGTCTTATTGGGGTGCGGAACAGTATGGTTTCACATTTTGAAAAATTTATATTAAGTTTCCATTCAGTACAAAACCTATGGAAACTGTTAAATTTGCCTTGAAGCCTTGTTTGAATTTCATCAATTCTCGACCCGCTTGCATACAGTATTACGTCGTCAGCAAATGCTATGGAATCATCCAGATCTCTGAGTACATCGGAAATATATATATTAAACAGGTGCGATGCAGTTACCGTGCCCTGCAGAAGACCATTTGTGACATCGAAAACTCTAGTCGTCGTGTATTTTCTATCTGTTACAACAATTTTTTTGTCATATATCATTGTCATGATCATCTTTATAAGATGTGGAGGGAATTCATATCGTATAAGTTTATATATTATCCCGTCGATCCAAACCGTTTCGAAGGCTTTTTCGATATCCACTAGGCAGGCAGCTGTACTTCTCTTAGCGTTTAAATTCCAATTGATATCTGAAACCAATTTTGTAACAGCATGCACTGCCGAGTGGTTTCTTTTGAACCCAAATTGGTTCCGCGGTATGGTCTCCTTTCTATCGCATTCGTATAAAATTGACTACTTCTAAGATCTTCCCGATATTAGGCAGAAGACTTATGGGCCTATAGCTAGAAGGATCAGAAGGATCTTTTTTTTTTTTTGATTATTGGATATACCTTCGATATTTTCCAGTAACTCGGGAAGTAGTAGTTGTTTAAAAGATTATTGAAAATAATACAGTACGACCGTATGATATCAATCGGGATATGCTTAAGAACGACATTACGAATATTATCTAAACCGCTTGACTGCTTGTTGTTGAGCTTTCTAAATATGTATGTCAGTTCGTCTAAGGTTGTGAAGTAATTGTTAGTCTGTTCCGCTGTTATTTCGTCGGCTTTTAATCTCTCAGTAAATCTTAAGAGAGTTGGCACTTCGTTATTGCGAAATCTCAACAATCCATTACGTACTTCATCAGTTCTGCAGCTAGAGAAATCCCTAGCATGAATCGCCTCAAAATGGGAGCCTATCAGATTAAGTTTATCCATCCCACTATCTATCACAAACTGGTTATCGTGGATGGGGCAGTCTTGGATATTAATCCCAGCCTGTGACAGAAGCGTCTGAGAAGACAGTGGTAATCTCAGCTTCGGAATAGTGAGAATGTCACGTGGTTTAAACATTTTATTTATTTTTGGGAACATATTTTGCGAGTCTTGTTTTACAATACTTTCAGCTCTTTGTTTCCAGTAATCATTCGCACTATTCCGAAACTGCTGAGTTATTAGAGTTTTCACATTCCTCAGGAGGGATTTCAATCGTCGAAGCTCCAAATTGTGCGATACGTCTTGAAACTGGCGATGTATTCTATTTATTTGAGTGATTAAAAAGCTCTTGTGCGTTTGTAGTGTTTTTATGTCACGGTTTAGATAACATTCTATGCTGTTTTGTGATTTAATTTTCGGAACTGCCGACTCTATAGCCTGTAAAACCACCGTGTTCAAGCTCCCGATATAAGAATCGCACTCCTCGTTAGATAAATTCCTATTATTAGGAATACTAGAAGAGGTAGTGCAATTCCTATATTTTCTTGTGGCGCAACGTTGGAAACGGCACCTATTGGTCTGCCTAAAATTCAATTTAGGAACCTCGTGCCACGTTGCGAAGCTAAACTCAGAGTCGTCAGCAAATTTCATTAGTTTTTCTATGGCATGATGATTGCTATCATACGGTAGTAATGGAATTTTGTTACTGTGGATCGTTTCTATTTGCAATAGAGCGTCCGCGATGCAAAGATCAAGATATGAATTTCCGGACTGAAAACTTGGTGTAACCGGGCTATGTAATTTCATTTTATATTCGACCTGGTTGTCTTCGACAAAGCGATGAAGGAATCTGCCTCTTCCGTTCGCCACCGTGTCCAACCAGGCCGGATTTTTCGCGTTAAAATCCCCGGCTAAGTAGAAATAGTTACTTAAATTATCTAATCTTAGTTTTTCGAACAATTTTTTGATTTCGCAGTTAAATTGACTACCGGATGTTGGAGGAGCGTACGCCGATATCAGATACAGACAACCATTATCCCTTAGAGGCAGAGAGATAATTGTTGTTTCAAGGCAACCAAAGTTTCGAATATCACTTTTGTCGATGATAGAGTAGCGAAGGGGCTTATGAACGAGTATCGCCGTGCCACCACCTTGAACTGAATTTCGTCGGTCTGTCCGTATGAAATTGTAATTTTGAAAATGTAAATAATGTCTATCGTTAAGTTTAGTTTCGCTTAGAAAAAGCACGTCTGGTTTATGATCCTCTGCAAAACGCAATAAATCACCGCGCCTTTTGATGGAAATTATAGAGTTGACATTAAGGGCAGCTATTTTGAGCGATGCACAAGTGAACCTAGCCATTTCAAGGCATAAGATGGTTCAGAAGGGCATTAACCTTCACCGATAAATCTGCTACAGTCTTAGCAAGATTATTAACTTGAATTTTTAATTTATCTTTTTCTGTGCTGCTGGTTGTAGCTCCAGTTCTAGCACCTGGCCCAATTATATTGGTCCTAGTACTAGTGCCAGCACGACCACCTAGCACGTTTGCGAAGGAAATACCCTCCTGAACATAATTCTCTGCTGACTTTTTGGGAAGTACTCAGTTGTACACCCCTTTTTCGTACCTTAAGTCTCTCTGTCATTACCCTATACTTTTCGCATCATTTCCAAGAAGCAGGGTGACCACTTTTTTTAGCATAGTACACAAAACAATTCCTCCTTTTTTGCTTCCTTTTGCACCTGACAACTACCAGGCTCATGTGTATTTAAGCACTTGACGCACCTATATGCCATGCTGCAATTCGAAGCAGCATGTCCAAACTGTTGACATCGGCGGCATTGAAAAATATCGGTTCTACGTAATTTTTCGAAGTGAATTACGTGACTAAATATATACCTTATAGCACGGAGATTTTCGGCTTTACTATCCGGGGATAACTGTACCGTTATAATAGGCAGGGTTCTTTTTTGACTAATCGAACGCGCCGTTGCATACCTGTATGCTCTTTCAAATTTAACATCTTCTAAATCTATGTTTTTTAGTTCTTGAAGAACTTCTTCAGGGCTGAAGCTTGCACTTAGACCTTTTAATAAAAATTACTGTAGCTTGTCTTCTTTATTTGTATATGTAAAGTATTCGGAATTCGTTTCCTTCAATAGTTCTTTGACTTCGCTACAGTCATTTTTATTATTAACTTTTAAAGATAAATTATCTTTGCTTATTTGCTTTAAACTAAAGTTATTGCTACCTATGGTATCTATTAATAGCTTACTTATATTTTTGCTGTCCTCATTGAAAATTTTGATTGGTGGTGGTGATCTACTTTTTTGCATCATTGTTGTTGCTTGTAATATGTTCTTTTTTGTTGTATCATTGGTTTTGTTGTGATTAGGGTTTGATTGCGTAATTTTGATTTTTTTCTTTTCTTCATTGGCTTTCTTTAATTGAGCCACTAAAGCACTGGTTGATGTTGATGTAGTTGCTTGCTCTCTATCGCATATCTGCATATCTATTGGGTGGGTATCGATTGCGTCTAGTAATCCGTATGTGTTGTTTTTTATATTATTTTCAATATCGTTTTTTTCGTTAAGTAATTTTTTTCGTTTTCGTTCCGGGGATTTCTTGTTTTTTTCAGCATTGTCGGGCCCTGCTCGTAATTTCTGCTTAAGGTCATCTATTTCCCTCTTGCACTGCTCGATAACTAGAAGGGCTTGAGCGTACATCTCCTTAGTGACCATAGTTTCCTCCTCCCCATCTCCCCCGGGAGCCATGCTTTTGTTCACTGCACTTTTGATTATATTTAGTTTGTTGTTTTTTTTTTTTCTTTTTATTGTTAGTAATTTTACTATTTATTAATATGGTAGGTGTCACCTCTTTCGAATGTCTGACAAGCAATCAAAGAGTATCATTTGTCAATGAGCTTCTCAATTCGCCGTTCGGAGTAGGCAAACAACTGTACGTCCGTTCCATTCGTGCAAAAACACGCATACAAAAATGGTTGCGAGACGCAGACTCAGGTTCACACCGAGCTGTAGCGCCACATAAAGTAAGTAAAGTCATTTTGAGAAAAGCAATTTGATGCAGATGACGTTTTCGAAAACGGCCGAGGCCTATCAATAATTTTATTTCCTAATGTAATTGTATGGCTTACGAGCATTTACTTACCACATGAAAATATTTTTGAATGCGTTCTCATTAGAGCATGAGCCACACATCATGGTTGTCAAATATTTAAGTCCTTTTGGAGCATTAGGTAACAACACAGAGTTTAATTTTTCGGGCCAATCTTTTCCAGGAAATACTCCAAGTGCGGGTCTATTAACCAATGCTAGAAAAAATGATTGAGTTAATTTTTTTTTTAGGATATCTAATATCTACTAACTTTTTAAGTTATGATCGTTTCGAAAAACGTTCAATAACCTGGGGTGATTATAACCCAATGGCACAGATGAGATTTGAGTGTATATGTCTAATAAAACATTATCATCAACATCAACTAAGTAATTTCCGATTGACTTGTCATAGTCTGCAAAAAATTGAACAGCTCCACCATTCTAAAAAAAAAAGAGGAATTGATTTATTTTATACAAAGCAAAAACTATAACAGCAATGTGTAACAATAGCCGTGTTTTATTATTTGCATGATCCTATCCGGATCATCGTTTTACACGCATTACAAAAACAAAAGAAGATCTTCCTTTTTATCGGGATCTCTTTACGTGATCTGGTTTTTAGTTCACACTATTCACCACTAGGTTTAATTTTGTTTTGTGAGGATTGGTATGCTGTCAAAACTTGGTGAAACATGGGTATTGCCAGATCAGAAATTAAAATGTAAATAGAATGCAAAATGCTATTTATTAATCAATCAGTTTATAAATTGTTGGGCTTTCCAATAGGTCAACCTGAATTTTCACCTTTTTTATTATTTCTAATAAATATATGTTAATCTTTGATGTTCTGTATATGAATATATGTGAGGAAACATTTGTTAATGTGTTTAAAACAAAAGGCGTGTTTTTTTGAAACGTAGCTAGCCAGTCGTTCATTAAAACGATTCCCAGCCAGCCGAACCCAGCTGACTTACCTCCAAGTTGGTGTGTGTGATTTCGGTCATATGCGTGTGATTTCGATCAGCTGTTAAGTGTGAACTGTCAAAGTATTCGGCATTCAACCAAATCGATTTTTTGTTATTTGTTGTGAAAACAATTAATTTCGGTAATTTATTCAATAGATGATTTACATAAAGCAATATGAAATCATAATATAGTGGATTATTTCAGTGAAACATCATTTAGTAATTGAAATTATATAATTTTCGTACACGGCAGTCTGTCAAATGTTCTACAAATCGCTTTCAGCGCCCCCTGACGATGAGTAGGCGTAAAATTCCTAGCCAGCTGCTTTTGGCTGCGGATAAAATCAAGAGTTGTAGCCAGCTGGTTGTTGTATTTGTTTTACGTGTTAAATTTGACTTTGCTAGCAACTACTGGCTAGCTACGTTTCAAAAAAACACAGCTAATAGTAAATTTTTCACAAACCCATACAAATCTGCACAGAAACCGTACAAATGTCAGCAAATTTGACATAAAAATGACTTGACAGGCTGTTTTTATTGCATTCCGCCCGGCCTTAGTCTGTGCTGAACAACTTATGAAAAAATGCAATGAATTTACGCCAGCTACAAGTTTATTTCTTTGTAATTATTTCACCATAAAATATTTTGCATTTGCTGTTTTGCTTTATTTTATTTGGCAATATATTATTTTGTATTAATTTGTTTGCTTTTCATTTTATCAGGACTTTAGAGGACACTTTGAGGACTTTAGAGGACACCGCCTATCCAAAAACGAGGACACAACTAGGGATTGCAATCCCGGGAACTTTTTTTCAATCCCGACATTTCGGGATTTAAAAATGGTAGTCCCGGAATTTAACAAAAATAAATAATAATTGTTAGCATGGACTAAATCACAAAGCCTGCTGCAGCAAAAAATGCACGCTCTTTTTCAATACTCGTTGGATGAATTAACATTAAATATTTATACGTTTGTTCTAAACACTGAGCCGTTTGCATAAAACGTAAGTACATATTAGTAGTAAAAGATCAAAGTAAATACTAGTACCACTAGTAGAAAGGAATATTAACACTATTTACTAGATTTGGTATGCATAAAAATAAATGTTGACTTTCTAGCAAATACATATACTTGTAGAAAATACTGAATTCATTCAAGTGAACACTACAGTTCATCGAAAATTGGTATTACTATGACTATTATTTTGTATTATTTCCCGATCGCATTGCAATAGAATTGTTTTGAAAGCTATACCGGTAGATGTTATCGCAATTTACTGTATCTTTTATTTTTGTTTTGTAAACAACCTCGTTGAGCATTTTATTTCGTTAAGAGTACATACAAGAAATAACCATGACAAGCGGAGCTTCTCTCACTAGAATGCCGTTTGTGCGAATTTTAAAAGAGCATACCGTACTTATGAATAAGTCACAACAACCGTCCATTAAAAGTGAAAAGTCCGAAGCTATGCATTTTTTTACTATTGAAAACAAGGCTTTGACCGGTGTCCAACTATCGGAAGACCAAATTAGGAAGAGGCTCAACAATAGACAGATGTTGAGAAGAAGGAAGACCTAAATAAACCGGGAAATAGGCCCATAAAGCTCCAAGAAAAGAAAGTGACTTTTTTTAGAGCTGTTTAAAGAATCCAGGATCTCCAGCGTATATTACTAAGATCCTCATCTGCTACTCCTCTTGTTTCAGTTTGAATGAATACGTAATTTTATGAAATAATTCATTCGTTCAATTTTAATCATATCCATGTGTATAGTATGAAGTAATTGATGACCAATAAAGTATTCACTTTACTTACGTTTTCCTTTTCAAAAGGGTAGAGCTTTATAAAATTGGACTCGGTAACCCTTTGATTCTTAACCAATTTTTCGGAATCAATACGTAAAAATGTAGCCATTTCGATAAATATGGCGACCTACTTCAAAAAAAGGCTCACGACTGTAATCCTTCTTGGTTATAGCTGCAAAATGTCGTAATTAACAAAGAAAAGTATTTGCTAGTAAAGTCAAGTAAGCACGTACTAAAAGTACATAATATAAAATAAGTACTTACTTGTTTTTATGCATACGATATAAATATTAACTAGTGAAATTCATCCGCATCTAGTAAATACTATGTCCCCTAGTAAATGCTTGTTCTCCAGCATTTATTTAAATTCCATGCATAAAAAAATCAGCTATGTATTTACTTAAAAATTGTCTAGTAAAAGCATTTACTAATTTCTATGCATACGATCCATTGCTTTGGTGATCGCCGTGGCCGTGGTGGTTAGTGCGTTGGACTACCACGCAATGCTGCCCATGTTCAATGCCAACCCGGGTCTAACACCTAAAGAGTTTTTCAGTGTGCCACCTCTTTCGAATGTCTGACAAACATCAAAGACTATCATTTGTCACGATTGAGCTTCTCAACTCGCCGTTCGGAGTCGGCAAAAAACTGTAGGTCCCTTCCATTCGTGCAAAAATATAACACGCACATAAAATGGTAGCGCCAACTAAGTAAGTAAGTAAGATTGCTTTCACTAAAAGCATATTAGCAGAAAAAAAGTGTTTACGTTTTTATCAAATTAAATAACGATTTTCTTATAAAATATCTTTGAATACTTTGAATTGTTTTTTTTTTTTTGTTTTCATTTCAGATCATCCTTGCTATTCTCATTTATTGTGTCTTAAGCTATGTTCAGACGATTGCCAGGTCTGCAAATATTGTCAGGTCTACAAATGTGCTGACAATTAGCTGCAAATGAGCTGACAATAGAGTTGTGTAACTCATGAAGGAGCCGTTCAAAAGATCGGCTCACCTTGCTGAACTAAATGAACTAGTTCAGATATCTTTAGTTCAGTAGTTCAACGGCTCACCTCTCATCTGGATCTGTATCTGAACTATTGAGTTGTGAAACAGAAACACAATACAGATGACGGTGACGGCTCAGTAGTTCACTACGTCTACGGCTCACCACTTCAGAACTAGAAGAATGATAAGTATGTCCATACAAAACCGGATTTTTTCTACACGAATTCTTAGGGAACGTATCCTTTGTAGTTGTAGTAGTACAGTAGTAGGTATACCATTCCATATGAGAGAGAGATAAATCCACAGCTAGATATCGCAAGCAGCTCGCAAGCGCAACCCGAAGGATTGTTGCATCGATCCAATTCAAACAATTTTGAGTTCCATGGTCGAGCGAGTCAACTATCCTCCAGTGTGTTGTGTTCTCGGTCTACACACATTTTTTTCATATTCCACCCTTAATTTCGTATTTGCTCTCAATCGAACTTGTAAACGAACATATACGAACGACTGACTGGCAGTGTTGCCGCAAGCAGAAATAAAAAGTCACTAGGCCAACCTCTAAAAATCACTAGATTTACTGAAATTTTGAAGACAAGTCACCAGAAAAAAAGTAGTAGAAAAAATAAAAAGTTATTCAGCTCAGTGACAAAAATTGAGGGCTGCATGTTAATGGGATTTTAACTTGAAAGTCGTATCCAGCGAGACGGTTAGATTTTAAGTAAGTTGAAAAGAAAAGGAATTCTCGATGCAATCTACACTTCTTGCAACTCCAAACAAAATCTACTTATCTCGCTGGATAGGAATGGCATTTCCATGTACGTATGCGTAGTCTTCCACAAAGGTAATTAAAATCGTTTGTTAGGGATGTAACAGCAACAGGGCCGTAATATTAACAAAAAATATATTTTTGCATACCACAAAAATGATTGCTTGAAAAGTCACTAGATAAAGCACTAAAAATCTGGTGACATGGAAATTTGTTTTGTCACTAAACGAGTGAAAATTCCACTAGATATAGTGACAAAGTCACCAAAACGGCAACATTGCTGACTGGTCTATTTCTGGATACAAACTATACCTTATGGATGAGTATGAGAGATGAGATGAATGTATATTTTGTCCGTTAAGTGAGAGGTGAATGGTGAAGCTGAGTCTGAACTAAAAGAACTACTGAGCTAAATGAGTTACTGAACTACATTGGTGAACTAGTTCTTTTTAGTGAACGAGAGTTACTGAACTACTTCAGTGGAGTGAACTAGTTTGCCCAACTCTAGCTGACAATGACAAACTACCTTACAATGTTCAATTGCCAGTTCACACGGTTGCCAGGTTTTGTCCCAATTCCTGACAATTTATTGGCAATGTTTTCTCTGACAATATTTGCAGATAAAAAATTGTAAAACTAACGCACGTTTTCGGAAAATTTGGGATGAACATTTCACACACGAGCAACAGCAAACTAAAGTTTTGCCTTGGATCCACCAAAGACAAGACACCTGTCAACAAACGCAGTGGCATCTACGAAATTTCCTGTTCAGATTGCGACAAACAATACATTGGACAAACAAGAAGAGCTACTGAGGTGAGATTCAAAGAGCATCTTCGTTCAGTCAAAAATAAAGAGGTTGACAAAGCAATACCAGCCCATGTATACGATGTCAACAACGAGAAGCCGCATTCATCCTCTTCCATTTCTTCTTTGGACAAGAACTTCAAACTTATAAAAAATGTAAACAAAGTGCACAAACTCGACGCATATGAGTCCATATACATACACCTTAATGACTGTTTAGTGAATTTGGAGCCCGGACCCATCGACTCACATCTGTTTAACGGCCTGAGAAAGAGAAAGGAGAAGGAGAAAACATGACTTTTCTATGTATGTACCTACTACTGTTCTAATGTCGTTCGCTGATGATGGTTCCGCAGTTGAGAACCGAAATGCATTCGTTGTTATAAAATTCAATTTTTCAAATTAAAAGTCTTTTCTGTTATTTGTTTAATTGTTTTCTATGGTGTTTTTCAATTCAAAAATTAGTGATCCAGACCACAAACTTGACTATCGATGTGCGATTAAAATTGCATCTTTCAAATCGAACCTGCAAATGTCCGAAACGCCTGACAATGGCCTGACAATGTCACAAAAATGTGTTCACACGATTGGCAGAGGCCTGACAATTTATTGTCAGATAACGGCCTAGCAATTGTCTGACAATATTTGCAGACTAAAATTGTCAGTTCACACGGTTGTAAGACATTTGGGACAAATTTTTCATTTGTAGACCTGACAATATTTGCAGACCTGGCAATCGCCTGAACATAGCTATAGATTTATTCAATAGAAATATACTAATAATTTATCTCTATCTACAACCAATAAGAAAAAAGTTTCACTTCCAGCTCGCGTGAAGTCCACACACATACTTTTTCTGACAGCATTAGTGTAAGGACCAGCAAGTCATATTCTGGATCTGCGTGATCCTTGGTCCGCTTGAGTCTTGTTGCAAAGGGTTTATTTATTAGAGTTAGATTGAAGCTGTATTTCCTCCATCAAATAACTGATCACTGTCAGATTGTTCTGCTTAAATCTAACGTTAAATCCTTTTTTGTTAAACCACACTAAATCATTAATAAAGTTATGTTTTTTGTTAAAAAGCATTAATAGAAATTACATATTTCGTTCCAGTTGAGATAACAATGATCGTCATCGAATGGAATTTCATGAACAACCAACGACTAAGCTCGCAATTACACAAAATGTCTGCCAGTGTCATGCTTTTCATGGAATCAGCTTATTATTCTCGTAGGATAAATTTGTCCATTTATAATATATTTGGATACCTCATAACATATGAATGTACATCTTGCTACCAAAAAAGATCAAATCTTTAAAATGTTTGTGTATAATACCCTTATTCTGTAAGGCGTTTATCTTAAACGACAAGATTTTGCCATACATTTGCCTGTCACCGAAGTCTACAATCTATCGTGATTTCTTAAAACGCCTTACGGAATAAGGGTGATTAAATAGTACCCATCAAAATATGTGCATAAAAAATCGATAACTGAGATTAGTTTGGGAGAATAATGACTACAATACCAGAGAATTTTAAAGAAGTGAGTTATAGTTAGATTTATAATCATTGAGGATTTTTAAAAATAAAATATGTAGATATCACTAGAAAATAAAAACAGGCCATAAAAAAGACTACCTAATACGGATAACTACCCCACATAAGTTAAATGAATTGTACACATTTTAGTCAATGCTCATTCAGCACTAACGTTAAATAGTTACAGAATGACTTCTATTATTCCTTCCACTATTATCGAAGTACTATTATTTATTAATTGTTAAGAAATTAGTTTTTATGTTGGAATGAACATAAAATATACGGCGTCAGCAGTCCTATACACAACCAAGCCTAGCTTCTCGCAACCATTTGTGCGTGTTATTTTATCCACGAATGGAAGGGACCTACAGTTTTTTTCCGACTCTGAACGGCGAGTTGAGAAGCTCCTCATGACAAATGATACTCTTTGATTGCTTGTCAAACATTCGAAAGAGGTGTTGACCGTGAAAAAGTTGTTTTAGGTGTTGGACCCGGGCTGGGATTGAACCCGAGCAGCATGCGTAGTAGACCAACGCACTAACCACCACGGCCACAGCCACCACTGGAATGAATATATATATAAATTAAATGGAATGGAATGGGCACCGTAGCGCAAGTGGTTAGTGCGTCGAACTACTGAGCCAGCGGTCTTAGGTTCGAGTCCCGCCGCAAACACCTAAAAAGTTTTTCACCGTGCCCACCTCTTCCGAATGCCTGAGAAGCATTCAAGAGTATCATTTGTCATGTAAAGCTTCCCAACTCGCCGTTCGGAGACGGCAGAAAACTGTAGGTCCCTTCCTACTTACTTAGTTGGCGCTACAGCTCGAGGTGAACCTGGGCCTGCTTCTCGCAACCATTTGTGTGTGCGTGTTATATTTTTGCACGAATGGAAGGGACCTACAGTTTTTTGCCGACTCCGAACGGCGAGTTGAAAAGCTCAATCGTGACAAATGATACTCTTTGATGCTTGTCAGACATTCGAAAGGGGTGGCACCGTGAAAAAAATCTTTTAGGTGTTAGACCCGACCAGGATTTGAACCCGGGCAGCATTCCGTGGTAGTCCAACGCACTAACCACTACGGCCACGGCGACCCTTCCATTCGTGCAAAAAAAATATAATGCGCACACACAAATGGTTGCGGGAAGCTAGGCTAGGTTCTACCTAGGACTGCTGAAGCCAAATATTATTATTATTAAATGGAATGAATATAAAATATATAAATAAATAAATAAATAATAATGAGACACTATTTCAACAAAAGAACGTTCTAACTAATGGTAAAAGTTCCCCTATGTGTTCGTATTGAGGTAATGCCGGTTGGTGACTGATATTACCCACTTCAAATGACTGTCATAACCCCAAAAATACTAGTCGTCACTAAAAACTTAACTAAGCTTTAAAAAATCTAACTAGCACATTGGATGTACTAACACATTTATAATAATTTTAGTGATTACATCATATACATCCGTATAAACTATTACAAACTTATCTTTGATTAAAATATCCAAATTTTTTAGCAAATTCCGACTCGACACGATGATGATGCCATATACCGTAATGGACACAAAAAAGTTACCACCCTGAAATTTCCCAAAATCATTAAGTAGCGATACTAATTTAACCTCTTTATGACACACATCCGCAAAAATGTTCACGGAAAAGTAGGTAGCGGTTAAAAAACAGTTACATTTTCATGTTCAGTTCAATTCCACTTTTAGTAGAGTGTAGCCAAAATGGATAAGCAACTTGCCACTGAGCAAAAAGGTGTAATTGAGTTTTTAAATAAAGAAGGGCTTTCTGCCCGTGCTATTACTAAGAGCATTGGATGCAGCCATGTCACAGTTTTAAAATAGCTAAAACAAATTGGAGTGTATGGAACTTCTGCCAGGAAAACTAGCACCGAAGACGACGGAAAGGGAGGACCGAATTTTAAAAAGAATTTCATGCGCTAATCGAAGAAAATCTGCAAAACAAGTGAATTCGGAGTTTTTCGAAGAAACACATAAAAAATTAGCAACCGTACGGTCAGCAGAAGACTGGATTCATTGGGATTGGTAGCCAGGAGACCACGAAATAAACCATCTTTGACCTCAAAAATGAAAATTGCAAGGTTGCAATTTGCTAAAACTCATCAAAACTTGACCGAACATGACTGGAAAGCTGTTATCTTCACTAATGAGAGCAAAAGTAACCTTAATTCATCTCACGGTATCCGGTACATACGGCGGATGCGCGGAGAAGATTTAAAAAAAGAGTGCGTTTTAACGAGCAATAAATTTTCTCTATGTTTTATTATATGGGGCTGAATTTCCTACTTCGGTCAAGGCAAATTAGTGTTTTGCACCGATTCAATGAACGCAGACAGCTATATCAATGTCATAAGGGACCATTTAGTGCCTTCCATAGATGGCCTGTTTCCTGTCACTATTAATCCTATCTTTCAGGATGATTCTGTACCATGCCATGAAGCAAAAAAAGAAAGTTCCTTCATTATAAAACGCGATAGAGCATTAGAAATTAAATGGTGTAACTTATCCATAATTTTGTATCTTATGAGTCTCTAGGTGAAGGTTTTTATGGCAAGCATCGGTCTAAAAACACTGCCTTGGCCTGGAAACAGTCCCGATTTGAACCCGATCGAGAATTGCTGTGCTCATTTAAAGGCTTAAATAGTGTCCAGGGACCCAAAGAGAAAAGAATAACTTAAAACAGCAATTCAGGAAGCCTGGAAAAATGACATAACAAGAGAATACCGCCAAAATCTAGTGACTTTGAAAATGACTGTAATCAAGGCCCGCGGTGGTCACACAAAGTACTAATCAACTTGTCATCCTTCAATTACGTACTTCTGATTTAAAATCCTAAATAAAAGTAAATAGCTTAGTCAAATTTCAATGAAATTTGTTTATAATGTTTATATGTTAAGTTCACTTTTTGTATTACATTAACACGTTATTGTATGGCACTAAAAATATGATAGTAAAAACCTCCCAAATAAAAATTTTCTATGACAAGATTAACCATCAACGAGTTCTTAACGCATTTATTGAGCGATTTACTCTCTAAAAATTATAAATCATAGTTGTAGCGATAGGTTCTTAAAAATTCGGAGGTGGTAACATTTATTTGTCCATTACGGTACATTGCGAGTGTTATAGGCGCTTCGTAAATACGTTAACTCAGACGTACGCACTCTTATTTTTATTGAAATGTTCCAGGAAGTTAGGTATTTGGCAATGACCGCCATTGCCCGCTTACCCCAATTCCCCCATTGAAATACTTAAAACTCTGAATGTACCTACACATGTGAGAAAGTAAGCAACTTAAGTGTCTTCCGTCAAAGTGAACTTAGATAAGATAACCTTGATTTAACTTGTTTCTGAGAAAGAAGAAATAGAAATGAAGTGTCCTGCAAAAAAATAGGAACAGCGAAGTGGGAGACCTTGCTTTTGAATTTAAAAAACAAAGCTTGAATGTATTGTTATAATTAATTAGCTATATTGTTTCTTAAACATTTGTTTGAACAAATAAATACATAAACATGAATTTCAACAAACGGAAATACAAGAAAACAAGAACTTAACAATCAAAAATAATAATAATGCAAAATAATAAGTGGTACATACACTATATGTACAAACAATTAAAATATTCGTTAAAAAAAAACAAAATCTATAGAATATTAATAAAAGGAAAAAGACTATCAATATTTATTTGTGCTTTCTTTGTTTTTAAATACTGCCCTACATCTACGCGGCATAGAGTCAACGAGCCTTAGGCAAAGTGTGCTTGGGATATTATACCAAATCGTTTGGACATTTTGGCACAGCTCAAACCTGTTTCTTGGTTTTGTGGTCTCTTACTAAGTCTCTCTTAACAAATCCCAACAAGTATGGGCTTTAGGTCTGGGGACTATGCTGTGCTTCAAGAACTTTGATGTTCATGTCTCCGAACCACTTCTTCGTTACTTCGGCCGTATGTTTGGGAAGTTTAGTAAATTCCTCGCCAATACTCATTCATTATACTTATACGTAACGATAAAACAAAAAAAAACTAAAATTAATGACTTAACGAATATAAATAACTCGAGATTGGCTCTGTTCTTATTATTTTCCGCGGTACACAAACGTCCGTTTGCTATAAAAGTCTCCAGGTTACTGGAGCCAATACTGTGGAAATGGAAACAGCTCTTATATAAATAGTTTAACGATAACTTTAAAAGGAAATCAGAACATAAGAAATTGTTTTGGTTTTGTAACTCAATAACTGTAAAATTAACGGCTACTTGGGCAACGTGTGTTCTTATTATTTTCCACAACAGTGCACTGTTCATAACAGTACCATCATAATTTAAATTATGATTGAATAGGAAATAATGTGGCTTAATCGTGCACAGCAAAATAATAATAAACTTCTTAGTATAATTTGCTCGTACTATTTAATCACTAAGTAATGCAGTATAATAAATCCACTTAATAATCTTTATCTAACAATTATAATACAATTTGCAATAACATAACATAAATACAGTACATTATTTCAATATTATAATATGCATATGCAAATATGACGTACAAACCTGTATTGAGCTTAAATCATCCAATAGTTTTAAAGATTTTGGCCCAGGAATGCTTTCAGTACAAACTCTGGGAGCTTCAGGCTCCGTGTTTGTTGTCAATTGCCGAGTAGAGGTACAAACTGAAAGAATTACGGAATTTTACCAAATCCTCAAGAATATTAATTTGAAACTAAATAATTTTTATTTGTCTATTTCACTACCTTTCGTAAGCACATATTTGGTGTGTATATGTCTAAAAGCACTTATTAAACTCATTTTTCCACCTTTCAGTAAAATTCTCTAATTGATACTGGACTCTACAGATTCTTTTGGAAAATAAAAATTTGACTCCGTCAATAAAATTCAATTTGCTTGCACACACCTTCAAATTGATATCACGGTCATCTTTATCTAACATATTATGTGTACCTCTACATACACGTATAACTATGTACGTAAAAAGAAGAGTTTGCGCAGAAAAATTATCTATTATCAAATACGCGCATTATGTACCATTGATATTTGACATACTAGAGAAACAAATTAATATCAATAAAGAATCTAGGTACAGGGTGCTGCTTCCAAAATATTAGAGTCTTTCCTATTTCGACACCAGCTAGTCGATGGATATTAAGAACTACGAGTATAAGCAGAAGTTCAATATTTAACTTATAAAAGCTTTACCAAAAGAACATTTTGGAAGAGTGGTATACATACGGTATGCATTTATGTATGTACATACTAACTGTTGCCGGTGCACTAAAACATTCGCGTTACTTATAGAATGATAGAAATAAAGTACATAGTGGGAAGCAATCACTTTTCTTTTTTTCAACTTCAATTTTCATTTATTTAAAAAAAAATTTTTTTAAATTCTAGAGTCAAAGTAGGTATGTATACTTAAGTGGTTGTTTCCTGTAGATGACACGATGACACAAAAATTTGATGGTAATGTAATACAATATTTTGTGTAACTAGTTATCATTTGGTACTTTTCTGTTTTCTATATGAAAGAGCTTTTCGAATGTAGGCAGTTAGTAATTTTATGTATGTATGTATATAGCGCCAAAGATATTAGACTTTGAGGCAAGCATATGCATGTCTTGATAGTGGTTAATTGGTAAGGTCTTTCTGAAATCATAAACTAATAAAATGATTGCCTCGCCGAATGATTGCTCGCCTAACATAATCTTTTCAGTAGTATAAAAAAAAGAACTTGTCCAAACTGATTCAGAATTGTAAAATTGTGTGTAAAAAGTTTACAAACATTAAGAAAAAAGCATGTAAATTTGTTATTTAAAGAAATAAAAATAATAAAAACTAACTTTAACAATTTAGTAGGCTGCGCTAAGCATTGCACACTTGAAAAACGAAGCTCCTATCATATCATACAATATAATAAAGCAGTAACGCTCATTCTGTAAACACGGCTGTATCTCAGACTGGAGCCTAAGCGGCTGGGCGGATTTGCTTGAAACTTTATATCTGGGGTTTGTGGGACTATACCACAAGGCCAATTTAAAATTTTCATTCTACCCCCAAAAGTTAAGGTACCTATACTTGACCGATTTTATAAAAAGCGGATTTTCTCGAAAATGGCTCCAACGATTTTGTTAAAATTTATAATTTAGGTTAGCTTAGACACATGCTATCAAATGTCATACCAGGTTTTTGCCTAAAAAGTTGTGCAACGGTACTTAACTTGACTAACTTGACTGGCTGATTTTCTAAAATTGGCTTTTGTTCGGCTGTTGCTCAGTCCATCGGTATTACTTATTTTCATATAGTAACCGTTTAGAAGTGAAATAGCAATAAGAACTACGATGTAATGTGCAAAGAACGTCGACGTGTTTGCATATACATAAGTGTATATATGTATATCCCCCGCATGTTTTGCTTCTCTTGCAATACAATTCGGCATGAAAGTGGATGCGTATTAATCAAAAAAGAAAACATCTATCTTATGAATAAATTTGAGAATCAAAAAATATTTATTTGTCCAGAAAAAATAATGCAGTTGAAAGTGGGTACATAAGATTTATTGAGTTTTGATTGAATTAAATTTCTATTGTTTTCAAATTCAAAATCTGCCGCGCATACAACGAAAGCATTACTATAATATGGAATTGATTATATGAAATCTTTTCCAGTAAGAAGATCCAAAAACGCTTTACTAGGGTTACCGTGCGTAGATTACGCTGGAATATTGAGATGCCTTCGTATGAGATTCAATGTAAATTATGTGGTATCCTACCACTATTCAAGCATAGACAATTTTTTTCAATTATGTTTGTTCGTGACTTAATAAAAAATCATATCGATTGCCCTTCATTATTATCATTAATTGGATTCAGTGCCCCCCTTTTGCGGGGTTATGTCAAAAACGTTTTGCACCGTTAAGTGTGTTTATATTGTCGAAACAGCATTTCACTTGTAAAAGAACAATAATCTAGCCAAACAGAACAATAATTCATTAATTGTTAATGAACTGCATAGTTCACGGTAGCAAATGTGAATGACAATGACCTATATCACAATAGGAGAAGTAGGAAGAGAACGTCGTGTGACATCTCAGGAAACCTGTCTCAGGAAAAACTGTGAACAAATTCTGACTCATTTGCACTGTCTATTTACGGCGCGTTTTGTTTCGACACAAAAGCTATGTATACTGCCAATTAGAGTTATTAGAACATAAGCTACCGGTATTGTTGAAAAATTTAATTTTCTTTGGAATTACTAACGACACAGAGGCAGCGAAATAAACCAGAAATGTAATTACAGTTTATATAAAATACTTAATTACCATAATTCAGTCTCATACGAGTATGATCATAATGTCGACAGATGTAACATTTTCAAGTTCAACTACTCGCTATCATTAATTTTACCATCTGCCAGACAAATCATTTCACCATTTGTCGAGAAAAAAGAACAACGGATGATGGTGCTGTTATTGTCTTTTTCTTTCTTTCAGTTCTCCCAATTCAATTCTGCGTTATAGCTTATTCTATGAATTCAAACTCAGTTTATACGAAGCGGCGCTTAAAAGTACGCGAAAGGAATAAGCAAGCCCATATGAATAGTGAATTATTCATTTACAGAGGTAGGCATTGTATCTTCTAAGTACACTGAACTTTTATTGGTAAACATTATTCACATAGTTATTTTCTTAACTTATATTTTTGCCCATTAAGCTCTGTAAAAATGTTCGTCGTTTTCGACGGGGATCAGCTAGTATTTTTATATAATAGCTAAGAACAATTTTGAAATATTTCGCATCATGGGAAAAATTCATTGATTTTGAGCTATTTTAAATGGGTTGGGTACATGAATCAAATAATACAGATTCGCAAAAGAGTTCGCTTCATATCGAACGTTCGATTCGCTAAACATAATAGGGATATTAAATTACTTATCATTGACTGGTTTAAAACAAACCCTTTTTAAATTTTTTGTTTCATTGGTTTTTAAAGCCTAAGACGCTGCTGATGCCAAATGAAAACTCCCATACAAAAGTGATACAGCGAGATCGAAAACGAAAAATTTCGCTCTGATTTTCGTTATGCAGTACACTGTCCCGCTGCGAAATTATTCTGATGGTGATTATATTAGATAATAGTTGTTTTTCGTACATTTTACAGTACATTTTTCGTACACAATTTATTTTCATTTGACTTTTTCAATTTCTTCGTTCTATATTTTCGGTCTCGTGTTTGTTTCGTTCTTTATGGAGCCCCATGAGTGGATTTTTATAGTTATTTTACTATTCAAGTGAATTTTTTTGTTTAATATATTTGAATTATTGTCGACTGTTACTATTGTCAGTTGTTTTTCTTAGCAGCACCTGATTGAACTCCACACATTTTTTTGGTCGATATTTCGCAAGTTATTTTTTTTTTTGGTTTGGAGAATATGAAAATGAAATTTCTTTGTTATAGCATGTAAGTAATTTTACAATCAATTCTGAAATCAATATTTGTTAATTTATTGGTAATTTATATTGAATAAAACCCCTGACTGTCGTTTAGATGATCTCGAATAAGGTCCCTAATCAGAAATATGCAAATTTTCATATTACGACTTTTTATGAGCCTGTGAGACTTTTTTTGCGACTTTTTGAAAATTCTCAGCGGTAACATGGGCTGGAGCATTGTTGTGCATTCGCTCGATGTGGCCGAGCCAGTGTAGTCGACGTGCTTTGGCTTTTCGGACTACATCCACATCGTGGTACAGCTCATGGAGTTCGCAGTTGTATCTTATCCTCCATTCGCCCTCCTCGCATACGGGACCGAATATCCGACGAATTTTTCTCTCGAAAGTGTTCGAAATCTGCTCTGCTTTCCTGCTTATCGCCCAACACTCGGCTCCATGCAGCAGAACTGGCAGGATCAATGTTTTGTAGAGCATGCATTTCGTCTTCCGAGCTAGGAGTTTTGAACCCATTTGTTTTGCCAAACCGAAGTAGCAGCGGTTTCCTAGGGTAAGTCTTCGTCGAATCTCCACTAAGGTGTCATTCGTGGAGTTGATATTTACTCCGAGGTAGGTAAACTCCTTAACCACTTCGAAGTTACTGCTGCCAACAGTGACGTTTTGTCCTAGGCGGTGGACAGATGTTTCTTTGTTTGTTGACATCATGTACTTGGTTTTGTCCTCATTCACTTCAAGGCCAACTCGTTTCGCCTGTTCTTCAATTGCCGTAAAAGCCTCTAACACGGCACGCTGGGAGCGACTGATGATGTCGATGTTGTCTGCGTATCCCAGTAGCTGGACAGATTTGTGAAAGATAGTGCCTTCCGTGTTCACACCTGCCCAGCGCACTATCTGTTCCAGCACAAGGTTGAAAAAATCACACGATAACACATCTCCTTGCCGAAAACCGGTGCATGTTTGGAATAGTTCGGAGGAACTGTTTCCGAATTGCACGTTGCACCGCGTATTTTCCAGCAGGATCAGTTTAGCCGGGATCCCGAATTCGGCCATCACCTTGTAGAGCTCAAGACACATGTGGCTTTGAAGTCGATGAAGAGATGGTGAGTCTCGACTTGAAATTCGTTGGTCTTTTCCAGGATTTGCCTTAGTGTTAAAATTTGGTCAATCTGCCGGGCCGGAAGCCACACTGGTAAATGCCGATTAGTGTGCTGCAGAAAGGTTTCAGACGTTCACACAGTACGTTGGATAGCATCTTATATGCGACGTTAAGCAGGGATATGCCTCGGTAGTTCTTACAAGACATAGAATCGCCTTTATTGAAGATGGGGCATATAGAGCTGATAGTCCAGTCATCGGGCATGGCTTTATCCACCCATACTTGGTTGATGACTTGGTGCACGCACCCTACCAAAGCATCACCACCATATTTGAAAAGCTCTGCTGGTAGACCATCAGAGCCGGCGGCCTTGTTGTTCTTCAGCTTTTTGATAGCTGAGCCGACCTCTTCAAAACTGGGAGGGGAATCGATTCTTCGTTGACTGGATGCGGGTTCTCTTCTTGCCCTATCACTCTCACTAACTGATGCCCATTAAGTAGCTGCTGGAAGTGCTGCTTAAACACATCTACTATTCCCTGCGCTTCGGTGACTAGGTTTTCTTCACTGTTTCGAAGAGCCTGCGTTCCGGGCTTGAATCCTGCTGCCAGTTGCTTGGCTTTCCCAAAAAAAAACATCTGGATGCTGTTCCTATCGCGGGACTCTTCGATATCTTTGAGCTGGGAGACTGCGTGGGCCCTTTTCTTCTTACGCAGGATCTTCTTCTCCTCCATTCTTCTGGCTCGGTACTCTTCTCTCGCTGTCCTTGTTTTGCGTTGCAGCGCTTGCACGTGTGCATTTTCTGTCAACTTTTTCAGACGCACGCATTCATCTTCATACCAAGGGCTCTTTTTGAGTGGTGGCTGGTAGCCTATGGTGGTCTCTGCTACCCCTTTGATGATGTCGGGATACTGGTTCCACAGATTGTTGGCGTTTGTGGATGGTGAATGCACAGCAAAGAGTCTCTCGCCCAGGCGCTCTCTGTAGACTCTGGCTACTCCATTCGTGCTAAGGTTTCCAGCGTTGAATTTCTTTTTCTGTGCGGTTCGCAGCTTCTTCTCGTTGGATAGTCGAGCTCTGAATTTAGCTGCAACAAGATAATGGTTAGAGCCGACATTTGCCCTTCTGAAGGTTTGCACATTCAGAATGTTGGATGCGTGCCTCGCATCTATTAGCACGTGGTCGATTTGGTTGGCGGTTCGACCATTTGAAGAGCGCCAGGTTGCTGTGTGGATTCGTAGTCTTAGAAACCTAGTGCTACTTATCACCGTATTACGAGCTGCTGCAAAATCGATTAGCCGGAAGCCGTTGTCTGTGGTCGTGTAGTGGAGGCTGTGCTTTCCAACTAATTCGCCGAAGATGTTTTCCTTGCCGATTTTAGCATTGAAGTCCCCGAGTATGATTTTGACATCATACTCCGGACAGGCTTTGTAGGCTCCGTCCAGGAGGTCATAAAACTCCTCCTTGATAGAGTCTTCAGCTTCGTCGGTAGCGGCGTGTGCACATATCATGCTGATGTTTGGGAATGTTACCTTGATGCGGATCACAGCCAGGCGATCGCTGATCGGCTTAAAGTCAATTATCCTTGAGCGTAGCCGATTTCACACGACGAATCCGCATCCTAACATGTGCAGTCTTCTATGACAGCTGTAATAAATGTCGCAATTTTCCCTTTTTTTCATAGCTGATCCTATCCATCGTATCTCCTGGATCGCGGTAATATCTGCCTTATACCGCGTGAGGACAGATTCAAGTTTTTGAATAGTACCTATAGTGTGCAATGAACGCACGTTCCAGGTGCATATTCTCAAATCGTAGTCCGTGGACGTTCCGGGTCATGATGCTGAATGAGGGGGTCCATTATCCGAGGCTAGTGTCTCTCTCATAACTATATTTTTTTTAAGTGGTAAGGAAGTTACCCCGACGGCACCACCCCCAACCTGGAGGGCCAGTTCCATTTTTTGAAACCCCTAGGACGAGGGGCCGGTCTTGAACCGATGTCAGTAACGCGCTTCGGGGATGTGAGCGTTGCCGTTGGCCCAGTAAGGGCTTATCCTCTACCATCTCTTTTCCAAGACCCCGACTAGTCCATGGAAATTCTTATCGACCTGAGCTCCGAATATGTCGGAGTAGCTCAGATAAGATTTTGTTTCTGTTTTGGAAGTCTAGCGCCACCGTTGGTTCCATCGAGGGAACTCGTCCGCTGACGTGATTACAGTGCTGCTATTTTCTCTGGGTCAGCACTCGCACTTATAAGTTTAGCAAGTCGAGGCCGGGTGGGCACCGACCAGTATCCGATGGCTACCACTTGGAGGGAAAATAAGCACAATTGATGTGTAGTAACAGCTACAACACTGGGCTTTGCCAAGTTAAAGCCAATCAGTGCCTACCCTATTTCTACAACATCCAGCCATATTTTTTCACGAAAATCAAATCTTTCTACATAAACGCTAAATGCCCTACGCGCATATGATGTCACGCGCAGAAGAAAGCAAAATTGAACGCAGGATGTCATAATCTTTTTATTTTTTGATTCATGGGTTGGGTACGACTGACCGCATTTTAAAATCGCGTTTTGAAAATCTCGCATAACAAAAACTTGCATTATCATAATCTCGCATTATCGGAGTCTCGCAATTCACAAAATCTCGTTCATCGAAAACTCGCAATATCAAAATCTCACAAATCAAAATCTCGAAAACTAAAATCTCGCATTGAAATAAAATATTTATTAATTCGCGAGAGATTCTAAATCTATATGTATTAGCTATGTAGGTATAGGTACGTACTCCAAACTCAAATAATTGATTATATTAAATGTTTGTACATTACAGAAGACTGCTCTTAATAAGCGGGATTTTTATAATAGGCGAGATTTTGATAATAAGCGAGCTTTTGACAGTGTGAGATTTTGATAATGCGAAATTTTGATAATGCGGGAATTTTAAATGCGAGATTTTGTTATTCAGGATTGATTTAAAAAATACGAGATTTCATTATTAGAGATTTCGGTTTGCGGTCAATCGTGGCGCTCCCTTCTAAATTATCCCATATTTTGGGGAAATTCATCGATTTTAGCTAATTCAAATGTCCCGCTATTTGACACTCAAGGTTACTAAGTTTCTTACCCGAAGCTAGGTGTTGTTAAAATTGGCATTTTCAAGAAGCTCGCAACGCTATCGGGCTCATTCTCTTTCTCATAATTACTTTCAGTCAAGCATACCAAAGTTCCGTGATATTCTGTAGTTTCGTGCTATTATCGCCACTGCGCAGTGGCAGATCGATGGCCAAAACTCTTTAAAAAAATATCGTCCAAACGCCGATTTTTTTGTTTTTGGGTAGTGAATAAATGCTAGGGAAACAAATGCGCCCATGGGCATGTGTTTGTTCCAAACAACTAACCGGCCACATCAGTTCAAAGTTTGACTACGCGACTAAAGAATTTATTTGTTGCCTAGTCGGTGAATATAAGTCTAATTGTAATGTAAAAGGGTTTTGTGATTTGGGCCTCAATCTATTTAATGTATACATAAACCCCAACCTAGATGTGAATAGTTATTTGTGTTAATGCTAAATTACATATTACCGTTTGTTTGTGCGTTGATCGTTTGCTGTAAGAAAAAATTGCAACTTCTAGCAAAATAAAAAACACGTGCCGGCGTTTGCTGTAAGAAAAAATTGCAACTTCTAGCAAAATAAAAAACACGTGCCGGCTTTTCGAGTAGACAAAAATTTATTGAATGCTGGAAATGAACGACATTGAGATAAGAAAAGAAAACAAGTTTAGAGTGAGACAAATATATGTATGTTAAGCTGGATAAGTGCGTTTATTATGATTCGAGGGTAGCGTTCAACATCTTCCCGCCGTTGAAAGCTCTTTTCAACCATCATCCTCGAGTAGCGGGCACAGCTTGCAAACCGGGCGCTTCAACTCTCCCTTTGAAGTGAGAACTGATGTAACTCGAACGAGTCCGTCTCGTCCTGGATATATTTTTGTTACCCGTCCGAGGGTCCATCGACATGGCTGTTGATTTCCGTCCTTAATGAGGACAACATCGTTAAGTTGAATGTTTTTGTGTTTCAGCAACTACTTAGGTCGCTTCCTTAGTTGTGTCAGATAGTCTTGAGACCATTTGCCCCAAAAGTTTTGCACAAGTTGTTGAAGGTACTGCCATCGATTCAGTAATGACGTCCGTTCGGATGACAGGTCTGGTTCCGGTACCGTTGACATTGGTCGGGCGATAAGGAAATGAGCTGGGGTCAGCGGATTGACATCTCCTTCAAAGCGGGCACATAAGGGTCGGGAATTGGCACAAGCTTCGATTTGACATACAATTGTAGCAAACTCTTCGTAGGTCAAGGACGCCTGACCAAGCACGCGCCGCATATGAAATTTTACCTCTCTTTAAAAGAAAGAGAAGGTTTGACAGGAGCAATTCTCGTTTTGTTTGAACACTATTGGCTCCCACCACTCGGGAATATACAGCAGCAGCGTATGCTGACTCTGACGCATCAGCAAACCTGGATACTTACAGCCTTCAGTGAATCAAGATCCGCCATCACATCGAACCATTCTTGGTAGAAGTCTGTGGGAATGAATTCGTTCCAACCAATCCCCTTTATCCAAAGCCGTTCGATGAAGATCTTCATTTTGACTATTACTGGTGAAAGCCAACCAAGAGGATCGAAAATGCGAGCTATTTCCGATAGCACTTCCATCTTGGTGACATGTAACCCAATAGCCCGAGTGGCTATTGCAAATTTGAAGCTGTCGCGTTTGGTATCCCAAAATAGCCCTAGCGTTTCGACCCCTGCTTCACCAAGGGGCAACTGCGTAGCCTATTCTCGGAGCTCCTCATCGATCGTATTGATAACGTCGGACGAAATAGAGGACCACTTCCGAAGGTCCATTCCCGCGTTTTATAACATCAGACAAAGGTTGTTTTTGACGTTTATCGCTTCCTCAATGCCATCGAACGTAGAAGTGAAATCGCCAACGTAAAAACCGTTTACTAGGCAATCCGACGCGCGGGGGTATTTTGCAATGTTTTTGATCCCAATTTGCTTGAGGACCCTCGTGGCGAGAAACGACGCAGACGCAATTCCGTATGTTACCGTCAATAGGGCGTAATCGCGGGGCTCTTTCGTAGTATCTTCCCTCCAAACTATTCTTTGGAAGTGGACGTTATCAGCGCTAACAAGAATTTGTCGATACATTTTGGCGATATCAGCTTTTACCGCTACCCTATGCTTCCGAAACCGTATGGTGCAGGTACCCAAATCGTTCTGGATAGGCGGCCCGACAAGCAAATAGTCGTTCAAAGACAAACCGTTTGTCGATTTGGACGACGCGTTAAAGACAACCCGTAGCCTAGTCGTAGCGCTATCGGGTTTGATTACCGCATGATGCGGAAGATAAAATGACGAACGTTCGAGGTCGCTTGGGGAGCGCCATATGACCCAATCGCTCGTATTCGCGCATAAAGTTTATGTAATCGCGTTTTAATACCGAATTTTTAGCGAATCGTCGCTCCATTGCGCGCAGTAGCTTAAGCGCTGTTCCCCGTGAACCACCGAACTCGACGGGCGTTTCATTGAACGGTAAATTTACTACGAATCTTCCCTCGGCATTAGTACAATATGTTGAAACAAAATGATCTTCACTAGATACGCTTACCTCGTTATCGATCCGATGCACATCCTTGAACTCCTCATGCTCAAAAAATTGTCTTAGGAGCACATCAAGGTCCAGTGTGGAATGCAAAATGTTCAGCGGTGGTTCTTGTTGTGATGAAATGTTTCCTGCAAGCACCCAGCCGAATATAGTGTTCTGGGCGATAGGGGAACCCAACGGATGCACGATTTTCCCTTCAGTAAGAATTTCAAAGAAAACGTCCGCACCAATGAGAATATCGACTTTATTTGGATAGAGGCATGTCGCTTCAGCTAATGGCTAATTTTTAAAATACGACAAACTAGAACCCGAAATTTCTATACTTGGTAAATCGTTCGTTAAATGCGATAAAACAAAGGCTTGAAAAGAGAGGGTGGAAGATGCGGTTATCGACGAAGATATTTCAAGCGTCACTTTACCGCGTGTGCCTTGATTATTTCCGTTATGACCTAGGCCCACGATAGGAATTTTCGCATGAATCCGTTTGAGCCCTAGACGCTGCAGGCAAGCCTCTGTAATTAACGTTGCCTGCGATCCCGAATCAAGTAGGGCTCTGCACCGTTGCAACTCGTTATTGCTGCCCTTGACTAACACTATCGATGTCGGCAACATCGTAAAACACTACCGATATAACTGGGCCGAATTTATAGCCAATTCGCATGCCGAACCATTCGAGGTACTCGATGACATCGTTTGGAATTAACTCGGCTCAGTATGGAGCATTGAGTTGTGTTTTTGCCCGCACGTTTTGCAGTTGGAGAACTTGCATTCGGTTATACAATGTTTTACCCGTAGACAATTAGGACAAATATTACTGGCTTTCACAAATTCACACCAAGCTTGTGCCGCGAGATCTCGAAATTGTGCACATTGATACAGGTAGTGCTTTTGTTTGCACTTGAGACATACCGGTTCCGCCGCACTTAGCACACGTCTTTCTTGTTCTCTACTACCGGTCGCTTTGTTTACACTAACCGTCGTCACTCGCCCGACACGCGTGAGCTGTAGACTTTCTAGCTCATTTATCCGCTCCCGGAAAAAAGCGGTTAAGTCCGAAAACGATGGGTTCTTTTTATCCTTAATGCTATGCACCCACAACACCTTATTTTCACTGTCTAATTTCTTTCCTAACATATAA
Organism: Brachyopa scutellaris; assembly: GCA_949775065.1. Taxonomy (NCBI): domain Eukaryota; kingdom Metazoa; phylum Arthropoda; class Insecta; order Diptera; family Syrphidae; genus Brachyopa; species Brachyopa scutellaris. The sequence goes on from OX459113.1 coordinate 70,754,638, forward strand.
ATAAGTAGCGTATCCCACGAATCGACCGGGACTTTTGAAGCCGTAAGCGCGTTAATGTTTTCAGTCGTCGTACTGAAGAAACGCTTAATTTCCACTAAATAGCCGTGTTTTACCGCTGGCTGATCGAAAAGATTGTCTAAATGAGTCACCATAATAAATTGTGGCTTATCATAATGAAGCTTTAATGATGTCCACGCGACATTAAAATTGTCATTACTTAACGGCAGATGTTTGACAATTGACGCGGCATCCCCGTTTAAACGCATTTGTAAATATTATAGTTTTTCGATTCCCGTTAACGACTCCTTGGACACTACTAACGCACTAAATAAATCCCGAAACCGAACCCACTCATCGAACCTTCCCGAAAATTCTTGAAGTTTGATTTCAGGAAGCCTCGATGGAAGCTCTGGCTTTCTTATGGTGATGGACTGACGCGGTGAATCCGTAATGGCTTTTACCATTTCGGGTAGCGAAGATTTGTTTGCGGCTAACGATTTCAATGTTTGATTAATGTCACTCTCCGAATCCGTTCGCGAATCACTATGATTTTGTATGATGTTGGAGAGCTTCGCACTTCATAAAAGGTATTCTCAAACCCAGAGCGATATTGGATTTCCGCGGATAATTGTTCTGCGTCTTCGATAAGAGCCTCGATTTCATTTTGAACGCGCTCGAAATCTTGCATATGCTGCTCTAACCGCGTTTGGCGTACTTTGCTTTGGGCCAGCGGAGCATCCGATGCCTCACAAAAGGTAACGATCCGCGTTACCTGGCTCTTTATCGTCGCGCGTTGTCGTTTTAATGCTTCCATTTCCATGAATGACAATACGAAATGAAATGCGCACCGCACACGCAAGAGAACTCAGAACCCGTTCAAATGCCTAATGATAACTGTTCGACAGTTATCTATTCTTTCTTTGAAACAACGTTTTTGCTAATTGTCCAATAGCTTTTTAATCGTAACGGTACCGTTATCCACGTGATGAATGTGTTATTGGACAATGCTAATTCCACGTCACAGTCGTCTGAAATGGATTTTTTTTTTATGACACCAAAACTAGCGGCGTGTTTACTGCACGATTTGCAGAAACTCTGTTTGATCTTCAGCCATGGGCGCGCTGTTATGATGAAATATGCGGAGCCCCACCGGCAGAGTGCACGAGTATAAGCGAATTATTGGCAATTTATTTTTTTTTTTTCTAGGGATTATGTGAACGCAATTAAATTGATACTGTGTTCATAAATCCGTGCTCGTTAGGACCATATGTTTGCGCGTTGATCGTTTGCTGTTGATCGTTTGCTGTAAGCAAAATAAAAAACACGTGCCGGCTTTTCGAGTAGACAAAAATTTATTGAATGCCGGAAATGAACGACATTAAGATAAGAAAAGAAAACAAGTTTAGAGTGAGACAAATATATGTATGTTAAGTTGGATAAGTGCGTTTATTATGATTCGAGGGTAGCGTTCAACACCGTTACTTTTGTACAGTTAACACTTAATGCAAGATGTATGCGAAAAATAATGTGTTTTGTTTTCATTGAATGTTAATTTCAATGAGTGCAAAAGTATCAAATCCATCGTAATCCAGCTTGAATATTAATTTATTTTAAAAGATTATTTTTTGCTCTGTTATTTTCTGAAGATTTCAACTGCTAATGTGTGCTAATTTCTAATAAATCCATTCAAAACTCGAATATACATAGGTAAGAAATCGATGGTACTTCCGGCCAATCAGAATACATGCAAATATTTGAGAATGAAACGATTTCAGATGCTAGTATTTGTTTAATTTCAATTGTTCCTATACTACTTGTATGTGGAAATATAGATAAGAAAATAAGCTAGTTTGATGGAAAAACGTAACAGTATCTTCGCCGAAATATTGCAGACCCCTAAAATATTTTTCGCAAAAGAGACATCTGAACTAATAAAACAAGAAACCAATTATGTAATTGCTCAAACAGAAAGTTTAGGATCTAATGATTCAGAATATGAGAACCAAAACTTTGTAATTAAACATAGACTGATTTTCTGGCATGATGTAAGGTAATTTAACTTCAAAGGGCTTTAATAAGATTTCAGTATGTTTAAATTAAGATATAAGCCAGGATTAATACCTTGACTTAGGAACATCAACACTGCATGCGTGGATAAGGTTTTCTTTGTGTACTTCATATTTCTTATAAGCTACCAATATGCAAATGAGATACTCGAAAACCAAAAGAGATGGTGAAAATAAATAATAAGAAAAAGGAAGTTCAACAAAATTTTCAAAGAAGACTAGGTTTAATAGTAGATAATGATGTTGTTCACAATCTCCTAATATCTTCAGACCCCTACATTATAAGTCTAACAATTAAAGGCCAGAAAAAAAACAAGTCTCAAGCTTATCCCGAAGAATTGAAAAAGTTATTCTAAGTTAATGATTTATAAGTTCAGTTTTTTAACTTTATCCATTTTATTAATTAAACTTATTTAAAAATGTGAATTATTTGTTTTTATTAACTTAACAATGACAAAAAAGTTGTTACGAACTTTTTTGGCCAACTTTTGTTCGTAGCCCCGCCACTGTGGTGCGTCTGGAGAGATTTTGCGAATCTATAAAACGTATTTGGACAAGGAAAAATATCCGGCATTTTACAAACATGCTCTGTCGATGGTTTCGCTATTTGGAAGCACTTAGGCCCCGACACACAGAATCCGTCGACGTCGCTCCGTTGAACGTTGATGTTGACGTTCATGTATTGACGGAGAGAACCGTCCCATAGAATCCGTCGCATAACGTTGAGAGATGAAACATATACACAAAAATTCGGTCAAGTGCAAGTCGTACTTGCGCAATAAGTATTTCGTACTATCAGTTATTTTTACATACATATAAGTAACAGATTTACGGGTATGTTGATAGATTTATGGACGCAAATGTAAGCAACCTTATGAAATTACCTATCTGATGCCGCTTCTCATTTGCTCAGAACAATAATTATACAGCCGCACAAAACAACAAATAAAGAATACAAGAAATTTACGCCTGTGCATCATTAAATGCGTTGAATTTTGGAATTTGTCTGTCTTTCTGTGGATGTACCTACACAAATTCAATTTTTCCCAATGAAATAAATTTTCCTATACATACGAAAAAATTAAAAGAAAACTGTCGAACATTCGTCAGTCCTGATCATTTTGTTTCCACCTTATGACCCCTCAAAACTAGCCCCCAAAATTCGAAATTTAGCCTTATAAGTTCTGGTCTTTGTTTGGGCCATTAATTGTAACAAAAAAAAGTCCAATTTACTTACGTCAAATAGTCTCTGAGAAAAAGGCCTGTGTAAGACAGACAGACAGACATCAAACTGATTCCACTCGATGACGGATGACAGACAATTTTCTCTCAATGCTTCCACCAAAAAGGCTAGGCGTACTCTTAATTTGCGAATACATGAAGATCAGTTGAGTATGTGAATGTATGAACTGCCAACGCACCAATGCAATAAAAAAGTAGGAACCTTCCATGGTAATGCGTATATTCTATTGAATTGTCAGTTAAAAATGATGCTGCAACGCATCAACATCTATTGGTCGGGGCATTTATGCGTGTGAACAGCTTTTGAGTCGTTTTTATTCGTCAAAGTAGCCTTACTGTATGGGATATAGTTGCTTTATTAAGTTTTTTCTCTCTCATTAACAATTGCAATTTTTTAATAATACTCCTTCTACCGCGCATCTTAGAAGTGAGAACACGAATTACTGATGTCATTGTATATGAAACTAATAGCACAGACAATAAATCTATACAGATATCTAATGCCTGTACAAAAAATGGTTCACATTTTCGCTTTACCAGACAACGCCAACCTCTAACCAGACAAAGAGCTTTCAGAACAGGCATAATAAATAAAGCTCTTTATTTTCCGTCGCTCCATTCACTTGTGTGGGAAAAGCTTCTCCCTCTCATCATGTGTTCTGACACAGCCAACGAATGAGATGGGCAAGTGGAAAGGGGCATGTGGGAAGGGAAATAGCGACTATACTATGGCTGTGTTATTTTCATAGTACCATTGTCTTTTATATACAAGGATAGTACTGCAGCAAGTGTTCAAATTTTCGTGAATGGGAATTTCGATACCGCGTATTCGTATGTGCATACATACATATATATATATGCAATGGCGCAACGGGAGGGTGGGAAAAGTAGATAACTTCGTTTGATTTTGTGATTCCAAAAAAATAATTTCTTTGACAGCAGTTTATAAAAGCGCGTAATTGTTTTAAAGGGGTATCAATCTCATATCAGACACAACTGATCTTAAAAAGTGCTCAGGTGTAATAATCATTTAGAGGCATTTCGAAATACATTTATGCATGAAAGAATATACGTATCCACAATGGTTTGTGTATCTGCTATATGGAACCCATTCTAAGTTTCCAGAATGGAGAGTACAGTGAAGAGTTGAAGTCTAGAAGATTCTCGTCCTAGAATATTACAGAATAGTCTGAATGTTTTGATTGCAGTATAAATAGAGCCCACCAAGAGGCGGCGGAGGTCAATCAGTTAGTACAGACTCAGTGACGAGTTTTAATTTGAAATTGAGATTGTGATTGAAAAGAGAATTAAGTGATTGTAAGAGATAAAGAGATTATGGAAAAGTGTTAAAGGGAATTGCAATTTGATTTTAGAAATGAGAAACGATAAGTGAATAATAAAGAGTGAAATTGTTAAGCTGGTATCAGATGATTGGTGTAAATACATAAATTTCATTTATGTATGGCGTATACAAACTCTACAAAAATTCGAACCGAAATATCACCGACCGAAGAGCCGCAATTGTACCGCAATTTTGTCCGAATGTCAGCCACTCAATTCGATAATTTGCTGGTTTTGGTAACGCCGTACATCCAGAAAGCCGATACAGTTATGCGTGCTAGCATTCCGGTATCTGTGCGGCTGGTATTGACGCTAGGCTTTCTGGCCTCTGGCGACAGTTTCCGCACGCTCCAGTATCTTTTCCGCTTTCCACAGAATACCATCTCCTCTATTATTCCGGAAGTGCTTGATGGAATCTACAAAGTTCTTGTAGACGACTTCCTGAAGGCGAGTGTTTACATCATATACTGAATTTAAATTCTCATTTAAATCTTTGTCAACAGACGCCGACCACAGCAGCCGGTTGGCAAACTATAGCGCAGCAATTCCCCAACTGCATCGGCGCTGTCGACGGCAAGCAGGTCATGATGGTCGCGCTACCAAATGCGGGTAGCGTTTTCTATGATTATAAGGGTACGCACAGCATCATTGTAATTCGTATCGCGGACGCCGAATACAATTTGATTTACGTCGATGTTGGTCTTACTTACTTACTTAGTTGGCGCTACAGCTCGAGGTGAACCTGGGCCTGCTTCTCGCAACCATTTGTGTGTGCGTGTTATATTTTTGCACGAATGGAAGGGACCTACAGTTTTTTGCCGACTCCGAACGGCGAGTTGAGAAGCTCAATCGTGACAAATAATACTCTTTGATGCTTGTCAGACATTCGAAAGAGATGGGCACTGTGAAAAACTTTTAGTTGTTTGCGGCGGGATTCGAGCCCAAGACCGCTGGCTCAGTAGTCCGACGCACTAACCACTTGCGCTACGGTGCCCCGATGTTGGTCGCAACAGTCGATTTTCCGATGGCGGCGTGTTAAACAGCTGCACTTTTGGACAAGCGATAGACAGCCAACAGCTTTGCCTGCCACCACCGAAAGAACTGCCTGGCCGTGAAACGCCCGTTCCATAAGTTTTCGTCGCTGACGATGCATTTGCTCTGCGGCCCAACATCTTGAAGCCGTACGGCAAACGCGGTCTCATAATGGTGCAGCGCGTCTTCAATTACCGACTGAGCCGTGCGCGGCGAATAATTGAAAACGTCCTTGGGATTATGTCGGCACGTTTTCGCGTACTACGAAAGCCAATCAATTTGGACGCAGAAAAACCGAAGAAAGTGGCGCTCGCGTGCTGTTAGCTACACAATTATTTGTTGACCACAAATTAAGGAACGTACGCACTGGTCCAATCCGATAACATTGGCAACCTGGTTCATGCTGAATAGCGAGGTGCTGCGACTACGATTGACGCAACGCTACATCCGCTGCAGTCGGTCGCTGCACGAACGGAGGCCACAGTTGATGCCAAAAATGTGCAGAAAGAGTTCGCGAACTACTTTTCGAAGAGGGTGAAATGGAGTAAATGGAGTATGGCAACAGGTACCAAAATATTTAAATATTTATCGCAGTTCGCTGTTTCCTTTTTTCTCTTTTTCCCATAAAATAAAATTCATTAGTTTAATTGGCTTTTGTTTATATCTTTTATTTCATAATATTGAAATTAAATTTGGGCGAGTCAATATTATGGGCATTTTTATCGACAAATCGAATAGGCGATGATATATGTGCACATGCCAGATTGGTTTTAATCCACACTTCTTTGTTGATTGTATTTATTGGTAGATTCTCAACCTTGGGGTGCGATCGCACTGTCATTGATAGATGTTCTACTTAAAATGATTTCTTGCATTAATTGCTTTTGATTACGGTCTGAAATATAAAACTAAAGATAAATCAAAGCATTTAGTTAGTTGTAATTATTTATTTGGACATAAAAGAAGTCCTAAGAACATATATCACACCCACCACATAAACGCCAAATAAGACTGATACGTCAAAACGGTGTGTAATACATTCAGTTTTCTTTTTAACCCTAGGATTGATGGCTGGCCTTCCTGAGGCCCATTTTGACTTTATTTATAAATAAAAAGAAAACTATTTGAAATTTCGACGTAAGATTCTATGACTTCCTCGCCTTAACTATTCTGAGTCGAATAAAGACGACTCTATGCAACTTGTATCCAGTAAGTTTTATTATAAACTTATTTTGGCACCCGAAGCGGTAAACTAGGTGACTGGGCCTCAAAAAGCCCAGGAACCTTTGCAATGTTTTGAATTTTTTTTTTTAATTATAACTCGGAATCTTTCATCTCAGTTACATTCCATATTGTCTGTGAGTGTGTAAACGTAATTTGAAGTTGTTTGCTAGATGACTGGGTTTAAAAAAGCCCAGGGACCTTTGCAAAGTTTTGAATTTTTTATTTGAATTATGACTCGGAATTTTTCGTCTCAGTTACATTGCATGTCGTCTGTGAGTGTGTTTTGAATTTGAAGTTGTTTGCTTTCTTTTCAATTAGAAAATAATTTGGTAAGTTGCCATTGCAGATTTCTTCACTATTTTGTGAAGAAAATATTTCACGAATTTAGCAAATGTTTTGACTGTTACTTGCTGCAATCTTCAACAAAGTGGTTTATTTTGTAGAAAAATGTCGAGAAAGAAGGATGAAGAGACCTTCGAGTTAATAAACCGCATCGTCAATCGGCGTCCTCGGTTCAATGCATTGTCTGTGGAAGATGAAGCAAGCTATAGGGAAAGGTTGGCGGAAATATTGGCAATAAGCGAAGATGAAGAGGAAGATGCATTCGCCGAAGACCAAGATGCCGATTATGTGCCTACTAACGAAGATCTAGAAGCGTTTGATGCAGAGGGCGATTTGCTCATCGAAGAGCATGGTGATGATGATGATGAAGATGAGATGGAGGGGACACCTGAAGGAGATACGGATGAGACAATGCCGTCTGTCGCTGGAGGTGAGTTCTTTTCCGGGAAGGATGGAATCCTGTGGATGAAAAATGCACCCATGACCGCTACCCATGTAACAGCCTCATCTTCTGCAACGTCTTCAAACACAGCTCAAGGTGCAGCAGGTAAAGCACGCAGAGACTGCGTCTACTGCAAAAAAACGCGTCGCAAATCTTTCCACAAATGTGCTAAATGCGAAAGATATACATATGTGTCTTCAACACGGCAGATTGGGGCCAATCGCCACATGTCAAGAGTGCCTAATATAGTTTATTATCAAATACTTCTTAAATAAAATATCTTATTTCACGGTTTCGAAATGTTTATGTACGTTTTTTTGCTTATTTTCAGATTCTATATGCATTCCATTTTCGTTGCATATTCTTCATTGTCACATGTTTATCTACCCATGCCTGCGTACACCACCACCTATATAGGGAACGGCACAAAATCCCGACTTTCAAAATCCCGACTATACAAAATCCCGACAAAAAAAAATCGCATTTCTAAAAATCCCGACTCACAAAATCCCGACAAATGAACTTTTGTGAAAAAATTTTCGTTTCGCAGTGAATTTTTTATTTTTTTTTTTTTGCTGAAAAAAAAATTGAATCTTTAAATCTCTTATCATTTTTTTTCCACATTCTTAAAAGAATGTGTTCGCCCACTACCCCACCATGTCACTACGAAAAAAAAAACCAAGAAACTTACCAAAACACAATACGAATTTGTTAGCAAAATCGTTTGGTTAAGTGCATCTGATGAGAATCGAAAAGCGCTGTTCTTTGTGATTCTCATTCGGTGCACTTAACCAAACGATTTTTGTATCTTATTCATAGTGCGTGTTTTGGTAAATTCTCGGTTTTTTTGTTTTTTTTAGTGAAGTGTTCAGGGTGTGACATCGCGAGGAGGTTGTTAGTGTCGAAACAACTTCCTTTCAAAATAAGTATTTTGTGGTGAATATTATTTTATGAGAATCAAAAAGAACAGCGCTTTTTGATTCTCATCATGTCTAGTTATCCAAACGTACTGAGCCGTGTGATAAATCGTTCTTATAAGAATGAGAAAATAGTTCCGCGAAGGGATATAAAGATTTTCATACAAACCAAAAAAAATAAAATGGCCGCACGTTCATGACTTACAAAATACCGACTTTGGAGAAAATAATAGTTTAAAATTCGCGCGCGCGAATTGTCGGGATTTTGTAGTCGGGATTTTGTGAGGCGGGATTTCATGCCCAACCCCCTATATATACACCCACATATACTAGTGCACAATATTTGAAGCCCCCCAGGTCATTTGCACACCTGGCTTGGCCATTCCCGCAATAGTTACAGACTCCCTTTTCCGTATATTTACACAGGGCCTCACGAGGCCTTAGTTTAGCGACTTCGGATCAGTCATCCATCCTAACCTAATTACTAAGTGAAGAATTATTTTCAAACAAAAGTCTGTAGAAGAACTTATTCCAGAAAGTAATTCAGCTATTTATTAAGGCCTCACAATTCAGACACTGTGTGGGAAAATTTATCGTTTAATAGCCGACTAGATTGTAGCGAATTGTCGTTGGCTTTTATAATTCAAACTACTATTTAAATATATCGAATATTAATGCACTATTTATTGTGCTCAAAAGATAACAAAATGAATGAGAATTTCTTGTTTTATAAAGAAACTAGCTGACCCGGCGAACTTCGTACCACCTCAAAATTAATAAATGTTGTGTCAACTTATAAGCTGAATTAAATTAAGGAATTTTATTAAGGTGAAATAAATACCCAAAATGTCTGTCTGTCTGTCTGTCTGTCTGTCTTTTTTTTTTTGGTAAGCGGAGGGGGAACCTTCCATAGGCACCGATTCTCCATGAAATACGGTAGTGTGAGATTCTTACTCACTAAACCTAACCTCCGCTAGCTCAGATCCTCGCCCCGCGGAACTACCGTCAGGTATTACTTCGCGGGGCGGATTTTTTATTTTTAAACGGCCGATCTTGTTTGCACCTGTTCACCTCTTCTGTGACTCTCCTCCCGTCTGAGCTCTTTTTGTATGCGAACTAAAAAAGTTGGTATCGCATTCCATCTGCTTTCCGATTTCAGCATCTCCGCTATTACATTATACTTAATTCATTTTCTAAGATTCTTTTTTCTTCAATGAACCTTAGGCAATTGAACACCACATGTTCTGGGTCTTCGTCGCATCCAGGGCATGCAGGACATTCTGATGAGTCCTCGAGTTTGAAGCGATGAAGGTAACGGCGATAGCCGCCATGACCTGACAGAAATTGTGTCAGTTGGTAATTCACTTCCCCATGACCTCTGCTTATCCATGGTTCTATGCTCGGAATGAGTTTGTACGTCCATCTGCCTTTTTCTGAGACATCCCATCGCTGCTGCCACTTTCTCAATGACACTGCTCTTTCTTGTCTTCTTATTTCCTCTGCTTCGGTGCTTTGGAATCTACGATTTTGAATTCGTTTCGCTTCTTCAGCTAGTATATCTATAGGGATCATGCCTGCAATAACACACGCTGCCTCGTTTGAAATCGTTCTATTTATAAGCACATATAACTCTTAGTGCAGTCAATCTATAGACCCTAGTCATCAACGAACGATTTTTCTTAATGCTCAACGCATCCGCCCAGATTGGAGCTGCATAGAGCATTGTTGAGCTAACAACTCTACCCAATAAATGTCTTCTGCTACTTCTTGGCCCCCCAATGTTTGGCAACATTCTCGATAGTGCCGAGAATACCTTAGACGCCTTCTCCGCGATATATTCCATGTGGCTTCCAAAGTTTAGTCTGTCGTCAATTATTACACCTAGGTACTTGATATTTTTTTTTGGAATGTACTGTGAAACTTCCAACCTTAACTTTTATAGACTCTCTTATTCGGCAGCTACTAATAAGCACCGCCTCCGTCTTGTGCTCCGCCAATTCCAGACTCATCGATTCCAGCCATTCTTTGACAACAGCAATAGTCTCATTTGCAAAAAGCTCTAGCTCATCTAGGTATTTAGCCGTCACCACTATCGCTATGTCATCGGCGAATCCTATGATTTTCGCCTCGTCGGGGATTTGTAATCTCAGTACACCATCGTACATTATACTCCAAAGAACCGGTCCAAGAACGGAGCCCTGCGGAACGCCAGCAGTGATAGTGTACTCTTTGGTCCCTTCGTCGGTTTTATACTGTAGCACTCTCTGGTGTAAGTAGTTGTCAATTATTCTCCTAATGTATGCGGGGGTATTTATATTTCCAAGCGCGTCCATTATATTGCTCCAGTTGGCTGTATTAAACGCGTTTTTGACATCAAGCGTTATTATACCGCAGTATTTCTTTTTTCCCTGTCTCCAACTGGAACCCTGTATCGATTGTTTGGCAATAGATACCACTTTACCAATGGCATCGATAGTGGATCTAGCTTTTCGAAATCCGTATTGTTGGTTAGAGAGACCTCCTTCTGATTCAGTAAACGGGAGCAGTCTACTGAATATTATCCGTTCTAGTAACTTCCCCATTGTATCAAGGAGACAGATTGGGCGATATGATGAAGGCTCACCGGGGTTCTTTCCAGTTTTTGGTAATAAAACTAGTCTCTGCTTTTTCCAAATCGAGGGGAAGGTACCATGTTCCAGGCATAGTTGCACTGTTTTGGCAAAGATTAGAGGGTTACACCTTATTGCTGCTTTAAGGGCTTTATTGGGCACTCCATCTGGACCTGGGCATTTTTTTTCTCCTATCTTTTTGCTGGCGTGCAGTATTTCATCTACGGTAACTTCTGGTATGGGCACCGTAGCGCAAGTGGTTAGTGCGTCGGACTACTGAGCCAGCGGTCTTGGGTTCGAATCCCGCCGCAAACACCTAAAAGTTTTTCACAGTGCCCACCTCTTTCGAATGTCTGACAAGCATCAAAGAGTATCATTTGTCACGATTAAGCTTCTCAACTCGCCGTTCGGAGTCGGCAGAAAACTGTAGGTCCCTTCCATTCGTGCAAAAATATAACACGCACACACAAATGGTTGCGAGAAGCAGGCCCAGGTTCACCTCGAGCTGTAGCGCCAACTAAGTAAGTAACTTCTGGTATCGCTGATATTTGATAGCTTCTATGTTCTTCACGTGATATGTGCTGCGGGAACAACGCTGTGACAATTTTTTTTAGTAGATCTGGACATTTCTCCTGTGGTGTCTTATGGCCTCTGATTTTAGTCATCACTACCCTGTACGCCGATCCCCATGGTGTTTTATCTGCCTCCAGGCATAGTGACCTGAAGCTCTCTCGTTTACTTCTTCGGATTTCGTCGCGAAATGCTTTTCTCGTGCGTTTGTACTCTTCTCGTTTTCCCTCATATTCTGGCCTTCCAAAAGACCTCTGTGTTTTTCCCCTGGCTCGAAAGCAATTGGCCCGGAGCTCAGCAATGCTGTTGTTCCACCAGAAGACTGGGTTTCTTTGGTTTGTCCTTGCTCTTTTTGTCATCGAAGCATCGCATCCCTCCTTAATGCTGTTCGCTAAGACCCGTGCCGCGTCCTCAGCCGAAATTTCATGAATCTCTTTGTCACATATAATCTCGCAAAACAGTTCCTCGTCGAAGGATTTGTCTGTCCATCCATATTCAATGTTGTGGTATTTTATGGGATTAGTGTTACTGTTGGGCACTAGCTCGCATATAACCGCTTGGTGGTCACTGTGTGTATACTGCTCGCTTACGTGCCAATTAATTTGTTTAATCAACGAGCTGCTTGCGAAGGTAATGTCGATGACAGACTGCCTTCCGTTCTTCCGGAACGTGGTGGTGCTACCTGTATTGGCCAGAGTAATATCAAGGCACGCGAAAGCTTCTAACAGTGCTTGTCCTCTGTCGTTTGTGGATCTACAGCCCCATTCAGTAGCCCATGCGTTGAAATCTCCGGCGATGATAACGGGATGTTGGCTTCTTGCTTCGGTTACAATTTTGTTTAACAACTCTTCATATTTTGAATGTGGCCAGCTTGGGGAGCATAGCAGCTATATATGAATACTCCTTTAACTTTTACCCATATAAAACCGTCTTGTTTTTGTTCCATTTTTCACTGGGGAGGATAGTTGCAACAAGTCCATATTCCTGCCTTACCTGTATTGTCGGCGGCCCATACTGTGTTTTGTGGAATTTGGTATGGTTCTGATAGTATAGCTACTTCTGCTCTCTGTTCATGGACGGATTTTACCAGAAGATCCTGCGCCGCTTCACAGTGGTTAAGATTTAGCTGTATGAGTTTCATCATCGGCTCTTATTTGCAGCTCCCCAGTATTCCGGACACCTTCGGCTTCCTGCAATGTGTTCCCCTGAATCTTTACATAGCATGCATTTGGCTTTTTTATTGCACTCTTTCACTTTGTGGCCTTCTTCTCCACATCTTAAGCATAACTTTGATCTGTCTGGATGTTATGCACCAAAATGAGAACGTTTAATAATCCAAAAATAAAAGAAAAACACACTTATCTCTGCAAAAGTCACTATCAGAATGAACTTATATTTTATTACCACAAAAAGTCTTAACGTCTATCGGTTGGGGTCACTGTCATGCATAGTGCCGCCCGGATATGCTGATGTGCAAATTCAGAGTTCGGTCGTCGCTCCGTAATTTGATCATTTTGTTTGCTTCCAGCACGCAACTATGTGAAATTGCAAGGCATGTAAAACGATCAAATGGATTGTTGCGAGTGTTGACCTTGCACCAGCACATCCGGCACATGCGTATGCATAACATCTCCCTCCCTTAAAACAAACAATATTCTCTTATTGACGATTATTGTTAAAAAAAAATTAAATCAAACGTTTATACATGCATTTTAAAATTTAATAATAACGTAACGAACGTACTCAAACTTTACATTTTTAATTCAATCTTATTCTACTATAATTTTTTTTTTTTTGTATTTTATTTCTGTTCTTCTGGTTTTTCGAACTTCAAGACCCTTAACGTATTATGTTTCTTAACTATTTCTGGACTTCTGTTATAATAATGGACAATCTTTTCTTTTTCAACAACGGGATTCCGGTTTCTTCTATTAAAACAGTTTTAAAAAACGTTATTTTACTACCTCTTATAAGTTCCAAAGCATAGTACACAATCAGAACTGTTAAAAACATAGTTGATACGGTAAAAATTCCATTTTTGACTCTCTTTGGTATGGGTTTTAAAAAGTTGTTTACAAAGCTTTCTTCATTTTGTAATTCAATACTTAAGTCTTTTACATCTTTAAGGTTAGTTTTAAGTTTTGTTACTGACACATCTAATGGTTTTATAGAACTCAATTTAGTATTTAAACAATCGTCCAGTCCAAAATAATACTTATCACTATTTACATAACTATAGGTTACATTATCGGTATTTATTTTTGTTTCCAATGTTGTAAATTCACAATTTGAATCCAAATACAATATTCCTGTTCCTTGTATAATATCATCATTCTTAATATTTTCATAGTTACATTGATATTTTGTATCATCTCTTATTGCAAAAAGGTATTTATTTAAACCTAGAGAATGGAATATTTCTATATTATTTAATATTTGCTTAATATTACAGTATTCGATTGATCTACTCATAAATACATTTAAGATGCAATCATCGTGTTTTATTGTACTATGCATAATTATGTCTTTACAAATATGGTATCCTTTTACTTTCTTACATTTGCTAAGATCAAGATTATTATTATATTCCTCTTTGTTTTCTGTTACCACAAAATTTTCCAATACAATATCCAAAATGTAAATATTATTTCCTTTAATGATAGGTAAATTTATTGGTTCGAATAATTCAATATTTTCTTCTTTTAGTAAAGGTATTTCAACTATAATGTTTAGAGTTTTCTTTGCTACGTAGGATTTAATTGTTGATTCCTCAATTATATAGCTATAGTTTTCGATCGTTGGGTCAAAAATTAAGTCTTTCCTCTTTGAATTCCCTTGTAGGATTTCTATCAACTTCGTAGGTCTCAAAATTATTGGATGAACTATATTTGTTTTCAATAGAAAGATTGCCTGTTCTATAATATCGGTTTCCAAATCTAAAGCTAATGTTTTATCTAAGATCTGCCTATGTACTTTTTCAAAATATTTATTTATCATTAATTCCTGGGTAAGGTTGTTTTCTGTTTGAACTAAATTGTTTATTTTATCAACTAAATCATTAATTTTGCTTTCATGTGCATAGTAACTGTTATGTAAAGCTTTATTCTGTTCGTTTAAAGATTTCATTAAAACTATTTGAGTTTTCTGGCTACTTTGAATTTTTTCGTTATTACTCTGCAGTGTTCTAATAGAATTTTCGTAGTACTCACTGTCTTCATGATCCATAGTTCCAAATAATCCTTTTAATCCGGTCCCAATGAAATTGGCTAGTCCCCTTTTGTTTCTGCCTATCCTAATGCCTAAGAGAGCGTATATGTCTTTTACCCTTCTATCTATGCGAGATGTATGTCTTTGAACTTCCTCTTGAATTTCGTCACATTCCAGTTTGTGAGTACTGCATATTGCACCAAGACCTTGTGATTGTCTGATAATTTTGTCGACACTCAGTTCTATTTCTTCCATATCCAAAGAATTTATCACTGCTATGCATCCTTTTACTTCTTTTATAACTCCTTCTCGTTTAAAATATATTCCATTTGAACTTACTCTCTCTATTTTGTTTGCTAAAGTTGTGTGTAGCAATACACAGAATATTAACCTAGAAGTTGTTTAATCCAATATTAATATATTTTATTTTACTACATTATATTTTTTTTTCGTGAATAATAATTTTACTATCTCATTTAGGTTTAACCTGGTGCCCTAAAGGATTTTATTTTGCTTTTGTTATACTTCATTAGCTTATTATTTCTTCTCACTACAACATAATCCTTATGAACCTGCACTATTTTATATGGACCTACATATTTCTCGCTACTTTTATCTCTTCTATCATTCTCTATCAAAATCTTATCATTTACGCTATAATCTTTAATTTTTGAACCTAATCTTTTATCGTATATTACTTTTGCTTTCTCTCTCATATTCTGCAAGTTTCGTTTAACTTCAGATTCTAGCCGGATAAGTTTTAGCTGAAGTTCTTGCACATAGTCTGTGGTAGTTTTTAATTTTAAGCATTTAGTTTCGTTAGGTGTATTGGCTTTCCTTCCAAACATCATTTCATGAGGGGTAAATCCTGTACTACAGTGTTTTGTGGTATTATGGCAAAAGGCTGCATATCGAAAAAGTTTTTCGTATTCAGGTTTAGTCTTATCTTTTATCATCAACCTTAGGTATTCACCTAATCTAGCATGCGATCTCTCCGTTGATCCATTAGACTGTGGATAAACATTACTTGTTCTTATATGCTTCATTTGAAATAATTTACATAATTCTGACATCAATTGATTTACAAATTCTCCTCCGTTGTCGGTGAGAATATATTTTGGGATTCCAAAATTTAAAATCCATTCTTCGGTAAATGCTCTGGCAACCGTTTCGCTTTTCTTGTCTCTTATTGGGATGTACTTTATATATTTGCTTAAATCATCTTGTACTGTGAGGCTGTATAATATATTATTATTACCTTCTTTGTACGGTCCAGTGAGGTCTAAAGATACCTTTTCTAAACTTTGGTTTGCGCTGGTTACTATTTTCATTGGATTTCTACTAGGGTGCCTATTAATTTTTTGCTTTTGGCATTGAGCACATTTACTTATATATTCTATCACATCACTATTAAGACCTTTCCAGTAAAATTTTTCTCTTATTCTCGAAATTGTGGCTTTTTGTCCACCATGTCCTCCTATTAGATTTTCATGATTTTCTTTTATAATATCTTTCTGCATTTTACTATCGTTTACGACTTCAACATCTAATTCGGATGTAGTGTCACTATCGCTCTCGCTAACTGCATCATTTTCATTCTGGATTACTTCCTTAGTACTAACATTTCCTTTATTTACGTTTTTGTTTACACTCGATGGGGGTGATTTCCTCGGAATATGCCTATCTAAATTCGCTTTACCTGTACTTGAACTGGGAATGTTATCATTTATTTCTTTAAAAATCTTTCTAAGCGCTGTGTCGTCATCTTCTTCTATGAAATCTCTTCCAAAAATATCTACTATGTCTTTTAACGCCTCATCACTTACAACTTTTTCTGCTTCAACAGGATATGCACAATTTTCCTCTAACTTATTCACTGCGGCACTATTTGAAGTTAAGTTCCTACTTAATTGGTCGGCAACAACGTTGTCGACTCCCTTTTTATATTCAATAGAATAATCATGCTCTTCTAATTTAAGTCGCCACCTTACTAACCTACTTCCCGGATCCTTAACTCTGAACAACCAAGTTAATGGCCTATGGTCGGTCTTGATTCTAAAATGTTTCCCGTAAACATAAGGTCGAAACTGGCCTATTGCCCATACAACGGCGAGACATTCTTTTTCTGTCGTACTGTAATTTGTTTCGGCTTTATTTAAGCTCCTACTGATGAAGTGAATTGGTAGATCCTTTCCATTGTATTCCTGTGACAGGACGGCTCCTATACCTTTACAACTCGCGTCTGTTGTGATTACAAACTCTTTGCTATAGTCGGGGTAACGCAATATTGTGAAGTCCTTGAGCTTTCGCTTGAGTTCTTCAAAACTAAGGCTTTGTTCCTTTCCCCATTTGAAGCTTACATTTTTTTTCAATAGTGCATGTAGTGGTGCTGCTATTGTGCTAAAGTTCGGTATAAATTTCCTATAGTAACCGATCATGCCCAGAAAGCTCTTAATACCCTTTTGACTAGTTGGTTCTTGTAATCTATCTATGGGCTCTACTTTCTTAAAATTAGGTGACAATCCCTCGCTAGTTATCAGATGTCCCAAGTACTCTACTTCCTTTTTAATAAATTCGGATTTATTTAGCTGAACTTTTAAGTTTGCATTCCTCAGACGTTGTAGTACTAGTCGTAATCTTAAATTGTGCTGCTCCAGGGATTCACCAAATATAACGATATCATCAAGGTAGACGAAGCAGTGTTTTCCTTGAAGCCCATCGAGAACCGTGTTCATCATGCGTTGAAAGCACGCTGGCGCATTTTTAAGACCGAATGGCATTCGAAGGAACTCGAAGTGACCGTAAGGTGTTGAAAATGCTGTTTTCTCTATGCTTTCCTCTGTAAGTGGAATTTGGTGGAACCCAGACGTTAAGTCAAGAGTCGTGAAGAATTTGGCACAACCAAGTCTATCAAGAATTTCTTGGATATTGGGGATTGGATAATTGTCGCTTATCGTGATTTCATTAAGCTTTCTGAAATCTATAACCATTCTCCATTTGGTTTTCCCACTTGCATCTAATTTCTTTGGCACCACCCAAAGAGGACTTGACCATGGTGATTTACTATGTCGAATGATATTTTCCTTTAAGAGTTTTTGAATTTGAAGGTTTACTTCCTCTTCATGTACTCTTGGGTATCTGTATGTCTTTGTATTGATTGGAGAATTATGAATAGTTCTTATATGATGCTTTGCTATGGAAGTTTCTGTAAGATTTTCATCATCCAGACTAAATGTGTCGCTAAATTCTTCAATTAATTCTTTCAGGGTAACTACCTCTTCTGATCTTAAGTGATCTATTCTTATATTTTCCAAGACTTTCAGGAATCGTTCATCCGTTTGCCCATTATCAAACTTGCCTTTGTCCTTAATGACTTGATTTTCCTGAATTTCAATCTTTTTTTCCTCAGTAGCTAGTGACGTTGTAAGCACATTCGACTGTGACTTATCGCAGTTTAGTCTTACTGTTTCAATACCGTTTTCAACTCTTAAAACATTGTTTTTGCAATCTATTAATACCTCGAAGTAGTTCAAAAAGTCGTTGCCTATAATACCATCATAATTACTTAATACATCCTCAGTTATTATAAAAAATCTAAATTTTTTCACGAAATTCGCACTTAATTCAATTTCCAGTTCAGCACTTCCTAGACAGATTCTATTTGTTCTGCCGATTCCTTTTAAAATAAGGGTGTCACTCCTATTCAAATCATTTTCAAAAATACATTTTTGTTTCAGTAAAGATACCTCTGAACCTGTATCTATCAACATTTTAAAACTCTTATTTTTATAAGTCATACTAACGTGAGGACTTCCCGCTAAAATGGACGAAATAGTTGCCTCTCTAACTATTCGTCTTTGCGAAAAGGGTTATTCACTGATTGGTTTTTGTTATTATTTTCATATGTAGTCTTAGTTTTATCGAAATTACGAGAATTAAAATTATCTTTTTGTTTATTTAATGTATTTAAGTTAGCTCCTGATTGTCTATTTCCCTGGTTTCTAAAGCAGTTCTTTGAAATGTGACCCGTTCGACCGCATGAGTAACATTTAATGTTTTTGATATGGTTAATTTTCACTAGATTTCTCGCAGTATATTCGCATGGAATAGCATTCTGATCTCTTCTTTTGAAATAACCTAAACGAATCTCCTCTTCCATTGCTAACTGACTTGCTTCTGCTAAAGTTTTAGGACGCTGTGTGTTCACAAAAGTTCCTATCGCATTCTGCAATCCCGAAATGAATGCGTTAAGCATGTCTTTTTCAATCGAAATTTTCTGACCGTAATATGTTAAGTCATCAGAATCATCTTCTATATAAAGAGACTGAATTCTTCTACGAGCGAGAGTTTCGCATCTTTGAGTAAACTGAACTACAGTTTCATTCTGGCCCTGTTTAATTCTGGTCATCTCCAAATGTAATTGTAAACTTGAATGTGTATCCCTAAATACTCTGTTTAATTCGTATTTTAGCTCTTGCCATGTCTTAATGTTTTTGTTCATTAAAATGATCTCTGCATTGCCTGAAATTCTACTTTTAATTAGCGTCAATAGAAATGATTTTTGTGATATAGAGGCCAACTTCATTGCGTTTTCGCAATTTTGTATAAAATTGTGTGCCTTTGAAGGGTCACTATTAAATTGGGGTATCAGCTTTATTAAGTCATTCAAATTTACTGATTCACTAAAGACATTACCTACATTACCACTAAAGATATATGACTTTCGTCAATGGATTTAAATTCAGGAATCATTTTGTTATTGTTTGAATTTGCATTAGTACTTGTACTTTGCATACACATTTCCTTTATTTTTTTTTATAGCATCTTTAACTAGTGGGGAATTTTCTACATTGACTTTATTTCTTTCTTCTATTGTTACCATGAATAGCTTTCTTGACCAAGTTGTGTCTTCATAAAATATTAGATAATCTTCCTCACCGTTATCTCCTATAATTATTTTTAAATTATTTACTATATCTGCTAAACTCATTTGGACTATGTTTCCGGTTTTACTGCCTATACATCTAAATTTTTCTACTAATTGTTCGTCCGTAAATTCGATTTTGTCTATGGAAGCCATTTTCCTTTATTTGTTATTAAATATTTTTGATAAATTTATAACACTAATAAATACTTAGATGATAATTAATATAGGCTTACAGGTTTGCTTTCATTTGTTGTTGTTACTTTCGATTCTGCTTGCTGATGCTCTTTCCCGCTGCGTTCGTTACCGCTTGCTGACGTTTCTTTCGGCTGCGTACTTCTGTTTTCTGATACTTTTACTTTGCTGCTTCTATGGTGTTTTGTGCGTTATTTTTGCGTAAAATCAACCGAATAACTATGAGTGTTTCAAATCAGAATAAACTCTCGGCTTTTCGTACGTATTTTATTATCGTCTCACTACCGAATAACTATGAGTTTTTCATATCAGAATAAACTCTCGGCTTTTGTGCTTTTTTTTTTTTGTTTGTTAACTAACGTTCACTCGCTAAATACACCGAATAACTATGAGTATTTTAAATAAGGATTAACTCTCGGCTTTTTATGCGCGTTTCACTTTTTGTTAACTTGATTCGTTTTTTTTTTCTTTCGTTACCCGAATTACTTGAATACGTTCAGAGAATTAAGAATGTATTCTCGGTTTTTCATAAAAGAATCCCACCGCTGCCACCAATTTTGTTATGCACCAAAATGAGAACGTTTAATAATCCAAAAATAAAAGAAAAACACACTTATCTCTGCAAAAGTCACTATCAGAATGAACTTATATTTTATTACCACAAAAAGTCTTAACGTCTATCGGTTGGGGTCACTGTCATGCATAGTGCCGCCCGGATATGCTGATGTGCAAATTCAGAGTTCGGTCGTCGCTCCGTAATTTGATCATTTTGTTTGCTTCCAGCACGCAACTATGTGAAATTGCAAGGCATGTAAAACGATCAAATGGATTGTTGCGAGTGTTGACCTTGCACCAGCACATCCGGCACATGCGTATGCATAACATGGATTCTTACACTCTCTTGACAGATGACCAAAATCTAGGCATCTATAGTATTTTTTCAGCTGTATTGGCTCCCTTAGCCTACAAATCACCCATCCGATGTTAACTTTGCCTGCTTTTAATAGTTTGTCTGTCTGTCTGTCTGTCTGTGTGTCTGTCTATCTGTCTGTCTGTCTGTCTGTCTGTCTGTCTGTCTGTCTGTCTGTCTGTCTGTCTGTCTTTCTGTCTGTCTGTCTGTCTGTCTGTCTGTCTGTCAGTCTGTCTGTCTGTCTGTCTGTCTGTCTGTCTGTCTGTCAGTCTGTCTGTCTGTCTGTCTGTCTGTCTGTCTGTCTGTCTGTCTGTCTGTCTGTCTGTCTGTCTGTCTGTCTGTCTGTCTGTCTGTCTGTCTGTCTGTCTGTCTGTCTGTATGTCTGTCTGTCTGTATGTCTGTCTGTCTGTCTGTCTGTCTGTCTGTCTGTCTGTCTGTCTGTCTGTCTGTCTGTCTGTCTGTCTGTCTGTATGTCTGTCTGTCTGTATGTCTGTCTGTCTGTCTGTCTGTCTGTCTGTCTGTCTAACATGTACGTGCGAAATCGATTTTTTGTAATGGCTGTCTTATATGACAGCAGTAAAGCGCATGTTATCGACTACTAGGGGGCGCGTGAGGTGGTCAGCGGCGCCACACCTCTCCCCTCCGAGTGTCTCCAACATAGTTGAGATGCGAAACTGACTTTCTTCTCTGGGCCAGGACAGGATATGTTCTAATGGTGTCTGATGTGGGAAGAGTGGCCGGCGATGAAGATGACTCTGGTCTCTCGAAAAATGCTGATTTTAACCGTTCCGTTGA
The DNA here is from genome assembly GCA_949775065.1 of Brachyopa scutellaris. Taxonomy (NCBI): domain Eukaryota; kingdom Metazoa; phylum Arthropoda; class Insecta; order Diptera; family Syrphidae; genus Brachyopa; species Brachyopa scutellaris. The sequence goes on from OX459113.1 coordinate 70,776,454, forward strand.
TATCGATGACTCCACTCCATTCACGTTGATTTTGAAGACATAATCTGAAGTACGGTGGATGACTTCGAATGGGCCGTCATAATGTTGTTTACAGGGCTGCTTCACTGAGTCTACTCTGACGAACACATTGGTGCACGAGTATAGCATTTCGTGTGCGAAGGCTTTCGACCTGTTATGATGAATTGTTGGCGCCGCTCGAACCAACCGCATCTTCTCTCGGAACTTTTCTACGAAGTATTGAGTGTTCGGTGAGACTTCATCGTCGGTGAAGAATTCCCCAGGTAGTCGAAGAGGGGTACCGTAGACCATCTCTGCTGCAATTGCCTTGTTGTCCTCCTTCCAGGCGGTGCGAAGTCCGAGTTAGACAGTCGGTAGCAATTCTGTCCATGCCGACGTGGCATCTAGCTGCGGCTTTAAATGAGCGATGCCAACGCTCGATCATCCCATTTGATGCAGGATGGTATGCTGTAGTTCGGATTTTATGGCTTCCGAGCACTTTCCCCAGCGCGTTGAATAGTTGGCTCTTTTCAGGCAGAGGTGTATGCTATAGCTTGTACAGCACTTAACAAGAGATGGAAAGACAAGTCCATCTACACCTGCTTTGATAGCCAAGCAGCTATTGAAGCCTGTTCAGCAGCGTTGATCAACTCAAAATTTATTGAGGAAGCTGTCAATAAACTAAACCAGCTTGGGCGATGTAATAAGATCACACTGGTCTGGGTCCCGGGACATTCTGATATCCCGGGCAACGATAAAGCTGATGCTCTGGCTAGAGTTGGATCAGCGACCCCTTATTGCTATTGCTTCGCTTTGCGAAAGCGACGGCCAGATTTAGATCGACATTAGCAACAAATCGCTAACTCAGCGAATGGGGTGGTACTTCACCAAAGTACAATGGGCCTACAGGTCTACGTGCTTGTTGTCTCTACGGGATAACCCCCTCTTGTTGCGGTAAATTTTATCGCAACAAGAGGCACCCTCTGCTTTCTCTCCTCTCCCGCTAACTTTTGAATCCCCCGTGCCACTTTAATATTCTGGGAAAGTGGAGGACAGCCATGGTCCCATCAGCCATAGGCCCACTGTCCTAGCATATTGAAATGGCACCAAAACAGGTTTCTCCGAGAAGAGACAGAAGGTCTCAACAATAAAGACTGATTGTCTAAGAGGAGACGGGCGGTCTCAGAAGAGACGGGCTGTCCTTCACAACACAACATTAAACGAGCAGAGACAGACAAAAATAATAAGTCGACAAAACAGTACGAGACAGATGAGTCTCCGCCGTTAACAACAAAAGAAACAAACCAAAACATACAATACCACCAACACAATAACTCATACTAAACAACAATTAACATAAGTAAACATAAACGAGACGGATGAGTCTCCACCTCCAACAAAAATACATCACCAAGAATGAGACGTGTAGACAACAAGCAAACGAAACCAGAAGACTAGATAACGGGACGGATGGTCCCCAACACTCAACAATGGCCAAGGCCCAACCTAACTGAAATTATTTTGTATAAAATGGTACGCTAGGTGTAGGTCCCTCAATCCCCAAATCTGCACAAAAGTCCACCGAGTCAGTAAAATCAAAGTAATTGGGAGAAAGCCCAAAATGCATTTCCTTTTTTTGTTGAGCGCTTTTTTTACTCCGAAAAGTCAGCGAAATAAAATCGCTGAACTCAATCATAGAGTTCGCTGGCACTGGAAATGTCCCAATGTGCTGCGAATTCCAGTATGGATGCGATGCGTGAGAGAGCACAGTGGGGAACGAAAAACGGTGGCGTATTCTAGCCAAAGAGCAGAATACCGCTTAATAAGCCGCAAATGGATCCCACTGTGGCTGAATGCATGAATGTGTGAGTGCAAGTGGGTGGGATTCTTTGTGTCCGAGGTGGACAAAGGAACCCACTGGAATGGTCACGGCACTTCTTGGTTGACCAGGGTGGTGTACAGTGAAGTTTTGAGAGAGAGAAAAAAAAGGCGCTCAACGAATAAGAAGAAAATTAAGATATAGGTTTAGAAAAAGAATTAACAAAAAAAAAAATAACATACAAAGTCATAATAGAGAAAAAGGAGGCTGAAAAAGAAAAGGGGCCAAATATTATAATTTGGTGACAGAGTCGTGGATTGGTCGTGGAAGAAGAATTCCCCGTGAGTCAGGCGAGAGGTGTCAGAAAGGGGCACTTACCCAGGAAGACAAAAGGGAATCAGGAGTCAAAATTAAAGATAAGTAGAGTGAGATTTCGTGTGTTGCTAGTGAAGTTCGGTGGTAGGACAATTTGGAAAAAAATGTGAACTCCGGTAGGCTTTTGTACGGCAAACTCCCGTTAAATAGCGGGACACGCGACCTATTATATATACATATATACATTGTGTTTAGTTCGGGACCGTACGATAGTGGGCCATTTTATCATTTTCAACGGCGATTTTTTTGTTCTTTGTCACGGGTTGGTTTTTTTATCCACCCCGCCCGGTGGATTTTTTCCAGCCCCACCCTAAATTTAACTTCCTTAATTATCTTAATTGAATATCCAATAAATCGACCATCGATTATAACGTGGTACAAAAAAAAGGTCTATTTCGCATTATTTCCTTGTTTGGTTTCTTCAATTTCAGAATTCGCCTCGCACACAGGTGGATTTTCCCAAAAACATGGCCATAACTATAAAAAACAAAAATGCAATTTGTTGGTTTTTTTTCATGCCAACTTGTTAATATATTACTTAAGCATATTATCTAATTGATCCTGCTTAATTCACTGCAACCATTGCGTCGGTTGATGCTTCTAAAGTGGGAGCTTTTGTGAAGCACGTGCAGTACCATATTGGGTGTTTGATATCTGGTGTGTTTGCTTTGTTTTTTTTTTAATTTTCTGTGTGAATTCATAAGTTCAGATTGGAGTTTGTTGATAGTAGCATTGTATATGAAACTAGTAGTACTATCATCAAGCAAGATTTTTTGTTTGTTACTCGGCAAGCCAGAGGGCGCATCGACGTTTCTCCCAAAAATTTAAAAAAATATTACGCTCTGAGAGAATTGAGTAAAAATTATGCTTGCTTAGCATTGCGGTTATGCTTGCTTAGCATTGCCTTCCGATGTTCACTCAAAAGCAAGGATTTATGTCTTTTTTCTGGTTTTGTAGAAATTCGAATAAAAACATGAGTAAAACCAAGTGTATGTGTGTAGGTGTGTACAAACACATACAGTGAATAAGCCGAAACAAAAATCATAATCATTGCGCAGGTTATATTTTTCTTTTTCTGCATTTGATGAAAAGATGAATTTTGTGTTTTAGTTGATCTGTTCTGTGCCAAAAATGCAAAGTAGGTACCTATATTGTTTATTGACTATACCTACTAGTGCTCTTGATTTTACCCGGGTAATACCCATCTCAACAATTACCCGAGTACCCAGGTACCCGGGTAATGCGGGTACCCGGGTATGTCAGCTATCGGGTACCCGAGAATATCGGGTAACGGGTACCCAATAGCCACAAATACTCTAATTTAATTTAAAAGTTGATAATGTAGGTACACCTTTTGTGGTGATTAGAATATATGTATATGTACATACATACCACTGGGACAGAAGGGAAAGCAGCGATAATTGGTGGAGTTCATACTAAATGTAATAGAAATTTAATATCTATGCATGTTAAATGCATTTGAAACGAGATGCAATTACTTACATAAATTCATGCTACGTATAAGTTTTAATTAATTTCGTCTACATTTGCAATCTAGTCTACGCGTCTTCACCGGCATAAAATGCCTTCACTATGAGCTCAATAAAATCATGTTTACAAGATTGGCAATATCCGTATTTTATTTGCTGGCCAATATAGGACTTAAAAAAAGCTTTCAGAGTTAAATACAACAAAAACTAAGCCTGGATAATTATCCAACAACAAAACCTTAGCCTGGATAACTATCCAGTCTAAGGTTTTGTTGTATTTTACATAGAAAACATGTTAAGCTTTTATAACATAGCAAAGAAAACACGGCTGATGATCTTATCAGCTTACAGTTAGCTTCTAGACTTGATTCTAAATATCATGTGTAAATATTAAGGAAATGTGTTAGTACCGGGCAGTCTCTCTGTATCATCTTACGTGGCATTATCAATCGCAAGTATATATTAAAACATAAAATGAGTGAAAGAAGGAAAAGCTGGGTGTGGCGATTTTGCACATTAAGTGACGACAATAAAGACGTTATTTGCAATGTTTGTGGTACTACAATATCGTATAATCATTCACCATCAGCGATCAATAAACACCTCAGATATTTTCATAAATATGATTCAGGGACACCATCACCATCAGCTGCTGACAATAACGGATTTAAAAGGTAAGACAAAATTACAATGATAGATTAGCTTTATTCAATGAGGCTGTTCCGAACGGTGCAGAAAAAGCTCTGAGCAGCTTTTTTGCACCTACTCTCTAGGTAAAACATATATGAGAGAAATATCAAAATCAGCTTTGATTGCATATTTGATTTTTTTTTTACTTGAAGTGAAAAGTGAATCACCGAGATTTAAATGGAAATTTCATTTTAATTTAATTTGTAGAATTTTCTCCAAATACACGCCATAATTTGGAAATGTATATAGGTCGTGTTTTGTTTGATATCGTACATAAGCTAAACATGTTGCAGCAACATGTTTTCCATGTAAAGCACAACAAAACCTTATACTGGATAATTATCGAGGCTAAGGTTTTGTTGTATTATGCATTGAAAGCTTTTTTTTTATCCTATACAACTTTAACAGCTTTTTTAAGCCCTATATAGGCTAGCAAACAAATACGCCTATATGTATTGTATATATGTATGTATGTACTCGATAATGAAGTTGACACTTTTGACAACTAATATATGTATATAATATAGGGCTGTAATTTTCTGTGCTAACTTAATCTGACATTTTTCATAAATATGTGCTGTTCTGCTCTGCCTATTGAACAAAGCTATTAAGATCTTCTGCGATTTTTAGACAAGTTTTTTGACTTTTGGCATGGACCTTGTATATCTTCTGTTCTATATATTTTCCCAAAAATATATTGGTTTTGTCCTTGTTGCGGTCTATGTGCCTGGCCACGCATAGAGCGGCAAGCGCAATAGCGGCAGAGCGGCAATCTTAAGCGGAAAGTGGCCATTTATTGAGCGGCAATTCTCGAGCGTTTTTTTTTTTTTTTATAATTCACGAGTGCTTAAGTTATGAATACCCTTAAAATGTTTTGCACAGTGCGGGTCATAGGTAAAATTAGGGAGTATGAAAGAGGAGATACCGATGCAATGTTTGTCAATCGTAATGGGAGAAAAAAAATCATGTTCGGTAAAGTATTCCACATTCGTGTGGAGCGGTTAAAGAAAGGATCTCATTCCTTGCAAGATGCGAGTTGCGAGAAAATGATTGAATGGTAGGAATTTCACTGGCTATTTCGCTGGATCACTGTTTGTGGAAAAAGCGATAAAACAGTCGAGCTTGAGGCGGATATACGCCTTATAATTAGTTGTAGAGCTGCGCGAAATAATTCCAATGATGGGTGAATATACCAAATGCAAGCACGATTACCAAGTATGCCCTGGATGCATTTTTTTTGGGTCAGTTTGTTTTGCACTTTTTTTCCCCTAATCAATACATATAATTTGCTGAAGACAGAAAAAAAATCCCTACCGTTAACCGAGATATAGCCATGAGAAAGTGCTCAAAATAAGGTTTGAGCCAAAATATTCATGAGGCTATAAAATACGTTAGGCAGCCAATCTGGCAAAATTAATGATGCAGAGTTTCTAGTTTTGGTAAGAACATTCAGGATCAATGCTCAAATCTTAGGCCCGAAAAAAGTGGTTCACTGTGTAATAGAACAGAATTGAAAGCTGAGCGACGCCTCTCTGCCGCTCAAAAACGTCGCTTGTCGCACAGCGGGCGCGTGGCCACAAACAAACAATTTCATGTCTTAATTTTTTTTGGCGCTCAGGTTTTTGCCGCTCATCCGCTCTGCCGCTGCCGCTCAGTACGTGGCCAGGCACTATGAGTTTTTTTTTAGTAATATTAGTGACAGGTATTAAAATTATTATTTTATTTAATTGTATTTAATTTAGTGCCGAATCTGTGAGTTCTACGCACTCTACATCGAACAGTTCAAGAGTTACCACCACTAGGAGCAGCAGTAGTTCAGTACCTCCAAGAAAAAAAAGACGCCGAAATGACGATAATTACAAACGCTAACCGACAAGAACAAATTTCCCAAGCAACTGCCTACATGATATCTGCAAATGCACTGCCAATTTCATTTGTGGAAAGCGATGGGTTTAAGCATTTTATGTCAGTCGTTGAACCCAATTACGAACTTCCCGTAGCTTCAACTATTTTATCCCGGTTGCAGCTGTTATATAATCAGGTTCATGACAAAATACAAAGTGCGCTAGGTTCTGTATCCTTCGTTGCTTTAACTACAGACGGTTGGTCATCTAGAGCTCAGGACTCGTTCATATCAGTTACCCTGCACTATATTAATGATGACTGGGAATTACAAGACTATACATTGTGTGCTGAATACATGGAGGATAGGCACACTGCAGAAAACCTAGCTATTTTATTAGAAATGGTCATAGCAGAGTGGAACTTGCAAGGAAAAGTGCATGCAGTTGTGACGGATAATGCTGCAAATGTTGTATCTTCAGTTCATTATGTTGAAGAAGTTCGGAATAGTGTTTGTTGTGCAGCACACACGTTACAAATCTGTGTGAAACATGCCTTGCAATCAGCGGAATCATACTCAAATGTCTTGAAAAAAGTAAGCACTTTAGTAAGCCATTTCCATCACTCCAATGTTGCAGCTTCCGCTTTAAATAAGAAACAGGGACAACTTGGCTTGCAAGAGCTGAAATTAATTCAAAGTCGCCCTACAAGATGGAATTCATCTTACTTAATGTGTGAAAGGCTAGTAACTAATCGAGGTGCTGTTATTGCGGTTTTGGCAGATAGAGATATTACATCTTCAATATTGGCTCTGAAACTAGAAATAAGCGAAAGGGAATGGGCACAAATAGAAGCGATGGTTAAATTCTTAAAGCTATTCCAAGTTGCAACTGCAATACTTTGCGCAGAAAATGTAACCATTTCCATTCTACGACCGATAATATATGGGCTAATTAATAAACATCTAAAAACAAACATCGGAAATGATGAAAACATTGTCCGCTTCATGGAAGCCATGAAAGAATCGTTGCAGCGCAGGTTCAAAATATATCGGCAGGAATTTGAGGAAGTTACCATAGAACAAGTGTCTTCTTTTTTGGATCCAAGACATAAAAACTTGGAAGTCGAGGTAGAAGACGTGAGGGAACTCGTTAGGAATCATGTGCGGAACTTAATAGAAAACTCTATGTCCATCGAGAGTAGTGAAGTTCTGAGTGAAAGATGCAGTGCCGTGGATTTTTTATTGGAAGCGAAATCAGATGGTGAGACTGTAAATGAATTCGAAATGTATCTCCGTGAGCCACAGTTGAGTCATAATGTTCCTGACCCATTGAAATGGTGGAAAAATAATGAAGCAAAATATCCTAACCTGGCATTTCTGGCCAAAAAATATCTATGCATACCAGCGACATCGGTAGCTTCAGAACGTTGTTTCTCCGCTGCAGGAAATATTGTAACATCCAAACGAAGCTGCCTTTTACCAGAAAACGTAAACCTGTTGACATTTTTGAACAGGAATCAAAAATTGTTTCAACCAGGTTCTATGTAATAGCATTTTTTATTTGGAAACAGAAATATTTCTTTTGTTTCTTAAATCACTAATGAATTACGTAACATTTCATTTAAATATTTAGTGGCAGAACTAAGAACTGAATTATTATGTTATATACTTAAATACATATCTTACCGGCCAAACCCGATTTCAGGCCAAACTAGTTTATCCTAAGTTTTGAATTATTATTCAAGTAATCTAATGGGTAAAATTAAAAGGCAATCAATTAGATGAGCAATATTTATACAAATAAAGTCTACCTGATTATAAAAAATAGTAGCTTATGAGGGAAACTTACGATTTTTTTTCAATAAAGGAGAAATAGTACAATGGATTTTTATGCAGTTTTGATATGCGAGAAATATGAGAAATGAAGCGGGTACCCGACATATAGCGGGTACCCGAAACCTTACGGGTACCCAGTTATTTGTTACCCGGGCAATTCCCGAAAATGCGGGTACCCGGGTATCAAGAGCTGTAATACCTACATATTTGAAAGAGAATAGAATAAAATTGCTGTTTAGATGTAAGATGATTGAAAATAATTTTTGGTTTTTTGAAGTATAGTATAGTACACAGTATAGTTTTTTTTTGTATTATAATTGTTTTCAAATTTAAGCGGACAAAGTTAATATTTTAATTATGGAGTTAACTCATGCGGTTGTGACGCATGCAGTAAGGTAATGCGATCCCCCCGAAAGTTAAATTTTTAAAGTATAGTAGGTACATAGGTATATCAGGGCATCTATCCTGAAATCAGTTGATGCATAACATTGATGTCCTTATTAACCTGTCTTTGAGACAAGGTTTTATTCGATTTTAATATGAACCTAGGGTAAAAGTGTCGTCACAGAGAAGCTCTTTTATAGCAGAACGAATGAAGCTTCGCTGGACGGCTTCAATAAGAGTATTGTGATTCTTACAGTGAGGTGTCCAAATTTTGCATATTCGAGCGGAGGACGGACTGTTAAAGAGGGAAAGAGTGACACAATGACCTTTAAATACCTTACACTATCATCAAAAAGCCTAGCATTGAATATGACTTACTCATGTGGTTTATACCTATGCTTTGTTTAAATTTCGGCCGAAACTACATAAATAACTACCGATATCTTTAAAACCATTGCCCCGACCTGTTGCGCTACCTAAAGAAAGAAGAAGAATGTTGATGAACCCAACTTGAGGAACATTTTGAAGATGACGTTGGCTATTCCCGGAACTGAGCAAGGTGGTAGTTGGTAAACAAATGCACCTACATACATACATATGTAATGTTTGTATGTATGTACATACAAACCTCAGATGTTGACATGGAAAAAAATATTTGTTTTTAATTTTTATTATAACAACAGATTTATCGCTCGAGTGGATTCACATTTAGTTGAGAGAAGAAATCTTCATACTCACGGTGTAGTTTTTACTCGGTTCACTAGGGGCACCACCACCGATTTGCCAAAGTGATAGTACTATTAGTTTCATATACAATGATAGTAGTAATAGATAGAATAACTGTGATGAAAATTTTTTAAGTAATTTGAAGTTTTATGTAGATTTAAAAGCTATCAAAAATAAGGCCTTTTGAGACCAAAAAAATAATTTTACTTTTTTGTTTCATAAAGGAAAAGTTTGGTTTTCCCGCCTTTTCCGGTTATAAAGGGTGATTTTTTAAGAGGTTGAGAACTTTTTTTAAAAAAAAAGCACAAAAAATTCGAAAAAATTAATGAAATATTTATTTGAATCGATAGTTTGAACCTTGCAATTTAATGTTTAAAGATAATTTCATGCAAATGTTGACCGCGGCTGCGTCTCAGGTAGCCCATCCGCTGAGTCCAATTTTGGCATACTCTTTCACACATATCGGCCGGTATCTCACGAATGAATGCATGGATGTTGGCTTCCAGTGCGTCAATCGAAGCAGGCTTGTCCCTATAGACATTAGCCTTGACATACCCCCACAAAAAATAATCTAATGGTGTCAAATCGCACGATCTAGGCGGCCAATTGACCGGCCCGAAACGTGAAATTAACTGTTCACCAAACTCGCCTCGCAATTGCGCCATTGTTTCGCGTGCATGTGGCACCGTCTTGTTGAAACCACATATCATGCAAGTCAAGAACTTCCATTTTGGGCAAAAAAAAGTGCTGTAACAAAGGCCTAACTGCTGGGAACGGCGCCGAATCGACATTTCGCGGTCTTCTGTCACACTAGCTGATACGGCCGCAATATTTTCTTCACTACGCACAGTACTTAAACGTGTTGGTGGTTTAATGTCCAACAAAGTAAATTTGGTGCGAAATTTGGTCACAATCTTCCGAATAGACTGCTCAGAAGGTCGAGAATGCCGATCATAAAATGGAAGCAGCGCGAGTTATAAGCTACAGCAATAACGACTCCATACACATACATACGTCACGAAACTTCCAGCATGACCATCAACATCAATGAGAGATCAATGCGACGACGTCAACAAGTTCAGGTGCTTTGCACTGGACTTGCGTTATGATTTACTGTTTTATATTTGTTGTTCTCAATTATGTTCGATGCAAAATTAAGAATAAATGTCAGTTGGTAATTAGTCTTGTGCAATTTGTAACGTGCCGTGAATCTGTTGTCGTCTTTGTTTACTATCGTTTATCTGTTGTTATAAATGTAAATAAGTATCAAAGTTAAGTGTATAATATAATAATAAAGAACTAATAATAAAATAATATCTTGTTGTTTATTTATTATTTCGTCTCGAAAAATTTAAGATCGTAACTGGCGCAGTCGGTAGGATAATGCACATTTTGCTGTAAATCAGAATGGTGGATTTTTATCCTTTAGTATCATGAAACCTGGAGAACAAAAATAAAAAAAATACAAAATAAAAGAACAACAGTGACTAAAAAATTAATGAAACTTCTGAAAAATAAAAAATAAAAAAAACAGTACAGTAAAGAACGAAAAAAATATACATATACACATGCATACATATGTGTGTATCTATACAGTAAAAAAAAAAACAGTACACTGAAAAATAAATAAAGCGGAAAACAAAATACAAAACAGAAATCCATAAAATACAGTGACGAAAATAAATAATAGTAACCCAACAATAATTGAATTTAATGCAAAAAAAAAAAAATTTATATATATATACGAACATACATACCTAATAAGTATATACAAAAACAGTGACAGATGTCATTTAAGGAAAGTTAAGCTCTTGTGTTGCTCTGCAAATAATTCTAAGTATTTCCAATTTAATCTCCAAAAAAATAATCATAAAGTTCTCAAATTACACATAAAGACATCGTTCAACATTTAAAATACTTTTTCATCAAAAACTTGTGAAAAATCTCAGTGAATTGGTTAAAATCAAACCGCAGTTCTGTCGTTCGTTTGTTGTCATTTACCGTGTGATACACATCAAAATGTCGGGACTACCAACTCCAGCTAAAACACGATTTGGATCAAAAAACACCAAGCCCGCCCAGCAATCTCCTGCAATAATCAACAAAGAAGATAAATCGTCCAGTAAGTTCGAGCTGCGTCTTACAAAACATCTAGATGACAACACAAAAGAGCTGAAATCGCTCATAATAGACAGCCATAACAGCTTAATCGAGAGACTGGAGAAGATTGTTGCCGACTTTAACATCCGCTTCGATGATGTGAATAGATCTATGGCTGCATTAACCGTGCGCATAGAAGTGCTCGAACAAACTTCCGAATCCATTCGGTGTTCACAGCTTGACAAGGAAATGCTTGTGCTACAAGATAAAGTGGACTAGATGGAACGTGACAAAATTTCTGCAGATGCCATACTTCACGGTGTTCCACTGACAGCCAACGAAAATCTCCGGCAAATGTTCGATACTCTCTGCACCTCCATAGACTGTACTCCTCCAATTGTTCCCAGAGATATCTTTAGGACTAAACCAAAAGGAGCTGAGGGGAACTCAGCCATAGTAATAAAATTCGCGACCACGGTGGATAAAACTGCGATACTGAGATCAACAAATACAGCGTACAAAAAAACGCGCAAACCAATTTGTTTACGTGATCTTGGATTGCAATCTGACAGTCCGATTCACTTGAACGAAAGTCTCACTCAACGTAATCTTGAGCTTTATCGGAAAGCTTTTCAACTCAAGCACCAGAAAAAGTTTTTTTCTGTGTACACTCGCTCTGGGCGCGTATACGTGCGCCGCACACCGAATGAAAAAGCTTTTTTGATTAATTCCCGTCAACACTTAGATTATATTGCTGCTGACAATGTTACAAACCATGATGACATCATGCCTGTACCTGATCCTATGTAAGCTGAAGTTCCTGTCTACTATGTATTTCTTATATTATTATATTATTTTTATTATTTATTATATTATTTATTATATTTATGTCTTCTTTATATGTTATTTAATAATTGTCGTGTGCTTAATCTTGCATCTATTTTCATTGTATGCCTGTGCCTGTCTTTCGAGAGTTTTCTCCCTTAACTTAATTTGTCTTCTTGATTTTCTCTGTTGTGAGGTTATTATATTTCTTTTCTCCCATTCTTGATGGCTCAAACAATTGCTACCCCAGTACAGAGAGGTGGTATGAACGATAACTTGCGTGTTCTGATAAACATTTTTTGTAAACAACGTCAAGGGCTGCGCGTGTGCCATATTAATGCACAGAGTCTTTTTAAAAAAATTGATGAATTTAGAGGTTTGTTTGTTGGTTCTTGTGTTGATGTGGTATGTGTAACAGAAACGTGGTTTAGTACTGTGGTTAAGGATGAAATGTATGCTCTGAAAGGTTATAGACTTTTTCGAGGTGATCGAAACAATAGAATTGGTGGTGGCGTTGCAATCTACATACGTAACACCGTAGCTACCAAATTATTGATAAATTCACCCCCTGGTAGTCCACTGGAATATTGTTTTGTTGAAGTTGTTTGTGAAGGGAAAAAATGCCTCCTTGGTGTTGTTTATAGACCAAACAGATTTTTTGATTTATCACCCATATTCAATATTCTTGAAAGCTATTCTCCACTGTATTGGAAAACAATAGTTTGTGGCGACTTCAATTGCAACATATTAAATGAAGTGGGCTCTGCACCATTTGTTCGGTCTGTGAAAGCAGTAGGCTTGGACATTATTAACACAACTGTTCCAACGCACTTCACTCAGGCCAGTACTTTGTTGGACTTATTCCTTTGCAATGACTGTGAGGATGTTTTCTATAGCCAGGTTTCTGCTCCTGTGTTCTCGAAACATGACTTAATATTCGCTACATTTAATTTTCCCCGACTTAAGCTACAATCTAAGTACACGTATCGAGATTTTAGGAATGTAAATACTGAACTTCTCGAGCGTGACTTGCAGAGAATAAACTGGAGTGAGATTTATCATGAAACATCAACTGATATCCAGGTTGACGTCCTTCAGAATCACGTATCGCAACTGTTCGATTCTCACGTGCCACTTAAAACTAAAATTAAAAAGCACTCTTATAACTCCTGGTTTACACCCGAAATCGTTGACCTACAAAACAAACGAGATGTAGCTTTTGCGAAATGGAAGAGATATAGACTCTCAGAATTTTACGACACCTTCCGAGAACTCAGGAATCTGGTTAATTCAAAAACACATTTTAAAGTAGGATCCGTAGCATCAAATACATGTGAATAAAATATATAGTAGCATAAGATTTTGTTGCTGTTGCACTCTTCGAGTGCATATCGGAGTGGTGGATTTGTATCCTTTGGCAGCGAACGGAGTCCCAAATGAAAAGTGAAACAATTATATAAAATAAAAACTTACTAATAAAATAATCAAAATAATTATGTATAATATAAAGTTGTCATAAATGCTTAGTAATATAAAGAAATAAATAAAATAAATAGACATAAAATAAGTAACTAACAGAAAAACAAAAAAAAAATACAATAAGTGGTTAATAAAATTTTTTTAGTTTTAAGTGACTTTCCATGAAACCCACTTCAAGGGAATATTGGAGTGGTAGATTCGAAGTCAAATATAAAATTGATAAAGTATAATTAATAAAATGAAAAAATAAATTGAAAAACAATAGCAATAAGTTAAAAAAAAAAAAAGAATACCTACAATGAAACAAAAAAATATATACAGCTTAGTACAGATTTGACACGAGTGAATAATTTAGTAGCTCAAAGATCGATCATTTGCTAAAATACATTTCGTACTCTTCGAAGGTATATCGGAGGGGCGCATTTTAATCTTGTAGCATCATAAAAAAATAATCCGATAGATATTAAATAAAAAAATAAATAAAATAAATAAAAAAAAAAAAAACAACAAAAAAATTAAACATAAAATCATTCCAACATTTCGACAAACCAAAATAAAATCAAATTCAATAACTGAAAATAAGAAATTTCAAAATTCTAAAAAGAAAAAGAATATTAATTAATTTTTGACCTGAGCAAAAGTCAAATATAATATTGGTATACATACAATACACACAATACACACAGCAGCCCTTAACCATACGAGCATACACCACAACTTGCAGCAACGAATTTTGTGGGCTTGTCTCTCGAGTTCCTTAAGCCCACACTTAGGCGGGAGGAGTTATAAGCTACAGCAATAACGACTCCATACACATACATACGTCACGAAACTTCCAGCATGACCATCAACATCAATGAGAGATCAATGCGACGACGTCAACAAGTTCAGGTGCTTTGCACTGGACTTGCGTTATGATTTACTGTTTTATATTTGTTATTTTTTTTTTGTTTTTGTAGTCTTCACACTTTTTCTGGTTTAAATTGTTTTTTATTGTTTTATATATTTGGGAGTCCGTTCATTTGCCAAAGGATAAAAATCCACCTCTCCGATATGCATTCGAAGAGTGCAACAGCAAGAAAATGATATGCTACTAAAAATTAATACAATCAATTTTTTTTTCACATTCATATATTTGATGCTACGTATCCTACCGACTGCGCCAGTTATGATTCCGAATATTAAATGATTAACAAACAATGTCTTTTTTATAAATGAATGGTTTATTGATTTATTATACATTAAATACATTTATTATGAACAAATAAGACGATAAGCAACCAAGACGACACGTGACGATCTACACTCACTAATAGTAATTACCAACTAACTCTGGCCACTCGTTTTACACAGAACACAATCAAAAACAACAAATGTGGACAGTTAGACAAAGCAGTAACAAAGTGCAAGACAACCACATGGATACGGCTTCTGATCTATTTAAGAGGAGCAACCGTTTTATGCGTTCGGCAACTAAAGGTACTTCCATAAGAGAAAACACGCGTTCGCACTCGGAATCGACATCATCTCTAAGAACAGACGCAATAAAAGGTTCTTCTTCTGCTCACGGCGCCCAAAAAAGCAGTGCCAAACACGAGAATTCCAAAATGCTACAACTTGGCTTAAAAATCGATGGTCTTATTGACTTCTACAGGGATAAGCATAACGTCCATGGAGAAATTAAGAAAATGGGCACTCTCATAAAGTCTGTTTTTCGGGAAGCTGAATCCGAGGTAGCTGAACTACGGGGCAAGATATCTGATCTCCGCGAACAAATTAGAATCCTCAGTCGTAATGCAGGAAAAACCCTAGTAACAACATCTTCACAAACGGACAAAATCACAACTACACCCAACATGACGGGTAAAGAAAACCAGATTGTCGATAAGGACAAAACAGCTGTAAGACCCGTAAAAAGAAACAGGGTCGCTGACGGAACAGGAAATCGGATCGAGGAGCAACCTTCTAAAACTCCTGCTTCTAAAAAGACGCGAATAAGCTCGCCGAATAAAACAAGTGGCAACAATATTGTAGACCCGTCTAATCAAACTGACAAGCAGACTATGTCGAAACTTAGACCAAATCAAGACGATAAGGCGGCGCAAGCATGGACTAAGGTTGGCAAAAATAAAAATAAGCGGGCCATCGATGCTAAAAAGACACCTCGCCCGGATGCGATTGTCATTATAATGACTGGAGATCTATCGTATGCCGACCTGCTTCGGAAACTAAAGGCGGACCCCTCACTAAAAGAAGTAGGAGCGAATGTAAGCCAAATCCGAAAAACGGCAAACGGAGACCTCCTACTCTCGCTAAACAAATCCGCGAATCCAACAACAGCGACCTATAAGGAGAAGATAAAGGATGCACTGGGAGAAAATGGCAACGTTTGGTCCATAACACAAGAGGTCTTGCTGGAATGCAAGGATATCGACGAAGTGACGTCAAATGAGGAGATCTGTATCGCTTTGAGAGATCAAGTGGACTTCGAATTCAAAACAGCGATGATTAAAATCGTGAGAAAAGCCTACGGCGGAACGCAAACAGCCACCATAAGCCTGCCCACGGAAATTGCGAACAAGCTGTTAAATATCGGGAAAGTGCGGATCGGCTGGGCTTATTGTCGAATACGAAAAAAAAGGTGCTGAAACGCTGCTTTAGATGCTTCGAGTTCGGACACTTCGCAAAAGCATGCAAAGGTCCTAACGACCGAACAGATTTGTGCATTAGATGCGGAGAAAATGGTCACAAATTGAATGACTGTAAAGCCAGGCCAATCTGCCTGCTTTGTAAAGCTAAAAATGTCGAGTCAGGACATATAACTGGTAGTAGGAGATGTCCGGAATACCAAAACGCTCTAGAAACCACCTCTAAAAAAATATGAATATCTTACAGCTTAATCTCAATCACTGCGAAGCGGCTCAAGACCTTTTGCAACAAACTGTTCGCGAACTCAAAATCGATGTAGCGATTCTCTGTGAGCAATTCAGGAAC
The DNA here is from genome assembly GCA_949775065.1 of Brachyopa scutellaris. Classification (NCBI taxonomy): domain Eukaryota; kingdom Metazoa; phylum Arthropoda; class Insecta; order Diptera; family Syrphidae; genus Brachyopa; species Brachyopa scutellaris. The sequence continues at coordinate 70,793,012 of OX459113.1, forward strand.
CCGCCTGGAAATAACTGGGTCACCGATGCAATGGAAAAATCGGCAATTTGAGTTTGCGGAGACGCATCTATTCAGGAATATGCGGAGGTACCTGAGGATTGCTTTGTTCGGGCTATGATAAACGGTGTTTATATATATAGCTGCTATATACCAGATAGTGTTGCTATCGAACGCTTCGAAATCATATTGGACAGACTTGTCCAATACTTGTGTGAGTGACCACTATACGCACAGTGATCATAATGCAATATTGTTCTCCGCCGAACCCTTAGCAGCAACCCACATTAACCGGACAATACCTAGGCGGTCTAAATGGAATATCAACATCTTAGATATTGATCGTTATTGGTGAGGCAATAATTGAAGCCAGAACTGCAATGGAATTCGTAACCAAAGTATCACGGCTATTATCTGAAGCTGTAATGCATCAATGTCTAGATTGGGTAAGGGAAAACACCGACCTCCAGTATACTGGTGGACTCCCGAAATCGCGGATCTCAGGTCGGCATGCCACCGTACAAGAAGAATTAACCAGCGTGCTCGAACCCGAAACACCGACGACGAGCAATTGCAACTCACACGAAATGCATATCGAGAAGCGCGAACCCGGTTAAAAAAAGCCATTAGAGCTAGTAAACGCCTTTGTTTTAGTGATCTTTGTGAACAGCTCAATCATGATATCTGGGGCAAAGCATACAAAATTGTATCAACGAGGTTAAAAGGCCCCCGTTCGCAAGCCCCAACGAACCCGGCCTTGTTACGACATATAGTAGAGACACTATTTCCTCGCCAAGAAAGTACGGCGGTTGGTCAAAGCCATCACGAGGGTGCGTTAATACCTTTGATAACATGCGAAGAATTATTTAAAGCATGTGAAAAAGTAAGCGACAGAAAATCACCGGGACTGGATGGTATTCCTAATAAAGTTTTAAAGATCGCTATTAAAACTCGACCCTCCTTATTTGTGAAAATGTTTAACGCGTACCTCCACGAGGGCATTTTCCCCAAGCCATGGAAACGCCAACGACTAGTGCTACTGCCAAAAGGAAAGGGGAATCCAAATGAACCTTCGTCCTATCGCCCACTTTGCTTACTAGACACAGTCGGGAAAATCTTTGAGCGGATAATCTACAATAGACTCCTACCATTAATTGAAACAGCAGAAGGCTTATCGGAACACCAATACGGTTTTCGCAAGTCACGATCCACGGTAGATGCAATCAACGCTGTATTAACAAGAGCTCGAGCTGCTATAGAGGGCAGACGCTGGAAAGGAGGTACAAAAAAATACTGTGGCATAATAACCCTGGACGTGAAGAATGCATTTAACTCGGCAAATTGAGAGCGTATAATAAACTGTCTTAATCGGATCGAAATACCAGATTATTTGCATAAAATGATAGCAAACTACTTTGTAAATAGAGTCCCCTTAATGATACTGACGATGGAGTTAAAGAGTATAAAGTAATTGGGGGCGTGCCGCAGGGCTCGGTCCTAGGCCCGCTGCTGTGGAACGTTATGTATGATGAAATCCTACACCTACCGATACCAAACGAAGCGTCGATTATCGGCTTTGCGAACGAAATCGCGGTGGTAGTTGTGGCAAAAACCATAGAAGAAGTTCAACTCCACAGTAACGATACGATTGAAACTGTACGTCGGTGGTTATCAAGCGCCGGTTTGACTCTCGCCGATCATAAAACGGAAACAGTGCTGGTTACGAGTAGGAAAGTTCGCGAAACGGTTACACTAAGAGTCGGAGGGCATGAAGTAGTTTCTCAACCGTCCATTAAGTACCTCGGAGTGATTATTGACACTCGGCTAAGTTTCAAGCAACACCTAAATTACGTGTCCGAAAAATCATCGAAACAATAAGTGCACTTTCAGCGCTAATGAATAATATCGAAGGCCCAAAACAATATAAACGACTTCTTCTTGCAAGAGCTACAAGCTCTATATTCATGTACGCAGCTGAAATATGGGCTAGCGCCGCGAAAGTGAATTCTTACGTACGGGGAATCAAATCCGTCCACCGCCTTTGAGCACTTAGGGTGGCCAGTGCGTTTCAAACTGTATCTCACGATGCTATACTCGTCGTATCTTCAATGCTACCTATCGACATACTCGCTGAAGAAACGGAAAGACTTAAAAGCGAGCGAATCCGAAATGGCCGGGTAGACAACGAAAAAAGAAAACTCGAAAGGAATTGTAGTATTGCAACCTGGCAACAACAATGGAATAATTCCACAAAAGGAAGATGGACGCATCACCTCATACCAGTGATCGATGTTTGGATGAAACTAGCGCCCCCCCCAGTCCCAGCCCACCCCAAAGGCTCAGTGGGTTGGGTACAAATTTATATGTCGTGGCATATGAACACTATTTTAGTTAGTCGCCTTTTACATGCAGAGATTCGAAGTAGGGGATTTTTTCGAATTTTCTTTTGAAATTGCCTGTACCTTTTACACGTTGAAATTGCGAGTAGGTACGAAACATTTTATGTCTGCTTTGATTTGACATTCCGTAAAACTGCCTAACTTTGAATTTCTATGCACAATCAAACGGTAGAAAGCAGAAAATAAATATGAAGCAATAATATGAAAAATATACGAAACGTGTAAAGAGAAATGTCAAAAAAATGGCCACAAACGCGCGTAGTATTTATCGGGTGCTTTTGTTTTTTGAAGTGAAAAATTCTTTGTTGGTCCTCTCGTTTTGTTGGTTCAAAACAATGCCACTAAAAATAAACTCCAAAACAAAATCACCAAAAAGAAAAACAAATACTTTAGATTCATTCATTATTAAAAATAAAGTAGCTAAACCTGCAATAAGTGGAATCGAATCCTATATATGTGATTCTTCCCGTTCTGTGGACGAATCATATCTTTTGACCGGCTAGTAGTGTGTGTGTTACTGTTAATGATGGTGATGGTGGAAATAACAACAACATCTACTCGCCGTTTGGAGATGACAAAAAACTGTAGGTCCCTTCCAATCGTGCAGAAATATAACACGAACACACATATGGCTGACTGTTAGAAGCTAGACTTGGTATGGGGATATGGGACTGCTGACGCCGAATATTTACTTTTTTTATTTAAGTTTTTTCACTAACTGAAATTTTCTTTCCTGTACCTAACGTTGCAAAAATAAGGCTAATTCATTTTAGGTTAAAAAAACAAAACAATCAAAACGTCTTATATTTTGTCTGTTAAAAGAAATATGGCACAGGTAAATCATTAAAACCGAGTCATAGTGAAAACCTAAAACAGCTCATTAAAATCAAGGCTAAGCCCCCCCCCCCCCCCACCCCCCCAACAAAAATCCTGCGTACGCCACTGGATCGCACTACGAGATCAATTTGGAGAATGGACCACTGCCGATAACATCGTATCTTACATGCTTCAAAATGACGACAACTGGACCACTGTAAGTAACGTAGCGGTACACATACACAGCGACCTTAGGCGTCTAGAACGGCAACGCAGAGCGAATAGTAGTAATAATACTACGGAATAGAGTGAGCTAATGCTCTAACCCGACCCCCGCGAAGTAATGCGCAAAGTAAAAACAAACAGACAGACAGACAGACAGACTTGAGCCAAAACAAAAACCATCCGGAGCACAACACGAATATATTGTGTGAATATAAGGTGAATAGCTTCAGTGATTCAGCCGTGAAAGTCGGACGTACATACGCACAAACGTTTTTATATATTAAGATGAAAGATGCAAAGCAGAAGGCGAATGATGGCGTACGTTCGAAATCGATTTTTTGTAATGGCTGTCTTATATGACAGCAATAAAGCGTATGTTATCGACTACTAGGGGCCGCATGAGGTGGTCAGCGGCGCCACACCTGAGTTCTGATATCCCGGGAAACGATAAAGCTGATGCTCTGGCTAGAGCTGGATCAGCGACCCCTTATTGCTATTGCTTCGCTTTGCGAAAGCGGCGGCCAGATTTAGATCGACATATAGCTCAGCAACAAATCGCTAACTCAGCGAATGGGGTGGTACTTCACCAAAGTACAATGGGCCTACAGGTCTACGTGCTTGTTGTCTCTACGGGATAACCCCCTCTTAAATACAATACAAAATAAATACAATGATGCAAAAAAGTAAATCACCACTGTTTAAGCAAATTCAAGTATCAAAAAAACTGAATGATGGCAATGACTTAGTTTCTAATTTGACGGCTCATGCGCCGTAAGCCTACAGCCATTTTCATTCTTATTAAAGTATAAGCTCTTGGCATCTCGCTCTTTTTTTTGCTCAGCAACCGCATTCTTCGTTAACCTCGCTTTTGGATCGGTGCCTCGTTTATTGAATTCTTTTTTGCTTTTTAATTTTAAGTTCTCAATATGTATAAGTTTAGTTTACAATTAAATAAAGTTTGAATTAAGAAAAAAAGGAAATACAGTCCATCAATTTAATAAGTTTAAATCATAATATTGGTCCTTCTGACCGGATGGAAACAGATTATCATTACGAATCAAAATGACTTCACAAGAAACTTTATTAGAGAAACAAAAAGAGCGCGTTACGTTAATAAGTCGCGCTGTTGACAACCTACGCGCCCTTGGAAACGAGAAAATAAATAGTGCCCAAATACAAACGCGGTGAAAGATTCTTCATTCCAATTGGGAGAAATTTCAAGCTGGACATGAAAGACTTACCAACGCACGCCTCACAGATGAAATTCGATCGCTCCCATACTTTACAGAAGGAACTTACTTGGTGTGTGAAGAAAAGTATGCTGATTCTCGTTCGATAATGCTATCCATGCTAGAGCAAGTCATCCATTCTCAACCAACAGACGGGAAGGCCTTGACAGACCAATCCTTAGTACAAGATCATCATTCTCATCAGGTACGTTCTCTTCCAAAAAATTAATTACCCACTTTTAGCGGAGAATATCAACTATGGCGCAGTTTTCACGATCTTTTTACTTCAATAATTGGAAGTAGTGCAGAACTCTCACCAGTAGAGAAATTTCATTATCTTAAAACCAGCTTGAAAGGTGAAGCTGCTCACCTCGTAGCCAACTTAACCGTTTCAAGCGAGAATTTCTCACGTGCATGGGATACTCTGGTAGCTCGTTACGAAAATAAACGGCTACTCGTAGATACTCATCTAGACACCATATTTAAACTAAAACCGATCCTGAAGAAATCTGCCACTGATCTCAAAAATCTTATCGCAGTCACCAAAGAGTCCTTGGGGGCATTGAATTCACTTGGTGCGCCTACTGAACATTGGGACTACATCATTGTATATACCATGGTACGTCGCCTCGATCCATCATCGCACGAAGCATGGGAAGTTCATCGTGGCGCTTCTACGGACCCAGCTTCATTTCAACAACTCGAGACATTTCTCAATGGCAGAATACGTGCCCTCGAAATCGTTGAGACTCGTAACCCAGTGCAAATTACAAGTAGGAGTGAAGGTTAAGCTACGAATAAGTTTTCAGCGAAAGTTAATATTGCTTCCGTTACGAACTTGTCTGCATCTACAAACCGAAATGTTAATAATCGACCTGCACTTAATCAAAACTGCGCAATGGGCAATAACTCTCATTATATTTCTACTTGCACATCATACCGTGATTTAAATCCCAAACAGCGTCATACTCTCCTCATAGAAAAGCGATTGTGTTTCAATTGCCTTGGTCCTCATCGTCTCGCTGTTTGTCGATCAACAAAACGTTGTCAATTATGCGACCAACACCATCACACATCTATTCATGCAGCACTGACGAGTACAAGTTCATCACAATCCTCTTCGGCAACATCATCAAAACCAGATGCCAACATTGATACCCAGTCCAATCCAACTCAACAAGATACCACCAAACCGGCTTTCTCCAATCAAGCTATACCTATAACTATACGCAAACCGATACAGGCACTACTGGCCACCTCCCTCGTTCGCTTACGCTCCGCAGAAGGCACAGAACTTCAAGTTCGTGCTCTTATTGATCCTGGTTCCCAGATTACCATCATTAGTGAAGCAGCGACACAGCAACTTCATCTTAAACGTCAGCGAGCAAACATTCCGCTTTATGGTGTTGGTGCTCAATCATACGGAACTACAAAGGGTGTAGTCAATTTGATCCTTAAACCTCACTTTACTTCGAAACTCGAGTGGAACGTAGTAGCCTTTATATTACCAAAGCCCACAGCGGACCTACCATCGTTGAAATCAAATCAAGGTAATTGGCCCCATCTACACGGGCTAATACTTGCAGACCCCTCATATTTCAAACCAGGACAAATAGACTTAGTATTTGGTATAGATTCACAGCTCATTGAGCCAGCACTCGTAAAAGGTCCTCCAGGTACACCCTTTGCCAGACGCACTGGACTTGATTGGATCATATCAGGCCCAGTATCAATGGTAATTGAAACTAAGAAAGATGCTCAACCTATGCAAATCTATCAATGTTCAACAGACAACGACCTCCTCGAATCTCTTCAGCGTTTCTGATTGCAAGAAGAAGTCCAGACATCTACCCAACAAGTACTCTCATCAGAAGATCAAGAATGCGAAAATCATTTTCTTGCAACTCACACAAGGAATGCATCGGGACGATACATCGTCCGGCTTCCATTCAAGAGTTCAATACTCAATCTCGGATTTTCTCAACCAGCTGCTTCTCGAATGCTATCAAGGATGATCGGAAAACTCTCATTAAACTCGACGTTCAAATCTCTCTACTGTGACTTTCTTCAAGACTATTTAGCTCTCGGACACATGCGTCCTGTGAATGACGACATACCTGAGCCACAGAATACTTACTATCTTCCTCACCACGGAGTGCTCAAGGAATCGAGCACTACCACAAAATTAAGGGTAGTATTCAATGGTTCTTGTCGCTCAAGTAATGGAAAATCTCTCAATGATCTACTTTATACTGGCAAAAAATTACAGAATGATCTTTCGGATGTCATTACCTGGTGGCGTCAATTTCGTTGCGTGTTTTCGACGGACATGGAAAAAATGTTCAGGCAGATACTGGTTCATGAAGACGATTGGGATTTTCAAAGAATTCTATGGTCACCAAGTTTAACACAGAGTTCCATCTCCAAATTTCAGTTAACCACAGTGACATATGGTCTTGGCCCAGCCCCTTTTTTGGCAAACAGGGTAATTCAGCAGTTATGGGTTGATGAAGGACATCGTTTTCCACTCGCGGCAAATATACTGCAACGTGGAACGTATGTAGATGATTGCTTTGGTGGAGCAGATTCACCCAACAAAGCCAGACAACTAGCTCAACAACTGGATCGCCTCTGCATGGCGGGCGGTTTTAATTTACTAAAATGGATATCAAACGATCCGGTTATTCTCGCAGACCTTTCGGTTGATCGTCATGCAGCTTCAATAACTAAATATCTCGACGGGAATCCTATATTCAGAGCACTGGGCATCGCTTGGCAGCCAAATTCAGATGAATTCGTTTTCTCAATACCCTGGTATAACGACGTTACACTTCCTACAAAGAGAAAAGTACTCTCTCGCATCGCTCAATTATTTGACCCACTTGGTTGGTTAGCACCAGTAACAATTCGTGCCAAGATGTTCATGCAAGAGCTCTGGCTCGAAAAAGCTGATTGGGATGATGAACTCTCGGACACACTCTCTCAACGTTGGACTCAATTCGTCACTCAACTTAAGGACATCAAGCTCATTTCAATTCCTCGATGGCTCGGAACCTATTCCAACTCGTGTGCCGTTTAAATACATGGCTTCTCAGATGCTTCTCAGCAGGCAATGGCTGCTGTTATCTATTTGCGCGTAGTCAACAATTCCGATGAAATTCGAGTTACTCTAATTGGGGCAAAAACAAAGGTTGCTCCTATCGATAAATCAAAAACAAAAAAAATGACAATTCCTCGATTAGAGCTCTGTGCAGCGACTATGCTCATCAAATAAGCTGCTCACATCATCAACGTTTTGAATCTTCACCACGTCCCAGTGCATTTGTGGACAGATTCATCAGTTACTCTCACCTGGATTAAAACTCATCCTTCTCGTTGGAAGGATTACATTCAAAACCGAGTCATCGTAATACAAGAGACACTTCCAAAAGCTATATGGCATCATGTCTCTGGAAAAGAAAATCTTGCTGGTGGAATGGACCCCGTTGGATTGCTCAAAATTCAAACTTATGGCCTACATCAGTATCACGTTTAGAACATGGCATCGACTTGGAGGAGAGAGCTCAGGTTTCCACTACTTTCCTTCTTGCAGTACCAAAAGTTTGGAAGGTCATTGAGTGGTACTCTAAGCTGACTTCTTTAATTAGAGTTACTGCAACCTGTCAGCGCGCAATCAAGATCTTGAGGAATAAAGCCACCAATTTAAAAACGCAGCCTTTAACTCCGACGGAACTAACAGCAGCCCGGCTTCTTTGGGTTAAGATAGTTCAGAGAGCCTACTTCTCAACGGAAATCTCAACACTCTCACAAGGTCGTACTTTATCAAATAAAATCTCGCTAATAAAGTTGATTCCTTTTCTAGACTCTGCTGGTCTGCTGCGTGTAGGTGGGCGATTGCGAAATACTCTTTTGGACCCAGACACTAAACATCCTCTTATTATACCTCGTGACTCTCCCCTTACGAAGATGCTCATTCAGGACGCTCACGAAAAGACCCTGCATGGTGGAACGCAAGTAACTCTTGCCTACTTAAGAAGAACATACTGGATCATAGGCGGCAGATCACCAATTCGAGCATTCATCCTCCGTTGTGTACGATGCGCCAGATATCGGGGCCAAACTGCCAAACAACTGATGGGTCAGCTTCCATCACCTCGAGCCACTCCATCTAGACCATTTCTCAATACAGGCGTGGACTACGCCGGCCCGTTCACAATAAAAACCTGGAGAGGGTGGGCGGCAAAATCGTATAAAGGATACATAGTTCTCTTCGTTTGCTTTTCAACATCAGCGATTCATCTAGAAGTGGTCACGGACTACTCACCTGAAGCATTCCTCGCAGCATTCAAAAGGTTTACTGGACGTCGGGGCATTTGTGCAACACTTTATAGTGACTGTGGGACGAATCTGATCGGTGCTGATTCCGCACTTCGCAAGTTATTTTCTCAATCATCGAAAGAACTTGGCAATCTCGCTTCTCTGTTAGCAAATGACGGCACTCAGTGGTTATTCAATCCACCCGCATCACCTCATTTCGGCGGGGGTGAAATCAGTTAAAATTAACCTTAGGCGAGCCATCGGTGATACAATTCTAACATATGATGAATTAACAACTCTACTTGTACAAATCCTCAACTCTCGGCCATTGTGCCCCCTTTCTGATGATCCGAATGACATTAATGCCCTAACGCCGGGCCACTTCCTTATTAGATCAGCACTCAAGACTATCCCGGTACCATCGTTATCTGATCTACCAACATCAAGGCTTTCAAGATGGCAGCATATAAGACGAATGTTAGAGCATTTTTGGAACCGATGGTCAGCAGAGTATATTCAGCGCTTTCAATCCATTTCGAAATGGAAGCAGGTAACTAATCCTATTCAAATTGGTTCACTCGTTCTACTAGTGGATGAGAGATATCCTCCAGCCAAATGGCTCCTTGGCCGCATACTCGATGTTCATCCTAGACGTGATGGGCTAACTCGTGTGGTCACCGTGAGGACACAACATTCAACCTTTAAACGACCAATAGTAAAATTATGCCCGTTACCAATCCAGACTTCAATTTTCCTTACTTCATAAACTTGCATATCCTATCATTAATCTTTCTCACTTTATAATTTTGCATATCATATCATTAATTTAATTGTTCTCACTTTATGAATTTGCACCTAATGATCGTATCGTTACATTTTCTTCAAAACTTGTACTTCTTGCAATTAACATTTATATTAATTGATTTATCTATGTAAGTACACAAAAATGTACATAGTATATCTATAAAATCATTATTCTAGGTTCTTTTCTTTTCTATTTACTTAATAGATATAGTAAAGCAATTATTTCTATTGTATATCAATGTAATTTTGCTTAATCCTTTTATCGTCACCTTTACAAGCTTACGAAGCGGGCGGAATGTTTAAGCAAATTCAAGTATCAAAAAAACTGAATGATGGCAATGACTTAGTTTCTAATTTGACGGCTCATGCGCCGTAAGCCTACAGCCATTTTCATTCTTATTAAAGTATAAGCTCTTGGCATCTCGCTCTTTTTTTTGCTCAGCAACCGTATTCTTCGTTAACCTCGCTTTTGGATCGGTGCCTCGTTTATTGAATTCTTTTTTGCTTTTTAATTTTAAGTTCTCAATATGTATAAGTTTAGTTTACAATTAAATAAAGTTTGAATTAAGAAAAAAAGGAAATACAGTCCATCAATTTAATAAGTTTAAATCATAATAACCACCACGAATCAAAATTTTCAATGAGGATAGCAAAAATATAAGTAAGATATTAATAGATATCATAGGTAGCAAATAAGCAGATAATTTATCTTTAAAAGTTAATAATAAAAATGCCTGTAGCAAAGTCAAAAAACTATTGAAGGAAACGAATTCCGAATACTTTACATATAAGTTAACACAATGGGTTCGCAACAGCCACATACCGCTGATCTAGCAACTCCATAAGCGGTCATCAACATCGAATATCCACATACAGCTGCCTTACACAACATCGGATTTCCTTACTCAGCTGCTTTGCAAACATTCGTCGTCGCCAACGACGATCAACGGAAGCGGGCAACTTAATATCTTGCACGAGCTGCATAGTCAGCACATCATTGAAGTGGGGAATCGTAGGGACTGAAGCTTAGGGTAATGAAATTGTATTTTAGTTTTTTCATCGAACTCACTTAACAGCAGCACACGAACGGTGCTTAATAAAAATTAAATTAAAAAGGAATTTAAGTTCTTCTTACTTATTTTAAGTTAAAAGTTTTCAGTGGCGCCCAACGTGGGGCATTGTTGAATTAAAATAAATAAAAACCATTAAACATTTTTGTGTCACACGACAACTATAAGGAACCAAAACCCATTGGAAGCATCGCCATCAGAACAACGTAGACTACGACGAAATTCACCGAAGCAATCGACACGGACTGTGGGCGACGCACACGACTATAAGCCTCAGCAATTGACACCAATAAGATATCAAGAAATAATCTAATCATTTTTGAAATGGAGAAATTGTAAGTGATTGCTCATTAATTATTTCTCATTATTAAATAAAATTACTTAAATAAGTTTTGTGCCAAGAATTGTTGTGTTATTCATTGCCCATTATTGATTCAAAATTAGAAAATATTGTTACTGTGAAATATTTTTGCAAGCTAAAGATAGACCCAAAGGTTGCGGTGTTCGTTAGCTGGGTAGTTTAAAGATTAATGAGTGATAGTGAATGTGAACTGAGTCGAGTGCTGGAAGACCTTAGGTACTTGAGTATTAGCGAGATAAACAACGAAAATAAAATAAAAATGAATGCTGTAGATTTGCAGGTTTTAGTAGAATCCGCGGTGCGCGGCGCACTCCAGACTCAAAGGTTAGAATTCGATAAGAAATTAGATGATGTAGCCAAAAAACTTTCAAGCGCAAGCTTGAACGAGCCAGTGGAAGTGGAAGTATATCAGGAAGCGAAAATAGTTGAAGGTGTTAAATGTGATGAGCCTCTCGACATAGTCAAGTCGTTACCGGAGTTTGATGGCAAGCAGGAAATCTATGTATCCTGGCGACAGGCAGCACACTCCGCCTACAAACTTTTCGAGAAATACGACGGTAGTTCAAAACACTATCAAGCAATAGCTATAGTGAGAAATAAGATTAGGGGTCCGGCCGACGCCGTTTTGGCCTCGTTCAATACAGTTTTAAATTTTAAGGCCATCATAGCTAGGTTAGATTTTACATATGCCGACAAGCGGCCAATATACCTGATCGAACAGGAATTAAGTACTCTGAGACAAGGCAACCTAACTATCATGCAGTACTATGACGAGATTGAGAGGAAGCTTACACTGCTAACAAACAAGACTATAATGACATTCGACACCACATTAGCCAGTTCTATTAACGAGAAATACAGAACAGATGCACTTCGTGTGTTTATATCTGGTTTAAAGAAATCATTAAGCGACGTCCTATTTTCAGCCCGTCCGTCCGATTTGCCAGCCGCTCTGGCATTGGCTCAAGAAGTTGAGTCTAACCACGAGAGGTACATGTTCGCAACGAACTATGCCAGGAATTCTGAGGAGAAAACACAGAGGTTTGAGTACCAGCGATCACAAAACCGACCGCAAAATAAAACCAATGTCAATATTAATAGGTATAATAGCCAAACTATCACCCCGGGCAATCAGGGAAAAAACCCCTATTATAGTAGACAACATGGTTACGACAACCAAACAAGAGGAAATGATTATCGTGGCCCTAACAGGCACGAGCCGGTTGAAAAAATGGATGTGGATCCCACATCGTCGCGTTTCCGACAGTCTACCGACCACCAACACCAAAGCTACGGTAGTAATGCCTACAATTAGGGACAGGGGTATAGATTTAAGAGACCTAATAGCTCGGAAAGGCATTCGGGGCAAAGACGTCAAAGAATTAATCATATGTCGCAGGAAAATTCCTCACGAGATCAAGAAGGGTATAATGACTATGAAGTCTTGGCTGAGTCAGAAGCAGCCGAAGCTGAAGCAGACGCATCTGCCTCCGATTGCGTACATTTTTTAGGGGAAACTCCCTGCTTCCGTTCATACATCGAACTATAGCGGGGAGACCTATGAGACTTTTAATTGATACTGGGGCTTCAAAAAATTACATCAAACCGCTGCAAGAGATAGGAAATATCGTTCCTGTTGACGCCCCTTTCCTCGTTAAGTCAATTCATGGCTATAATAGTATTAGATACAAATGTTTTATAACTGTGTTCGGAAAGAACAGTCCTTTTTTCATACTTCCCGGTCTTACGACCTTTGATGGAATAATTGGCCTTGATCTGCTAACGCAAATCAATGCTACAATTTGTTTAAGACAAAATGTAATTCGCTTCGATTCTGGATCAGAAAGAATTCGATTCTACAAATGCGAGAACGTAAATTTTACAAGAATAGACGATATAGAGGTCCCCCCATCGGTAAGGGCTGATTTTCAAAAAATTATGAGTAATAGAGCTAAGGCATTTGCAGACTCTAACGAGTTGCTGCCATTTAACACAGGCATTGTCGCTACTATTCGCACCGAAAGTAACGATCCCATTTACTCAAAACTATACCCATACCCTATGGGTGTAGCTGATTTCGTTAATAATGAAGTAAAAGATCTTTTGAAAAATGGCATAATCAGACCATCTAAGTCCCCTTATAATAACCCCATCTGGGTTGTCGATAAAAAGGGTACTGACGAGTTGGGCAATAAAAAGAAACGTCTGGTAATAGACTTTCGTAAGCTCAACCAAAAAACAATAGACGACAAGTATCCCATTCCTAACGTTGTGGTGATTTTGTCAAATTTGGGTAAAGCAAGATATTTTACGACCCTAGACCTAAAGTCAGGGTTTCATCAAATCGAACTCGCAGAGCGAGATCGGGAAAAAACTGCGTTTTCCGTAAACGGCGGGAAATATGAATTCTGCCGACTCCCATTCGGGTTAAAAAATGCGCCCAGTATTTTTCAGAGGGCTATAGATGATGTTCTTCGCGAGCAGATCGGAAAGACCTGCTACGTTTACGTCGACGATGTAATCATCTTCTCTGAGACTGAGGCGGACCACGTCAAGCACATTGACTGGGTTTTACGAAGTTTGTACGAGGCCAACATGAGGGTCTCACGAGAAAAGTCAAACTTTTTCAAGGAAGATGTGGAATACCTTCGTTTCACAGTATCAAGAGGAGGTATCAAAACGAGTCCGACAAAAGTGGAGGCAATTCAAAATTACACAGAGCCTTCGACACTGTTCGAGGTGAGATCCTTTTTAGGCCTGGCCAGCTACTACAGGTGTTTCATAAAGGATTTCGCATCCATAGCTAGACCCCTGTCTGACATCTTGAAGGGTGAAAACGGCAAGGTAAGTGCCCACCAGTCAAAAAAAATTAAGATCAAATTTGATGACAAGCAACTACAAGCCTTTAACAAATTGAGGAACATCTTGTTATCGGAAGATGTTACGTTATTATACCCAGACTTCAGGAAGCCTTTTGACCTAACCACGGATGCTTCGTCTCATGGGCTGGGAGCGGTCTTGTCCCAAGATGGGAAACCAATAACAATGATTTCGAGGACACTTAAAGACAGGGAATTGCATTTTGCGACCAACGAAAGGGAACTTTTGGCCATTGTGTGGGCCCTGAAAAATCTGCGTAACTACCTCTATGGAGTAAAAACTCTAAACATTTTCACTGATCATCAACCCCTCACATTTGCGGTTTCAGACCGAAACCCGAATGCAAAGATAAAGCGCTGGAAAGCATTTATTGACGAGCATAATGCTCACATATTCTATAAACCAGGAAAAGAGAATCATGTTGCTGACGCACTGTCACGACAAAACATTCATGCTCTAGAGGATCAAGCAGATTCCGACGTTGCTACAATCCATAGTGAACTATCCCTGACTTATACTATCGAGGCAACGGGTAAACCAGTAAATTGTTTTAGAAACCAAATACTTATAGAAGAGGCAGCATTCGCCTCAACTCGCAGCTTCATAATCTTCGGGGAGAAAAGTAGGCACTTCGTGTATTTTTCAGACAGGGACACACTTACAGAAACAGTAAAAGATATGGTAAAACCAGATGTGGTCAACGCAATTCATTGTGAACTTCCAATTTTGGCCCATATTCAGCATAGGCTCGTCGAGTTGTTCCCAGCAACAAAGTTTCGATATTCTAGGGAATTCGTGGTAGATATTTTCGATAAAACTGAGCAAAAAGAAATCATAATTACAGAACATAATCGGGCACACAGAGCTGCCCAGGAAAATGTAAAACAAGTTTTACGTGATTACTTTTTTCCAAAAATGACCAAATTAGCAAATGAGATTGTCGCGAACTGCAAAACATGCTCAAAGGCCAAGTATGACCGACACCCAAAGAAGCAACTAATCGGCGAGACGCCAATCCCATCATATGCAGGCGAAATGCTGCACATTGACATATTTTCCACAGACAAAAAATATTTCCTAACTTGCGTCGACAAGTTTTCCAAATTCGCTGTGGTCCAGCCGATATTGTCCCGTACGATTGAGGACGTGAAAACACCAATTCTGCAGCTAATGAATTTTTTTCCTCAAACAAAAACAATTTTCTGTGACAACGAGGCATCATTAAATTCCGAGACTATAAGGTCAATTTTACTGAATCATTTTAATGTCCATATAGTCAACGCCCCACCTTTACACAGCACGTCTAATGGTCAAGTGGAGAGGCTGCACAGCACTCTACTAGAAATTGCAAGATGTCTTAAGCTAGAAAGAAAAATCGACGACACGGTTGACCTGATATTACAAGCTACTATAGAATACAATAGGACCATCCATTCAGTCACGGACCAAAAACCACTTGATATCATTCACTCGGCTCCAGCCGAGTTTAGAGAGGAAATAAAAAATAAGGTTCAAAAGGCACAGGAGGCATTATTGCAAAAGCACAATGAGTCAAGGCGAAACAGGATCTTCCGAGTTGGAGAAAAGGTATTGGTAAAGACCAACAGAAGGTTGGGCAATAAACTTACCCCACTGTACGTGGAAGAAAGAGTAGAAGCTGATTTGGGGACAACAGTTCTCATTAAAGGGAGGATGGTCCACAAGGACAACCTAAGGTAGGATAGGATAGAATAGAGTAAATCTAAGGTAGGATAGTATAGAGCAGGGAAATATCCCCATTTTTTATCATTTGTTAGACCCGCGCAATAAACTTACCCCACTGTACGTGGAAGAAAGAGTAGAAGCTGATTTGGGGACAACAGTTCTCATTAAAGGGAGGATGGTCCACAAGGACAACCTAAGGTAGGATAGGATAGAATAGAGTAAATCTAAGGTAGGATAGTATAGAGCAGGGAAATATCCCCATTTTTTATCATTTGTTAGACCCGCGCAATAAACTTACCCCACTGTACGTGGAAGAAAGAGTAGAAGCTGATTTGGGGACAACAGTTCTCATTAAAGGGAGGATGGTCCACAAGGACAACCTAAGGTAGGATAGGATAGAATAGAGTAAATCTAAGGTAGGATAGTATAGAGCAGGGAAATATCCCCATTTTTTATCATTTGTTAGACCCGCACAAGTATCGCATTAAGGGAAACAAAACATTTTTTTCAGGATCCTACTCATGCTGCTTTAAATCTCGACGACAGTAACTGTAAGACTGACGGACTACACTCATTCGGACTACATTCCAATCTTGGACGGAGGTGTCATAATCTGGCAGGACCATGGCTACCTTAGGCACACAACTAACTTGACTGCGTACTCCGAAATTATGGACGAGACGATCAACATGACTGACCTTTTCCCGCAAACACACATGAGGAAAATTTTGGAAATAGACGCCAGACATTTGGGGACACTCTTTGCAGCTATAAACATACACCATAGGCACGCGAGAAGTTTAAACTTTTTAGGCACGGCTTTACACAGACTCAACTCACTGAATCAAACAATAGGCAGGTATTAATAAACACAAAAACTCAGGAGCAAATTAATAAGCTTACAGACACCGTAAATACCATACTGGCAAGCTCTAAAAAGGAGCACATCGATACTGCTCACCTTTACGAAATATTGTTGGCTAGAAATAGAATCATGATCACTGAAATAGAAAATTTAATGCTCTCAATAACACTTGCTAAAATTAACGTAATTAATCCGACAATTCTTGACGACAATGACTTAAAATCAATAATTAATGAGCAATTCACAAATATTAGTGTGACAGAATTAATGGAAGTAGCTAGTATTAAAATCTTACAAAATGATAATGTCTTGCATTTCCTTATAAAGTACCCTAAACCTAAGTTAGTATGTAAGAAAGTTAGCATTTTCCCCGTCTCGCATGGCGGAACGATTCTCCACCTCACAGATAACAACATAGTAGCAGAATGCGACAACCGGGTGCTTGCGGTTGACGATTGCAGCCCAACAACGACATCAACATTCTGCAAGGAGGCACCAAATAAGACTTGCGCCCAACAACTGTACTCTGGCGGCGTAGCACACTGCAACACTCAACCTAACCACCTGGATCCTGTAGTAGTGGTTGATGACGGTATCATCATAATCAACGACAGTCCAGCCAAAGTTAAGGAGATTAATGATGTTGAGAGAACTATCACCGGCACATACTTACTCACTTTCGACGATGAGGTCTGGGTCAATGGATCCAGATTTGTTAATCGCAACAACATTCAGAGGAGACGTCCAGGTACCACCTCAGTAGCTCTATTAAATATCACTGGTCACCAAGAAGTACTGAGCCTACCATTTCTGCATAAAATGAATATAGAAAACTTGCGCTACATTGACGAAATGAGGACGAAGATAACAACACAACCAGTTCTGGCCTGTTGCGTAACTCTCGCATTAATTGCGATCTGTTATGCCACCCTCAAACTAAAACAACATCGAAGGAAAAAACGACAACAGCTTGACCTTCAGAAGGTAGTCGAGGCCCTGGGAAAGACCGAGGACGGCCTTCACTTAAGCAAGGGAGGAGTTAACACAATGGGTTCGCAACAGCCACATACCGCTGATCTAGCAACTCCATAAGCGGTCATCAACATCGAATATCCACATACAGCTGCCTTACACAACATCGGATTTCCTTACTCAGCTGCTTTGCAAACATTCGTCGTCGCCAACGACGATCAACGGAGAGGGCAACTTAATATCTTGCACGAGCTGCATAGTCAGCACATCATTGAAGTGGGGAATCGTAGGGACTGAAGCTTAGGGTATTGTATTTTAGTTTTTTCATCGAACTCACTTAACAGCAGCACACGAACGGTGCTTAATAAAAATTAAATTAAAAAGGAATTTAAGTTCTTCTTACTTATTTTAAGTTAAAAGTTTTCAGTTATACAAATAAAGAAGACAAGCTACAGTCATTTTTATTAAAAGGTCTAAGTGCAAGCTACAGCCCTGAAGGAGTTCCTCAAGAACTAAGAAGCATAGATTTAGAAGATGTTAAATTTGAAAGAGCATTCAGATATGCAACGGCGCGTTCGATTAGTCAAAAAAGAACCCTGCCTATCATAACGGTACAGTTATCGCCGGATAGTAAGGCCGAAAATCTCCGTGCTATAAGGTATATATTTAGTCACGTAATTCACGAAAAATTACGTAGAACCGATATTTTTCAATACCGCCGATGTCAACGGTTTGGACATGCTGCTTCGAATTGTAGCATGGTATATAGGTGCGTCAAGTGCCTAAATACGCATGAGCCTGGTAGTTGTCAGGTGCAAAAGGAAGCAAAAAAGGAGGAATTGTTTTGTTTACTATGCCAAAAAACTGGTCACCCTGCTTCTTGGAAAGGATGCGAAAAGTATAAGGTAATGTCAGAGAGACTTAAGGTGCGAAAAAGGGGCGTACATCTGAGTACTTCCCAAAAAGTCAGCAATGTAGAGAATAATGTTCAGGAGGGTATTTCCTGGCACTAGTACTGGGACCAATATAATTGGGCCAGGTGCTAGACCCGGAGCTAGAACTAGCAGCACAGCAAACGATAAATTAAAAATTCAGGTAAATAATCTTGCTAAGACTGTAGCAGATTTATCGGTGAAGGATAATGCCCTTCTGAACCATCATATGCCTTGAAATGGCTGGGTTCACTTGTCTGTCTGTCTGTCTGTCTTTATGGTGTGAACTTGAGCCAAATCGGTCAATAAACAAGAATTTTGAAAAAGCGACCCCAACGCCACCTAGGGGGTTCTAAAATAAAAAAAACCATCCGGAGCACAACACGAATATATTGTGTGAATATAAGGTGAATAGCTTCAGTGGTTCAGCCATGAAAGTCGGACGTACATACGCACAAACGTTTTTATATATTAAGATGAAAGGTGCAAAGCAGAAGGCGAATGATGGCGTACGTGCGAAATCGATTTTTTGTAATGGCTGTCTTATATGACAGCAATAAAGCGTATGTTATCGACTACTAGGGGGCGCGTTTGGTGGTCAGCGGCGCCACACCACTCCCCTCCGAGTGTCTCCAACATAGTTGAGATGCGAAACTGACTTTCTTCTTTGGGCCAGGACAGGATACGTTCTAATGGTGTCTAATGTGGGAAGAGTGGCCGGCGATGAAGATGACTCTAGTCTCTCGAAAAATGCTGGTTTTAACCGTTCCGTTGATATCGATGATTCCACTCCATTCACGTTGATTTTGAAGACATAATCTGAAGTACGGTGGATGACTTCGAATGGGCCGTCATAAGTTTGTTTACAGGGCTGCTTCACTGAGTCTACTCTGACGAACACATTGGTGCACGAGTATAGCATTTCGTGTGCGAAGGCTTTTGACCTGTTATGATGAATTGTTGGCGCCGCTCGAACCAACCGCATCTTCTCTCGGAACTTTTCTACGAAGTATTGAGTGTTCGGTGAGACTTCATCGTCGGTGAAAAATTTCCCAGGTAGTCGAAGAGGGGTACCTTAGACCATCTCTGCTGCAATTGCCTTGTTATCCTCCTTCCAGGCGATGCGAAGTCCGAGTTAGACAGTCGGTAGCAATTCTGTCCATGCCGACGTGGCATCTAACTGCGGCTTTAAATGAGCGATGCCAACGCTCGATCATCCCATTTGATGCAGGATGGTATGCTGTAGTTCGGATTTTATGGCTTCCGAGCAGTTTCCCCAGGGCGTTGAATAGTTGGCTCTCGAACGGTCGGATGTAATGGTAGCTGGTGTGCCAAAGCGGGCCACCCAGGTGGCGTAGAAAGCGCTGGATACAGTGTCTGCCGTCATGTCCTTTAAGGGCACTGCCTTCGGCCAACGTGTAAAACGGTCGATCATTGTTAGCAAGTAGCGATATCCATTACATGGCTGCATAACCTTTCACTCGGCATGGCGATATGTTGTGGAGTATTTTTTGTTGAAAATAAATTCCAATGTGAATGTATACTATTTGTATTATTGAGAGAGCACACTGTGCATATTTGCTTAAACATAATATGCCTTTACTTTTTATTAATTTTATTCTTGAATTTTCGTTCAGCTTTTTTCATTCGATTAATAATTTTCATATCGTTCGCATTTGTATAAATATAATTTAATTTTTCTCCAAATAAATTTCTTCTTTAACTTTGACCTACCCACGTTTGTTTTATTTTACCTTCGCTTAGACATAATCAATCTAAGAGGTAATATAATTCATCAGGTTATGGGCCCAGGACGATGGTCACAAGTTTTTTAAGAGTTTTTTTTTTTGAAAAAATTAAATTACGTGAGTTACATAGGTGGTATTGCACGCAGTCACCATGAGTTCCATATATCAGATTGAGAAGCTAGATGAACGCAATTATGATATCTGGAGCATACAAATGCGCAGCGTGTTGGTACACGCAGAGGTGTGGAAGGTGATGGATGGAGTGCGGCCATTGGAAGACCCGGTGAATTGGGATGTACTCGATCAAAAGGCATTGGCATTAATTACTTTGAGTGTGAAACCATCACAGTTGTGCTATCTCAAACAAAGTAAGACTGCAGCGAGTGCCTGGAAGAAGCTCAAAGATGTGCATCAACCAAGCGGGCCAGTAAGAAAGGTATCGCTATACAAGAAGTTGCTTGGCTTGCAGATGGCAGATGGAGCAGTTATGTCCAGCTATATCAATACGTTTTGCACGACGATTGACAAACTTGCAGAAGTGGATATTAAGCTAAGCGATGAATTGGTGGTAATAATACTATTATCAAGTTTGCCAAAGCAATATGAAAATTTTGTCATGGCCATGGAAACGCGCGACAGTTTACCCTCTCTGGAAATATTAAAGATTAAATTGCTAGAGGTAGGGGAGCGCAAAGGGAGTGAAGAAAAACCGTCATATAGCAGCGAGCAGCAAGCATTCCATGTTAATACAAAGCAAATACATAAAAAAGACAGAAAAGACATGGTGTGTTTCAAATGCGGTAAGCATGGGCACTACAAGAATCAGTGCAAAAACAAGGGCAAAGAAGAATCGCCGAAAACTCATCAGCAACGATCCTTTACTGTTCGTGCAGCTGCTGACAAGGACGATCTGCAAAGCTCAAGTTGGTGCTTAGATAGCGGGGCGACTATGCATATGTGTTGTGTGCGTGGCCTCCTTACGAATTACGTTCCACAGGTAGAAGACGTTGTGTTGGCTGACAACAAAGTTATACGAGCCGAAGGTAGAGGCGATGTCATACTTCAAACTGACTTGTGCGAATTAAAGCTAGAAAGCGTGTTGTATGTTCCTGGGATGAGGGGTAACTTTGTTTCGGTCAGTCGAGCAGTCGAGCGGGGTTGCACAGTGCTCTTCGACAACAAGCATGCAGTTATAAGCCAACAGGGTGCGCAGATATTGAAAGCGCAGAAAAAGAATAAGCTTTTTGTGTTCGAAGGCAAACGCAACTCATGTTTTGCCGTGGCGCAGCCAAGCGCAGCAGTGTGGCATAACAGATTTGGTCATTTAAACTATGCCAGTTTGACGAATCTTGCCAAAAATATGATGGTGCTTGGTATAGAAAATGTGAATTTCTCTGAGAGTTTACAGTGCAGGACATGCATGAAGAGTAAAATTCATACACAACCGTTTCCAGCTGCCTCGGAAAATCGATCAAAGCGACAATTGGAGCTTGTACATACAGATGTATGTGGGCCATTTGAGAAGCGATCGCTTGGTGGGTCGGCTTATTTTTTAACATTCATCGATGACATGTCTCGGCGCATATTTACATATTTCCTCAAGACAAAGGACGAGGTATTTGAGAAATTCGTGTTGTTCAAGAATATGGCAGAGCGCCAGACCGGGCGCAAGATCAAGGCCATACGCAGCGACAACGGGCGTGAGTATATCAACAAGCGTTTTAATGATTTTTTGCAGCAGCATGGTATAGTACGCCAACTTACGGTCCCTTATAGTCCACAACAGAATGGCGTGGCAGAAAGGGTAAATCGCACTCTTGTTGAGATGGCGAGGAGTATGCTTTTGCACTCTAATATGGCAGAGTTTTTATGGGCTGAGGCAGTGCAGACAGTGTGCTATATACGAAACAGATCGCCCACTACAGCCTTGGTTGGTATGACCCCGTTTGAGGCATGGAGCGGCAAGAAGCCCAATGTGCGAAATATGCGTATATTTGGATCGGTGGCCATAGGCTTAGATAAAACACGTCACAGCAAATTTCAAGCGAAGGGTAAGGAGTACCGTCTGGTGGGATATTCGTTAGTATCGAAAGCCTATAGACTGTACGACAAAGAAAAACATCAGATTGTTGAAAAACGTGACGTTCTTTTTGATGAACCTTGCGATGCCGTACAGATGCCCGACAAGATAATGTTTGACATACTAGCAGAAAACTCACCACCAGGTATGCTTGACTTGAAACGTGGTGATGATGTGAAGCAAGAAGGAAGATCCAGCGACAGTGAATCCGAGAGCGAAGACTACGCCAGCGCAGATGAGCCGAACCAGCCCGAGGAGCAGGTTGTTAACATCGGTCCAGGTAGGCCGAAGTTGGTTCGAACAGGCAAACCAGGGCGTCCAAAAAAGGTATACAATGTCTTAAACGCGATGCATGCAGAGGAGATTCCGTTGCCGCAGACTTTCAAGGAGGCAAAAAGATGTAAACACTCTTCATATTGGCAAGCGGCAATGGACAAAGAATATGAGGCGCTGGTGGCAAATGGCACATGGACATTGGCAGATCTACCAAAGGGCCAACAGGCGATTGGCTGCAAATGGGTTTACACCATCAAGAGAGACAGCAGTGGCAGTGTTGAGCGCTACAAGTCGCGTTTAGTTGCGAAGGGCTGTTCGCAGAAGTTCGGTGTTAATTATACCGAAACCTTCTCGCCAGTGTGTCGGTATGAATCGATACGCTTAATTTTGGCTCTATCTGTTGAGTTGAAGCTCCACCTACACCAAATGGACGTCTGCACGGCATATCTCAATAGCGAGTTAAACGACGTGGTTTACATGAAGCAGCCTGAGGGATACGTAAACAACACATGTGCACAGAAGGTGTTAAAACTCAACAAGGCGATATACGGCTTGAAGCAAGCAGGAAGAGAGTGGAATTCCAAATTGAGCGTAGCGCTATGCGATATTGGGTTTACTCCGTCCCAAAATGAACCATGCCTGTATAAGCAAGACATTAAAGGTAATCTTTGTCTGGTACTAATTTATGTGGATGATTTACTTATAGCGTTCCAGAGCGAGATGGACCTTATGCAAATCAAGTCAATGATTGCAATGAAGTTCGAATGTGTCGACAAGGGTCCATTGGAGATGTTTTTGGGCATGCAGATTAAGCGTGATGGCGACATAGGCGATATAACGATGAACCAGACACTGTATATAAAAGATATGTTACAGCGTCACAACATGGAAGAGTGCAGGTCTGCAGCAACGCCATTAGATGCAGGCTTCCAAGTGGCATGCGATAATGAAAATTGCGTGACAGAAGATCCTTCAGCATATCAATCTGCAATTGGTGAGTTGATGTGGTTAGCATTGACGTCAAGGCCAGATATATACCAGTCAGTTGTGAAGCTGGCACAAAGAAACAACAACCCGCATAGTGAACATATCACAGGTGTGAAGCATGTTATGCGTTACCTAGCAGCTACGATAGACATAAAGTTAAACTATCGTGCATGTGGTCAGGCGCTTGAAGGCTACGTGGATGCGGACTGGGGTGGCGATGTGAGCAATCGCAGATCATACACCGGGTACGTGTTCTTCCTAGCAGGCGGCCCCATTTCATGGAAGTCACAAAAACAGGATTGTGTGGCTTTAAGCAGCACAGAGGCTGAATACATGGCCTTGTCTTCAGCTACAAAGGAAGCGCTGCATCTTAGGCGTCTCATCATTGAGATCGGCTGTGGTGAATCTGGTACACCGACAGTACTATATAGTGACAATCTCAGCGCACAGAATCTGGCTAAGAATCCTGTCTACCATGCCAGGTCAAAGCATATTGACATCAGACATCATTTCGTTCGAGAGGTTGTTCAAAGTGGTGACGTTGAGTTGAAATACGTTTCAACGAATAATATGATAGCAGATGTACTTACTAAAAATCTGTCGAAACTAAAGCATAGTCATTTTGTAAAATTAATGAATTTAAATTAATTAAAGTAAATTATAATTGACATTGTATACAGGTTCACATTGAGGAAGGGTGTTGAAAATAAATTCCAATGTGAATGTATACTATTTGTATTATTGAGAGAGCACACTGTGCATATTTGCTTAAACATAATATGCCTTTACTTTTTATTAATTTTATTCTTGAATTTTCGTTCAGCTTTTTTCATTCGATTAATAATTTTCATATCGTTCGCATTTGTATAAATATAATTTAATTTTTCTCCAAATAAATTTCTTCTTTAACTTTGACCTACCCACGTTTGTTTTATTTTACCTTCGCTTAGACATAATCAATCTAAGAGGTAATATAATTCATCATTTTTAACACGACGCACATAGGGGTATTTGCCTCGAAAAACCGATCAAAAATATTTTTTTGTCCTAATGAAGTGATACTTGTCTGAATCAACTTTAAAAGCATAACTAAGCTTATTTCAGTCACTTAAACGTATAATTCAATTTTAAGCTAAAAATCTCTTTTTTTTTCCTACGTGCAAGACGGTTTATTGAGTAAATAGCTCTGAAGATGATACAGTTTAGCTTCAAAATCTCTCTCTTTATACTCATTCATAACATCATATAACTGTCTTTTAGATATAATGCACAACCCAACCGATCCTTCAAGCAAAATAATTTATTTTATGATAAAAAGTTTTTGATTTTTTTATTAAAATAGACACACATTAGGGACGAACAAATCTAGGGGGAAAGTTATGGGCAGCATTTTCTTTTTTTTATTATTGCTTCTTAAGATCTTGCTCTATAAGCTAATACCAAACAAGTTACCGAATAACACCGAATTATATAACAAAATGTCCATTAAACAAAAAAAGACAAGAAAAAAAAATGCCCATTTACATACATTTCAAATAAATCCAATATCTATTAAATTAAAACTCCAATAAACGTAAAAATAGCTTCTAAATAAAGTACACTCTTGTAGCTGATTCCTCCATAACCAAAAATTTGGTATACAATATAAAAAAAAAACAAAAATTTAATTATTTAACAGTGCGATTTTTCGCATAAATCAACAGATTCAAAATTCAAGTTCACGATCAATGACTTTCAACTGATATTGTGGCGAAGTGTGTATATGAAAATGAAAAACAACTACGGTACATTAAGCCATGGGTATTAAACTACAGCTGGGGAAAAAAATTACTTCTCAACTCTGCATTTTGAAATATTGATTTATGAGCGGTTTTTCGATGCAAATACCCCTATGTGCGACGGCTGACTTTGTTCCGCTGACACGGCAAGTACGAACGTGCCCAATTGGTAGTGCAAATTCGAGTATTCACTGGAATAGACGTACACCTTAAACAAAAAAAAATGAAAAACTGAAAAAAGTATTAAGAAAATACAACAAAAAGCGATTAATAAATAATAAAATAACTAACAAAAAAAAAAAAACAACAAACTAAATATAATAAGCGAAAGTGCGGTGAACCAAACCATGGCTCCCGGGGGAGATCGGTAGGAGGAAACTATGGTCACTAAGCAGATGTACGTCCAAGCCTTGCTAGTTATCGAGCAGTGCAAGAGAGAAATAGATGACCTTAAACAGAAATTGCGAGCAGGGCCGAACAATGCCAAAAAAAAACAAGAAATCCCCGGAACCAAAACGAAAAAAAATTAATAAACAAAAAAAACGATATTGAAAATAATATAATCAACAACAACAACAACACATATGGATTACTAGACGCAAAAACAATGATACAACAAAAAAGAACAAATTACAAGCAACAACAATGATGCAAAAATCGATAATCCCACCTTTGAAATGATTGAATCTGCACTAAGATCAAAAGGAATTGACCCGACACTCATCGGTTGGATTTTAGCGATGCTCAAGAGCATATCAACAACAGCTTCGTTAGGTAGTTACTCCAAGACAGTGCAAGCTGTAAAAGGCTTTGCACAAGGTGGAGTCCTGTCGACCACATTGTGGAAACTCTTAGTTGACTCCTTACTGAGAAGACTAAACGAGGGAGGATATCCAACAATTGGATTCGCTGATGATGAATGCATCATCATCGTCAGTGGTACCAGCACTCTGTGAGGGTATGCAATCCGCTCTTAGCATTGTTGTAGCATGGTGTCGTGAGCAGTCATTATCGGTTAATACCTCCAAGACCGAAATGATACTGTTCACAAACAAAACGAAGTTGCCTCCTATAAGATGGCCTTCGTTCCTAGGCGCCCAGCTTAAACCTTCTAGTACGGCTCTGGACACCACGAGCTCCAAATACAATCTCGGGCGAAGGTTCCAATGTCTCCTTCCAGATCGCTCGGAATGGAACAGCGTAGGTTGGTCTAGTTTCCCATCAGGAAGTATAGTCTACTATACGGACGGGTCCTTAATGGATGAGCTCTCTGGAGCAGGTGTCTTCTCAGAAGAATGCCACATTGAGCAATCTATTCCACTGGGTAGATTTACAACTGTCTTTCAGGCAGAGGTGTATGCTATCGCGTTTACAGCACTTAACAAGAGATGGCAAGGCAAGTCCATCTACATCTGCTCTGATAGCCAAGCAGCTATTAAAGCCTGTTCAGCAGCGTTGATCAACTCAAAAATCATTGAGGAAGCTGGCAATAAACTGAACCAGCTTGGGCGATGTAATAAGATCACACTGGTCTGGGTCCCGGGACATTCTGATATCCCGGGCAACGATAAAGCTGATGCTCTGGCTAGAGTTGGATCAGCGACCCCTTATTGCTATTGCTTCGCTTTGCGAAAGCGACGGCCAGATTTAGATCGACATTAGCAACAAATCGCTAACTCAGCGAATGGGGTGGTACTTCACCAAAGTACAATGGGCCTACAGGTCTACGTGCTTGTTGTCTCTACGGGATAACCCCCTCTTGTTGCGGTAAATTTTATCGCAACAAGAGGCACCCTCTGCTTTCTCTCCTCTCCCGCTAACTTTTGAATCCCCCGTGCCACTTTAATATTCTGGGAAAGTGGAGGACAGCCATGGTCCCATCAGCCATAGGCCCACTGTCCTAGCATATTGAAATGGCACCAAAACAGGTTTCTCCGAGAAGAGACAGAAGGTCTCAACAATAAAGACTGATTGTCTAAGAGGAGACGGGCGGTCTCAGAAGAGACGGGCTGTCCTTCACAACACAACATTAAACGAGCAGAGGCAGACAAAAATAATAAGTCGACAAAACAGTACGAGACAGATGAGTCTCCGCCGTTAACAACAAAAGAAACAAACCAAAACATACAATACCACCAACACAATAACTCATACTAAACAACAATTAACATAAGTAAACATAAACGAGACGGATGAGTCTCCACCTCCAACAAAAATACATCACCAAGAATGAGACGTGTAGACAACAAGCAAACGAAACCAGAAGACTAGATAACGGGACGGATGGTCCCCAACACTCAACAATGGCCAAGGCCCAACCTAACTGAAATTATTTTGTATAAAATGGTACGCTAGGTGTAGGTCCCTCAATCCCCAAATCTGCACAAAAGTCCACCGAGTCAGTAAAATCAAAGTAATTGGGAGAAAGCCCAAAATGCATTTCCTTTTTTTGTTGAGCGCTTTTTTTACTCCGAAAAGTCAGCGAAATAAAATCGCTGAACTCAATCATAGAGTTCGCTGGCACTGGAAATGTCCCAATGTGCTGCGAATTCCAGTATGGATGCGATGCGTGAGAGAGCACAGTGGGGAACGAAAAACGGTGGCGTATTCTAGCCAAAGAGCAGAATACCGCTTAATAAGCCGCAAATGGATCCCACTGTGGCTGAATGCATGAATGTGTGAGTGCAAGTGGGTGGGATTCTTTGTGTCCGAGGTGGACAAAGGAACCCACTGGAATGGTCACGGCACTTCTTGGTTGACCAGGGTGGTGTACAGTGAAGTTTTGAGAGAGAGAAAAAAAAGGCGCTCAACGAATAAGAAGAAAATTAAGATATAGGTTTAGAAAAAGAATTAACAAAAAAAAAAATAACATACAAAGTCATAATAGAGAAAAAGGAGGCTGAAAAAGAAAAGGGGCCAAATATTATAATTTGGTGACAGAGTCGTGGATTGGTCGTGGAAGAAGAATTCCCCGTGAGTCAGGCGAGAGGTGTCAGAAAGGGGCACTTACCCAGGAAGACAAAAGGGAATCAGGAGTCAAAATTAAAGATAAGTAGAGTGAGATTTCGTGTGTTGCTAGTGAAGTTCGGTGGTAGGACAATTTGGAAAAAAATGTGAACTCCGGTAGGCTTTTGTACGGCAAACTCCCGTTAAATAGCGGGACACGCGACCTATTATATATACATACATACATTGTGTTTAGTTCGGGACCGTACGATAGTGGGCCATTTTATCATTTTCAACGGCGATTTTATGGTTCTTTGTCACGGGTTGGTTTTTTTATCCACCCCGCCCGGTGGATTTTTTCCAGCCCCACCCTAAATTTAACTTCCTTAATTATCTTAATTGAATATCCAATAAATCGACCATCGATTATAACGTGGTACAAAAAAAAGGTCTATTTCGCATTATTTCCTTGTTTGGTTTCTTCAATTTCAGAATTCGCCTCGCACACAGGTGGATTTTCCCAAAAACATGGCCATAACTATAAAAAACAAAAATGCAATTTGTTGGTTTTTTTTCATGCCAACTTGTTAATATATTACTTAAGCATATTATCTAATTGATCCTGCTTAATTCACTGCAACCATTGCGTCGGTTGATGCTTCTAAAGTGGGAGCTTTTGTGAAGCACGTGCAGTACCATATTGGGTGTTTGATATCTGGTGTGTTTGCTTTGTTTTTTTTTTAATTTTCTGTGTGAATTCATAAGTTCAGATTGGAGTTTGTTGATAGTAGCATTGTATATGAAACTAGTAGTACTATCATCAAGCAAGATTTTTTGTTTGTTACTCGGCAAGCCAGAGGGCGCATCGACGTTTCTCCCAAAAATTTAAAAAAATATTACGCTCTGAGAGAATTGAGTAAAAATTATGCTTGCTTAGCATTGCGGTTATGCTTGCTTAGCATTGCCTTCCGATGTTCACTCAAGCAAGGATTTATGTCTTTTTTCTGGTTTGGTAGAAATTCGAATAAAAACATGAGTAAAACCAAGTGTATGTGTGTAGGTGTGTACAAACACATACAGTGAATAAGCCGAAACAAAAATCATAATCATTGCGCAGGTTATATTTTTCTTTTTCTGCATTTGATGAAAAGATGAATTTTGTGTTTTAGTTGATCTGTTCTGTGCCAAAAATGCAAAGTAGGTACCTATATTGTTTATTGACTATACCTACTAGTGCTCTTGATTTTACCCGGGTAATACCCATCTCAACAATTACCCGAGTACCCGGGTACCCGGGTAATGCGGGTACCCGGGTATGTCAGCTATCGGGTACCCGAGAATATCGGGTAACGGGTACCCAATAGCCACAAATACTCTAATTTAATTTAAAAGTTGATAATGTAGGTACACCTTTTGTGGTGATTAGAATATATGTATATGTACATACATACCACTGGGACAGAAGGGAAAGCAGCGATAATTGGTGGAGTTCATACTAAATGTAATAGAAATTTAATATCTATGCATGTTAAATGCATTTGAAACGAGATGCAATTACTTACATAAATTCATGCTACGTATAAGTTTTAATTAATTTCGTCTACATTTGCAATCTAGTCCACGCGTCTTCACCGGCATTAAATGCCTTCACTATGAGCTCAATAAAATCATGTTTACAAGATTGGCAATATCCGTATTTTATTTGCTGGCCAATATAGGACTTAAAAAAAGCTTTCAGGGTTAAATACAACAAAAACTAAGCCTGGATAATTATCCAACAACAAAACCTTAGCCTGGATAACTATCCAGTCTAAGGTTTTGTTGTATTTTACATAGAAAACATTTTAAGCTTTTATAACATAGCAAAGAAAACACGGCTGATGATCTTATCAGCTTACAGTTAGCTTCTAGACTTGATTCTAAATATCATGTGTAAATATTAAGGAAATGTGTTAGTACCGGGCAGTCTCTCTGCATCATCTTACGTGGCATTATCAATCGCAAGTATATATTAAAACATAAAATGAGTGAAAGAAGGAAAAGCTGGGTGTGGCGATTTTGCACATTAAGTGACGACAATAAAGACGTTATTTGCAATGTTTGTGGTACTACAATATCGTATAATCATTCACCATCAGCGATCAATAAACACCTCAGATATTTTCATAAATATGATTCAGGGACACCATCACCTGCTGACAATAACGGATTTAAAAGGTAAGACAAAATTACAATGATAGATTAGCTTTATTCAATGAGGCTGTTCCGAACGGTGCAGAAAAAGCTCTGAGCAGCTTTTTTGCACCTACTCTCTAGGTAAAACATATATGAGAGAAATATCAAAATCAGCTTTGATTGCATATTTGATTTTTTTTTTACTTGAAGTGAAAAGTGAATCACCGAGATTTAAATGGAAATTTCATTTTAATTTAATTTGTAGAATTTTCTCCAAATACACGCCATAATTTGGAAATGTATATAGGTCGTGTTTTGTTTGATATCGTACATAAGCTAAACATGTTGCAGCAACATGTTTTCCATGTAAAGCACAACAAAACCTTATACTGGATAATTATCGAGGCTAAGGTTTTGTTGTATTATGCATTGAAAGCTTTTTTTTTATCCTATACAACTTTAACAGCTTTTTTAAGCCCTATATAGGCTAGCAAACAAATACGCCTATATGTATTGTATATATGTATGTATGTACTCGATAATGAAGTTGACACTTTTGACAGCTAATATATGTATATAATATAGGGCTGTAATTTTCTGTGCTAACTTAATCTGACATTTTTCATAAATATGTGCTGTTCTGCTCTGCCTATTGAACAAAGCTATTAAGATCTTCTGCGATTTTTAGACAAGTTTTTTGACTTTTGGCATGGACCTTGTATATCTTCTGTTCTATATATTTTCCCAAAAATATATTGGTTTTGTCCTTGTTGCGGTCTATGTGCCTGGCCACGCATAGAGCGGCAAGCGCAATAGCGGCAGAGCGGCAATCTTAAGCGGAAAGTGGCCATTTATTGAGCGGCAATTCTCGAGCGTTTTTTTTTTTTTATAATTCACGAGTGCTTAAGTTATGAATACCCTTAAAATGTTTTGCACAGTGCGGGTCATAGGTAAAATTAGGGAGTATGAAAGAGGAGATACCGATGCAATGTTTGTCAATCGTAATGGGAGAAAAAAAATCATGTTCGGTAAAGTATTCCACATTCGTGTGGAGCGGTTAAAGAAAGGATCTCATTCCTTGCAAGATGCGAGTTGCGAGAAAATGATTGAATGGTAGGAATTTCACTGGCTATTTCGCTGGATCACTGTTTGTGGAAAAAGCGATAAAACAGTCGAGCTTGAGGCGGATATACGCCTTATAATTAGTTGTAGAGCTGCGCGAAATAATATACCAAATGCAAGCACGATTACCAAGTATTTGACGAGTACAGGCAGATGTCAAGCGCAATCTGGAAGCGTTGATATCGGAATGCTGGGAACCGGATGTGTAACCTAAATGAATTTAAGTTTCTTTTGTTTGATAAAAATCATTTTGAATCAATTTACCTTACATTGAAGATAGCAATGGGGTAGCGGATTAAATGCCGACAAGACAAAGTTTCAATTTGCACAGCTCATTCCCGGCGTTTCAACTTTGTACTTCAGTGGAATACAATGATGCAAACAAAGTAAATCACCACCACGAATCAAAATTTTCAATGAGGATAGCAAAAATATAAGTAAGCTATTAAAAGATAACATAGGTAGCAACAACTTTAGTTCAAAGCAAATAAGCAAAGATAATTTATCTTTAAAAGTTAATAATTAAATTGACTGTAGCAAAGTCAAAGAACTATTGAAGGAAACGAATTCCGAATGCTTTACATATACAAATAAAGAAGACAAGCTACAGTCATTTTTATTAAAAGGTCTAAGTGCAAGCTACAGCCCTGAAGGAGTTCTTCAAGAACTAAGAAGCATAGATTTAGAAGATGTTAAATTTGAAAGAGCATTCAGATATGCAACGGCGCGTTCGATTAGTCAAAAAAGAACCCTGCCTATCATAACGGTACAGTTATCGCCGGATAGTAAGGCCGAAAATCTCCGGGCTATAAGGTATATATTTAGTCACGTAATTCACGAAAAATTACGTAGAACCGATATTTTTCAATACCGCCGATGTCAACGGTTTGGACATGCTGCTGGTATATAGGTGCGTCAAGTGCCTAAATACGTATGAGCCTGGTAGTTGTCAGGTGCAAAAGGAAGCAAAAAAGGAGAAATTGTTTTGTTTACTATGCCAAAAAAGTGGTCACCCTGCTTCTTGGAAAGGATGCGAAAAGTATAAGATAATGTCAGAGAGACTTAAGGTGCGAAAAAGGGGCGTACATCTGAGTACTTCCCAAAAAGTCAGCAACGTAGAGAATTACGTTCAGGAGGGTATTTCCTGGCACTAGTACTGGGACCAATATAATTGGGCCAGGTGCTAGACCCGGAGCTAGAACTAGCAGCACAGCAAACGATAAATTAAAAATTCAAGTAAATAATCTTGCTAAGACTGTAGCAGATTTATCGGTGAAGGTTAATGCCCTTCTGAACCATCATATGCCTTGAAATGGTTGGGTTCACTTGTGCATCACTCAAAATAGCTGCCCTTAATGTCGACTCTATAATTTCCATCAAAAGGCGCGGTGATTTATTGATGTGTTTTTCCTAAGCGAAACTAAACTTAACGATAGACATTACTTACATTTTCAAAATTACAATTTCATACGGACATACCGACGAAATTCAGTTCAAGGTGGTGGTACGGCGATACACGTTCGTAAGCCCCTTCGCTACTCTATCATCGACAAAAGTGATATTCGAACCGTTGGTTGCCTTGAAACAACCATTATCTCTCTGCCTCTAAGGAATAATGTCTGTATCTGATAACGGCGTACGCTGAGCCAACATCCGGTTCGAAAAACTAAGATTAGATAGCTTTAACAACTATTTCATCTTAGCCGGGGATTTTAACACAAAAAATCCAGCCTGGTTGGACACGGTGGCGAACGGAAGAGGCAGATTCCTTCATCGCTTTATCGAAGACAACGAGGTCGAGTATAAACTGAAATTATTTAGCCCGGTTACACTAAGTTTTTCGTCCGGAAATTCTTATCTTTCCATCGCGGACGCTCGATTGCAAATAGAAACGATCCACAGTAACAAAATGCCACTACTACCGTATGATAGCAATCATCATGCCATAGAAATACTAATGAAATTTGCTGACGACTCTGAGTTTAGCTTCGCAACGTGGCACGAGGTTCCTAAATTGAATTTTAGGCAGACCAATTGGTGCCGTTTCCAACGTTGCGCCACAAGAAAATATGGGAATTGCACTACCTCTTCTAGTATTCCTAACAATAGGAATTCATCTTACGAGGGGTGCAATTCTTATAACGGGAGCTTGAACATGGTGGTTTTACAGGCTAGTCGGCAGTTCCGAAAATTAAATCACAAAACAGCATAGAATGTTATCTAAACCGTGACATAAAAACACTACAAACACACAAGATCTTTTTAATCACTCAAATAAATAGAATACATCGCCAGTTTCAAGACGTATCGCACAATTTGGAGCTTCGACGATTGAAATCCCTCCTGAGTAATGTGAAAACTATGATAACTCAGCAGTTTCGGAATAGTGCGAATGATTACTGGAAACAAAGAGCTGAAAGTATTATAAAACAAAACTCAAATAATATGTTTCCAAAAATAAATAAAATGTTTAAACCACGTGACATTCTCACTATTCCGAAGCTGAGATCAGAGTATATCTAATAATGAGTAGGGACACTCTTTCAACCAGGGACGTGGCGTGATGTTCTAAGCAGGGTGTTCTACTTTTTTTGTTGAATAATAACGTACATATGTATATACTCAGTTTTCTCCAGGACCACGACGAGGATGTTAAGTAAACAAGGCCAACAAAATAATTTATTAAGAACGGGGCAACCACACAACCAAAATTTTCTTTCATAGTTAGGAATCTAAAAATGTCTAGTAAAAGCTTTACTAGGTAAACCTTACAAATCAAATCCGGAAGAGACGGTGTTGGCCTTCCAAAACTAATTATTTCCAGTCTTTCTTCCGAATTTAATTGAGAAAATGGTTTCTTCAATAAATTTTCAATAGCGCATCGACAGGTCACTTTTCTCTTATACGATTTTGCTTAAAAGAACGACATGCATATCTAACTTTTGCCAAAATGCGAATGATCAATAATGATGTAAGAATAAACATGTTTCCGCAACATGTTTTCAATGCAAATATTTGAAAAAAAAACCTATTCCTATTGTTGTGTTGCTTTTTGCTTTCGCTTCAGTCGATTATGTTCTACAAATATAGAGCACAACGAAATCGAACAAATAACTAATATCAGGAGAAGAGAATCGAACAAAATTCAACCAAACAAACGTTAACATGCGAAATAAAACAAAATATGAAAACCAACAAAATACACACAGGCCACAGCTAACATCTTCCTCGCTAAAGAAAAGGGTTGTATCGAGCCTCCGTGCGCAGTTTGCTGGAGAACTCAAGTTGATGCGAAATAAAACAGAATATGAGAAGCAACATAATACCCACAACTAACATCTTCATCGCTAAAGAAAATGTGTTGTATCGAGCCCGGGTGCGCAGTTTGCTGGAGATCCCAAATTCATGTTATTGTACAGACGATTGTTGGGACTTTGAATGTGGTAGAACGTTTTTTTTATATGGATATTTCCTTTGGGTTGGTGCGCTAGTAAGTGGAGAACAACCGGGCGAGTCGACGTCGAACTGAATTTAATAAAAAGTTGGTTTGGATAGGTTGCTGGATAGAGGTTTGAAAGTATGTATGTATGACGGCGCGCACCGTTCAATTTACTTACGAAAAGAGGAGAACATTTTGTTCAACGTCAATTTGTGTTGAATGGTTTATATACATTTTGGTATTGCGATTTTGACTGCGGTGTTTGGTTTGGTTGATTTGGCTATGGACGGTGCGGCACAACAGAGTGAACAAAAGTGGATGTTTAAGCATTATTTTTAATTAAGTATTTTTGAATTGTAACTCAATTAGATATTGTTAGCGCATGTATATAAACAAATAAATTTTTCATAAAGATGGATTTCGTTGGGGTGTGCGGAGAACACCTGCGCACCTTAGAATAAACGTCACTGCTTTCAACACATGCAACTGCTACTAGTCCAAAGAAAAGCGTGAAAAACATCACCCAATAAGTA
Organism: Brachyopa scutellaris; assembly: GCA_949775065.1. Lineage (NCBI taxonomy): Eukaryota > Metazoa > Arthropoda > Insecta > Diptera > Syrphidae > Brachyopa > Brachyopa scutellaris. The sequence continues at coordinate 70,828,667 of OX459113.1, forward strand.
AAAGTAGCTCAGAAGGATTGATTTCAACCCTCACCTGCGATAGCATATAATGGAAAGAGTCGGCAATACTTTTCAGCAGCACCACCACATGCGGCTACCTACTTAAGATAAATTGCGTGTCGTTTTTGCCATAATGCTTTTTTAAAGGCGACCCGACTTGAACATCCGTGTACCACCACACTGTCATCATAAGATATGGAGTGACCGAATTTGCTGCTGTGAATTTGGTTTCATTTATAATTTTTTCCATTTGTTTTTTTATTAAATAGGATTAAATATGGATCTCCCAAATATATATTTCAATCAAATATGAAAATTAATATTCGTACATTGCAATCAATTCTCTAAAGCTCCTATTAGCACCTATTAGTCTTATATTCAACACTTTTCAGAAGCCACGTTTAGCATAGCACAGCACAGCATCTTGTCACACTACTTGTGTAGTCACATTGGGGTGGGTTTTGTTTACATTTTTTATCCACGTATTTTAAAGGCGGACTTGGGTTTTTATCAGTTGAGCAAAAGACAGAAAACAGGAAAAGAAAGGATGACGCGTTTGTGTTTGAGTTGGGTACATGCATGCGGCAAATGAGTGAATGGTTTTATGGTCAGGTATAAAAAAATAATATCGCGATCTTTGTTTTCGGGATTTCCTATTATGATGAATGAAAATGCACAGTTGCGAAATTAGGTAGGTAGGCTGACTAGGAAAATACAGAGTAGATATGTTTTATTGAGAATATGCTCATGACGGTAGAATAAACAATGTCGTTTTCTATTAGGCTCTTCAGATTTCGGATTTTTCGTGCTGAATGGAAATCTGTATCTGCATTCGTGTGTCATTTAACATTTTGTTCGTAAAATTAAATAAGGAGATAAAGAAAAAAAATAAAAAATAATAAATACAATTTTAAATACACTTTCTTTATATTTTCTAAATTTTGTATGGAGTTTCTAATAATATTTGTGTTGATTGGTAGCATTTTTACGTGTTTCAATTTCGTATAAAGTGTTTTGGCGTACGTGCAAGTAGGTTTGGATCTCGAGCTGGAATCGAAATTCACGAAAATTGATCTCGAGCAAAAAAAGCTTTTTTTGCCCTTTGGAAAATGAAAATTATACTAGAGCGATAAAAATTGTTCGAGATGGAAAAAAGTGAATTTTTTTACAATCCGAAACCACATAAGTTCAAATAAAAGCAATGTTAAAAAGTAAAGTAAAAGCTGAAGTTCGTTTTTAAAAGTTAATATTAAGCCCAGCGTCATAATTTTTTATAAGTGCTTGGCGGTAGGGGAACTAAAATTCAAGTGTAAAATATTTTAGCGTACCGAAAAATTGTGAGATTTAAGTAAAATTACAAAAAAAATTAAATTATTGTAATTACATGTATGCATACGAAAACCTTATCGTCCTTTTCCATTTTTTGAATAAGCGAAAGTTGTTCAAATAGGCATTTCTAAAAAAACATGTAGGTATTTCTAGTGTTGGAATTATTCCGTACACCTGATTTGGTAATTAAAAAAAAATAGCTAATATTATAACAGAAGGTAAAAACGAAAATCGAAAGGCAAAAATGTATACACATATTTTTTAACAATAATGTATTACAAAATCATTTTTTCGGATTTTGAAAAGATCACCCTGCTTCAAATTCTTAAATAATTTTGCTTCTCTTCTATCTCTCTTTCACGACAACACTTCTTATTACCGTCTATTTCTCCGTGTCTGTGTGACTGAAATTGGAACTGATAAGAAACACGTGGAGAGTGTCCCTACTCATTATTAGATATACTCTGGCTAAGATTACCACTGTCTTCTCAGACGCTTCTGTCACAGGCTAAGATTAATATCCAAGACTGCCCCATCCACGATAACCAGTTTATGATTGATAGTGGGATGGATAAACTAATCTGATAGGCTCCCATTTTGAGACGATTCATGCTAGGGATCTCTATAGCTGCAGAACTGATGAAGTACGTAACGGATTGTTGAGATTTCGCAATAGCGAGGTGCCAACTCCCTTAAGAGTTACTGAGAGATTAAAATCCGACGAACTAACAGCAGAAAAGACTAACAATTAACTAACAATTACAACCTTAGACGAACTGACATACATATTTAGAAAACTTAATATCAATTTTTCAAAATGTGAAACCATAATGTTCCGCACCCCAATAAGACGAGGAAATTCAGATTTGAGACATAACTGGAAAAAGTTCAAAATAATGAGTTCAAATGGTCTTCGGCTCGAGTCAAAGACCATTGTGAAATATTTAGGGGTTCATTTGGACAAATTTTTGTACTATAATGAACACATAAATATACAGTTGCAAAAGGCTAAAGTGGCATTTATGTCTCATAAGAAGATTTTCTACACCAACTCTCTGATGTGATCATTTGCTACCAAGCATTTGTTCGTCCAATTCTGACTTACGCGAGCATTAATCCTTCATGCATGGAAAAAATAAGAATCTTTGAAAGAAAATGCCTGAGAGCTTGCATGCAGATATACAGGAACGAACATTCCGACTTTCGGCATTACGTTTCAAGCAAAAAGCTATTGGATGCTTCCGGTGTGTCCAGAATTGACAATGTAATTCTGGGCCTTGTGGGGAATCACTTTGCCCGGTCGGCGAACGTTATGGAAAACGAACTCATTGTCCTATCCCAACCTTGAGTATTTCAGAAATACATTAGAAAGAGGATACATACCACCTGAAGCATTCTTGTTTCTGGATGCTCATGGCTATCTCAGACTTAACGAACGTACCGATAATATACCATGTTGCCAGACGAGCAACTAATAAAAGAATTAAGTATGTACCTACAAGCTTGGGGGATGGCAATGCAATCTTAAGATACTGCGTAAGAGTGATGTTCTAAGCAGGGTGTTCTACTTTTTTTTTTGTTAGATAATAACGTACATATGTATGTATATACATACTCAGTTTTCTCCAGGACCACGACGAGGACGTTAAGTAAACAAGGCCAACAAAATAATTTATTAAGAACGGGGCAACCACACAACCAAAATTTTCTTTCATAAGGCGCGTTTTTTTTCAAACCTATATAGATCTCGAAAAAGCTTTCCATTCAAAAATAAGACTGGATAACCATCCAGGCTAAGGTTTTGTTGTATTTTACATTGAAAACATGTTGCGGAAACATGTTTAGCCTATACAGGTTTGAAAAAAAACACGCCTATAGTTAGAAAACTAAAAATGTCTACTAAAAGATTTACTGGTGGTAAGCCTTACAAATCAAATCCGGAAGAGATGGTGTTGGCCTTCCAGAACTAATTATTTCCAGTTTTTCTTCCGAATTTAATTGAGAAACTGCTTTCTTCAATAACTTTTCAATAGCGCATCGACAGGTCATATTTTTCTTTTATGTGATTTGCCTTAAAAGAACGACATGCATATCTAACTACTGCTAAAATGCGAATGAACAACGATTATTAGCCGTGTTTTATTTGTAGTCTGTAAAGAATAAACATGTTTCCGCCTATTGTTGTGTTGCTTTTTGCTTTCGCTTCAGTCGATATGGAGTTCTACAAAAATATAGAGCACATCGAAATCGAACAATAACAAGAGAATCGAACAAAATTCAACCAAACAAACGTTAAACATGCGAAACAAAACAGAATATGAGAAGCAACATAATACCCACAGCTAACATCTTCCTCGCTAAATAAAAGGGTAGAAAATGTTGTATCGAGCCTGCGTGCGCAGTTTGCTGGAGAACTCGAATTGATGCGAAATAAAACAGAATATGAGAAGCAACATCATACCCACAGTTAACATCTTCATCGCTAAAGAAAAGGGTAGAAAATGTTGTATCGAGACTGCGTGCGCAGTTTGCTGGAGAACCCAAATTCATGTTTTTGTACAGACGATTGTTGGGACTTTGAATGTGGTAGAACTTTTTTTTATATGGATATTTCCTTTGAGTTGGTGCCCTAGTAAGTAGAGAACAACCGGGCGAGTCGACGTCAAACTGAATTTAATAAGTAGTTGGTTTGGATAGGTTGCTGGATAGACGTTTGAAAGTATGTATGTATGACGGCGCGCACGGTTCAATTTACTTACGAAAAGAGAGCATTTTGTTCGACGTCAATTTGTGTTGAATCGTTGAATGGTTTATATACATTTTGGTATAGCGATTTTGACTGCCGTGTTTGGTTGGGTTGATTTGCCTATGACGGTGCGGCACAACAGAGTGAACAAAAGTGGATGTTAAAGCAGTATTTTTAATTGAGTATTTTTGAATTGCAACTCAATTAGATATTGTAAGCGCATGTATATAAACAAATTAATTTTTCATAAAGATGGATTTCGTTGGGGTGTGCGGAGAACACCTGCGCACCTTAGAATAAACGTCACTGGTAAGAATACATGAAAAAGATAAAAATAATTTTGATAGATTCAATCGGGAGAAATATTGGTGGCTTGATTGGGCTTAGGCTAGCATGTAATAAGGCCAAACCAGGCCCTGCCATGTGATTTTTGATCTATCGATTATGCGTTAAATTAACGTTTGAGCGATGGAATAGGGATCGCATGGCAGGGCATTGTCCTTAGGCTTTTAGCTGTAAGTTAGTTTTTAATTACAGTAGAATCCGCTTAAGACGCTCACGCTTAAGACGCTACCCCGCTTTTAACGCTCTTTTTCTCTGGTCCCTTCATTTTGATAAGAATTCATATGAAAAAAATCCGGTTAATACGCTCTATTTCCCGCTTAATGCGCTCGCAACGCTAAACGAAACACTTCGTAAAATTTGTATTTTCTGGTTTTTTAATTTTTTTTCCATTCGGTGCGTTGGCATATACGGCCGCGTCGACGGCCACCGCCGTTCTTGTAGGGATTTTTTTTTGTTTTTCACCAACAAACCATATGAAGCGATGAAACGAAAACTAGCATAATACATGTATAATTTCAACTCTTTTTATAGAATAACCATATTTTTAACTGGGTTTAATTTTTTTTAGTTGTTCCCGCTTAATACGCTATCCCGCTTAAGACGCTATTTTCTGTCGGTCCCTTGAAGAGCGTCATAAGCGGATTCTACTGCAGTCTTGTTTAGAATTAGTCAGATTTAAGTTCTTAGTTATAAGTTTTATAAAAATAATATTATAATACATTGAGAGAGGTTTTATAAATTTTTTCCTAAAATCAAATCAAAAATTAATATTTTAAAAAAAAACACATTATATACATATTATAATTTATTTAAATCATTTACACACACAAAAAATAAAACAAGTATTGACTGCCACTAAGGCCATCAACTTTAATAAGATAAAAAAAATATATATGCGCAAAATTAAAGTCACTTAAAGTACACTTTAAAATTATTTTAGCACGGAACTAAGCGTTTTCATATTTATAGTCGTCATTGAGCCCACTTTATCGGTATCGCCTCGTATTAAATTTAAAATCACCCGAACTTCGTGTTAAATATTTAATATGGAACTAGACTTATAAGTCTTTTTTATTCAAGCTGTCACTTTTATGTGTGTTCGAATGAAATTTCTCATAGGAACGTTGCGAAGTAGAAATTATTTAGCGGCATACTAAAAAGTGTCTATTATTTAACAAAAATTAAAGTATGCTTTTAAGTTTAAAGTTGCGTATAACTAGTACGGAGTTAGACTGATAAAGTGGGGTTGACTATAAATTTGCGCCATAGTTTTTAAGTTAATTTGAACTAAAAAAATGTAATATTGTTTGATTAAAATAAACAAACGCTTGGAAAAAAAAAAACCTGCCCAATTGGTGGTATCGGTGTTCCTGTTCATCCTGGGCCAGACGAAGTTTCGGGCGATGGTCTTTTTGGTGGCGCGTCCACTTGGATGAGAACAGTTATGTGCGTTGTCAAATATTCGTCTTCTCAGCAACCTGGGGCAAATGGACGAATATTGTTGTCTGCGACGTCACAGTACACCACTGCGTCAGTTGTGGATGCGGAGTGCTTTTAACTTCAACGAAGAGCTTTAGGGTGACCGGAGCAGTTGTTTCAATTCGTCGTCGCTTTTCTGCGCTTCGGCGAGCTCTTCTGTACTGATGACTACTGGAAAGTCGATTGCTTGGATGAGAGACAAAGTGTCCGCCACTACGTTATCCTCGCCGGAAATGTGGACAATGCGGGTTGAATACTGGCTTATTTTCTCCAGTTGGCGTGAAACACGATCGCTTGCATGGTTTGATTTTTGTGAGAATGCATACACAAGAGGTTTGTGGTCAGTGAGGATGACCAATTCTCGACCTACGGTGATATGTCTGAAGTGTCGCGAAGCTCGAAAAATGACCAACAGCTCACGGTCATACACCTTATACTTAGCTTCTCGAGTGGACAGTTTTCTAGAAAAGAATACCAGTGGTTGAAGTCCAGTTTTAGTTTTTTGATCCAGCGCGGCTCCAATGGCCACATCAGAGGCATCGCAACGAAGAACTAGAGGTATATCCGCCCTCGGGTGTGCAAGCTGAACGGCTTCCTTGAGTTTTAATTTGCATTTCTCGAATGCCTGCTCTCCCTCTGAAGTCCACTCTATACTGGTCGTTTGTCCCTTTTCTTTGCTCCTATTGTCAGCTCAATAAGGGGAGCTTGGATCTGCGATGCGTTAGGTATGCAATTTCGGTAGAAATTCTAGGCACCAATGAATTTGCGCAGCTGGTCGATGGTTTCAGGTCGTTCAAAGTTGACTGCTACCTCCACTCTGTCTTGAGGCGGTTTAATTCCCTCGGTGTTGACTGTGTAGCCCAGGTAGTGTATCTCTGGACGACCAAAACACACTTGCCTAGGTTGACGCACAGGCCAAATTTTTCCAATCAGCAAACAGCTCGGACGTCCTTTCTGTGCTATTGCTCACTCGTTGAGGCGATTAAGATGTCGTCGATGTAACGTAATGCATGTAATGCATGTAATGTAGTGTGCAGAATTCGAGTACTCGTAAAGTGACGTCCATACAACGTTGCATCCTTTGGGCTGCGTTACATAGCCCGAATGTCATCACGTTAAACTGAAAAAGTCCAAACGGGGTGATGACAGCTGTTTTGGGTCGATCCTCGGGGGCGACTGGAATTTGGTGATATGCGCGATTGAGGTCCAAAGTGGTAAAGAAACTATAGCCTACTAACCGCTGAGTGAAATCTTGAAGGTGGGGAATCGGATATCTATCCAGCACTGTGATGTTATTCAGTCGGCGGTAGTCCCCACAGGGACGCCAGGTTCAGTCAGTCGTGGAGCGGAGTGATTCTCTTACGACGTTGGGAAATTCTCGTAGGACATCTGCGAAATCGCTGGTGCGGTCCACGGCAAAAACTGGCATTTGTGCTTATCTGCTCGGTATCAGTGTGGTGCTGAGAATTGTGGTTGAGTCCTCCAGCTGTCGTTTCTTAAGGCTAGCTGAGAGCCCATAGTGACAGAGGAAGTCAGCTCCGAGAATGGCGTGGGTGACTTCTGCGATGATGAAAATCCATGGAAAGTCTCGGCGGAGCCCAATGTCAAGTGATAAATGCTGAGTGCCGTACGTTTTGATGGGAACGCCATTTGCAACGATGAGTTTCTCTTAGTTTCTCTGCCGATGTTTTGGTGATAGAAGCAAAGGTCGGTTTTTTTCGTTGGCTTTTGACTGACATGAAGTTGATCTGGAAGCACGGTTCCGACTTCTATTACGGTTTCGAGACAACCGTTCTACCTTCGTTGAAAGCTTTTCAATCGCGGCTCGGAGATCTTCAAAGATGCTGGCGGAGTCTCTCTGTGTAATGGTAGCTTGAGAAACTGCGTTGATGTGCGAAGTGGATGGTTCTGCTGAGCTGTTGATCATGACGATTGTTGGACGGAGTGCATCAAAAATGCGATTCGCCTGCTCTGCCAGCTCGGACAAGTCATCGATTTTGCTTCCAGCAAGGATGCCTCGAACGCTTTCGGGGAGTTGCTCCAAAAAAACAGACCGAAGGACAGTTTCATTACAGTGTCCGCCGGCAAGATTTCGCAGTCGTTGTAAAAACACAGTGGGTTTCTCATTGCCTTGGTACTATCCTCGGAGTAGCCTCCGTAAGCGAGTTTCCTGGGAATCGGGGAGCGAATTAATTATTCGTTTTTTTAACGCATCATGCTTCCATTGTTTTGGGGGATTGTCTATCAAATCACCGACCAAATCCAGTGTGTCTGCATTGAGATGTGTAGCAAAAAGGCGGTATTTTGTATCGTCTGATGAAATGCGATGTAAGTCAAATCAAATTTCAGTCATTATGAAAACCGCGCCGGATTGTTTCGCCAGAAAGGTGTCGGTAATTTGACGGATGTGATGGAACTCATTTGATTTGTGATCATATTCGTGATTGGAATCACACTTGCAGTCGAAATCGCACTTGTAGTTGGAGTTACATTTGTAGTTGGGGCAACTACATCTTCTATTTTGACTGCGTTGTCGGTCTCCTGCTAAGCTTGTGCTGTGCTTGCAGCCGCTCCGATATTCATCTTGACTTTTGTCGCCGGGGTCACCAATTGTAGCGAATTGTCCCTGGCTTTTCATAATTCAAACTTCTATTTAAATGTATCGAAAATTAATGCACAATAAAATGTGCTCAAAAGATAACAAAATGAATAAGAATACAATTTCTTGTTTTGATAAAGAAAAGAAAGATGCAAAGCAGAAGGCGAATGGTGGCATACGTGCGAAATCAATTTTTTTTAATGGCTGCCGTATAGGGCAGCAATAAAGCGTATGTTATCGTCTACTAGGGGGCGCGTGAGGTTGTCAGCATTGCTACAAATTTTTAGTGTTCTACACTAATATTTAAAAAGCAAAGAATAGACGACCGTTTAAACACACAATAAAACTAATTTACTAAGGTAAAATGTAATGACAAACGTAAAGTTTTGATTTCTGTTGATCAGCCAAAGAATGTTCAAGAAGTGGTTATCTTTTTGAATTCGTATTCTTGATGTTCTTCGATAATTTCTAGCTCTAATCGGGATTCTAAGAGCCGTTTTAGTTGAACACAATTTGGGGATTTTTGTTGTCAACTTGAGAAATTGCTTTTATTCACTAAAAGTTGACTCTCAACTTTCGATATTCAAAAGCTGAGAAAATCCAAAGTTGATCAACTTTTGATTTCTCAACTCTCGAAATAGTAGAAGTTATCCGAGCAAACTTGGGATTTTATTTAATTTGTGTTTATCTATATTTATAAAAATGAAACATTGTTTGTATGTATGTTATAGACTCCAAAACCACCGAACCGATTGAGGTCAAATCTTTGGAAAAATGTTGGTGTTGTTCTGAGATTGTTTCTGTGGAGTTTGGTCAAAATCGATCTGCTAGGAGCTGAGCAAGTGGCAGAAAGGGGATAAAAAGCTATATTTCTGTCTGTAAACAGCTCCTTACTCAACAATGGCTTATCGGATTGAAAAACAACAAAAATAGGTGGATTAAGTAAAATTTCCACTGATTCGTTTGAGCTATAAATTATCCTTCTGCGTTATCGTAAAGCTGAGCTATGCTCAAAGCAATTCATAAAGTCACAGCCACGAATTTTCCATCAGTGGAGACCGCGGCCAACAGCCATGTAGCAGTGGGTGACGTAATAGTGTAGGTAATGTGTCATTTTATGGCCTACAATTATATAGTTGACTCTCTCAACATTGGATATTCAAAAGTTGAGAAAATCCAAAGTTGATCAACTTTTGATTTCTCAACTCCCGAAATAGTACAAGTTATCCGAGCAAACTTGGGATTTTATTTAATTTCTGTTTATCTATAGCCGTGTTTTTTATTAAGTGAGTACATACTCACTTTTCCATTTACCCGCACTACAAAAACAAATTCGCTTGCTATAACACTAGGTAAAATTCTCCAAGTAAACGACTTACTTGGTACAGCAGTTTCAGACTCTGAATACCAATGGCGCTGAAATCGGTTAAAGGTCGGACGAAAATTTGTTTTTGGCATTTGTAATTTGTAAGTTTTCCTTTTTTTTAAATGAAGTTGATAAATGCAGTGCTTTTTTCTGATTGGTTAAAATACATAGATTTTATAAATATGAACTTATTTTGTTAGGAAATAATGGTCAGATTCATAGCATGGGACACAAAATATTTTTTCGTGCTGTATTGAATTGAAAAGCTTAAAAAAGATTATAATAATACCTTTAATAAAGGTACCTTTTGTTATGTATTTATAAAAAAGATATGTATTACGTTATTGATTAATTGTAATGTGTGTGTTTCTATTACTATTTTAAAAAAAAAAATCACTTTGAAAATAAACATCAAATATTGATATGCTTGTTATCTTATTCTTTTAGCAGAGGATGATTTCTTTGGATTCAATTGTCATTGCGACACGTTTTAATATAGGTATTCCGATTTAAAAGAAACCTTTTTTGTATGCGTTCTTAACCTTAAGGAACAAAATAAACGGGTACTCGAAAAAAAAATTACTTTATTTTTCTTCATTTAAAAAAGGACCACCCTAACCTTTATACATGCAAAACTATAAGCCCTTTGTATGGTGAATCTGTAGGTAACAAAGCGCACCAAAATAAGAATCCCGAGATAGATGCGATTTTCACTTAACCCATTAATGACGAGAGTCCAAAATGTTCGATACAAGCCTGAAATTGTAAGGCGCGGCTTGTATTATGTGCAGAAACCTAGATCAGATTTTTTTAAATTTTTTTTTAATAAGGTTTGGTCACACTAGGCCGTTACATATATGTAACGTTAGTCCTGATACCACAAACATCGTATAAATAATAAGACTGTATAACTGCAAGCAAATCATGTATTTTATTTCAGTATTACTTTACTTTAGGTGGCGCTACAGCTCAGGGTGAACCTGGGCCTGCTTCTCGCAACCATTTGTGTGTGCGTATTATATTTTTGCACGAATGGAAGGGACCTACAGTTTTTTGCCGACTCCGAATGGCGAGTTGAGAAGCTCATCATGACAAATGATACTCTTTGAATGCTTGTCAGACATTCGGAAGAGGTGGTACCGTGAAAAAAATCTTTTAGGTGTTGGGGCCGGGCAGCATTGCGTAGTAGTCCAGCGCACTTACCACTACACCACGGTGCATTTTATTTCAGTATTATTTTTATTTATTTCATAAATTTAAAGATATGTAATGATTTTTCTGGAAGCAAGCTACACATAAGCCTACATCGCACTCAAAACACATTGTAGTACAGTGTGATCTGCATAGCGAACCTGCACATCGTCATGTTTTTTTATTGGGGATCTTAATAATCAAATGGTCCACTCGATCGTAGCGAGCATTAGCATTTTTGGTTTCATTTTATGTCTACGAAAACCATCAGGAGGTTTCGGGTCACCAAGAGTCCGCCAATAAAACCGTGCTATCGAATGCTTGAACTGAAGTCCGGGTAAATTGGAGCCAGCTTTTTTGTGGAGTAACTAAGCGTTTTGATTTGAAACATCTATCAGTCAAAGCCAAGTTAAAATGGACGACCACCATTTCTTCCCTCTAACACCTATTCGGCAGTTGTTTACATTTCGGTCCATACGGTTCGTGCCACCCATGTTTGCATTATACCATGCAATTGCATAGGGTCGTGGAAGATCCATAGCTTATGCTCTTTCCGGAAATATGTGGACACTTTTGTAACTGGATTTTTTCCAAAAAGTATAGACGCAACACTCACAATGGAACTGTCAACCCATTTCAGCAGAATTACAATTCAATTGTACCACGATTTGCATTCTTCAATTCCTTTTAATTTCTTAAATGACAAGAAGCCGGAATGCAATTTTCCCGGATGGTTCCGGTTCCGGTTCCGTTGTAACCTCTTTGTTTTATCCTACCAAGACGAATAATACAAAAGGTAATCAGATACAAAGCCTGCTGCATACGGACTAATGTTACATAAATGTATTTTCCGTCACAAATTATGTTATGTTATTCGGCAACCCTGTTTGCAGCGATTGCTTCGCTCTTTATAGTTTTTAACTTAAACATTATACCCCTTAGCCTTCAATTTTCAATTTGTGAAGTGTTCGATAATTTAAGAATTTCTCTCCTTATCGTAGTAATTTCGCGAGTTGTTCTTTATTTTTTAATTAAGAAATTAAGAAAAGAAAAATAAATATCAAGTTTCTGAACAATAATCAGAAGAACTTTTGAATGGTTTCTCTTTAACCAGCATTGAGTGCCGAATACGTCTGTTTCATCTAATTTCGGCCGTTATATCAGACTTTCGACTCATTTCCCCCGGTGAGTCTACTTTTAGTGCATCTTCTGCCTTTATAGAAGCAATCGAGACTATACATTATCGTTATCTCTTTTACACTTCTTCATCTGCATCGACCGCATCGTTGAGTGAAAAAAAGTGACGGTTTTCCAGCCACGCTCTCTTTTAATGGACATTTAGCGGACTCTTCCGCTAGTATTTGTAATAACTTTGCTTATTTCTTCCAATCAGTATATTCGAATCACGACTCGACGATTGATGAAAATTTCTCCTCCTCCTCTTTCTTTTCAATACCATTGAATTTTCTGAGGACGATATTTTGAATAAGTTAGCTGGTTCTGACTCCAGCCTAAGCCCTGGTCCTGATGGCCTACCTTCTGTTTTTCTCAAGAACTGTGCTTATCCTTTACACAAAATCATATGTCATATCTTCAACTTATCTTTGAAAACTATCCTATTCCCATCTGACTGGAAAACCTCTTTTATAGTTCCTATTTTTAAGTCTGGTCGGAAAAATAAAATTGAAAATTATAGAGGTATTTGTAAGCAATCTTCTCTACCTAAATTATTTGATTCGCTAGTCACTGAAAGATTAAACTTCTTTTGCAAATCCCTTATTTGCAATAATCAACATGGTTTTGTAAAAAAAAGGTCAACTGTAACTAATCTTATATTGTTCACAAATTTTGTGATTTCAGAGATTGGTAAAGCTAACCAGGTTGATGCTGTTTATACGGATTTTAGCAAAGCTTTCGATCGAGTTGACCATAAAATTTTGCTTTACAATCTTACGAGACTGGGTTTTCCTATATTCTTTTTAAATTGGCTCTCTTCTTTCCTCAGCAATAGATTCCAACATGTTAGGTTTCGTAACAATATTTCTGACAAAATTTCTGCCACTTCTGGAGTTCCCCAAGGCAGTCATATCGGACCCCTGCTTTTCATCTTGTTTGTAAATGATATTGTAAAATTTCTCCCGGAATGCTTCTTGTTAATGTTTGCAGATGACTTCAAGATTTATACGTCGGGCAGTGAGCCGCATTGTTTTCACCTTTTAAACTCTCATCTTCAAAAGTTTAATCTGTGGTGCTCTAAAAACTATCTCTCTTTAAATGTTAGTAAATGTTCCGTCATTAGCTTTGCTCGTTGTAGATCTCCTCTCATGAATACATATTCTTTTGATGGTGTAGTCATTCCTCGTGTTAATGTAATCAAAGATTTGGGTGTGTTATTAGATACTAAGCTATCTTTCAACAATCACGTTGATTGCATCACAAACAAGGCGAACAGAACATGGGGAATGCTTAGGCGCTATGCTTGTGAGTTTTCTAACGTGTATGTCTTTAAATCGTTATATGTTGCATTTGTGCGCTCCATATTAGAATACGCCTCAATTGTTTGGTATCCATATTATAGAGTTCATATATCTAGAATTGAATCAATTCAAAAAAGATTCCTTAGGTTCGCTCTTAGGGGGCTTCTTTGGCAGAACTCATATCACTTACCTCCTTATTTATCCAGGTTAAAATTAATTAATTTAGAATCACTGGAGGTGAGGAGAACGGTGGCACGAGTTGTTTTTATTCATAGGGTTTTAATAGGTGAGATTGAGTCTACAGAAATTCTTGACCTTCTCAATTTAAACGTTCCCTCAGTCAATCTTCGAAGCTCTAGATTCTTTAGAGTAGCACACTCTCGTATAAACTACGGTCGTTCTTCCTCAATTAATGGATTGATGATTTCGTATAATGTAAATGTCCATTTAATTGACTTTAACCTATCGATTTCATCAATAAAAAGAATATTACTTCAGACCATCCTTCAGTCATAATTGTTTGCCCTGTTTTTAACTTTATTTTTCATATACATGTATATTTATAAATTTTTGTATTTTTGTTTTCTGCTTCTGTCTATGAAAGTGTAATCTTTGGTGACAAATAAATAAATAAATAAATATATGCGGACTAACGTTACATATATGTAACAGCATCCAAAAACCGAAGCGATCAGGCAAACGGATTTCTAAAAAATATTTTTGTTTCAGGTATTTGCTTCTATACATATTATACAATAACACAACATTCATATTTTTTCTTACAATATACAGTAAGTTCACTAAATAATTAAAAAACAAATGCCTACCTTCCGCTCATCCCCATTTTGCTATCAACTCAAATTCAAATATGTAAGAAATCTTCTATTGTTAAAAAAAACACAACCAAAATGCAGTATTTTCGTGTTATTCTCTTTAGAATCCTTTACACTTTACATTGCATAAACTTTAAACTCAGAAGTCGATGAAAAACAAATAGTAATTGTTTTAAACAAATAAGGTGACCCAGTGTTACATTTATGTAACGTTAGGCTAAAATGGGTTAAATGGATTAAAAAAAATGTAAAAAAAATTGTGTTTGAAGACCAATAACTCGAAAATGAAAGCTGGAATGGTAACAGCCATGGGCAGCTGTGATGAACATTGATCAACTGCCTATCGCAAGGACCCATTTTGGTTGCTCTGAGTTTAATACATCAGAATTTAAAATTGAATAATTATTGGTACCTACCTCTAAATGAACTTTTTTAAACCCCATGTGCATAGCTCCGTGAGTGTTTTTTTTTTATAACATGGACCAATGAATAATTCTCCGTAATTTTTTATCATAAATCCCTTTAACCAATTTATCGTGAGTGAATTATAAAACAAAAAACAAACAAAAGGTGTGTGCTTATGAACGGAGCCTCCTTAGATATCAAGAAAAAAATATGAAACAAAAGTCAAAGTTCTAAATATTTGAAAATTGAAACTCATATATTAACTATTTGAATATTTGATATTAATATATTAATTAAATACATAATGCATCTATATTTTCAAACTATTGACCATCAAAACGTTGGAAAATTAAGATTAACAATTTAATTTGACATGCATATGTCAAGAATTTATAGAAATGTGACAATTTGAAAATCACGAAACAGCTGTACAAAGTGAGTATAGAAGTGAGTATACCCGTTTTTTTTTGTGATTCCAAAAGTGAGTATGTACTCACTTTAAAAAAAACACGGCTTATATTTATAAAAATGAAACATTTTTTATATGCATGCTATAGACTCCGAAACCACTGAACCGGTTGAGGTCAAATCTTTGGAAAAATTTTGGTATTATCCTGAGATTATTTCTGTGGAGTTTGGTCAAAATCGGTCTGCTAGGAGCTGAGCAAGTGGCAGAAAGGGGATAAAAAGCTATATTTCTGTCTATAAACTCAACAATAGCTTATCGGATTGAAAAACAAAAAAATAGGTGGACGCACTCAAAATGCTGCCCTGTGTTTTATGTCGGCACTGGGTCTGCCCTGTATTCGCCCTGGGTATTTCTTCAGTGCAAGAAAAAAGGGCTGTCAAAAATTCTATTCGTTTAGTTTTTTTATATCGCGAACTTTTTTTTGTGGTTGTTTTTTTGAATTGAAGAAAAGAAATAGTTTCAAAAAAGGAAATATTTATAAAATTAATTAAAATCTAAATATAAACATGATTTAGATTTGTATTTAGTTCGAAAATGGAAAATATTAGAATGACAGTGGTCAGGGCAAGCTATTTGCGTTTGATGAAATTGGGGTTGCACTGGGTTTTTTGACAACCATGAAAATACACTGACAGTAGTCAGTGCGCCCTGGGGCTGGCGACATCATACAAACCTAATGTGTCATTTTACGGCCTGCAATTATATATCTTTAAGTTAATTTAAGCTTATTTTCAATAGTCAAAACAATTCTTTTGCATTTCACATGTATGTACATCGTCCTTTAATCTTCCTGTGCAACGTAATACTGGGAGACTTGGCCATCATCTTCCTCGAACAGCGAAGATGAAGAAGACGGAGAAAATTTGTCTCTTGAAAGACGACAATACAAGATGATTCCACACGTTGAACTCAAAAAATGGAACAACAGCGACTTTCTATCGTTTTCGTCTCTCAAAGTGGACGACACTGATGGTGCTTGAATTAATAAAAGACTAGTGGACCCATTGACATATTATATATATGGACTGCTAGTGAAATGTCACTTTCATACAACGTCTGCGGACAATTTGGTTCCAACATAACTAGCGCCACGTGTTTCGTAGGGACAGCAATGTGAAACAATTATCCGCCATCATACTTATTTTACGTAGAAACTGAGGCCATCTATTACCTACTGCGAAAAAAAGTTAAATTTTAAATTGTTGCCGCGTTGGTACCAACAGATGCCACTACCAAAATGTCAATACAACATTTGAAAAAAGCCGTTACTTTTCTTTATTGACCCATAAACTAGATAAATATGTTAAATTTATTTGGAATTCATGTTTTGTGTTGATTAATACTTTGTGTTTTTGCTTTATAATGCAGTACAACTTTTCACAATTTATTTAAAAAATACTTAAATCACAAACCAACGGCTTTCGTGAATTCAAACACAGTCTAAGTTTCCACATTTCTCCGCTACGAAACAAGAGGGCTAGTGCTTATGTTGGAACCAACGCGAAGTTGGGTACTAGCAGTCCATATATAATATGTCAATGAGTGGACCAGTGCGAGAAATCTCGCATATATGTATAAACCCTGCAACCGTTTGCGGTCTACGAATGAACAAAAAGAAGGTAAGTATAATATAATAATATCGTGAAATGCTCTAGCAACAAGTAAAATAATAAGAATTTATCAATAATACAAATAAGTTCGAACCAATTCGCAATGTATTACACTACCTTCCTTTGTCGCGCGGCAACGAATCGTTTATTAATTCAAGCACCATCAGTGTCATCCGCTTTGAGAGACGAAAACGATAGAAAGTCGCTGTTGTCCCATTCCGTGAACAGAGTCGAATGTTTTTCGTCGTAAGGGTGTTGGAATGAATGGCCGGATATATTTGGTCGAAATGTCGCAGTAGATCTGGTAGTTCGGTTCCATCGGGAACTGCTGAAGCTTCAGTAATATTTTCTTCTCGTTGTTGATTATGGCTTTGGGTTGCAGTTGCAGAGATTGATGCTCACGTGGATCTATTTTTGCAGGACTTTTCATTGCCTCGATACGAGAAAATGCATCAGCAACAACGTTGTCTTTACCAGATACGTAGCGGATATCAGTGGTAAACTGGGATATAAAATCAAGTTGGCGAAGCCGTCGTTGGGATGCTTTGTCCGGCATTTGGTGGAACGCGTATGTGAGCGGCTTATGGTCAGCCTGCACAATAAATTGTCGACCATTGAGAAGGTGCTTGAAAAACCGTATGGCAAGGTAGATTGCCAGCAACTCCCGGTCGTAGGTACAATACCGTTTTTGTGCAGGTGTGAGTTTGCTGGAAAAAATACCAATTGGCTTTAGTGTTCTACCTTGCAGTTGCTCTAGCTTGGCTCCAACTGCTGTGCCAGATGCGTCAGTTGACAAAACCAAAGATGCTTCAAGATCGACATGGTTCAACATTGTAGCTTTGCCAATGCTTTCTTTGCATAGGACAAAGGCCTCATCCGCTTGTGGTGTCCAGGGAACTCGTCGCTTGTCGTTTTTCTTGGAGTCCCTGAAGAATGCATTAAGGGGTGCTTGGATGTGAGCACAGTTCTGTATGTATCGGCGAAAATAATTCATAACTCCCAGAAAACGTCGTAGTTCCAGTATCCACTACTCTCTGAATTTTCTTCCTTCAGATCTATTACACACGGGTTACATAACGATTTATTGGATATGCATGAAGGACTATTTCAGTTTACGCGAGTTGATAGCACTTACGTCGTTAAAAGCCTTTTATTAATCAAATCAAATGCTGTCGGGATTGATGAAATTCATCCTGTATTTGTTAATACCATTTTACCAATTATTCTACCCTTTCTCACACACACATTGAATACAGTATTGATGACAAGTATCTTTCCAAGTCAATGGAAACTGGCCAATGTCATTCCCATATCAAAAAGTTCAAATGGTAATGAATACAGACCTATTACGATCCTTCCTTTTTTTTCCAAAGTGTTCGGAAGAATAATACAAAAGCAGATTAATGTTCACCTTAGAACTTAGAACATTCCTTTGCCTATGCAATCCGGTTTCCGTCAAAAACATTGTTGTATTACCGCTCTTATTAACGTTGTTGAAGACGTACGCCAGGCTTTGAACGAAGACAATGTTACATTTTTGGTACTTCTCGACTTTTCCAAAGCTTTCGCTACCGTAGATCATCTTAATTTGTGCAACAATCTTTCTGACAGAAAGCAAGCTGTTGCGGTTGCCAACAATATGTCCGAGGTGTGCCACAAGGCTCAATATTGGGACATCTCCTTTTCTCCCTTTATATTAATGAGCTCCCTCTACAAATTTCGACTTCCTCGATTCAAATGTATGCTGATAATGTTCAGTTATTTAAAAGTTGCCCGCTGAGTCTCATCGAAGATTGTGCTAATTCCATAAATCTAGATTCTCATCTTGGTCGGTAAAAAATGGGTTGTTTCTTAATCCTCAGAAGTCTAAATGCATCGTTATCAGCGGGAAGTCCTTAAACCAGTCCTATTTTCCAAACATAATGTTGAACAATTCTCCTATAGAATATGTTCAAACCGCAAAAAATGGAATTGGATTGGTGTTATACGCATATCAATGCGGCTGTAGGAAAAGTGTGTGGAGTTCTTCGTTTGCTAGGGTCCACGCAGTACTTTACGCCACTTAAAACGCGGCTAATGCTAGCAAAAACATTAGTTATACCTATCCTTATATATGGCTGTGAACTATTTTGCAATAGTGATGCTACCAGCAGGCGTAAGCTTAACGTTGCCTATAACAATACAGCACACATATATGGCCTAAAAAGATTAGACCATATTTCAAATTTCTCAAGGAGAATTTTTAATTTTTCTCTTGACAACCTATTGCGTTATAGAGCACTGATTCTGCTATTCAATGTCATACATACACATCAACCTTATTCACGTCTATCACAGAATCCGTCGTACTCGGAATTTTGCTGCGAACCCCGAAAGAACTATCACAGAATCCGTCGTAGTACACTCTTGTTGACGTTGATGGTAATTCTGTGTTCCTTGAGACGCTGTAAAACTTTTCTAACGTGCTCACGATGAAGGGCTTCTGAGCTGGAGAGTATTAAAATGTCATCCACGTAGCAAAAAACAGACGAAGGACCATATCCATATGCCTCTGGAATGTTTGAGTGGCGTTTTTCAAACCAAATGGCATGACGGTAAACTCAAACAGTCAAAATGGGGTGGTCACAGCAATCTTTTGTATGTCCTCGGGTGCCATTGGTATCTGGTAATATGCCTTATCCAGATCAAGTATTGTAAAGCAACTCTTTTGATTTAACAGCTCGGTAAAGTGCATGATATTCGGAATTGGGTACCGATCACCTTGTGTCTGGGCATTAAGGCGACGGTAATCGCCGCAGCATCGCCAGCCGCCATCCTTTTATATAACTACGTGGAGTGGGCGGGCCCATGGGCTGCTGGAAGGTCGACAAAATCCTTTTTCCATCAAAAGTTGAAAATCCAATTTTGCTTGCTTCAGTTTATCGCCTGACAATCGTCTTAGTCGTTCTGCAACAGATTGGCCGGTGGTAATTATTTGATGTTGTACCGAGCTAGCACTTGATGCTGGAGGAGATAGCGTAGGCGTAATCAAGAATTTTCTAAGAGTATCACCAAATGGATGTTGGCTGTGCACAGTTGAAAGTCCGAAAACTGTGGTGGGCTCAACACGACCAGTTACCATTAACGATGTCGTGGCATCAATCACCTTTCTAGACTTTAAATCAATGACCAATCCATAATGTGCCATAAGATCCGCGCCGATTATGGCTAATTTAACATCAGCGATGGTAATAGCACGCCGAAGTCCCCGATCTAGTGTGAGGAGTTTTTCGCCATACGTTTGTGTAATGTATTATTATCAATGAACACAGCCTACAGTTTGACAGCCGCAGGTTATGTTTGAACGAAAGTCATAAGGACAACGTGTTGAGAACTTCCTTCTTGTTTCGGCTGCAAAACGCTCAGGTTGAGTTTCTCCATTATTCATTATTTGATATTCATAAATAAAGTCTTTTAAATGTAACAAATTGGCGACGAGGATATCTGGTGTTTAAAAATAAAAATAAAAAATTAATTTTGTTAATTTTGTCAATGAGCGACGACGAGGATCAGTTTGAAGACAGTGTTGAAATTAAGCCACAAGTAAAACACGTGCAAAATATGTCATTTCTAGGCAATATTAATGAATTCGTCCCAAGAGAAGACTTTGCGGCTTACAAAGACCGCGTACAACAATATTTTATTGTAAACAAAAGAAAACTGAAAAATTGTCAAAAAATAATAGTTTTGGTAATATCCCGCTTCGAAGAAGTGAACGGAAGAGAAGGGAAATAAAATATTTTTAAGAGTAGTGTTTAAGAAATATTGTTAAGGAAAAATGAATTGTTAAATAACTTATGTAAACATTTTTGAAAATCATCCTGATCGTTAAATAAGCCTGGGAAGCTGTAATGTATTATTATCAATGAACACAGCCTACAGTTTGACAACCGCAGGTTATGTTTGAACGAAAGTCATAAGGACAACGTGTTGAGAACTTCCTTCTTGTTCGGCTGCAAAACGCTCAGGTTGAGTTTCTCCATTATTCATTATTTTATATTCATAAATAAAGTCTTTTAAATGTAACAGTTTGTATATGTGAATTGTTTGCAACAAAAAGGGTTATTTCTTGTGGACTGTTTTGAAGGTGTGATGAGCGAGGAAGTACCGAGATAGTTGAACCCGAATCAATGAGGAACTTTTGGGATGTGTTCCTGTCATATACATATAGGCGGTACTCCTCGGAGTTTCTTACGCTATTGTCAACTGCCTGCGATGACAATAGCCGTGTTTTTTTGAAACGTAGCTAGCCAGTAGTTGCTAGCAAAGTCAAATTTCACACGTAAAACAAATACAACAACCAGCTGGCTACAACTCTTGATTTTATCCGCAGCCAAAAGCAGCTGGCTAGGAATGTTGCGATATCTCATGGCAAGGTGGCGCTTAAAGCGATTTGTAAAACATTTGACAGACTGTCGTGTACGAAAATTATATAATTTCAATTACTAAATGATACTTCACAGAAATAATCCACTATATTATGATTTCATATCACTTTATGTAAATTATCCATTGAATAAATTACCGAAATTAGTTGTTTTCACAGCAAATAACAAAAAATCGATTTGGTTGAATGCCGAATACTTTGACAGTTCACACTTAACAGCTGATCGAAATCACACACACAAACTTGGAGGTAAGTCAGCTGGGTTCGGCTGGCTGGGGATCGTTTTAATGAACGACTGGCTAGCTACGTTTCAAAAAAACACGCCTAATAACGGGTTTAGTTTAACGGATTTTCGGAATAGTTACATGGCTGACTACATTTCTTGGCATTGTCGCCAAATCTTCGGTGGTAGTAGCAGGATTTAGATTGTTGGTCGGTTATCCTTGAGGAAGCTAACTTAGAACGGTTTGATGACATAGATCGAGATCGTTGCCGGTTGGTTGTCTTGCGTCCAGTTGTCAAGGTCTGAACAAGTGCTGTTAGGGTTGAAATAGACGTCTCTATGGTGTTTAATCGAATGTTTACATCGTTTGAAGTCCCTGTATTTTTGATTCCCGTGGAGCAGATATTCGGTGCAGATGTGTTTTCGATAATTCGATCTACTATCTCAGCCAGCGCGTCTAGTTTTATTTCCAGATTGGCCAATAAAATACCTCGAACGTGGCTAGATATACGAGTCATCCACATCGTGCATAGCATTTCGTCTGGAACATTTTCTCCAGCAAGTCTACGCATTTCTCTCAACAAGCTTGACGGACGCCTATCGCCTAACTCCAAACCAGTCATTAAGCAGTTGAGCTGACGCTCTTTAGATTCTGAAAACCGAGCAATTAGTTGTGATTTAAATGTTGCATACCTGTCCTTTTCTGGCGGTCTCTGAACTAAATCTGCAACTTCGTTAAGGATCTCCGGTTCGAGTGCGGCTATGACGGAGTTGAAACTTGCACGAACCAGAGTGCTGGGTTAACGTTCCAGAATGCTGGAATCGGGATATTTCTAAGTGCTGCAACTTCCTGAGCGTTCATATCTAAGCTGGGTGGAACTTGACATGCTCCTGAGGATTGGGGTGGAGTATCACCTGAATTAGGAACGATCCTTTGGATTCCTGTATTGTCACTAGGGGGAAGGTTAGATATGGTGTCATTCATGGTGAATTAATAGTTCGAGGTCGAAAAATGTACGCCGTAATTTTGTCCAAACGTCGGGGTCACCAGTTTTAGTGTTCTACACTAATATTTAAAAAGCACACAATAAAACTAATTTATTAAGGTAAAAAGTAATGACAAAGGTTAAGTTTTGATTTCTGTTGATCAGCCAAAGAATGTTCAAGAAGTGGTTACCTTTTTGAATTCGTATTAATCGCCGCACACAAATTTGTAGGTGTGGTGGATTATTTGCATTAGATAAAACATCTACTACATAAATATTTCTTCTTTATTCTGTCTAATTCTTTGTTTCTTATAATATTTTAAATTCTTGTTTAAGCACGTCCGTTCCGTTTGGGTTTTCAAAATCAAGTCTCTCTCTTTGTTTTCGCATGTAGCTGTCTCGCTCTATTTCAGATTAATGAATATGGTGGCAACAGTACTCCCCCCTAAGAAATGACGAAATAAAAAAAATTGAAGTGTTAATACTGTTGTAAGAGCATAGTTTCGGCATTCGTAAAATGATACAGTGGCAACTCTGGAGTTATGTTGTTAATTTCAAAACAGCTGACTTTGACAGATTGTGCCAGAAACATTTTTTCAACTGGTTGGATTCTTCAAATTGAATGTCACTGTTTTCTTTTTTTTGTTTGCATATGTCTTATGCCCCTATTCCATAACACAACTCAATTTATTCGAGTTGGCTGTCATTCAACTCCACTTTCGCGCAACTCAACGAATTTTTCATATTACATTAAACAACCTTTTTCAGTTGTGATTGTAAAAAAAATTGCATACTTTTAGATGCGAATAACAACTACAAATTGACTATTTAACGTAAATCTGACCTCTGGTGGTCGAAGTAGAAAATAATTTTGCCAACAGAAACTCAATATTCAATAAAAACAGAATGAAAATATGTTTTGATTTGGTTTTTTTTAATGATAATAATGATGAAGATAATATTATTATTTTTGTGCGCATATGAAAATCTATCTGTGACAAATTCCAATATTCCAACTAGAAAAAATGCTAAGTTAAGAATATGTATTTGCAATGTGTAAATTACTAATGTTATTTTTAAATATTTACAAGTGTTTTTGTACTGAACACAGAAGCATTTTGCTTCGTTCAAATCGAAACCAAAGATTTGTTAAAATTGCATGGACGCTCGACTGCAATTGCAATACCACTACCACTTCCGAGTGCTGAAGATGTAAAACTATTTTCTCCAACTGATGTGGACTGTATGCTTTTAAACGCAGTTTTTTTAATTACGTTATTAATAATATTGCATTATTTTATTTGTCCTATATACGTCCTTTTGTTTATTTTCCACCTTTCGTATGTCATTTACTCCCAAGCAACTACTAAAATCCAGTTGTTAGTTTTTGACAGCTCTAGCAACCAAAACATAACTGAGTTGTCTATCATAATACCAGAAAAAATACGCACACAACTCTAGAGAGGATCCGCCATCTTGATTTTATGTTGACAGGCAACTCTTCTTCTCAGAGTTGTATTCAGTAATACCGAATTTCAAATTTCAACCAAATTTCAACTCAACTTAACAAAAATTGTCTTACGGAATAGGGGCATTAATTTGCGGGTGAAAATTAGGATTCGGGATATCTTGTGGATCTGAAGTACTAGTTCGTGTTGTTAGATCTCTGCTTGAAGTGGTCGCTTGAGGAGGATTTGGTGGAAGACATTCCATGTGTGCCGGCTTGTGTCTCTCGATCGAAACGTTTGTGATAATACCATGTTTTTTGATTTGAAAAACACGATCTGATAAACGTGTGACGATTTCGAATGGTCCAGCGTACGGTCTCTCCAACGATTGAGCATTTTCACAACGCAGGAACACGTGGGAGCATTTCGCTAACTCCTTGAAGCGGAATGGTTTTCTCTTATAGTTGTGTGTTGTTGGAACTGGTTTCTAACTCCTTCATATGTTCCCTGAATTCCTCGAGGAAGTAATTCGGAGTGGGTGTGAAATCGTCATGTGTAAAGAACTCACGTGGAACTCGGAGGCTAGTACCATACAGGTATTCAGCTGGCGATGAATTGAGTCCCTCACGGATGCAAGTTCTTAGGCCGAGCAAGACTGCTGGTAGTGTGTCAACCCAATTGAATTTAGAGTCGTGGCACATTATAGCTGCTTTTAGGCTTCGATGCCACCGTTCTACGAGCCCATTCGACGCCAACGAACTTAAGTAAAGCTCGAAACAACGTCGACTCAAATTGAGTTCCTTGGTCGGTTGTGATTACTTTGGGCGAACCGAATCTGCATATCCAGCCGGAGTAAAAAGTTTTAGCGATGTTTTCCGCTGTTTGTTCTTGGATCGGGAATGCTTCAGCCCATCTTGAGAAACGATCAATGAATGTAACGCAGTATCTGTAGGTTTGACTGCTAGGAAGTGGGCCGATAATGTCAATGTGTACATGATCGAAACGGCCATCCGGGGCTGCGATTACTTGTGGTTGTTTTTGTACGTGGCGTCTAATTTTGGACTGTTGGCAATCTGTACATGATCGAGCCCAAACGATGACATCGCGCCTCATCTTTGGCCAGAAAAAACGTAGCTGGATGATGTGTAAAGTGGCCTTCCCACTTGGGTGAGACAAGCGGTGAAACATGTTGAAGGCTTCCTGTCGGTAAGAAACTGGCAGGTATGGTCGGCTATTTTCGGTAGAAGATTCCAATATGAGAGGTTCTTTACTGGAACCCACGAACATTCTGGTGAATTTGCAAGTAGTTGTTGTGGACTTAAGAAGTTTTTAGAGTTCCTCATAATTTTGTTGCTTATGTGAAAGTTGCACAAGGTCGAAAGCTGTTGGCATTTGTAATGCTTCTACCCGAGACAAAGCGTCCGCAACCACATTGCTGTCGCCTGTGACATGAATAATTTTTGTTGAAAATTGCGAAATATATTCCAGCTGTCGTTGTTGTCGAGGTGAGGCCTTGTCCGAGCGTTGCAAGAAGGCGTAGATGAGTGGTTTGTGGTCTGTATGGATCGAGAACTCACAAGCTTCCAGAGAGTAGCGAAAATATTTTATACTTTCATAGATGGCTGTTAAGCTGGAAATACACGATACAATCGTTGTACAACCGCGGGTTGTACCAATTTCGGTACAACCGTTGTAAGTAGCACACACACTATACAATCTGCGTACAATTTCCATACAACGGCGCATCCAACAGCAGGGCGAATGAGATGAAATGAGTATATCATCGATGTACGTTGTTACGAATGGCAGTCCTCGCATAATACTGTCTACGTACCTCTGAAAAGTTTGAGCTGCTCATCGGAGACCAAACTGCATTACTAAACACTCGAATAGTCCGAAGGGAGTGATGAGGGCGGTTTTGGGAATGTCCTCCTCTGCCACATGAATCTGCTGGTAGGCTGTGATCATAGCTGTGTTTTTTTGAAACGTAGCTAGCCAGTAGTTGCTAGCAAAGTCAAATTTCACACGTAAAACAAATACAACAACCAGCTGGCTACAACTCTTGATTTTATCCGCAGCCAAAAGCAGCTGGCTAGGAATGTTGCGATATCTCATGGCAAGATGGCGCTTAAAGCGATTTGTAGAACATTTGACAGACTGCCTTGTACGAAAATTATATAATTTCAATTACTAAATGATGTTTCACAGAACTAATCCACTATATTATGATTTCATATCACTTTCTGTAAATTATCCATTGAATAAATTACCGAAATGAATTGTTTTCACAACAAATAACAAAAAATCGATTTGGTTGAATGCCGAATACTTTGACAGTTCACACTTCACAGCTGATCGAAATCACATACATATGACCGAAATCACACACACCAACTTGGAGGTAAGTCAGCTGGGTTCGGCTGGCTGGGAATCGTTTTAATGAACGACTGGCTAGCTACGTTTCAAAAAAACACGCCTCATATCCAGTGTAGAGAATAATACAATTCTGCCATGCAGGTTATTGGTAAAATCCTGTAGATGCGGGATTGAGTACCTGTCCGGGACGGTGACGGAGTTGAGCCGCCTATAGTCCCCACAGACTCGCCAGTCTCCAGACTTTTTTTTGACTAAATGTATTGGAGTAGCCCATGGGCTATTGGAAGGTCTCATCCAACCAATCTTCATCAGGTACTCTATTTCTTGCTTGGCGGCTTTGTATTTGCGTTCATAAGCCGGTTTGCCGGTTGTTGGAATGTAGTGTTCCACTCGGCGTTGGGACGGAGGACGAGCATTACCAAGGCCAGTTATTTCCGGATACCCTCTAAGGATTGTGGTGTAAACAGAAAATTGTTGAACTGTGGAAACTTTAAAAACTTGAACGGGGTTGACGAAACCTTTAGAAGATAGTTTGGTTTTGGCGTCAATCAGTAGTTGTTTTCTTAAGTCCACTAGCAATCCGAAGTGGGAGAGTAAGTCGGCTCCGATGATGGCGTGGGGAACGGCAGCAATGCAGAATGACCATTCGATTGGGCGCCGTAGTCCGAGGTCGAGTTTGACGCGTTTATTTCCATAAGTGTGAATGATGGAATTGTTGGCGGCGAAAAGTTGAAGTTTGCTGGCTGTTGGACGATTGGAGAAAGAAGCAGGTAGCAATGAAATTTCTGCACCAGTATCCACAAGAAATTTGGTATTTGATGATTTGTCGAAGATAAGAAGGCGTTTCTGCTTTTGGTTTGGAAAACCGTCGTCCACCGTCTTGATGCAAGACGGTTTGCTTAGTTTTCCAATTGTTGCTTCCAAGAACAGGGTGCTTGACAATTTCTTGCCGCTTCCTTAAATCTTCGATGGAAATAACAAATTTTCTGCCGATGATTAGAGCTGTTGTCTGTATTAGTAGACGGACGTTGCCTAGACTTCGAACGAGAACGGTTTTTGGTTTTCTTCAACTTATTCGTTAGATTTTGGACTTGTTGAGTGAGTGTAGCAATGGCAGCCTCGATGTTGTTTCGGGTCGCTGTTCTTGGCGAATGGTATACACTTGATGTGGTTTTTGTAGCTCAACCAACTTGTGGGCTAGGGTAGCCAGCTTGTTTAAGTCCTGCTCCGAGTTGGCGATCAATATAGAACACACTTGGTCTGGCATTGTTCAAGGAACAACGACTTAATTATGTTATCGTTGCATTGGGTTCCCGCCATGTTCTTCATCACTTGAAGTAGGTGAGAAGGTCTGCTGTCGTTGGGTGCGGTTCCTTTGAGAAGTCTTCGTAGTATTGATTCTTCAGCTTCGGCAAAAACAGAGAGAATGCGGTTGCGTAGTGCTTTATATTTATCGGTCGCCGGTGGCAACTTGCTTATGTCTGCGACATGTGGAAGGATAATTGGATCAGCGTGAGCGACGACGTATTGAAATTTGGTTTCATCGGCAGATATTTGGGCGATTGCGAATGCGGCCTCCACCTGAGTCAACCACAATTCCACATCGTCCTTCCAAAAAATGGGTAATTTGGCGATGCGGGATGCTAGAACTTGTGGGTTGTTAGCATTTGGTGGATTGTTTCCCCCTGTGCGTTGTCGGGCATCGTTCAAAGTTATTTTTTTAAACACAATGTAGTGGCACAAAAGTAAAAATTAGATCAAGTTGACTTACTTGAAATTGCAAAATGGTGTAATTACTACTACGTCGTTTTCGGCTAGGTTCCAATTAAATGCTTGAAGTGCTTCGTAAGCGTAGGGGTCACCAGTTGTAGGTGTGGTGGATTATTTGCATTAAATGAAACATCTACTACATAAATATTTCTTCTTTATTCTGTCTAATTCTTTGTTTCTTATAATATTTTAAATTCTTGTTTAAGCACGTCCGTTCCGTTTGGGTTTTCAAAATCAAGTCTCTCTCTTTGTTTTCGCATATAGCTGTCTCGCTCTATTTCAGATCAACGAATATGGTGCCCACAAATTCAACAATTTGTACTCCATCTATTTGTCATTTGTAAACCGAAATAATTTGTTTGAAATTGGCACTACTTTTCTTTGCCCGCGGTTGGCACTTCTTCCAATAGTCAGCCATTCCTTTCCGGCTACTTGATTTAGCCTCACTTTTATTCTCGAAACCAAACCGCGGTAAGTAAATTCAGCGCCTCCTGTATGTGAAACAGGCCGTAATGCTCCGTAAAAATTTCAAATGCCACGTGCACCTCTTGGCTAACAGAAAATGTAAACAAATATACTGAAGAAGCCAAGAGAAATTCTATAATTTATTATGCCACATTTCTTCAATGAAAAGTTAGTAGATGTGATTTACAAATACTTCAATTTGCAATGAAATAAAATGGTCTATATGTTTATATAGAAGTTTAGTGCATTATTTCAAAGAATGTGCTGTATTTCGGGAATGAATTTTATCGAGAAAATATACACCAAGTAGGTGTAAGCCAAGACCAATTTTTGATTTAATTATTGTACAATTCTTAAATAAAAAATGCCTAAATGTGTTTTGATATACAGTATGTCCAGAAAGTGTTTTGACAAAGGAAAAAAATGGTAATTTGGACAGTTTCTTTATAAAAAAAGAGCTTCTTTGATGTTTTAACTTAATTTTTTTAATTCCGTTTATTTAATTTATGTATCTTCTAACAAACAGTATTGAAAAAATAGTACATTTTGAAAACAATAACAAAAAACAACAAGAAAAACAAAAACTACCCAAAAATAAGTCTGTCAAGAAAGTGTTTTTACAATTCCTTTTTCGGGCTGTAGAATGAATTGACCGTTATGATTTTGATGTTTTTGCACGAACGTGTCCATTTCTGTCGCAAATCAACCAAAATAGCACTCCAGTTCTCATTTGGTCGTCAAATACAACAGTTGTGGTTAATTTATTCCTAATTCAAGATGCCTGGCAATGGAACCTCATTTGAAGTGGCTCTTTTGGTTTAATATAATCACCGTATCGGAAAAAGTGTCCAAAAGTTGTCCCAGGTGTTTGCTTTGACCAGGCAAACCGTCTACAACATTTTAAATCGTGCAAAAAAAGAAAATAGACTGGAGTTAAAATCATCGAGCGGCCGTCGGCGCAAAATTTCGGAGCGTACAGAACGCGTTTTGCTGCGGAAAGTAGTAAAAAACCCACAGATTTCGACGAGGAGGCTTGCGGGTGAACTAAAAGAAGGGCTTGGTGTTGCGGTTTGCCACGAAACAATAAGGCAAGTCATGAAAAAAAACAAGTACCAATGAAGAGTTGCTCGCAAAAAGCCATTGCTTTCAGCACTACATATTGAGAAGCGATTATCTTTCGCTACGACACACATTGCCAATACTGATAACTACTGTGAAGACGTCATATTTTGCGATGGAACTAAAATTATGTTGTTCTACAACGATGGACCCAATAAAATGTGGCGCCAGCCGTTAAAAGCATTAGAAAATCATAACATTATTCCAACTGTCAAATTCGGTAAGTAATCAGTCATGGTGTGGGGGTGCATTTCTAATAAAAGAGTTGGAGATTTGGCCTTAATAGAGAACACCATCGATGCGCAACAATATCTAGATATTTTAAGGAGTCATTTGTTGAATAGCGCAAATAAATTTGGGTTCAATAGTGACAATAAACCGCAATTCAAATTTTAACAAGATAATGATCCTAAACATAAGGCGCATATGGTGAGGATTTGGCTTCTTTTTAATTGCAACAAAGTATTTGAAACGTATTTGAAAAAAAAGTTACCAGAAGACACCCAAAAAGCCGAGCCGAGCTGAAAACTGCAATACACGAGGAATGGAATAAAATCCCAGACGATTATGATGTGCAGAAATCAATTTGTTCACTGAAAGGCTGACCTTCACTTAAAAAAAAAATTATGTAAAACCACTTTCTTGGCAGACTAATTTTTGTGTAGTTTTTGTTTTTCTTGTTGTTTTTTTGTTATTGTTTTCAAAATGTACTATTTTTTCAATACTGTTTGTTAGAAGATACTCGTACATAAATAAAATAAACGGAATTCAAAAAAATTCAGTTAAAACATCAGAGAAGCTCTTTTTTTTATAAAGAAACTGTGCAAATTACCATTTTTTTCCTTTGTCAAACAATTCTTAATTCTGTTTAAGAACGCGCAAACACTAATATCTGATAAATGATAATGAACACATATAATTATGATATACATAGGTACGAATAGGTACATAAATTAGCCAAAAAAAAACCCTATTGTAAATATGTTACCGCAAACTACATAAAATAATATGAAGCACAATTTCAATTAATAGCACTATTTAATATTAAATTTGTAGCTAATTAACAAAATTAATAGTGAATTTACGCTCCGAACACATACGCGAGACCGAAACCGAAACCGATTCACATTGAGAATGTAAAAAACACACTAAATAACAAAATATTTATTTATTTTTTTAGCACATTTTGTTCATTTATTATTTAGTTATAATTTGAAACCACATTCACCTTTAAATAGTATCTATAAAACTTTTAATTATGTAATTCTTTGTCCCGAAAGAATCTTTTACGCGATTTTTCTATACGAAATAACGTTTGACAGCTGAAATTGTAAGCCAAGAGCAGCACGTGTTGTTTTGCAGCATTACGGCCTGTTTCACATATAGGAGGCGCTGGTAAATTCATTCATCTGTCAAAGTAATTTTCTCATATTGTAAATTCTTTATAGAAAGAAACCAACGAACTTAGTTTCAAAGTTTTGAACGTACGCTTTATTTAATCTTCCGATTTGAGAACAACATTTGTTTTTTTTTCTAATTTTCATAAGGAATTTTGCGAAAAAATTAATTTCAATTATTTTCGTTTCCCACAGCCGAAAATAGAGTGAATAAAGTTCTTCGCCTGTGTACACGGAATTTGTCAAAAAACTCACTCTCACGCTTGCGGAATCGAAACAAGGTAGTGTACACATTTTTTCGTGTACACAGCGAAACTCACGCTTGCGGAATCGGGCCCCTGGAATACATGTGCAGATAATCTGCACGCGGCGTCACATCCATATCTGCATCTGAAATAGATGTGCAGAGTTTTCTTACAATTCTTTGATGTCGTCAGCTTAGGGTCAGCGCCTCCTATATGTGAAACAGGCCGTAATGCTCCGCGAAAATGTCAAATGCCACGTGCACCTCTTGGCTTACAGAAAATGTAAACAAATGTACTGCGGAAGCCAAGAGCGTTTCTTGCTTTAATTATGCCACATTTCTTGAATGAAAAATTAATGGATGAGACTTTCCGATACTATAATTTGCAATAACATAAAGTGGTTGTTAGATTTCTATAGAAGTTTAGTGCGTTATTTGAACAAAATGAGCTGTATTTCCGGAATGAATTTTCTCGAAAAATGTACACCATCATAATGGAAGCCAAGAGCAGTTTTTGATTTAATTATTGCACAATTCTTAAATAAAAAATGGCTAAACGTGTTTTGATGTATTTTTATTTCGCAACTACACAAATTGGCTTATATTATTACATAAATTATTTCCTTGATATTTAAAGGGATGTTTACGAATGTTTTTGTTAAATAATTCAGTGAGTGTGGTTTATTTTGCCGCATATTGCATGTAGGAAGGTTTGCATATACATATGTACAATGTACATACGTAGTACGTATGCTCGGTATAGAAATATCTTCCGAAGAACCACTATTGGAAAATCTAGATTATGAAAACTGTCGCAGTGAGCACTTATAAGCCGCAATCTTGTAGATGAAGAAAATGGTGCAAGTATACTTACTTATTTTATGTGCGTACCCTTACTGAAAAGAAAAGCCACCTTCTAATACGAGAATGTATAATATTTCCAATTTTAAAATTTTAGGAACACCACCCAGAAGCAAATACAATCAGCATAGAATAAAATACATGACTTTTATTTTAAGTAGATGTTATTTATTAACAAGTTCGACATACAAAAAATACAAGAAATTAATATGGACCAAAATGTACTTAAGTTACACAGATATTTATAATTGACAGGATTCTTATTACCTATTTATTTCTATATATAGATATACATATGTTATATTTATTAAAAAATATCCAATTGTTTCGATAATTGTTAATGTGTATGTTAACTATGAAAAGAAGTACATTTTTGAAGATCTTAGAATTCATATTATTTGGTTCGCTTTAATTGTGAAAATAGGGATAAGATATAAACTACCAGGAGTACATATGCAATACAAAGTTTAGAATAATTAACAAAATAAAGGAGATAGAATTTATATGTTGATACATAATTTAAGAAATAAAGACAATTTTAAAATAACTTTATACAGTATACATAATTAGATATTATATTATTATAAAATACAATATTCACTTAAAAAAAAAAAAAAACAATAGGCACATTAGATATGTACTCACAAATACACTGACTATTGAAAACGCTAAAAACGCGAATCAGAATATTTTCAGGCCATTTCCACTATTTTCTTTAATTCACAACACTGTTAATTTGGACATTCTTTTTCCCGAAAGAATGGATTTCCCGATTTTTCTATACGATTTGACGTTTGGCAGACGAAATTGTAAGCCAAGAGCTCCACGTGTAGTTTTGCTGCATTACGGCCTGTTTCACATATAGGAGGCGCTGTTAGGGTGCACTGACTGTCAAAATCCCGACTCTGGGAAAAATAATAATATAAAATTCGCGCGCCCGAATTTTGTAAAGTTTTGAATGTCGGTATTTTGTAAGTCATGAACCGTGCGGCTATTTTATTTCTTTTGGTTTGTATGAGAGTGTTTATATCCCTTCGCGGAACTATTTTCTGATTCTTAGAAAAACGATTTATCATACGGCTCACTAGTCACTACACGTTTGGTTAAGTAGACATGATGAGAATCAAAAAGCGCTGTTATTTTTGATTCTCATAAACTTATATTCACCACAAAATACTTAGAATCATAATTATTTCAAAAGGAAGTTGTTTCGACACTAACAATCTCTTTTCGGTGTCACTCACCCTCAACACGTCACTAAATAAAACAAAAAAAAACGGAGAACTTACCAAAACACGCACTATGAACAAGATACAAAAATCGTTTGAGACCGAATGAGAATCACAAAGAACAGCGCTTTTCGATTCTCATCAGATGCACTTAACCAAACGATTTTGCTTACAAATTCATAGTTTTTGGTCGTTTTTTTTTCTTAGTGACATGGTGGGGTAGTGGGCGAAAACATTATTTTAAAAATGTGGAAAAAGAAAGATGTCGGGATTTTTTCACAAAAGTTCATTTGTCGAGATTTTGTCAGTCGGGAAAGGAATTCCTCGACTGGTCCAGCTATAAAGTCGTTCTGACCGTGTCTTATGAGGAGGGGAAACCAATGTGGATCACTAGCGAGTTGCTAATATAGAAACACAGTGCTTAGTTGGTGGCTTCTAGATAGTCGGGAAATTAAAACTAAACTACACAATCTGACCAATTAATACAGGTTGTATATTCTTATATAGAAAAGAATAAGAAGCACAAGGTTCTTCGGGAGATTCTCCATCAGAATAGCCACTTTATAACAAAAAAACCGGCCAATTGCGAGTCAGACTCGCGCTCAAAGGGTTCCGTAGTTTTAAGACTATACTCTGTTCCACAAAAATTGCCAGTACAGGGAAGATAGGACGTTTGCCTCTCATTCTGGTTGCAATAGCTTTCATAAGTCTGTCCCTCTTTTAAGCTCTCACTGAGTTACCATGGTATGCATAAAAAATCGCCGCAAATTAGAGAGTAATATCCGTAGGGTTACCATCTGCTGATTTAAAAACAACACAATTTGTTGAACGAAAAAAAGATAATTGTGTACAAAGTGGACACCACCTCGATTTTAATGAAATTTTGTATGTTGTAAAGGGCATGTTTTCGAGTATTTTGTTGTATCAATGTTATATATCAGAAAGGATTAGCTTACGAGATAAATGCTAAAAACAAAAAAAAAGTCACTATTCGTTTCAGCACCCAAACTGAGTTAAATGTTTCGAAATTCAACGTTAATAAATCTTCACTGTAAAGCACACAAAGCAAAAAATTATTTAACTGCATTTTAACGGATTCCCCATAGTAACCAGAGAATCCAAAAAACAAAAACATTGCGGGATGTGGCAACACCCTCACATACTCATACTCATTTATGGTTCTCAAAGCATAAAATCGCAAAGCTCTTTGACAAAAACCACAGAAAAAGCTTTAACGATTTGCTTTAATTTTGTAATGGTAACACTGCTTTGATGTAAATGATTTCCTACACACAGGCAGAGTGACCAGAGTGGAATATAATATTCCACATTGGAATATATTTCAGCTCGAGTGGAATATATTTTTTGAGAAAAATAATCACATATAAAAGTGGAATATTTTTATATTCAAATGGAATATTAAGCATATTTTAACACCACAAAAATCTGATATTTATTCATTAAATTATTCACTAGTATTTAATATAATCATAACAGAATGCATACCTACTCATATATATCACTAAATTTGGCTTCACTTATTCAATACAAAAATTACCTGTCATCGCCAAATTAATTCCCAACCATACACAAAAACATTTTCCTTCTACCTTTCAGAAATAATACTGTAAGTTAAAAAGAGAGCAATATATTTTTTCAGTTACATTTTTATCCCTCATCATTCATCATTGTGTTACTTATAATAGCCGTGTTTTATTATCATAAATGGATCACAGTCCAGATCGACGAAAAGGGTTAAGTTCTGTGTTGTGGTGATTGTACAAGCTAAGTTAATTTTTCTTTAAAATGAAAGTTTAATGCGCTTGTTTATTTTTTTTATGTAAGATATTGTTACTTTTGACTAACAGATACCAAATGAGAATAATATTTTGTAGCTATGGTTTTACTATTGCATTGCTAACATATCATTATGAGCAGAATATTAATTTATTCGAAATTAATAATATTTGGATTGTCAATAATTATTTCTTATTCTAATGTGGCAACATGTACATACCCTTGACAATTATCGATAGTTATAGCAATATTTACGAGCGAAAGATACACTCCTAGGGAAGGTGCACTCCTAGTGAGAAATAGCCGAACTATTTTTAGATCACAAAAATTGATCGTGATAAATAGTAAGATCTGTAAGATCTTGTAACACATACAAACCAATGATCTGTATGGGTCATCAGTGATAATAAAATACGGCTATTGATATGATTGATATTGAGGAATAATATGATAATACTTCGATAATTGGAATATAAAATTGGAATATATTTAAATACAATTGGAATATAAATTTTCCATTTCTCAGAAAAAAGGAATATTTTTCAGTTTCTCAACTGGTCACTCTGCACACAGCGAGGGTTGATGGCGGCCACACGACCGCAGTATGCCATGATTAGGGTTCGAAGTATCGGCCCCGGGTATCGATACCGAGTACTTTTTGGTATCGAACCTTTGGGTATCGATACCCAGAAAGTATCGAACTGAAATTATCGATACTACTCAGTATGTCTGCTTTTACACTTAAGACTTGTGAGTCTAGACTTTTTTCGAATTTCTCTTTGTTATTTACATCCGTGAGTCTTGCGCTTTTACACTTCAGACTTTTTCCCTTGACTCAAATTTGACATTCCTCTTTTATTTTGCAGTTCTTGTATTGTGCAGATGACTAGGTGGGAAGCAACACAATGATAAAACGAAGAAGAGAAAAGGAAAACGTCAAAAAGAGTCGCCAAAAACTTTACCATCGACTCACAGGGCAAAATATTTTCCTTCTCATCTTTTCGAACTTTCTTACTCTTTTGCACCCATGTGAGTCTAGACTCACCAGTCTAGGTGTAAAAGCAGACTATCGAGTACTTTCGAAAAAGATTGAGATATCAATTTTATTTAAATTACCATTATTTAGGTTTTGAGAAAATAATCACAATAAAAAACAAAACATCTTTTAATAAATTCAACTTTTATTTGAAAAAATTGGAGTATGGTATAAACTTGCGACCAATAATTAAGTATATGACTACATATCACCACAATATTCATCTATATATCTGCCTCTTTTCCATGTTCCAAAACTTAAAATATTGAAATTTAACGGCCACTGTACATGTTGGTCCAAATTTATTCTGCAATCAAGCAGGATAGGCAA
The DNA here is from genome assembly GCA_949775065.1 of Brachyopa scutellaris. NCBI lineage: Eukaryota > Metazoa > Arthropoda > Insecta > Diptera > Syrphidae > Brachyopa > Brachyopa scutellaris. The sequence continues at coordinate 70,865,223 of OX459113.1, forward strand.
ACAAAAAATACGCTTGTTGGATAGAGATAGAAGAAGCTAAAATCTGAAAGCTGAGACCGAGTGTGTAAGGAAATAAAATAATGTTCATAATGTGTACATTCCGAAAATTATTATAAGCCTTTCTCTTTCTCATGCAGTACATCTCGTTATAAGAATACTGACATTTGCGGTTGAAACAAAAGAAAGCAACAAATATATAAACTAAACAGAAACGTTGGCCTACATTTAACCCCTTTGCACGGATTCAGATTCAATCCAACTGAAGTACTCAATACTCGATACTCGACAAACGATACCGATACTACTAAAAGTATCGGGCTAAAGTATCGAGTACTGAGTATCGGGTATCGAAGCACAAAGTATCGATACCTACTCGGTATCGATACTATCGTTCGAACCCTAGCCATGATCTCTCTGGTCGGCTGGTCATGGTGGGATGTATGCGCATTGAACGAAAATTACAAAAACAAAACCTGTGTAAGTCAGTGTTTTGGTTTTTTTTTCAGTGGCGATTTCTCGAGTTGGGTGCCGTGAAGTCATGTACAGGCACCAGTGTTTGAAAAAAAGCTCCCCCATAAGGCCTGTACTGACAATTTTTGTGGAACAGAGTATAGTTACATACATATATTTTGTTTAAATAACTGATTCGTTTCGTTAACACAAAAAACGAAAACGGCCCACCTCTATATTCACTTTAGAAACTAATAATCAGTAATATTAGGCGTGTTTTTTTTAAAATCTATATAGGCTAAACATGTTTCCGAAACATGTTTTCAATGTAAAATACAAAAAAATCCTTAGCCTGAATAATTATCCAGTCTTATTTTTGTATGGAAAGCTTTTTCGAAATCTATATAGGTTTGAAAAAAAACGCGCCTATTATTCACTATGAGAAATTGGATAAACATTAAGAACGCGGCCGAGTGTGTAGCTGAGTTCAGGGGTCTCAGCTTCGTTTCATGGCAAATACCGTATTTTTATTAATTTTTTTTAATTTGTTTTTGTATGGCAGCACAATTTTGGATAGCTTTTAATTTTTCCAAAATTATTGTTAATCGAATAGTGATAATTTCAGTGAAATTGGTCCAGTAGTTGACGAGTTAATCGGTTGAGTAATTAAATTTTTCGACATAAAATTGAATTTTTTGACGTGAATTTCTCAAAAACTATACAACTGACGAGACTCGCTATATTTTTCTTCAAAAATATTGTTAATCACCTATGAACTATGATTTTTTCATATTTTTGACTTAAGTAGTTTCTGAGAAAAAGTTCTGGTGCTTTTTGTATGATATTTTTCACATATTTTTGACAATAACTCCCAAAGTTTCTAACAGAAAAAACTGAGCAAAATATTTTTGGAATCTTTGTTTAGAGCAACATGATATATTTTTCAGAATTTTTTTTTTTTAGCTCACATTTTACCCACCCTGTATAGTTGTTTCACAATATTTTTGAGAAATATTTTGTCCATGTATGTGGACCACCATAATGTTTTTATCGTGACAAACATTTTTGAATTAGAGCGAACTTATAATGATTCCGTATTACCATATGGGTACGGAACCCTAAAAACAAGTACCATTCTCGGAGAACTAGAAATAAATAATTCAGAACACTTCGTCGAGGAGAGCATTATCATTTATAAACGAATCGCTTGGTTATAAAAAAAGTGTATGTATTTTTATTCATTTTGTTTTCTAAGATGGCATATCACTCAGTGGCCCTTCCATCATTGAAATTGATTCCAGAGTGTCCACATTAACTGAAGAATTGCTCGCCAGGTCCATCAACTTCAATGCCTTCTGGTCCAACTTGCTGTCCAGGTTACTTCCTTTTCTCAGAAAGTTCCTCTGTTAATCTCTGTAAATAATATATTTTTCTTTATAATTTCATACTTTTAATTGAAAATAATCAAAGAACTTACAATTGTCCAAACTTTTTATTGCTGTTTGTGTTTCCAGAAAAAAACCTTCACAACAATCTTTTTCCACTTCGAACAGGAAGTTTCAAATGAAAACTTTCTTTCCGGTGTAAGCACCCCTAGCGCCGGTACTAGATCGCGAGAATAGAACAATTTTTATCATTGGGCATTATTTTGTTTTCATCTGACATTTGTTTGCTTTGTTTGCGCCAGCCAACTCAATGGAGGAGTTGTAAGAAAACTCTGCACATCTCTTTCAGATGCAGATATGAACACGACGCCGCGTGCAGATTGAAAACAATTAATTTCGAGAATTTATTCAATGGATAGTTTAAAAAAGAGGTATGAAATCATAACATAGTTGATTATATTTGTACACGGTAGTTTGTGAAAACACGTCCAACTCCTCTCGATCGGTTGCTGCTATTAGACCATCATCAACGTAGAGGACTTAAATTGCTTTCTTACCATTCCTTTCACGGATATACAAACATAAATCTGCATCACTGTTGTTTTAACTATGTTGAGTTCATCAACAAAAAGCGACACCAACTCCAGCAATTGACATCAGCCCTGGCTCCATCGACAAAAGGTTGCCCACTCGCGACATACTTACTTACTTAGTTGGCGCTACAGCTCGAGGTGAACCTGGGCCTGCTTCTCGCAACCATTTGTGTGTGCGTGTTATATTTTTGCACGAATGGAAGGGACCTACAGTTTTTTGCCGACTCCGAACGGCGAGTTGAGAAGCTCAATCGTGACAAATGATACTCTTTGATGCTTGTCAGACATTCGAAAGAGGTGGGCACTGTGAAAAACTTTTAGGTGTTTGCGGCGGGATTCGAACCCAAGACCGCTGGCTCAGTAGTCCGACGCACTAACCACTTGCGCTACGGTGCTCGCGACATACTTCAGCTATAATTAATAATCACTAGCGATAAATCCAGAGCATGCTTTAAAGTTTAAAGCATGCTTTCACTATTGCAAGTGGAGACCATTATAGCAGCTATATTTTTATAGCATGCGATAGAGAGCATGCTCTCATTTCCGTTGCCATTTTGTAATATCGACTATCAAGTATACTGAAAAAGTATGCGATGAATTGCCCACCAAAGAAAATCTGCCATTTATTCTGCTGTCTGCTTTTGCTTTTGCGATAAATGTATCGCTTGTGGAGACGGCATGTAAGGCTTCGACCCATAGAATCCGTCGACTTCGTTCTGTTGTACTTTGAGTTTGAAGTTGAAGTATGAAGAGGAAATTGTTAATTTTGATTAAAAGATACCGAATGAGAATAATATTTTGCAGCTATAATTTCAGTTTCACATCGCTTAAATATCATTATGAGCAGAAAAATTAATTTATTCGAACAAAATAACATTAATGATATTTGGATTGCCAATAATATTTTTATATTCTAATCTGGCAATATTTACCCTAGGCATTTGTCGATAATACAGCAACATTCACAAACGAAAGTGTATATTGAGAAATAGTCGAACTAATTTTTGGATCACGAAAATTGATCTTGACTAGAAGCAAGATCTCGGATTGTTGTTGTAATGCACACAAACTTATTTGTTGATCTGATCCGGATCAGATCACGGGGATAATAAAACACGGCTAATAAAACACGGCTAAAGACTTCATGCAGCGCTGTGCCGCATGCAGAATTCACATGTATTCGCTCCCATATAAACGTGTGTATTCTAATTTCGCTGCACGGTAAAATCTGTACATGTATTTCCAGCATTATAGAACAACCGACTTTATTCGAATTCATTTTAATTAACCCGTTTTCGACTGGTATTCGACTAATCGAACGTACAATTTGTCCTTTTTTTTTTTACTACTTTTTTTCATTGCGAATGTAGATAATATCACCAATATTGTTAATAACATATATTACTGTGATTATTGGTTTTTAAAAAAATGATATTTACAACCCCCCTCCCCTCACCCGTAATTGCGGGGCGTTGTTTGAAAAATACGTTAACCATAAGCCTTTCTAGTAAATTATATAAGAAATGTATAAATACAGGAAAAAAAGTAGTGGTGAGGTTTTACAGCCAAAAGGTAAAGCTATCTTTTACAATCAAAAAATCAACACCAGACACCCGCTGAGCACAGGTATGAGGCAAAATTAGTGTTCGATTAATTGAACGTTGGGGCTTATCCATATACAAAAATCCCATGGAAATTAATGAATTGTAATATTGTAAGTGAATAGACAAGATTATTTTAGTAAAAAGAATATTGTTTGGCACATTTCTCGCACTTCCAAATCTTAGGTCTGCCACACCCTTTCAACTGGCATCGACGATATTTTCCTTCCGGCAGACGGGCAATGAGGTATTTACCAACCACTTTTGGTAAATTCCGTGGATTCTGGAAATTAAGGTCATTATCCATTACCATTCCTTCTTCATCATCGGTCAATAAAAGAGACTCAGTGACGGACAACTTGAATTATTTCTGACTCATTGGCTTCTCGTTTTTATATTTCGCAACTATGCAGTGAAGTTTCCAAGCGTTCGCAGATGAAGAACTAAGGGTGTTTACCCAAAGTGGCCAGTACCATTTCTTTCCACAGATGTTGACTCGATAATTTTGAATGGCGTTATCGTGAAGATCAACACCACCCATCCCATTGTTATAGCTGCGAAACACAGCAGGCTGATCGACGTTGACAAATTTTCCTTGTTCTGCCGGCCCTTTCTTACAAGCTTTACTTGCTTTTTCCAACGTCGAACAGGGTGGAGTGGCAGAATTTGGTCGTAGTTTGTAGCAATAGTGACAAAGAGTGATCTGGTTCTTAGAATCATACATAAAATCATGAAATAAAGGATTAAAAGCCGTCAAAATGTAAAAATTATATAAAACCGCACAAAACAAATTCACTACTGATAAAAACACAATAGTAATGGGAAGCACGTTGTTACTTGGTGGGAAAATTTCGCATTGTATGGGATATGCCCAAAACACATGTGCAGAATTCTCTGCGCAGAGAAATTAGAACACAAATGTTTCAATACGCGATGCTACATGTAAATTCTGTACGCAGTGCTATTCTGCAAGATGTCTCTTGCCCAAAACACATGTGCGGAATTCTCTGCGCAGAAAAATTAGAACACACATGTTTCAATACGCGAAGCTACATGTAAATTCTGTATGCAGTGCTGTTCTGCAAGATGTCTCTATTTCTAAATTCTCTGCAATCGACAATGTTGACACAACACAAAAGAAAAAAAACACAGTTTGAGGTATTTAGTTTCACCGATGTTTGAAGTTTCTCTGTTTATTTATATTTCAAAATGGGAGATGGATGGAATTTGTAAAAGAAAATGTATTTCAAATAGAACTAATACACATATAAAAGCAATGTCACTTTCTGAATTATTTTGTATTTTGTAATACTATTCGTTTTTTCTCAAATCATATCAAAATAATTTTCGCAAAAGCAAGTGTGATTTTAAATCAGTAGCAGTAATTGGGAGTTGGGGGGTAAAACGTCTGTTTAATCTGTAGTGCTGCGCGCAGTACTGCATACAGAATATCTGCACATGTGCTTTGGGCAATAAGCTGCAACGTTCGATTAGGTAATCGAATTTTTTTTTTTAACAGAACTGTTTAACGGGGGAAGTAAAATTTTTTTTGATAACAGATTTGGAGTCAGGGGCACCAATTACTAATAAAATATACTTTACACAAAGAAATTTAATAATTTTGGCAGCGTGGTAGAAAATGGGTTAAAAGTTAAAGTGACAACAGGAGCAGTCATATGTTAAAACAGGGATGTTAGACTAAATTTGAGTTTCAACAATTATTTGACAAATCTATACAGGCTTAGAAAATGTTTTTCATGTTAATTACACTAACAACTAAGCCTATACAAATGTCAAATATAACATGGAACTGAGGGAGAAATATAAAAGCCGGTAGATATCAACCGAACTCTGCTGTCATTTCAAGTTTAAATTATTTCTGCTGATTTTTAAAATGGGTGGAAAAGAAGGAAATACGAATTTATCCGACAACGAAAAGAAGATTATAATGAACTAGTTGGCCCGGGGGCAGACGTTGTCCTGCCCTTTCCTGTATGCCGCGCAATGAATAACATATGTATGTTGTGAGTATGAGTCATTTTGGTCAGTAAATATAGCATTTGCTAATAACTTGACTACAGCGCCTCCTATCAGGTGCAGATTTTGTGGTTTTCTCCCTTAGCACCCAACCAGCATATGTTCTAAATATGAGTCCATTTGGTCAATAAATATAGAATTTGTTAATAACTTGACTTCAACATCACCTATCGAATTTTTCTTTCCGTAAGAACCTTATTCGGACTATAACGAACATTTGAAAAAAAAAAAAAAAAAAAATTAGCCAAATCGGTTGTTCTCAAGTTATGCGGTTACCAACGATCATCATTTCATTTTTATTATATAGATTAAGTGAACACGTTCCTTATTTTAATATTTAATTAAATTGAATTTGACGAAAAAAAAATTTTATCCACTAACATCAATTTCACCATCTACAGCTGTGTTGCATCATTCCCAATATTTACATTGCCATGTCACTGACGTCCTCGAAAGAGCGCCGAAAGTTTAATTTAAACTGATGTTGATTTCAATTGGGCAAAAAAAGCCCCTTTTTTATCTCGAGCAATTTTTATCGCTCTAGTACAATTTTCATTTTCCAACCGATCAAAAAAGCACATTTTTTTGCTTTATGCCTGAAATACATGTGCAGACAGGCTGCATGCAGCGCCGCGTCCTAATCTGCATATGAAATACATGGGCAGAGTTTTTTGACAATCCCTCCATTGAGTTGGCTGTCGCAAAACAAAGCAAAAAATGTCAGAAGGAAAAAAAATAAATGCCAAATGATCAAAATTGTACTATTTTCACGATCTAGTACCGGGGCTGCGCGGCAAAATTAGAAATAGAGACTTCATGCAGCGCTGTGTCGCATGCAGAATCAACATGTATTCGCTTCCATATAAACGTGTGTATTCTAATTTCGCTGCACGGCAAAATCTGCACATGTATTTCCAGCATTAGATCAACTGTTCTGAATCTCGGATTCAGCACGAGATTTAAGGCCCCTACCCATAGACTGCATCGTCGTTTTGAACGCTGACGTTGGCGTTAACGTTTACCGCGCTGAGAGATGACAGCCGATGACATTTTGCTATTGCTGAAAGCAGAGCTGTCGTTTCGGTAACTTTTTGGGTGCTAAATTGTTGATACAATGGACGCTGATTACACGACTCTTTTTTTCGTTCGTTTCGTCTTTCGTTTTTTTGACAGGCACGTACGATAGTGATTACACGGTTCCTAATAATTGGTAGATACGTGCATACGTGATTCTGAGATTAATTGAAATTCACATTATATTTAGGAAGGGAACAGTAAAATTTGAGTTGGAATCGCACTAAATTTACGTATAATGGAGGACAATAATTGCGTGTTTACTAGCATATGTAAAATGTCCTTAAATTAAGTTTTAAAATCAACTTTAAAATTCATCATTAAAATACTCTGCTTTGTTTTGGTTTTCAAATAAGAAATGTCAGAGATCAACTGGAAAAAATCTCAGAGTTTTCATTCCTGCTTTCGTTACTTCATTCCCCTCTCGTTTCTATGCCCCTCCCCGTATCTGTCAAAAAGACGAAACACGAAAAGAACGAAAAAAAAGAGTCATGTAATCAGCGCCATATACTCGATCATTCGATAACGATTCCTACTCACTCACTCGTTATCGAGTACGGTAATTCGGCCCCTGAATGCCTCCAATCTGAAAAAATTGTTTGCGTGAACCCTGGAATACATTTTTTCTATTCCATAGTTAGTGGAAAATTTACCAGCAGTTGTTTGAAGTTCTTACTATACATATGGTTTAGTATAAAAGTTTTTAATTTGAAACATTTACTCGACCATACTTAATAATGTTGAAATCGGAGGTTCAGCATCAATTTTGGATTACTAAAAAAGCTGTTCAAAGGAAATTGGGCTCCAAAGAGGATGAATATATTGTTTCATCTGATGCCGGATTAGACATGAAGATTGTCTTATTTAAATCTATATCAGAGACTTGTTCTAACTTAAATAAGATTATAGATCAATACCAAGAAAGATTATGCGTATTGTCTCAAGAAGAATGCACATTTGGTCGATTTTTAAAGGAAATCGGGAAACGAAGCAAGACCACTGGTGCAAGCATAACTAATTCTGGGAAAGCCATTTACTATTGCGGCCAACAACGAATGTCTGTAAGGGTGCCACTACTACGCCTGCAACATGAAGTTGATGTTTTCCGTTGCCGAGCTGTAGATGATACTTTAACCACCCTGCATAATATGGAAAAGGAAAGAACTGAGTACCGAGCAGCACTTTGTTGGATGAAATCGCTTAGCACCCAGTTGGACCCGGATAATGGTAAAGGCCTTGACAAATTTCGCCGAGCTCAGTCTCATGTTCGAATTGCTAAAGAAAACTTTGACAAATTGTCAATGGACTGCATTCAAAAGGTAAAAGTTATCCATTGAACGAAATTGTATGTTGTCCCAACACAATTAAAAAAAATTATAGATAGATCTGTTGGCAGCAGCTAGATGCAATATGTTTTCACATGGTCTTGTTGCTTACATGGCAGCAATTCTTCAGTTTTCTAAGAAGTCAACTTCAACCTTCAAGACGGTTTCATCATCACTGGCTCTTCACCCACGCTATGATTTTTGTGTGCTTAAAGATCTTTCTCAAAACAACTCAATATTTAAACTTGAAATGCAAAAAATTCAAACCGATGATAGTGACCAGTCAATGTTCTTTGCGGTGAGTAAACGTTAATGAAAGTTAATTTAATATACGCTTATATTGCGGAGTTCTAATAAGTCCTTCAATCAATTCCAGCTGTGTCTGTCCGTATGTCAATCTGATTTTTGAAACTGTAAAATGAAAAGGAAGCGCGTAGGTAGCACTGCGACTCCACGGTATATATACATACGTATACCGTCTTATGAAAATTAAAACTACTTCAAAAAAAATGTTTTTTTAATGTCGATGGTCCCATGCAAAAAGATACTAAGTGCATTTTTGTTATTTTTCAGGAGAAGCGTTTAAAGTTTTTTCACAATAACTTCTTTGTTTATTAACGGATTTTTAAGCTGAATGCTTTGTTACTCTCATAATTTGTATACAATTTTTTAGAGATGGAGTTAGGTCTGCAATATTGTGGCTTATTATGTTAAATTGCACTTAGTATTATTGTGACTGTCTTATTGAAAACTTTTGAATAGGTATACTATTTGATGTTAGTTCTGTTTAACACGGAACAAAACATCAAAAACTATTTTAAGTGCACTTAGTATTAATGTGGCTGGAAATCTATACACTGAAGAGTATACTAATGTCGATTTCGATTGGGCAAAAAAAGCACTTTTTTTTTTTGATCTCGAGCAATTTTTATCGCTCTAGTACAATTTTCATTTTCCAACCGACCAAAAAAGCACTTTTTTTTTGCTCTAGAATTCTAGATCAATTGTTGTGAATCTCGGATTCAGCTCGAGATTTACACCTACTTGCACTAACACCAGCAGATTTTATATGAAATGTCAACGCAGTACATCAAAATAAATATCAATCAACAAAAATAGGTCCGTTCGCGTACCCTCCCAAAACAACAAAAAACAACGAAAATGCGTTCGCGTACGCAAAAATTTCGTAGTTTTTCGTAGAAGAGAGTGCTCACGGGAGAGTAAGAAATTTCCCCATGCTACGAATTTTAGTCCAAGGGAGTGCTCACGGGAGAGTAAGAAATTTCCCCATGCTACGAATTTTAGTCCAAGAAATTTCTTTCGGGTATATTAGGAAAACTGTCAAATCTGTCATATCACATACTAGGTCTGTTTGGTATCTTTTTTCTGTGTAAGACTTAACTCGCCGTCAAATAATAAATAATTTGAGAAGTGGGGGAAAATCCTCTCAACCAGCGGAAATTTGTTTTTGTTTTCCACCAACTGAAGATTATGACATTTCACAATTGTCAGATGGCTGGGCTGACAGAGTTGTTCAAACCTACGCGGAGAAAAAGACTGTAGGATTGTGTAGGATCTCAGTGGAGGGGAATTTTTTTCAACTGTCATTTGGCTCTCTCTTTCACGAATATTTTGGGTTAACAAACACGAAATGTGTAGGAATCTTACGAATGTGTACGAATGTGTAGGTTACCAAACAGACCTACTAGGTCTGTTTGGTATCTTTTTTCTGTGTAAGACTTAACTCGCCGTCAAATAATAAATAATTTGAGAAGTGGGGGAAAATTAGTGCAAAAAGTACGCGAACGGACTTAATATTTATCAGAAACTGTGTAGAATATTTAGAAAATATAAAGAAAGTGTTTTGAAATTGTGTTTATTATTTTTCTGTTTCTTATTTATTTTCTTTTACGAACAAGATGTGAAATGTCACACTAATACAATTGCAGAAAAACAGATCAATCTCGTTTGTTTTCCAACCAGCACTTAAAATCTGAAATCTGAGAGCAAAATCTGAAAAGCCCAATCGAAAACGACATAAGATACACTTAAATGTCATCTTCTTTTTCTTGCGTACCGTCAAAAGTATACTAAAATTCACATTAGTGCATCCAACTTAAAAAAATTCCATGCAAAAAATACTATGTCAACATAGTATACATGCGTTTATTGGAAAATTTAGTAATGAAAATATTAAGAGCGCTTAGTATGATTTTGCTTGGAATAAGTGTTTATATAAGACATTATACTAAGTGCTATTATAGCTCTATTTTCAAGGTTTTTGATTCGATCCACACGAAAAAAATTTGAAAAATAAAAGACAATGTGGGATTTCTTATGGTATACATAACTCAAAACTATACTAAGTGCACTTAGTATCTTTTTGCATGGGGCCATCGATGTGTTAACGGACAGGTTGCACAAAATATTTGTTTTGTTTTACCTCATACTCATTCCATAGTTTTTCGTAAAAGAGTGCTCTAGAATCAAGATCGTTTATGAGTTTTTTTCCCCACCTATTCCCATTTGCTGTGTTTTTTTTTGTACGTGTGCAGTAGGGTTTGTCATTGAGTATGGAAAAAAAGTGTGTTTTTTTTAATCTAATACCTCTCAAAAGTTGCATTGGGATCCTAGGTGTCAGAATATGTGAAAAAAGTTCCAAGTTTAATGTACTTTTGGCTCCCTCAAATTGGTTGAAGATTCGTAAAAAACGGTTTTCACTGCTATGTTCGCCCATTCGGATATGGTTTAGTGTTAATTTTTGCTAAACAAATTACTTAAAATTGATAAACATAAAGTTTATTTGGAAATAAAATTAAAAAATATCTACATATATTACATATTTTCTATTCAATACCCACTCTTGGGCGCAATACATTTCACGGTGTGGAGAATAGGAGCACAGATAATATAGTATACATAGATATCGCACGCCATAGGAAAAAAAATTACACATTTTCAGTCAATTCGGACTTACTACTACCTTTGTATATACATTACTATACAATAGCGCCAATCCAGTAGTACCATTATGCTGCAAGATGTCGCTAGTAATACCAAATCGAGAATAAAGTGCCAGAGAGCTTTCGCGCCTTTGCTAATTTCATTCCTTATGAAAAAGCTTTCGTCAAGATTTTAATTTCTTCGTTATTTCGGCACCATTGAAGTAAATATTCGTCTTTTAATGTCTGTTTTTTTTAAATGTGAATTAACTGATTAAAAAAGTAAATATGTTTTGTGCTTTCAAAAAATATTTCGTTTTTTTGTTTCCTTTATTTATTTTTTTTTATCTGTACATATTGGACACCTAGCAATTGTTGTTACATAACAGGATATGATAGCTTATAAGGACAGTGCCTTTACATACCTTTGTTTTACAATAAGGTGGGTTTTTTTTAATTATTAGCGAGTATTCAAAAAGTAAAGATTACAATAGCTATTACTTTATTAATGTATTTGAGTTAGGTCTGATTGTCTAAGGCGCTTCAGTTCTCTTTTTCGGGTTATTTCTTGTAGCGGGATTGAGTTGACTTAATTGTTATCGTGGATTAATAACCGGATTTGGTGTTTTGTGCTTGTCTTTTGTATTTCTTCAATAACTGTCGATAATTTGAGGTCTTTATGGATGTCGTCATTGGAAATATACCATGGAGCATCTATTATCGTTCTTAACATTTTTGATAGCTGTCTTTGGATGATGTTTATATTTGATTTACACGCTGTTCCCCACAGCTGAAGTCTGTGTGTCCATATTGGTTTAATAATCGTCTTTTAAATGAGCAGTTTGTTGTCTATAGATAGAACCGAGTTTCTTCTCAGCAGCCAAAATAGTTGTCTGAATTTGTCCTTGATTTGATTACGTTTTGTGAGTATATGTTGTTTCCAAGTTAGCTTTGGGTCTATGTCGCAATCATTGCATTTCTTGACTGAGGTCGAGGTGTAGGAATGTCGGATGTATATCTTCTTCTTCTATATATATAAAAATCAATTGCTGTGCGTTAGTCTCGCTAAAACTCGATAACGGCTCAACCGATTCGGAAGATTCTTTTTTTGTTTTGTTTAACTTGATTCAGCGATGGTCGATGAGGAAAGAAAATTCAGAAAACTCCAAGGAAAAGCCGGAATCTGCAAAAACTTAAATTTGGGTTTTGTATGGGAACTTTAAATTTTTTTAAATTTGTTTTTATGTATAGTATTTACGTTGAAATAAAAGTCATTTAAAACAAAAAAAATTTAATTACAATTTTGATAAGCTGTTCTATTATCTGTTAAAGATATCTATCTGTCTGTCTGTCTGTCTGTCTGTCTGTCTGTCTATCTATCTGTTTGTCTATCTATCTATCTATCTGTCTTTCTCTCTGTCTGTCTGTCAATCTGCCTATCTGTCTGTCTGTCTATCTATCTGTTTGTCTATCTATCTATCTATCTGTCTGCATGTCTGTCTGTCTGTCTATCTATCCGTTCTATCTATCTATCTGTCTGTCTGTCTGTCTGTCTGTTTGTCTATATATCTATCTATCTGTCTGTCTGTCCATCTGTCTATCTGTCTGTCTATCTATCTGTCTGTCTGTCTGTTTGTATGTCTGTCTGTCTGTCTGTCTGTCTGTCTGTATGTCTGATAATCCATTTATCTGTCTGTCTGTCTGTATGGCTGTCTGTCTGTCTATCTGTCTGTCTGCCTGTCTCTGTCTACCTATCTATCTGCCTATCTGACTGTGTGTCTGTCTGTCTGCCTGTCTGTCTTTCTGGTTGTCTATCAATCTGTCTGTCTGTCTACATTGATTGACCAAAATTATTTATATTCACATTTCACCTGAAATTACCAAATTTTGTATGACACTTCGATTCATCGATTCAATGCGCATTGAGTTATCATATAAACGGGGTAATACATTCATTCATTTTTATATAATAGATTTAAAGCCATTCAATTAACGAGTTTCATTTAATAACCAAACGAAACTCAAACCGTAGGTACATAGTGCCAATATTGCCGATTTCAATGAATAGAAGTTGGAACGTTGATTGGGATTCATAATCGCTTATGAATAGTTACAATAAAATTAATTTTAGGTGGTACGAAGTTCACCGGATCATCAATTTTTAGTACTTAAATAAAAATATATTCTGCATAAAATTATATTGTGAAAGCGGAATTATGTTTCTGTACATCCTTTTACTCCAGTAAATCATTAATCAAGTAAAGATTAAGATTTAACTCAAACTCATCGCGTAACATACGGAAAAGGGTTAAACAACGTCTAGGAGTTAATTTAAAAATTAAAATGTCGGATTTGGCACGCGTTATTTCTACACAAAACCACATTGCAAGAGCAGCGTTTTACCTAATAAGTAACACGACTGTTTTAGTACACGGGCGAAGCCGGGCGGGACAGCTAGTATTAGATATAATAAAGTTCCGAAGACGCTTCCTTGGGGAACTCCAGCTTCTTCTTTAAGAAGATTTGAGTGCTCGTCTCTGTGTTGTAGTCTATCTATTAGGATTTTTTCGAATAGCTTTGATACTATTGGCAATAAACTTATTGGCCTGTAATTAGCGGTTTGAGTAGCGTCTTTTCGAGGTTTTGGAACTGCTATCACTTTACTACTTTTCAAACCTTTGGGAAGCATTTTAGAGTAAAAATTGCGTTAAATAGATTTCGGAGGTACAAAAGTGCGTTTAGTTTTATTAATATTTGTCCGGTAATAAGATCATACCCAGAGCTTTTTTGGATTAATCTTGTGTTGAGTGTAGTATTTTATTTCTTTTACCTTACCTTACCTTTTTTATGTTAGAACTATTAGTGCTTTGGAAACTAGAAGTTGTAGGTTATACTGCCTTAAAGTAATTGTCTTATGTTATATATGTATGTCTTTATTGTTTTCCTGATTTTCAATCTCTAGTGTAAAGATCGGTGGAGGTCTTTTGGTTCTTCGTTGGAGAATGTTATGAATATTTGTCACATTATGGCCCAACTCGGATAGCTCCCTTTTGATTTCATTCGTATCTGTTGAGTGATGTATCGTACATGACTAAGCGATGTAAGATGCCACATGAGAATGAATGAGGTAAAAGAGTTTTCAAAAAATGACTGATGCTCTTGAAGATGTACACCGTTCAGTAGAGACAAAACGGTTTTGCCTCCAAGGCCCCATTGATTCCTCATATTTGAATCGTTTTCGGCTTTAGCACCATCATACGGGATGAACTGAATAGGTAGCCATCGCTAGAGCAGAGACACCACAAGGTTAGGTTAGGTTGGGTGGCTATCCCCATATTTCGTAAAATTCACTTAGACCAAAGAAGGTCCATTGTGTTGCCACATGAGCCGATTCTCAGCGATACTCCTGGAACCATTTTGAAAGTTGGATGAATTTCCGTATTTTGTTGATATCTGTTGAGGAAATATCTTGAAGGTCTACAAAGAAGTATTATCATTTTTCTTAACGAGGAGAGAGCTGGGCAACTGCAAAGTAGGCGATAGGGGGATTCCTCCTCCTCCTCATTCATGCAGCTGTGACAGTAGTCATTGGCGAGGATTCCTAGTCTGCTGGCATATCTGCCTATTGCACAATGACCTGTCCAACTAGTATGCCGATATGTGCTCTGCTTATTTTTAGCAGGCGGCAAGTTTTATGTTGGTTTAGCCAAGTCTGTCTGGCGCAGCTACACATGTCAAGATTACGCCATCTCTCATTCATAAACCTGTTGTAGAGCTTGCATTGAGATTTTTTGTTTTATTGTTTCTATTGGTACATGGGGTTCACTTTCTGTGCTAGAACATCCAAGCTTTGTTCCTTTTCTGGTTAGTTCGTCTGCCTCACAGTTACCTGGTACATCGCTATGACCAGAAACCCAGCACAGCGTGGGCATTCATATGTTCGATATCTGGTTTAGAGATACTAACCGGATATCCGTGTAGATTTCCAATGCGGATTTGTCATTAAGACAGATATTTCCAACCCATTCTTATCGGCTGGGAATATTAGTCCTACATTTTGCATTGAAATCTTGCGAATATTCTGGCGTGCCCAAAGTTCGAAGATACTCACTGTGAAGTTTCTTTAAGTCGCATCGCCGTTTTTGGACTTAGGGATGCTATGCTTCTTAGTGAATAACACAAGCTCCGTTTTTCCTGCATCCAAAACGTACAGGTTTGTTCCGAATGAACATTTGCAGGAATGGGGAAATAAGTATGGCACCATTCGCTTATTGCAAAAGGAAAAAATATGCAGATGAACAGATGCTGAAAACAATCATTTCTAAAAACTAAATACATAATTACATATTTTGAAATCTATTGTAAAAGTATTAGAGCAATTCTTAAATACGAAAATCACATTGAACTGCTATGTTGCGGGATTTAAATATTTGGCAACAAACAATAAATTGTGATCGGGGGGAAAAAATGAAATGTGGCAACCAGTAAAAAAATGTATTTGCTCGAAATACACAAAAGTCTATTCGTTTGAGCCGGTCGTACAAAAAATAAACATTTGTTGTTGTTTTTTTTCGTTGAAAAATAGCTTTTTTTGGACGAGACATTCATTAAACTTGAAAGCTCCCTCTAAATCAATTCAGGACACAATCCAGTTTTCATTTTAGACCGATTGAAGCGCCAAAGCTTTGTCGGGATACTGGTACAACGTTTCTACTGAATTTCTTGGCGTTACTATAGGAATGTATATACAAAGCTACTACGTCCCAGTTTGATCGAATTTGCTCGAATCATACAAAGACATGATGTTCTTCCAAATTTTGTTGGTTCAACAAGTTGCTTTTGGTTTTTGCTTTTTTGTTTTGTTCTTATGTTTTTATTTTTTGTTTTCCTTTCATTCGTTTTATTTTGTTGTGTTTGTTTTTATTTTTTTTACTTGTGATTTTTTCGTCATCTGCCCTGCCTTTTAATGCGAGGAGTTCCTTTTTATTTTTTTGTATTTTTGTTTCCCGACAAAATTTCAATTTTTTGATTTTTACTGGTACACCTACATAATTATGTAGGTAAAACTTTTTTGTATTTGCCAGGCACAATGTTTTCGCAAGAGAACGAGCAAAGTAAAAAAGTTATTTGTGATTCACAAAAACATTCCAAGGCCATTAACACCTTTACTACGAATAATAGAAAATAGATTTCCCAAGATATAGTTGCGCATCTTCAACTGTTTTGCGCTGCGCTGTTTTTTTTTATGAAAATGCATTTTTAATGTGAAAAAATGGTTTCAAATGAATCATTTAAGGTACTGTCCATCGCTATCTACAACTTTTTTACATCCTGGCAGAGGTCGAAAGAGCGTTACGGTAAAAGTGTTCATATTTTTACGCTATCCACGAATCAGGCCATTTTTTGATGTCTTCATATGAGCGGAACTGCTGATCAGCCAGACCATGTGCCATCGCACGGAACAAGTAATAATCGGACGGCGCAATATCTGAATAATATGGCGGGTGGGGTAGGTCTTCCCATTTGAGCATTCCCAGGTAGGTTTTTAATGGATATGGCAACATGAGGCCAAGCGTTGTTATGCTGTAGAATCACTTTTTCGTGCCTCTGCTCGCATTGTGGCCGTTTTTCGCGCAGTACTCGGCTCAATCGCCTTCCTTTACGCAGACGGTAGTCAACATCGAAGTCACTGTCTTTGAAGCGACGGAACCAATCACGACACGTCATCATACTTAGAGCAGCATCTCCGTAAATCTTTTTGAACTCTCGATGCACTTCAGCCGCCGTTTTGTTCGAATGAAAGAAGAAAATCAACACTTCCCGCAAATGATTATTACTTGGCACAAAATCAGACATTTTCAAACAACCAAAAATATATGACGCCAGCACAAAATTACTAATGTGTCAAAACGGTTTGTTTACCATATGTTTAAGCTCGGTTCATGACGCTGGAGCCATCTATTGACAAACAGTGAGAACAGTGCATTTGAAAATCATACCTTAGTAATAACGCCGTTCATTGTCTGTCCAATTCCTTTTAAACAAAAGTTTCTTGGAGGATTAGTAGATTCTAGTAGGTACATACCTACATACTTATGTATTGCTTTTGTAAGACAGAAATTGTTTAACTTTGTAGTTATTTTTTTAAAATCATTTATTAAAATAATGGTAAAAGATTTTGAGAAAAATTGAGAGCGGGCTCTACTCTCAACATCATCGTTACATTTCATCTTGTATCGAACTTTTGAGTAAGCTTTTCCCGTAGTCGGCAGTTCCTCTACTTGCCCTTTGCATTATTCAGCAGCTCCAGACTGTGCCTGCGCCGATTTGGTAGTGAATTGATCTAGCTCCGTAATTGCAACCTGACTGTCAGTGTTAATAACAATATCTGGATATTCGTTTCATTATCAGGAAGTACAGCAAGAACTTTTGCCTAAAAGACGCTACAGGTATCCAGGAATCTAAAGCACACTCTTAGCTCTGGTTTCCGATTCCGAGTAACTGTATTATTCGTCCACTATTCCCGCACAGGGCTAAAAAAAAAATAGGTATAGAAAAGTAAAACCCGACTACGGGAAAAGTAACTAAAAAGTACGAAACAAGATGAAACGAAATTGTGATTTTCAGAGTACAAGTGTGGTCGAATGCCGCTTTGTCCAATAAATGCGTAGTTATATAAATACGTTATTGTAACAACAATTTTATTAACAACTTTTTAGTTTCAGAAAATATGAGGTGTACGTAAGTAAGCAATGTCGTGTTCTGCTTGTCAATTCCTTTCATTTGATACCAGTATCCTGGCGGTTGTAAAGAAAGTGAAAAGAAAAGGTGGTAATCCGCCATCTTGCTTGGTGTGCCCGTCATATTGAATCTTTCTGTGACGTCACATGACCTAGGAGACTCTCCGGATCAAGACGAAGGACACCTCATTTGTTGAAATCCGGTCTATAGACATCCTTACATACGGACAAACATACAAACCCAGCCTGTTAAAATCATAATCATAAAAATCCTTCCTCTTGCCTAGTCGGGTAAAAATAGAAAAGAAACAAAATAGAAAAGAAACAAAATAGAAAAGAAACAAAATAGAAAAGAAACAAAATAGAAAAGAAACAAAAAAGAAAAGAAACAAAAAAAAAATAAAACCAAAAAAAAATAAAAAAATTAAATTATTTGTGGGAACATACTGGGTTTGTTGGCTTGTACAGCCCCAATTTTTTTGTTCCAGTGCAGATTTACCGCTAATCGGTAGTATTCTTTAATTAACTGTTGGAGGTTTTTAATCAACGCCTTCAGTGTCATAATCTCTGAGTTTTGTCTGTCAGTAAACCGTCTGTACAAGGTTTTTAATCTCGACAGCAGTCTACTTTTCTGTGGGTGTAGTGCGTTTATTGTTGCGTTGCGGTATATCCCTACATTGTCAGTTTGTTGATGTCGAGGTATCGTCCTGTCCATCGTTTGTTTTATTGCCTCGTCCATTAGTTTTAGGTATTCGTCAATCTCCTCATTTGACAGATTCCTATTGGACGGTGGGTTGAGCGAGTTTAAGAAGAGTGCTCTTGTCATAACTCTAGAAAAGCGTGTCCAACGCACCCTACTATAATTTTAGGGATGCGCATGAGCAAACGCTCCAAGTTCCGCAATCTCGTTGGGAATTGTAATTTCGGCACTGAGTCCGCAATGGTCACTGTCATACACAAATGTTTTAAGGCAGTTTAAAGTTTGTCCGTTCGTGTTAGTCAGTTGTAACCGTACGTCGAACAGCAGGAGATCCAGATATGATCCGCTTCTAGGGAACGACGGACTATCTGTTGCTTTCAAATCGAGTCTATACTCGACACTGTGCTGACCCCACCATTTAAAAAATAGGTTCCCTCTAGAGTTAGGAATATTATTTCCCCAATCTCTATGTTTGGCGTTTAGATCCCCGGCCAAAAGGAAATAATTCTCCTCCGACTCCAGCCTAAGGCATCGGAAAAGTGTCTCGAGCTCTGAAATAAACAAAGTTGGTTGCGTAGCTTCAGGTGCATAAGCTGAGATCATGTACATCCTCTTTCCACTATGGAGAGGGATGCACACGATACATGCTTCTAGCTCCTGGAATCTCCGCACTTCACCACTGTACACTACCTTATATTTTAGCTTTTTACTAATGAAGATCGCAACACCTCCTCCTTGTATAGAGTTGGGTCGGTCTCTTCTTATTATATTATAATTATTGTGCCGTAACTTATGTTTCTGGTTTAGCTTAGTTTCGCTAGCCAAAATCACATCAGGGCTTTGATCTTCTAACAACTTAAAAAGTACGGCTCTTCGTTCGATCCTAATCAGTGAATTTACATTCACCGCAAGGATCCTATAGGTATTCTCCGCCATCGCACACCTTATGACTGGAGATGCGCTAGGTCCGGCAGAAGCGCGCAGATTTGGTCCACCCTCTTCGCCTGCTCTTGTACCTGACGTTGTAGCTAACCCATCTGCCCTTGAATAGAGAGAAAGGTAGCCATCAAGTCTGCCTCCGGTGCTTTAGGCAGTGGGGCCTGTGAAGCAGCCTTCGGTTGTTGCTGTACCGTCTGTCCCCTTCCTGCCGCCATTTGGGCGTAGGATATTTGGGGTGTGACCGTTTGACTTTGGCTTGGACGTGGTAGACTTTTCACTACGCTTTTCTGCTGTCGAACCAGGTTCACTTTCTTAATGTCTTGGAACTTGGGGCAACCCCGATAGTTAGCGGTGTGTCCCGTGCCCCTACACAACGCACACGAGAGCTGAGATTTCTCTGACGCCCCCTCTTTCCCCAGAGAACATTCTTCGGACTCGTGGTTCTTTCCACACTTCACGCATCGAGGCTGCATCTCACAGTTCGACGCGGCGTGCCCGAACCTCTGGCAGCGAACACATTGAATAATGTTATCGCTCCTCTTTACTTTTTCCCATGTGACAACCTGGTAGTCTTCGACCTTAATGTTTCGTAGACCATCCAGTTTGCTATTGGGTGACAGCTGAACCAGGAAGAACGGTAATTTCCGCTTCTCCCTTTTGGCCCTTGCTGTGGTAAAAGGCTTGACCCCCACGAAATCGAGCCCATCGCACTTCTTTTCCTTGAGCATTCTTAGGAGCTCATCCGGTTCGGTGGACGGTTCCATCCCCCTCAGCAGCATAGTTTGCAGCTTTTCCCCCTTCGGGGTAAAGGAGAAGAACTCCGTCGTCGATTCCGTTAATAAATTTTTAAATTTTCTGTACTGATCTACTGTGTTACAGTGTATGGAATGCCTATCTATGCTAGGTCTTTTGATAAAAAAATTGTTGCCTATGGCCGACTTACATAGTTCAATGGTTTCTTTCAACTCCAGGTGTTGATTGGGGGCACCTTCTCCCTCGTTGTCTTCTGTTGTTGTTGTTGCTGCTGCTGGTTCACCTGCTGTTGTTGTTGTTGCTGTTGCTGCTGCTGGTTCTGCTGTTGTTGTTGCTGCTGCTGCGGTTTTTGCTGCTGCGGTTTCTGCTGCTGCGGTTTCTGCTGCTGCGGTTTCTGCTGCTGTTTTTGCTGGTTTTGTTGTTCTTTGTTTTGTTTTTGCTGGTTTTGTTGTTGTTGCAGCTGAGGCTGCGAATGCTGCTTTATCGGCTGCTGTTGTTGTTGCTGCTTTGGCTGCTGGACTAATTGTTTGTCGAGTTGTTGTTGCTGCTTTCGCTGGAGCTCCATCTCCTGCTCCTTTACTCTTCTGGCCACTTGTTTGGCCTTGATGATAAGAACCTTTTGTTGTTGCTGCTTTCGCTGGAGCTCCATCTCCTGCTCCTTTACTTTTCTGGCCACTTGTTTGGCCTTGATTATAAGAACCTTTTGCTGCAGCTCTCTGATGCTTCGGCTTAGGAGCTCCAACTCGTCATCTTCAGCCTCTGACTCTGAGGCCGCCAGAGAGGCGAAGCTGTTGCTGGTGCCAGTGTAATGCCCTTCACCACCGTCGGAGACGTAGGTGATTCTATCATCATCAGCTGATCGCTGACGTCGTTGTTTGGCTGCTGCTGCTGATGTTATTGGCGCCTCCTCCCCCGCTTCCACGGGCAGCTTTTCTGCAGAAGGTGATAGAGAGGGGCGCTTTCCCATGCTGGGAGTCGGATTCAGCCTCCTCCCCCTCTTCCCCGTTCCTATACAGACCACTGTTGGTTGGTGGCCTGATTCCACTGGCACATCGCCTGATGTGCACGACTACACTGTGCTGCAGGTTCGAGTCTCAGCAAAAAAAAATTTTTTTATTTTAGTGCAATTTTGGATAGCCTATAATGGAGTAGAATCGGGTATTGTGGAATACATGTCACCTTTATGACCATATCGAGCAAAGTATCCTGTCGATTTCCAAGAAAATGTGCATGTTTATAAAATAAAGTATTAGGTACCTACCATATCCTGTTTCGTTTTAGCGTTCACATATTTTAAAAACAAGACATTCGTATAAAAGTGACATGATCCAAAAAGTGACTGCTTAAAAAGAGGATGGGTAATGTAGTATACGTGGGTAGTCAAATGTGGTATACTTTGTATTCTAATGTGATACACGACACAAACAGCTCTCTTCATATCGTTTGGGTCCCACACTTGAATTTTACTTTTTTAGGCATTACATTAATAGTGGTAATTAATTAATAGGTAAATTAATAGTGTAACAAAATCACAAAAAAATATTTCTACATATACTAGCTAAAAAGTTTCAAGACGGGTAATGTGGTATACTATACCACTGTAAGTGACAAGTGTACCACATTAGCCGAAATTTAATATTTTCACAAAAAAATACATAAAAAATATAAAATTAAGTTGTCAAAACAAAACTTGCAGTTATTCTACGTAAATTAATTATTGCAATTTCCAACTATGTAAATGATTGGTTTCAAACAAAATTTTTCACTGCGCACAACCACCTTTTGTTTTACTAAACAAAAAAACTCGAAAGCACACGATAACAAATTTTGAACAACATTTCTTATAAAACAGTACCTATGTGACATGACATGTACATGATACATAAAATTTTAAGAGTTCAAGTTAATATAATTATAATTGTAACATAAAATACTTAGGAGCATTCTATTATCAGAAGGATAAAAGGCGAATGCAGCACTAATTCAAAGAATAAAAATAAAATTTATGTGGAGTTGGGTTTAAAAATTGAAAATAATAATAAAAAGTGATTTTAATGACAATTTCAAATATAAGGAATTTATCTGAATTTATCAGTCGCAAAATCTAATTTGTGGATGTGAATTTATCAGAAACTATAGAACTTATGACTATCGCTGTAGTTATCGTTCAACATCTGCAAACTTTGTTTTTTTCATATCTTTCTAGTTAAATAGTTTCGATGATGAAGGGGGGTGGTATTTTTTTCACATATTTTCGGTAATAACCTTTGAGATTTTGGCAATCCCTGCTTCTAGCCCTCTGTGTAACTTTTATAGTCAATATAATTTATATTATTTTATATATTTTTATATAATTTTATATAATTTAGAATTTTCACAATATGGATTGTTTTTCTTCATGAATATGTTGAATGATGTCCTCTTGTCCAGGCTGTATAATGAGTTAACATTATACGTCAGTATGCGAATCTTCTTTAATTGTATATTTGGAAGATGAAAGTGGCCAATGCCACGGACTTTTCTCCTTCACTAAGCTGGACGTAGTTCTGCGGAACAGCACGGCGGGCTTTTTCGATGACTGAGAGTAGATCGGATCCAAAAATTCGCTGGACTTCGCTGTTGAGGTTCACATTGGGTTGGGCTGACTTCGTTGGCCCTGTCTTGGCTGCAGTTGTCCTGGCTGGTACTGTCCTCGTTGCTTTGATGGTGGGTGTATATAATTTATATTATTTTATATATTTTTATATAATTTTATATAATTTAGAATTTTCACAATATGGATTGTTTTTCTTCATGAATATGTTGAATGATGTCCTCTTGTCCAGGCTGTATAATGAGTTAACATTATACGTCAGTATGCGAATCTTCTTTAATTGCATATTTCGAAGATGAAAGTGGCCAATGCCACGGACTTTTCTCCTTCACTAAGCTGGACGTAGTTCTGCGGAACAGCACGGCGGGCTTTTTCGATGACTGAGAGTAGGTCGGATCCAAAAATTCGCTGGACTTCGCTGTTGAGGTTCACATTGGGTTGGACTGACTTCGTTGGCCCTGTCTTGGCTGCAGTTATCCTGGCTGGTACTGTCCTCGTTGCTTTGATGGTGGGTGTCTTTAAATCTTGGGCCTTTGTTCCTGATGGGGTTCCTGTTGGTCTGCCTTTCAGCATTGATGCGTAGCTGACTGTAGGGCGGGTAACGGTGCATGCAGATATTGTGGCGAAATCATTTTGCGTCTTTTTTTTCTGTCATGACATTGTTCCTTTCCGTTAGTTTAGCACTAAGAGTTGGGCAGCCCTTAAAGCTGGCTGGATGTCCTTCCTTCTGGCGATTTGCACACCAAACGTCTGTTCCAGTGTTTTCCTTCCTCTTGCATTGTCCGGGCTCGTGACTTTCCTTGCACTTGACGCAAACGTATTGCCGTCCACAGTTGGTGGCAACGTGTCCGAAGCGTTGGAAGTTCCGGCACTGTACGATGTCGTTAGACTTCAGGCGCTCCCAGTGCACACTCTGGTTCATTATAAGCGTCTTAGTGCAAACTTCATTGATGTCACAGCTTTTTGATAACTCGACCACAAAGTTGTTGTAAGATTTGCCCTGAGCTCTTTTTGCCTTGGATGGTGATACCTTGATGACTGGGAGTCCTTCGATGCGTAGTTTGTCTTCTACTTCGATGGCGGCGTAGGTGTGGTGAATTCCTTTTGGTAACAGGAGGTTCTTCCTGTCTTTCCTTGGCGTAATTGTGTTGTACTGGATCTTCTTCAACTGAAGGAATTGTTTAATGGATTCAAACGAATCCCTGTTTCCAGTGTGTCGTCTTCGTGTTGCGATCCCTGAAGGTCACGCTCGATTGTTTGGCTTTGCAGTGTCTGCTGATTTCGGCAACATTTCCCGATAAGCAGAAGATTGGTGGCATTTCTGGGGTTTTGGTCGGAGTGGTGCCCTTGGATGCGGCCGTTTTTGGATGCTGTGTTGGCGTCGGTGACTGGGTTGGTGGTGGTGACTGGGTTGATGTCGATGACTGTGTTGTTGCCTGGGTTGCTGCTGATTGCTGGGTTTGTGGCAGTGTTGGTGTCGAGGCTGGCTTCTTCATTTGCTGGGTTTTTGCAGCTTTTTTCTGTCGCTTCTGTCCCGGCTTTGGAGACTCTTTCCCGTCCTCGGCACTGCTTGAAGTATCACTGGTTACTTCTTCTTCGCTGGTTAGGTCACATTCACTGCTGGATGTTGTTTCTTCTGCATCACTGTCCGTTGGTTCGGTCTCCATGTCTTCTTCCTCATTCTTCTTGATGCTCATGACGTACTGAAACGTCTTGCATAGCCTTGGTCGATACTCGGGGCCAAATTCGATGATTCTCCTCAGGAGGCTCTCGAGAGCTGCAAATGCCTTTTCAGGATTGACCTGTTGTTGGGTTTTCTCCAGTTGTAAATCTCGCACACAATATTTTTAAAAAACTTCGGGTTTTTACTACCGCAGGGCAATAAAACTCAGGTACTTCTTCGCAGGTAAATTCTTGGCTGATTTTTTTAATCTTCCGGTTGTACGTCCGCACACTTTGGTTGACTGACAGTGAATGAACGGCATTCTGATATGAGTTTGTCCAGTGTTATATCATTTCCTTTTTCTAAGAGTGCTAAGAGTCGACACCTCACATCGGCATTACTGCGTGATTGAATGCCTATAGCAAACATTAAGCATTTAAATTGATCAGCAGATAGGGTGACAACGCAAGACTTGCAAAACAAAATATCTGCAAAGCAAATGTTGCAAAGCAGTTGCAACGTCAAAAGCATATATTTGCCTTATACAAAAGCAAAGGCAGAGTAAAATGAGCAGCATTTATTTGACAGCTGCGCAGATGCTCTTGCTTTTGCGCAAACTAATACGTTTTAGAACTCTTTGCTTTGCAGTAAATTTTGTTTATGCGTTGACCTCACTTGCATAAGCTACATAGTCGTCTCTGTCTGATTTTTTTGATTGCAAACACTTATATCGCATTCTTAAGATTGATTCTTGTCTTCTAAAAATATTTTCTAGTTTTTGTACTGTATCTGTTGTTCTTGTGGTGTGTCTCAATGGACACAACTTACTAACTCATGCTGTGTGACACAGTTTTAATAGAAATTAATTGTAAAAATTGAACTGTATTGGTGCCTTTTCTAAGAACGTATTTCCAAACAAAGCGCAATCGGAAAATATAATGTAGTTAAGCGTTAATCTAAGTCATGGACACACACACCAAGCAAGTGAGTCCTCAGTTTTATTTTATTTTCTTTAGCATAACATGTGTTTGTTTTACCGAATATGATTTTTGGCGTAGAAAAGATATTTGTTATGGTTTTAATTTACACACAAGCACAAATAATGTCCATTTTGTAATAAAAATTGGCAATTAAAGCTGATCCTCCACGTGAGTGGACATTAAATTTTTAAAATAATCCATAAGAGGTACGATGTTTTTTTTTTTGGCAAATATTCTTCAATTAGATCCTAACTATAGTTAGTTTAAAATAAATTAAAGCAATTAAACTTAGCTAAATGTTTAGAGCACTAAAATGACGGGAATTACTTACAAAGAAATATTTGAATCAGTTTTCCCTAAGTTGAACGAGTTGTTTGGACCCTTCCCTTGAATTTTGTAACAGGATAACGCACCAATCCATACTGCGTGCGTAGTAAAGTCGTTTATTGTAAGCCAGAAAGTGGAAACGATGAATTGGCCGCCATATTCACCTGACTTAAAATGTTTGGGGATGGCTAACTCTCAAAGAATGCGAAAGGGGGAAGCAGTGTGACAATAAAGAACCACTTCTCCGGGGAATTAAGGCAGCTTGGGCCGAAATATCGCTTAATTACATAAAATCTTGGACGACTCACTTCCACACTGAATATTTGAAGTGATATCAGATAACGGTGGCTTAACACATTACAAACTTTTTTGTTGAACTATTAATTATGGTAATAACCAAAAAGATAATAAATAAAATCAAAATGCACAAATTTTCCTTAATTATTGCCATTGCCTTTATTCATACCGATTTTATTGCATACTTTTCCGAACCTTTTTACAAACATTGGGAAAAATCCCGTTACTTTGTTTAGGGAAAGTAATTTTTGTAAGTGTGTTCTCTGGAGAGATTCTAAAACTTTGTTTACAATCAATAATTATAGTTGTGTATCGATTTTCGTGGCCATAACTCACTGTTTAGTGAAATCTTAGTGTTGCCTTTATTTAAGTGAACCGTAGTGTATGTACAGTGTGTGACAAAACAAAAGCAACTTTAAGTATCTTACCTGTATTTCTACTTTGCGTATGAATAAAAAGGTATGTGAAGTAAGTATAACCTGAAAATTTAAAGCATAAAGACACTTCAAATTTTCTTTTTTGAATAACATTTTTTGATTTTTATTTTAAAGTATTTTGAAATAACAAAATCAATGAGAAACAAAACCATGTTCTTACAAGGCATTGACAAAACTAAAGCAACTTAACAAATTTTTGAAATTGAGAATAAATATTGACTCTATTAATCAATATTTTGTTGGATATCCGTTATTTTGGAGGACTACATGGCATCGGCGTGGCATGGATTCAATTAAATTATTGATGGTATCCACTGGGATGTTCCACCATTCTCGTTCTATAGCTGCAAAAAGAGAGGCCTTCGTGGAGTAATTTTGTGTCCGAATTTTGCGATCTACTATTTCCCATAAGTTCTCTATAGGATTGAGATCCGGTGATTGAGCTGGCCATTCCAGAACACAAACTTCCGTCGCATTTAACCACTCAGTCACGAGCTTACACTTGTGTTGGAGGTCATTGTCATGTTGGAATTTCCAGCGCAAGGGCATGTTTTCATCCACGTATGGGTACATAATGTCCCTCATTATATTTTTATATCCTTCAGCATTTAAAATATTGACGATTTGGTGAATATGACCCATTCCTTGGCCGGAAAAACAACCCCACACCATGACATTGCCTCCACCATGTTTTACAGTGCCCTGGCAATATTTTGGGTCCAAGCGTTTTCCTTTTGGTCTTCTTACATGTGCTCTTCCATCTGATCCCTTGATGTTATATTTGGTTTCATCTGACCATAGAACTGTTTTCCATTTCTGTACCGACCAGTTAATGTGCTCTTTTCTAAACTTTATGCGCGCTCACCTGTTATTCTTTGATACGAAAGGTTTCCTTCCAGCCGTAAAACAATTGATACCCACTTCGTCACACCTCCTACTTGCTGTTCTTGGATGAATGTGGAGTCCCAAGTCAATGACAACCTTCCGGGAAGATGTTCTAGGATCCTTTTTAAACTCTCGTACTATAATATGATCCTGTCTTGCGGTCGTTTTTCGGGGTCTACCGCCACGATGAAGTGTTTGCACCGTCCCTTTCTGCTGATATCGTTGGATTAAACGAGAAACAACCGATTTTTTTATGGAATATTTAGAACAAATATCTTTTTGTTTTGTTCCACTAAGAAAATCTTCAATTATTTTATTTTTAAGTTCATTTCCAAACTTATTTCTGGCCATTTTCTTTAAGAATAGTCTCCAAACTTAAACTTAACTTCTTTTCGCTATCACTTCGCAATGAGTTGTGAAAAAAGTGAATGATGGATGCAAACAGAAATTAGTAAGAATTTCTTAACGGTATGTGACCTACCGGTACACAAATGTGTATGATCCATTCATTTTTTCGACCAGATGTTCCAGTTCAGTCGGAGTTGCTTTAGTTTTGTCAATGTCGCAATATACGAAGGTATTTGTTTTTTGATTATTTTGGATATGAAAAACATTTTAAAATAAATAAAAAGTTAGTATTTTTTAGCAGCTAATATTTAAAGTATTGGTATGCCCCAAAAATGTGCATAGGAATAACCTTTCATGGTATTTTCTTTGGAAAACAAAGGTAGAATGGTAGAATATTAAAAGTTGCTTTTGTTTTGTCACACACTGTATATATGAACATTCGATAATTAGGTTTATGTACAAGTATAGATATATAATAATGACTGGGTTGCCAACAACATTAAATGAATGTGCACTATTGGACTTACTAAAAACAAAAAATGCTCCCTATTTGCTGTTTTGTCCATAGAAACATCATAAGCTCAAAAAGAGTTTGGATCATTTGCAAATGTTAGGATTCAAAGTCTAATATTTTCGAAAGTGTAAATGTCAGGATTAAAATTTGTATACAGTCTTAAAGCTGGATCAGCTTATTTATTTTTAATCGCGCATATACTTTCGACGATATAGAATAACTCTTTATCGGTGTCAGTGAAAGAGCCCGCCACGCGCATCATATACCAAAAAGTGAGCCTTCACGAGAGGCCCTCTAGCCCTCGTTCTACCCTCTAAAATGCCCGGGCCAGGTAAGGCAGAAGTCCATATCTGTGATGTATGCGATCAGGGCAACCAAAAAAACAGCAAAATTTTGTTAACGAAATAAACATGAAAAAATTTCACTAGCCTTAGACTAACAATATTTTGTTCGCCGGAACTACAGGAATCTCCACTTAACGTTTTCGATCCGGGTGGGACATATATGTCCCAAGTAGTGACGTTCTAAGGTGCGTAGGTGTTCTCAGCACACCCCAACGAAATCCATCTTTATGAAAAATTTATTTGTTTATATACATGCGCTAACAATATCTAATTGAGTTGCAATTCAAAAATACTCAATTAAAAATACTGCTTTAACATCCACTTTTGTTCACTCTGTTGTGCCGCACCGTCATAGGCAAATCAACCAAACCAAACACCGCAGTCAAAATCGCAATACCAAAATGTATATAAACCATTCAACACAAATTGACGTCGAACAAAATGTTCTCCTCTTTTCGTAAGTAAATTGAACGGCGCGCGCCGTCATACATACATACTTTCAAAGCAACCTATCCAAACCCAACTTTTTATTAAATTCAGTTTGACGTCGACTCGCCCGGTTGTTCTCCATTCACTGGCGCACCAACCCAAAGTCCCAACAATCGTCTATACAAAAACATGAATTTGGGTTTTTCAGCAAACTGCGCACCCAGGCTCGATACAACACTTTTTTTACCCTTTGCTTTAGCGAGGAAGATGTTCGCTGTGGGTATTTTGTTGCTTTTCATATTCTGTTCTATTTCGCATGTTAACGTTCGTTTGATTGAATTTTGTTCCACTCTCTTCTCTTGATAGTATAGTTATTGTTCGATTTCGAAGTGCTCTATATTTGTAGAACTCAATATCGACTGAAGCAAAAGCAACACAACAATGGGCGTGTTTTTTTTTGTCAAATCTTTACATTAAAAACATGTTGCGGAAACATGTTTATCCTATACAGGCAACAAATAAAACACGGCTAATAAATCATTGATCATTCACATTTTGGCAGTAGTAAGATATACATGTCGTTCTTTTAAGCCAAATCATATAAGAGAAAAATATGACTTGTCGATGCGCTATTTTCTTAATTAAATTCGGAAGAAAAATTGGAAATAATTAGTTCTGGAAGGTCAGTAAATCTTTTAGTAGACATTTTTAGATTGCCAACTATGAAAAAAAATGTTGGTTATGTGGTTGCCCCGTTCTTAATAAATTGATTACTTAACGTCCTCGTCGTGGTCCTGGAGAAAACTGTACGTTACTATCTATTATCTACCAAAAAAAAAGTAGAACACCCTGCTTAGAAAAGCACGGGACGTCCCTGGTCCCAAGCAAAGTATAAACACTCCTAAGAAAAGTAAATGGGACTTTGAAGTCTAATCCAGTAGTTTATACTTTTAATAACGGTAAAATATTGTGTATTCGCCATTCGGGTGACGCAATTTTATTAATTAGTGGAAAATTTTGCGAGGGGTCAGAATGGGAAACCAATTACCGAAGTTTTCTTGGCCTCGATACACATCCGTATCGAAAGGGTTAAGGTTAAAGGATTATACCTCCTAACTGGGACACCCTGTATATTTAATTTTTGTATGTCAGGTACATTGATTCCATACGAATGCATTATACACGTACTAAATAATAATAATTAGGGTTACGGGTAGTTGCCTTAAGTAGAAATGTGTTCGGAAAAGGCAAACCTGACTTACTTTTATAATTTGGTTAATGCAATTTATTCACAATTTAATAAAATCATAGACATTTTATAGTTCCTAAAAAAGTATTCCATTTATATTTCCAGAATGATTTCCAGGACAAAGTGAGTGAACCAACGATACAACAAACTAGCACCGACAATTCAATTGATAATATATTAGTAGAATTGTCTCAAACCATAGAAGAAATCGATAGCTCAACTAGTGGTCTTGAAAATGATTTATCAAATCTTTGGTGTGATAATAGTGACATTAATAAATATTTTGTTGATAGACAAAACATGGAACCCCGGGAATTTATTTTAGATTCCTATAAGAAATGTCCAAAAAATGACACTGTTGAATGTGGCGAAACGAATATAAAACAAAACACATCATCTGAAGTCCATGAGAAAAAGACCATTACAAAGTGGTTCGACTTATTTTCAGATTTAGATCCACTTGAAAACCTGCAATCATTCGATTTAAAAGTTAATGGAAAATCAAACACCCAGCAAACCTAATGTACAAATCGTTTTAATTCAATATTATATTTATCTGATCTCTTGTAATTGTAACGATTAAATACTACAATAGTCTCAATTCTTGTATGTATCTTTGGATGCAGCAACTACTGTATAACTTTGTTTTTAAACCTTAATATTAATTTATTCGATTTTAAGTTTTAGTCAGTGATAAAAAATAAACAATTCGGAACAAATATAAACAAAAAATTTGTATTTTTTATTTGTTTTGTATATACATATGGACTACTATAGAACTGAAGTTACATTTTATCAGAGTCTAGATACCAATTGAAACAAATATGTATAACAAAAGATCACCTGGCAGTGTTGCCCTTGAGAAGGACAGCGATAGAGAGAGATCCGCCGACTAAAATAAGAAGATGTTGTGCAGTTAGCATAACAAATCTGCCCACTAGAGAGTGAACGCTTGCTTAACCCTTATCCTGTATTTTGGGCAAATTTTGCCCAAACGCATTTTGAGACTTAAAAAACTCGTGCGATTTCTATAATATGTACGCTACCAAATGTTTCAAATGTAATTCAGTTATCTGTAGAAAACATTCATTTACGGAAATAAATTGTAAAAAGTGCAATTAATGCAATAAAATTGTGCTAAGAACAATCCACCCAAAACACTGAATATGAAGTGTTTTTTCTTTACAGGATGAGGGTTAAGTCGACGAGCAATTGATCCCCTCTAGAGTTAGGTGCCCATTCAAAGTGTAGATGCCAAGAAAGCCCAGAAAATACGGAATTTCAACTTCCAAGTTTACCTTGGGAAAGTTTCAAGAAATGCACTTATCGTGGAAGGAACGCAACTACAGATATTTTTTTTACAACCCATAAGTTGGCAATGGAGCTACTGGGCTGATGGGTTGTTACACTTGACCAATTGGTGAGAACATACATTTGTAAACGTCAAACAAATCGTTGGCCAGTGGATTTTTTTTTAGTAATTTCATTGACATCTCTGGCGCATATGTCTTATGGACTC
Source organism: Brachyopa scutellaris (assembly GCA_949775065.1). Lineage (NCBI taxonomy): Eukaryota > Metazoa > Arthropoda > Insecta > Diptera > Syrphidae > Brachyopa > Brachyopa scutellaris. Next base: position 70,897,347 of record OX459113.1, read on the forward strand.
AGGTTCATCCGCAATAAAAAAAATTGCATAACCGTCGCTTGTTTTTGCAAGAATTCGGTAAAAGTCTTGTCGAAAATGTATTGTTAGACGGTGTCGTTTACCTAAGGCAGCATCTTCTGAATGAAGAAACTGGAACATCAAAGTCAAAGCCACCAAAGAAAAACTTCCGAGCGAAAGCGCTGCATCTTTTGTCCACCGAAACCTGACCGAAAGACATTTAACACTTGCTTTGGTCCACAATATGGCCATACTATCAAGGTAACTACGACTTTTTGTAACCAGCAGAGGCCAGAAGGAGATTTATTTGTACATAAATTATGTATATTTCGCCTTTACTGCATTTAAATCAAAGGGGTCTTTTTATGACCCGAGGGTAATAAGTGTTATTTTTTTGTAAGGTAACAGAGGGGTTAAGGTGTTTGAAAGTGAGTATACATCTAATACATACAGTGTCGAGAATAATTTTTCATACAAGCCTACTTTGAGTAAAACATTCTCATTTTATACATACAAATATATTTAAATTTGAATTCTAAATACGGAGTTCAATAAAAAAAAAAGTTCATGCAGAATATTACGCACAAAAAGTTATCAAAAAAAGTCAGTTAAAAAAAAAAATTACCACTTAAATATTTGCTTGCTCCGAAAGGAATGAGAATAATTTTTCATACATTAAAGGATTCGGCAACAAAAGAGTGTACCGTTAGTTCCATGTATGAATATTTTATTGTTTTTGCTCAAATTTACAAATTCCTACATCGTGCTTATAAATTCAGCATAGTTCTGCTCGAATAAATTAATCAATTAGCTTAAGGCTGTGCTTTGTCAGAAGTTTGGATAAAATAGTAAAAACTCACGGAAATACTTCGATTGATAAGCGATCTCAAGTGATTTATCACAGAGAATCGGGAAAACATAACGTGAACTCGGTAATTTATCAGTGTTAACCCATTCAATAGTGCAAGGTATTTGTGATCGCTATTATAGAGAAGTAAGATTAGAACATAAGAGTGGTGCTGGACGAAAAGAAAAGATTAGGCCATTAGATTAAAAGTTTCTGAAGATAGAAATTAAATCGAACCTAAAATTACAGCAGTTTTTGGAAAGAGGAAATCAAAAGATGTAAGTGCAACAAAGTTTCGGACTCGGCAATACACAAGAAACTAATATTTCTAGGGTTCAAGTGTTGTGTTGCATGGCGGAAGCCGCTTTTGAGAAAATAACATTTTAAGCGAGGTACACACCATCAAACAAGAGTGTCACTCAAAACTTATATCATTTTGGCATTATGAAACGAGCGTACACACTATAAGTTTTGTATGACAACGTCGTTGTTGTTGTTGTTTTTCGACCCTCTCTACTTGGGTTTGCCTTTTGAATGACGAAATGTGTATACACACAATCGAAGAAAAACAAAGATGGCCGCTGAGTGTCACTCAGTAGCAAACAATTTCGTGAGTATCATTTTTGAGTGTCAGCCCGAATTTCGAGCGTACACATTATCAGTTTTGCGTGTTATCATTCAAAGCTGACATTCTTGTATGATGGTGTGTACCTCGCTTAACTTATAAAAACGAGATGATTGATTTTTGGAAAAAAAGTAATTTTCTAAGATGAAAGTAAGTTTAAGATCTTTAAAAGCGATAGAAAGCAAGAAAATGTGTGTAGAAAAAAAGAACCAAACGATGCAACCAAAACATGTATCGGCGATAGTTAAACACGATGGTGGGAACGTTATGGTTCGGGCGGCGATGTGATATTACGGATTGGAAATCTTGTATTTGTGGAAGGAAACATGCACACAAGCTATATTGAAATATCTTCAAGCTAAATTTGGTCGCTTTTCCTCGAAAAACAATTGCACACAGGATTTTTATTTGTACCAAGATAACGACCCGAAGCATACAGCTGTGAATATTCGGCTTTGGTTGCTTTATATGTATGTATTTGTCGCCAAGTTCTTCAGACTCCAGCTCAAAGTCCAGATCTCAATCCAATTGGGCATCTGTAGAAACATATTTATAGAAAAATACGATGGAACCATAAAGTTCAGACGAACTTACAACTGGAAGACGCTATCGACGAAGAGTGGAATAAGATGGACCCAAGCAGAACAGAAAAACTTGTTCAGTCAATGCCACGTAGGTTAAATGCTGTATTTGAAAGTAAATGTCTTCATACTAAGAACTAATAGAAGTCTGCACATAAAGCTGAATTTTCCCAATGTTTAATCAAACTCGCTGTATTTATCTGCTCCTGCAAGCAGTGTCTATTCGGAGAGGCTTTTTAGTGAAGCAGGACTTGTCTAAGAAATCGACTTCTTCCCGAAAATGCAGAAAAGTTGATATTTCTGCACCACAACTTAAACTTTTATTATGATTAGTAGTTTTGTACTAAACTGGGCCGAATAGGCGGAATACCAAATATTAACCGAATATTCGTTTCAACAATAACAAAAATCTTTTCTTCCCATCTTTGACACAGATATCAAAAACTTTATTATACCATTATGATGGATATATGTAGGTACATAATGTAGTTTTTTTTTGTAAACGCAATTCGAACCTTTCCACTGCTCTCCTGTAAAATTGTAAAAAACAGCTTTTGATGTTTTTACTTGTTGCCACAAATTGTATACCTACAATCTACATACATATATTCACGGAAGGCACTTTTTACACTGTGCATACATATATATTAATTTCTCATCTCACTCTGAAATAAAGCTATCCTCATTCCTCACTGCCGCAGATTCAAAAATTATAATTTGTTTCTTTCACTCTGCGACTGAAACACAGAAAAAAGCAATACTTCATATGTACATATATTTATAGGCATACACGAGTATGTGCGCAAGTGTGAGTTTTCGTTTCTATAGAAACCGAGATTTATACTTCGATTCTTCTTTGGTTATTTTATTCTTATTCTCACTTGGAGAGGAATATGAGTGGTTGTTGTCAATGATAGAAAACAGAAAATCATCGGCTGTCTTCTCGTCTGAGGCGCTAGTATCGAATTCCTCAAGTGATACTACTGTCTTTTATATACAATGGTACCACTTAACGGATTAAAGGGGATATGAATACCAGTTGGCTAGGTTGTCGGCGCCAAACCAAGATTTAGATGAATAAATGCCATGAAATATATTCAATACGAAAGGAAAAACGAACTTCAGTAATTATGAAGAGTAGTGCATGAAAACTAGAATTACTTATTTTCAAATCAATTTTTCTTGCACGCAATACAAAACTCCCATGCAAAAAATATACCTTGAAATATGGTTTGGCTCTAAAATTTGCGCCAACATATTCCATACAATCTACATATATCCATACCAAAGTGTTGCTGTTTGATTTGTCATATGCAAGGCCCAGTAAAATAAACGAATGGGTTGGCGCGAAAATTAGCGCCAACTATGAGATACGAGCGAGACATCAGGCTGGAAGTGGTGGGTAGGTAAGGTATTCTCGTATATGTATACATACTTTTTTGTGTTCTTTTTGATTATGTATTTCGTTTCAAAATTGTTACCAGATAAACATATATGAGAATTGGATACGATTTTTGCTATAGAGCTTTGGCTCAGTGTATAGCGTGTCGGTTTTTCCAGGCTCGTTTCTCGACGAGGGCAGTTTAATTTTTTTTTTGGTTGTGTTGTTTTTTTTTTTTTGTTTTTTTTCTAGTTTTCAATCGTGCTGATAGAACGGAAAGTTGTATTCTTTGGTTTTTCTATTGTTTTTTGTTTCTTTTCTATTTTTACCCGGACTACATAAGTCCTGACGGACTACTGCATGGAACCAGAGCTAAGACTCCCGGGTGCCTGCAGCGTATTTGAGGCAGACGTTCTAGTCCTACTTCATGATAATGATATTAACATTCACAGTCAGACTGCACTTAAGGCAATTAAATAGTTCACTTTCAAATGGCACTAGTCAGGAGCTGCCGAATAATGTTAAGGGCATTAGCTATGCTGTATGCATTATTCACAACCTTGTCAGACTATGTTGGGTGCCTGGTCAGTCTGTTGTACTTAGAAGGCAACGAGTTTGCCTAGGAGCTGGCAAGAAAAGCTGCCGACTACGGGAAAAACTGAAAAGTACGGCAAATGATGAAATGAAACGATAATGTTGAGAGCTTAGCCCTGTAGTGGAATTCCCAAAATTTTAACGATCGTTAATCGTTATCGTTAACTAACGACATTTGTCGCTTGCGATAGCGAAAGTCATATTCCCAAAATCAGACATAACGATTATATTCGCTTAGTTGTCGCTACAAAATATTAACGATTTCTGTCACTAGACAACATAAATATCTTGACAACGCTTGAAAATTATAAAGTCGAATGTGTCAGATCCTGTGTATTTACTGAAATAGCATTCTATTGATGCATTGTGCCCGGCCTACTACGATAAATATGATTGTAAAAGCAAATTCAAATTTTAAAAAAGTACACGGGCAATGGCGGGCGGGCAACAGCTGTACCTATGCTATAGAAATGTATTAGAAGAAAACAATTTGTTTTCTATTAAAAGTTGCAGATGGGTGAAGAATGGCGAGCACGGGTCAGCTATCTCTATGTATAAAACAGTTCACTGACTGCCTGACAGACAACGCACAGACCAAACCGATGGACCTAAAGGGCTGAAATTTGGACAATACATTGCTATAATAACATAAACATCCACTTAGAGAGGATTTTTTGTAATCCCACCTCTAAGTGGGTGAATTCGAAAAAATAATTCGGCACTCATCTCCAATACAATTAGTTTTGCCTTAACAGTGGCAGGGGGCGAAGCAACGCGAGCACGGGTCAGCTAGTTCTAAAATAAATAACATTAAACATCAAATTGGACTAGAAGAAAAGCGAACAAAATTAGGGGTTCATTAAAAAGCTTAAGTTCTACCAAAATAAGGCTCATATTGGCCAAAAAGTTTCATAAAAGTAGCCTGGACCACGCTAAAATACATTTCCTTCAGTTTCAGCTTTTGGTGACTTATGAACACACGAAATCAACAAATTCACATATAAATTGCTTAGAAAAAAAATTCGTTAGAGATAACGAGGGCAACATTTTCGTCCCTACGTCAACGAAAAATATCGTTAACTATTATCAGTTTTAACGATGAAAATCGTTAATATTTAGTTTGAGAATACCACTTAACGATAATTGTCGCTATCGGTAGTTAACGATATCGAATATCGATCGTTAAGCGTTTGGGAATCCCACTACTGGTCTCAACTTCTCTCAAAATCTTTTACGATTATTTTAATAAATGTTTTTTAAAAAAATAACTACTACTACTTCCGTGCAGCGGAGAACTTTGTATTTTTTTGTTTTAGTTTCGTAGGTGCGTATGCGTATATGTAGTTGTTACAAAAATGCAGTGCGTGCGTGCTTATGCTTACTTGTGACGTGAGACGGTAAGTTGAGTAGAGATGTCTTAAGCCGATTTCATGTTTCGATGAATTGGCAATTTGTATACACTATTCCATAAAAACATTTTTTCTTTAGTACATATACATATGTATGTACATTGTACCTAATTAATAAATTTTAAAAATTAACGATTTTTAATTTCTCCAGAGCAAGTAGCCAACCCAAGGCTAAAGACCAGGAATCGCCACCTTATAATGTTAACACACAGCGCGAGCACATGAAGGACAAGTGCGAGAGACAGACAGATCGACGTAGTGATAGGAAACTCAGATGTTAGGTTTCAAATAACTCTATGGGTGGTGTCCAGGATAACTGGAGAGTTGTGTATTATTGAAAGTTATGCCATTGGTTATGATTCACAGGAGTTTTTTCCAGATGTTTCCTATTATAGTTTGTGCGATCAATTTCTTCAGCCATACCATCCTACTGCCAGTGTTATGCCTTCGCAGTCCCAATGAAGGGATACATCCCCCGTTCTTATCGAAGGAAGAGCTCCAAGCGATCTTCGAATCATTGACAAAGAAGAAGTCAGTTGGAATCGATGATATATCTAACATTGTGCTTAGACATCTCCCTCTAGAAGCGGTAGACATTTACTGCATTTTGTTAAATAATGTGCTGAATAATGCACATTATCCCCCCGTTCTTATCGAAGGTAGAGCTCCAAGCGATCTTCGAATCATTGAGAAAGAAGAAGTCAGTGGGAATCAATGGAATATCAAACATTGTGCTTAGACATCTCCCTCTAGAAGCGGTAGACATTTACTGCATTCTGTTTAATGAATAATGCACATTATTCAGCGCATTGGAAAACAGCAGTAGTGCATCCTATCCCTAAAAGAGGTAAGGACAATTCCAATCCGGCAAATCTCCGGTCAATAAGTCTCCTTCCGAACATCAGCAAGGTATTCGAAAAAGTGATCAATAGAGCGCTAAGTAAGTGGGTTGAGGACATACATATAATTCCAGATAACCAATTCGGTTTTAAGGCGGGGCATGATACCATACATGCCGCATCTAAACTCGTATCGGATATCCAATGGAACAAAAGCAAGAAACAATGCACGGGTGCCTGCCTGGTTGACTTGGAGAAAGCCTTCGACACCGTTTGGCTAGAGGGACTTTTTTACAAGTTGAGCAGGTTGAGCATAAGTAAACCACTGCTGTACATACTTTAGAATATGCTCACCAGTAGGCGCTTCATTGTGAAAAATGGCAATGTGACCTCTGCTGGTACTTTTGAAATTAAAAATGGTCTACAACAAGATGCGGTTAATTCACCGATCCTTTTCAATATTTACACAAGTGATCTCGTAGGGCCTCTTCACCATGCTATTGCGTACGCAGATGACTTGGTCGCGTACAGATCAGGACCAAAGATCGAGATCATTGCAATTCTCTTGCAACGTGACTTCGATAAGATTCAGCGATATTGTGACGACTGGAAGTTGAAGATCAACCTCCAGAAGTCAGAAACCATCTTGTTTCGGACGCTGTTGTCTGGGGCCTCATGGGACACCAGAAAGAATTGGCGAAAGTTCTCAATCGTTGGACTACATGGGCGGCCACTTGCATGTCGAAATGTAGTCAGATACCTCGGGCTCTGGCTAGACCAGTATCTGTATTTTAACAAACATATAGATGCTGCTCTGACCGGAGCCAGAGGCTCTTTTGTCCTTATAAAGAGACTGTTTTATAGCAGCCAACTCGATGCGAGGGTAAAGGTTATCTGCTACACGGCCCTTATACGGCCGATGATAGCATATGGTTGTCCCGTGTGGTTCAACGTGGGGCTTGCCTTCATTTATACAGAACACTAGAGTCCGAGTACCAAAAATTCTATTCCAATGAGGTGCTATACAACAGGGCTAACTTAATAAGAGTGGATAATTTCCTGATCAAGATGACTCGAAGGCACATTGCAAGAGCAATGAGTTCGATGAATAGCCTGATCTTCGGGGCTTATGACCCCAATTTCACGTACCACAAAAGAGTGCGCCTTAACGGCTTCGTTCCACCAGAAGCGTTCCTTTACTTTGACCAACAGGGTCTGATCCAGGATAGATCAGCGGTACCGCTAATCTTCCATGTTGCTCGCAAGACTGTGAATAGGCGACTCAACTACGACAGAGACGTCGCACAGAGCCGAACGGAGTGCCTCCGGTTAAGTAGGTCGGTTTCGGGGCGCGATGGGCACGATGTGGAACAGCAACATCAGAAACTCTGGTGGCTGTTAGAAAGAGATGGAATTCCCTCGTCGATTTCGTTTGATCTGGGGTAGACCCCAAGGCATAGTTGGCCGCCTTTTATGTTTATTATGTAGACATGCCGTGACCGGCTTACATAGGTTTAGGTAGTGTAGGTATTTATAAGCTTTATAAAAAAATAAAAAATAAAAAAAAATATAAAAATAAAAAAAAACGCACAGCACTTTGCCAACAAAAAAAAATATAAAAACAAATAAAAAACCACAAAAGAAATTATAAAATAACACAGCACAAAAAACAAAAAAAAAATACGTATTTAATTACGTAGCTAGAGTTAAGATAGGTTAAGTAGTTGTAGGTTTTATTTATTTAAGGTAGTTTTAAGCAAAAAACATGTCCTGTTGCTTAGTTTTTTTTCAAACTTTTCTTAGCTCTAAAATTGTAACTTTAATTAAAATTCTATATAATAAGTTAGGTTACGTCGAAAGACATAGTATAAGTATTAAGTTTAGCTTAGAGTGCCCGTGTGGGGCCAGTAAGTTAGAGTAAGATAGTTAAGTTAGTTAAGCTAATTTTAGTCACTTTTGTCTAGCATTTAAGATTTAATTGAATTGATAAATAAAAATGAATTAAAAATTAATGAAATTAATGCACATTATCCAGCGCATTGGAAAACAGCAATAGTACATCCTATCCCTAAAAGGGGTAAGGACAATTCCAATCCGGCAAATCTCCGGTCAATAAGTCTCCTTCCGAACATCAGCAAGGTATTTGGAAAAATGATCAATAGAGCCCTGAGTAAGTGGGTTGAGGACAAACATATAATTCCAGATAATCAATTCGGTTTTAAGGCGATGCATGATACTATACATGCCGCGTCGAAGCTCGTATCGGATATTCAATGGAACAAAAGCAAGAAACAATGCACGGGTGCCTGCCTGGTTGACTTGGAGAAAGCCTATTTTAACAAACATATAGATGCTGCTCTAACCAGAGCCAGAGGCGCTTTTGCTCTTACAAAGAGACTGTTTTATAGCAGCCAACTCGATGCGAGGGTAAAGGTTATCTGCTACACGGCCCTTTTACGGCCAATGATAGCATATGGTTGTCCCGTGTGGTTCAACGTCGGACCCAGTTCGATGGAAAGGATTCGGGTGTTTGAGAGGGCCTGTCTTCGGGCTTGCCTTCATTTATACAGAACACCAGAGTACGAGTACAAGAAATTCTATTCCAATGAAGTCCTATACAACAGGGCTAACTTAATAAGAGTGGATGATTTCCTGATCAAGATGACTCGAAGGCACATTGCAAGAGCAATGAGTTCGATGAATAGCCTGATCTTCGGGGCTTATTACCCCAATTTCACGTACCACGAAAGAGTGCGCTTAACGGCTTCGTTCCACCGGAAGCGTTCCTCTATTTTGACCAACAGGGTCTGAAGAAGGATAGATCAGCGGTACCGCTAATCTTTCATGTTGCTCGCAAGTCTGTGGATAGGCGGCTCAACTACGACAGAGACGTCGCACAGAGCCAAACGGAGCGCCTCCGGTTTAGTAGGTCGGTTTCGGGGCGCGATGGGCACGATGTGGAACAGCAACATCAGAAATTCTGGTGGCTGTTAGAAAGAGATGGAATTCCCTCGTCGACTCCGTTTGATCTGGGGTAGATCCCAAGGCATAGTTGACCGGCTTACATAGGTTTAGGTAGTGTAGGTATTTATAAGTTTTATAAAAAATAAAAGATAAAAAAAAAATATATAAAAATAAAAAAAAACGCACACTTTGCCAACAAAAAAAATGTTGCCTCCAACTTCACTCGGAGGAGAATTATTACTTTCTGGCCGGAGATCTTAACGCTAAACATGCGGCATGGGGAAATGACTCTCCGAATACTAGGGGTAACTTACTACTCAATTGGTGGGACCTCAATACGATTGAGTACAAACTAGATTTGTATGCGACGGATATACCATCTTTCCCAAGAGCCGGCTCTTTTCTGGACTTAGTGCTGGACGCTAGGCTTGAACTTACTGACGTAGACCGACAAACGCGGAATTGTTTACGGACGGTTGAGTACGATAGTGACCACTACGGACTTGCCGCCGTAATAAGGATCCCTTACGAACAAACACAGCTCGAGGAGTATGACACAGTTCATTCGATTACCGAAGGACACACTGGTCACGCTTCTCCAGAATTCTGAGGCGTGAATTGCGTCTGAGCGGGATCGATCCTCCAACGAACAGGAACATGACGAACGACGAAATTGACCGACATCTACTTCAAATGGACGACGTCATAAAACGAACTATCCCTAGGGTAGAACGATCCGACGACTAGACCGACAAGTATCGAAAACCAACAATCGACGCACTAAACGCACAAAAAAGTAGACTGCTCTCGAGGCTAAAAATGCTTCACAGACAGTTTACAGACAGGAACGACCAAGAGATAAGGACGCTGAAGTCAGTGATGATAAAAGAAAATTACAGAAAATCTGAAAGTTTGCATTGGGGCAATAAAATTCGGGCTATAAAATCCAGTAGTCCGAATATGTTCCCGCAAATAAATAAATTATTCAGAAGAAAAGATCACAATGACATACCATGTGTCCGAATCAGTGCTGTCGTTTTCCAATTTTCGAGAGTATCTGAATTTGAAATTTTTGTGTATCATTTTCAACCGAAGGGTATCATAAAATAATGCACATATTTGCGTGTTTTTAAAAATATATAAGTATAAACAGGGTGTTTGCAAGTTAAATGTCAATACTTTGGGAAATTATTTTGGGTACAATCTAAGAAAAAAATCGTTCTACAGCAAGGATCTATCTCCAATTAGACATCATTGATGTGGACATCATTTCGTGTACCTTGACTCATGCCAACACAAATATCTCCGCTAATACTTACTACAGAAACTTCATTTAGAGCTTCAATTTTAGAAAACAAAAATACTCCTTTTAACTGCGATTAAATAAAATGTATAGCTTTGTTTGAGTTTGCAGATACATACATATTTCATTTTTAAGTCAGTTTCATTTATCTTGCCGATGCAATTTTTTGACTTTCAGGTCGCTGTTCTACGAAAAATGCGTAATAAACCTACCGTTTTATTATATTCATCTTATGAACATAACAATTGTAAAAAAAATCTATGATAAGTATGCTGAAAAATCCTCAAAAATTTTTGATGAGTAGGAAAATCTGCAGCGGGTAAAAAGAAAATATGATTTTTCACCTATACATATGTACCTACTTTTTAAACCGCAGCTGCAAATTAGTGCGATTAACCAACTAATTTATAATTTTGCAATATTTTTCTGTTAGTAATGTAATTTCAATACCATTTTCCTTTAAAATCCCAGAAAGAATTATGTCGCTTTCGATTGGGCAAAAAAAGCACGTTTTTTTTATCTCGAGCAGTTTTTATCGCTCTAATAAAATTTTCATTTTCCAACGTGCAAAAAATATGCAAAATGTGCTCGAAATCAGTTTTTGTGAATCTCGAATTCAACTCGAGATTTAAACCTACTTGCACTAACACCAAAACATTTTATACGAAATTTAAGCGCAGCGCATCAAAATGTTTTTTTTTTATTTATTTTTAATTGTATTTATTATTTTGGTTGTTTTTATTTATTTCCTTTACGAACAATATGTCAAATACCACACTAATACAATTGCAGAAAAACATTCACCACGGAAAATCTGAAATCTGGGAGATTCAGAAAAACCCAATCGAAAACGACATTAGGTTTGAGTATTTAGGCCTAGTTGTAAAATGTACCTAAGAAAAATTGTGTAAAAGATTAGAAACCAAAATTCAATTCATCAGTTTAATTTTTGAAGTCGAGGTTACGCAGCAGTTGTTTAGAAACGGTGTTTGAAAAGGTATCTTTTCCAAACCAAGAATACGCGGAAATTATCTACGGTTATGGGCTGTGTAATGGAAGTTCCAATGGAGAACGACAAAGATCTTTATCCTTCTTAACCTTGTTTTTGCTCTCTTTTCCGATGCTTCAAATAATTGTCTCTTTCTTTCTACCAGCGATGCAAGTAAAGCCATGTGCTTTGTCGTTTTGATTATGTTGATTCATAGCTTCTTCCCATTTTGGTAAAGAAGCAAAGCGCTGCGAACGTAGATCACAGTATCACAGTATCACCAGCTCTGAAATAGTATCAAAAGGATACTATAGTATCACCTTCTGCCTTCTCGTGATCGAACACCCGCAGGAGAAGGTGGATCTGATGGGCGTTTTTTTCGAGTCGGTGTATACGGTAAACAATCCAGTTCGTCGTAACCACCAGCTTGAGAACGGAGCCTTTCTGAATCACTTTTATCTGCGCACTGAACTCCAGAATTGGCGATCTGAGAATAACGGTTTTACCGTATTCAATGATGAAAACCTTGCGAACGGCATCATCGCCGATGATCGAGCTAGTCCTCATTTGTTCCTGCAAAAAGATGAACTCTTGTGCATCTTTGATTCACTTAAAAACAAGAAATCGTCGGGAGTAGATGGTATCCCAAATGCCGTTTTGAGACGCCTGCCCCTAGAAGCGACTCTATTCAACAACGCACTGAATAATGCATATTATCCGGTGCATTGGAAAAAAGCTGTGATACACCCTATTCCGAAAAGGAACAAAGATAAAACTAACCCTGCTAATCTCCGGTCAATTTAGTGTGTGAAATATAACCGAAAAAATAGTAGATGAGATGAAAGCTGGTGTAATGCTAATGGTATAAACGAAAGTCTTGCAGTTCATGGTCGCAGCTTTAGTAAGTAATACTATGTTGAAAATCCATGTTTTTCCAAAATTAAGATAATGGATATAACCAGTCAATGCTAGTTTTATTGTATAGAGTACTGCTATCTCATCTAAAAAATGTAGGTCCAAGACGTTTCAAGCGTGGCAAGACTTATGCCAGACTGTTTCAAAATTCAAAAAAATCAGTTTTCGAGATAATTGTTATAACCGAAATTGGCTAATACCGCAACACTGGTCATACTCCCCAGATTACAGATCTGTGGGTCCAAGACCATTTGAACGTGGCTAACACCCTGCCAGACAGTTTTAAATTTTAAAAAAACCTTCTCGAAATAATTATTATATCCATTGAAATACGTCAAAATATTTAAAAAAGACTATCTCTGAGGCAGGCATGTCAGTCCAGGAATTGCAGTTAGCGTTAGCTAGTTCTTAATCACTTTCAATTTTAACAATTTATGTTTATTTTTTCATTTGTTCAACACATTTAATTTCGAATGAATTCTGGCTGAGCTTGACTGCGATGACATAGCGAGTAAGCGCTTGCCTGCTCGCTTCCTTTTGCAGGCCTTCTCTCAGGGGTTATCAGGAAGTTTTGAAAGCAGGCCTTCCTATAACCCTTCTGGAGAAGCATTTATTTCATAGGTTATCAGTAAGGACTTAAAGCAGACCTTTTTTACCGCTTCCACGGAAGCCTTATTTTCATCGGTTACCAGTAAGGTATTAAAGCCTTCCTAACCTCTACCTCTTCCAGTAAAGTTCCAAAATAAAACGAAATAATTAAATTGAAGTGCCGACAAAAAAATGAGAAGAAAATCTGACCCACAGATCTGTAATCTGGGGAGTATGACCAGTGTTGCGGTATTAGCCAATTTCGGTTATAACAATTATCTCGAAAACTGATTTTTTTGAATTTTGAAACAGTCTGGCATAAGTCTTGCCACGCTTGAAACGTCTTGGACCTACATTTTTTAGATGAGATAACAGTACTCTATACAATAAAACTAGCATTGACTGGTTATATCAATTATCTCAATTTTGGAAAAACATGGATTTTCAACATAGTATTACTCACTAAAGCCGCGACCATGAACTGCAAGACTTTCGTTTATAGCATTAGCCTTACACCAGCTTTCATCTCATCTACTATTTTTTCGGTTATATTTCACACACAAAATTTGCTGTGGGCTCTTGGTCTAATTAGTTTGCTTCCAAATGTTAGCAAGGTTTTCGAGAAGGTAGTTAATAGAGTTCTGCTGAAGTGGGTTGAGGATAACAAAATCATCCCGGACAATCAGTATGGTTTTAGGGCGCGGCAAGACACTATTCATGCCGCGTCAAAACTGGTCTCCGACATTCAATGGAATAACGCTAAAAAACAATGCACTGGTGCCTGCCTGGTTGACTTCGAGAAGGCCTTCGACACCGTATGGTTAGAAGGGCTTTTCTATAAGCTGACCAGGATGGATATGCGAAAACCTCTGCTATATATGATCTACGATATGTTAATGGGAAAGAAGTTTGTCGTCAAATGTGGTTACGTAACTTCGAGTACGATCTTTGATATTAAAAACGGTTTGCAACAGGGTGCGGTGAATTCTCCGATACTGTTCAACATTTATACAAGTCATCTTATAGGCTCGCTCAAATTTGGTATAGCGTACGCAGACGATTTTGTGGCGTACAGATCAGGTCCAAAAATCAAGGTTATTAATATCCTTTTGCAACGTGACTTCGATCGAATTAAGGGTTATTGCGACGATTGGAAGTTGAAGATCAACTTCCAAAAGACGGAAACAGTTTTGTTCAGGACTCCATTGATTAGCGCTTCTAGGGATACCAGAAAAAACTGGAACAAATTTGGCATCATTTGACAGCACAGGCGGCCATTGGCTGTGAAAAGTGTGGTTAGATATCTCGGTATTTGGCTCGACCAGTACCTGTATTTAAATAAACATATAGATGCTGGTTTCGCTAAGGCTAAAATGGCCTTTGCTCTGACAAGAAGATTGTTTCACAGCAGTCAACTTGACCCCATGGTGTAGGTCATTTGTTACGTTGCCATAATCAGACCAATTATAGCATATGGTTGTCCGGTGTGGTTCAATGTGGCGCCTTTCAACATGGAAAATATTCGGGTGTTTGAGAGGCAATGTCTTAGGACCTGTCTCAGATTGTACAGAACACCAGAGTCCCAGTACATAAAATATTATCCCAACAAGGTCCTATACAATGGCGCACAACTGAACAGGTTTGACAATTTTCCCATTAAGGCGATTCGAAGGCATATTGCGAGGGTGATGACCAGCGATAATAGCCTGATCTTCGGGGCAATTGCGGACCGGGATATAATAGATACGGAAAAGCAATACGCCGACTTTTGGTGGCTTATGGAGGAGGAGGAGGTCGATCCCGCACTCTCCCAGGTCAGTGCATTACTTTTGTAACCCCTTCGGGTAGGGGATAGAATATACCCGAGGTAGGCATGCCTGTCGTAAGAGGCGACTAAAATCCAATCTCCGTATACCGAGTGTATAGTGTATACAAAAATGCAATGGACAAAACAAAAAGATTAATTACCCCAGGTGGCAGTCCAGCTTTACTGGAAAATCCACCCTCTTCGGAGGTCGGCTCTACGGATTCTGGGGAGAGCCATTTATTGCAATCCAATGACCCTTTCACAAGAAGTGCAAGGGTATCTCGATCTCCTCCATCAAGATCGAATAACTCCGGGAAAAAAAGTCCGCCGGGAGCGCCGCAGCGCGAAAATCAGGACTTAGCGAAATATAAAAGCTTTGAGGAAGAAAATAAAGTACTCCGAATAAAGCTTAACGAAATGGATCTACTCTATCAAGATCTTAAGAAAGAGATAGATCTATTAAAAGAAGAGAATAAGGTTCTAAAGAACACACACTCGCAGAAAGAGCGCGAATGTGCTCCAGCACTATTAGATAGTCGGGAGTACCACACCGATGAAGAAGAGCTAGCACGCGAAACGAATCGGGTCCCTAAGAAAAGACCTACTAAAAAACGGAGAGCCGGTTCTTCGCCCGAAGTCGTGCCCTTAAACGAAGAAAAGCGTAAAGAACTGCAAGAAAATCAACGTAAAACGCAAATTCGTTTACCGCCACCAATAAACATCGTCGGGATAACGGAATATAATAAGTTGCATAGCCTCCTTAAAGGAACGATAACATCGAAATTTAAGGTCACATCTTTGAGGAATAATGCGTGGAAGATTAACGTCGATGACCATGACGACTATCGCGCACTGTCCCAGAAACTTAATATCGATAAGATTCAGTGGTATACTTTCGAAATCAAGTCAGAAAGGCCACATCGTGTTGTAGCAAGGGGACTTCACCCCTCGTGCACAAAAGAAGAGATTATGAGCGACCTTCAAGACAAGGGCTTTAAAATTCTTGATGCCGTTAATATCATCAAGAAGGAGAAGCAACAATCCGAAATAGATAAGGACATCTTGGTAAGGCGTGGACTTCCGCTTTTTATGCTAACATTCGATAAAGCTGATAGTATCGACGATATTTATCGAATAAAAACCATATTGAATATCGTGGTCAAAATCGAGCCCATGCGTAGAAATTTAAAAATAATTCCGCAGTGCAAACGTTGCCAAGGATTCAATCATACGCAAACGTATTGCAAAAAAGAACCACGGTGTGTGAAATGCGCCGGAAATCACCTCTCCCAAGACTGTCGAGTAAACAAGCAAGCCTCTGCAATCTGTGCTAATTGTAAGGGAAAGCACCCGGCAAATTATAGAGGCTGTGAAGTAGCCAAGGAGTTGCAAAAACGAAGAGATACACTCCATAAGCCTCAAAATAAAATAATAAAACCGCTAACTAAGGCAAATGGTAAGATCGGTCAGGAGAACGTAAACAAACAAAAACCACCGGGTTCAGAGCGGAAGAAGGTGGTGATAACAGAAAAGCCCTCGACTTCTGGTCTTAAAATAAACGGTAATAAAAAGCCATTAGAAAAGACATCGGGTAATAGCCCTCGGACAGCAGGAGTGCAGACCTACGCCAAGGCTGCAGCATCCGAAAAATCAGAAAACCTCGAAATCCCAACGGACCCTGCTTCTCAAGTTTTCTCAATTATTCTCGCGAAACTTGAAGAGCAAAGCAAAATAAATAAAATGATTCTCGATAGGTTGGTTAAGCTCGAGAGTTATTCACGGAAAACGCGTACTTCACCTAGAATATGAATGAAAAAAGAATGTTAAAAATATGTACTTGGAATGCAAACGGACTTTTGCAAAAACTTGACGAATTGGAAATATTCATGCGAGAAAAAGATATTGACATTTGCTTGATTTCTGAAACTCACGTGAAAAAGGAATCGCATTTAAAAATAAAAGGATATACTGATTACCACGCTTGTCACCCTTCGGGCAAAGCGAGAGGCGGATCTTCCTTGTTTATTAAAGACTGCATTGAACAATGCGAAGACCTAAAGATAGAGCTTGAAACTCTGCAACTGTGCACAATTCGAGTTAAAAATAGTCAGCGTACTATTAAAATCTCATCTATCTACTGTCCACCGCGTTCCGCGCTTGAAAAAAGTGATTTTACTAACTTATTTAAATCGCTGAAACCTAATTTCATTATTGGCGGCGATTTTAACGCGAAACATACGTTTTGGGGCTCTAGATACATCTCGCAAAAAGGTAGATTGCTCTATGGGGCAGGTATGGAGTACAGTTGTGATTTTCATTCGACGGGCAAACCGACTTACTGGCCAGCTGATACTTTGAAAATACCTGACCTGATCGATTTCTTCGTTGTGAAAGGAATATCTAACAACCACATAAAAGTTGAAGAGAGCTTTGATCTGTCGTCTGATCATTCCCCAGTTATTTTGACATTGAGCGAAAAACTAGTATATAACCGAGAGCCAGCAAAATTAACTGGTAGAACAACTAACTGGGAAGGCTTTAGGAACGAAATCGAAGTAAATGTTGAACTGAGCGTACCGCTTACGACACCCTATGAACTTGAGGTTGAAGTCGATCGCTTCGTTGAGATAGTACAGCTCGCCTCTTGGAATAATACGCCCAATCCAAGAAAAACGCCGGACAAATACGGTCTTCGATATCCTTCTGAAATAAAAGAATTAATCAGGGAAAAAAGAAAAGCGCGTAAAAGATGGCAACAGAGTCGTGCTCCACAGCATAAAGCATATCTGAATCGTCTCTGCAATTTGTTAAAGAATAGCATTAAGGATTTTAAAAATCGTGCGATAGGCTCTTACCTTGAGAGTTTAACAGCGAAAAAAGATTCCAATTATTCCCTTTGGAAAGCCGTAAAAGGCACCAAAAGGCCCAAAATCCCTGCGCCGCCACTTAAAATAAATCAAAATGAATGGGCAAGGGAAGATAAAGAAAAAGCAGATATTTTTGCCGCCCATTTGGAAGAAACCTTTAAACCGAACGTTGGTCAAGTGGTTCATGACAACATCAACATCACAAGGATGGTAGTTCCACCATCTGACGATTTAACGCGCAGATCTGCGACGCTTAGAGAACTCGAACGTGAGATCGCGAAACTAAAACCTAAGAAAGCTCCTGGTTATGATTTGATTACCGGAGAAATTCTCAAAGCCTTACCTAGAAAAGCATTAATTAAGCTTCTCCATATTATAAATGCTGCACTCAGATTAAAACACGTACCGAGCCAATGGAAAGTTGCGGAAGTCATAATGGTTTTAAAACCAGGAAAACCGTCATATGAAGTAAAATCATACAGACCAATATCGCTTCTTCCAGTCATATCCAAAATTTTCGAGAGGATATTACTAAGGCGTCTACAACCGGTTATAGAAGCAAATAATCTAATACCTGACCACCAGTTTGGGTTCAGAAGTAAGCATTCGACGATTGACCAGGTGCATAGAATTACTAACGTAATCGAAAAAGCACTAGAAGAAAAAAAGGTATGCTCAACCGTATTTCTTGACGTCTCGCAAGCCTTTGATAAGGTGTGGCACGATGGCTTGAAATGCAAACTACGACAAGTACTTCCCGCAAACCTATACGAGATTTTGAATTCATATCTCGGGAATAGACTCTTCCGTGTTAGAAATGGAAATGAATACTCCGAGCTCAAAGAAATTTTGGCCGGCGTACCGCAAGGAAGCGTTCTGGGGCCGCTTCTCTATCTGTTATATACTCGTGATATACCGAAAGAAGATGGCACTATCCTTGCTACGTTTGCCGACGACACCGCTATCCTAGCGGTAGGTAAAACAATCGAGGAAACGACTGCCAAACTGCAAAACGCATTAAATAAAGTAAATGAATGGACTAAGGACTGGCGGATCGCCCTTAACGGAACTAAATCTGTTCACGTGAATTTCACTTATAGGAAAATTAATGACTTGCCCATTTTTATAAATTTGGCCCGAATACCCTTTGCAAATGAAGCCAAATACCTGGGAATGACACTCGACGCAAGGTTGAAGTGGAATTCGCACGTGAAAATGAAACGTAAAGAACTAGATATCAAATATAGAGAAATGTACTGGTTGATCGGAAAACATTCCCACCTCAGTACCGAGAACAAACTGCTTTTATACAAGCAAGTGCTAAAGCCGGTGTGGACCTACGGTATACAACTTTGGGGTTGTACCAAGAAAACAAATGCCAATATTTTACAAACCTTTCAAAATAAAGTGCTAAGAGAAATTGTCCAAGCACCGTGGTATGCTAGAAACGACGATATCCACAGGGATCTCGGAATTCCGACAATCGAAGCTGAAAGTAGAAGCTTCGCGCGAAAACATAGAAACCGACTAATCGGACATGTTAATAATACAGTCCTACTTATTTTGGATGAGAGCAATTTATTGCGCCGACTACAAAGAACAAAACCTTTCGACTTGGCGAGATAAGGATTAACCGCGTCTAAATTGTGGAACATGCAGGATCTTTCATTGGAAAGTAACCTGCCAAACGTTTATATTTCGTGATAGAAAAATTGCTTGATAAATAGTATAACTTAGTTGCAGTATCTAACAAAATTATATCGAAGGGTGGTGTTTTTGGTCAGTAAGAATCTGACACTACTATGAGCACGCGCTTGCTATTCTCATAGTGTCTATGGAAGATTTTCACCTACCCTCGGCAAAAAACAAAAAAAAAAAAACTTTTGTAACATCCTAGTTCTAAGTTAGGTTAGTTATGTATGTAGGTTAATGTTAGCTAGGGGGTCTTTGTGGAGTAGCCGGGCCCGCTATTGCAAGGCAATGTCTCCAAGACGTGAGGGGGCATCATAATGGGGATGGCCAAGCGCCCGAAAAAGCAATCAGGATGGTGACCACTCGGGGCACTAGGCAACGAGGGCTTAACACCCTGATTACAATTAGTTTAGGTTAAGTAGCTTAGGGTAGTTTAGGTAGCTTAAGTTTTTATAGTTTTAAGAATAATAAAAAAAAACCGATAGAATATCCAAGTTTCTAAACTTTTCTTGGAGTTAAATATAAGTGTTAGATTAGCTTAGTTGTAGTATAGTTAGTCTAAGGCCGAAAGGCAATAGTTTGTAATAATAGAGTTAAGCCTCGAGCGCCCCTAAGGGCCAGTAAGCTAAATTAAGTTATTTTTGTTAGTTTTTAAATTAGATTCTTTTATTTTTGTCTAGTATGTAAGTTATTATTGAAAATGAATAAAAATGTTTTGAAAAGTATGCCTTCGCAGTAGGTTTTTGATATTAGTTTCTGAAACTAAATGTTTCGGCGACATCTGGATTTGAACCGTGAACCTTCAGCGTGACAGGCGACTACGACTACCACTACGCCACGGCCACCCATTATTCGTTATACAGAAATTAGGAATTTTTTTTTATCAACTTTTATTAATAGTAATCAGTAATTTTAGTTTGGATTACACTCTTCCATTTTTCTTCCTCAGCAAAACCTTCTAATACATTTTCAAAGATTCAAACACATTAGTCGGTACGTTACTCCTCATCGCCAGAAAGGTTCGAAATACGACAATTGAAGAAATTCGTCCCAATGTAGGTAATACATTTATACATAACCGGTCAACTTTTGCGGTGCCCCCTTCGGGTAGGGGTTAGAATATACCCGAGGTAGGCATGCCTGTCGTAAGAGGCGACTAAAATCTAATCTCCGTATACCGAGTGTATAGTGTATACAAAAATGCAATGGACAAAACAAAAAGATTAATTACCCCAGGTGGTAGTCCAGCTTTACTGGAAAATCCACCCTCTTCGGAGGTCGGCTCTACGGATTCTGGGGAGAGCCATTTATTGCAATCCAATGACCCTTTCACAAGAAGTGCAAGGGTATCTCGATCTCCTCCATCAAAATCGAATAATTCCGGGAAAAGAAGTCCATCGGGAGCGCCGGAGCGCGAAAATCGGGACTTAGCGAAATACAAAAGCTTTGAGGAAGAAAATAAAGTAGGGTAAGGCGAGGTGGTTTCGATATGTAGGAGGTTTCATCAAACTCAAATTTTTCACTTCCTATAAATATGACAGATATGATATTTTCTTATGTCCACAGTTTAAAGATGCTCTACTTTTCACCGTATTGAGTTCAGTTTCTGATCAGCGCGTAACAAGTTCAGTCGTGTTTTCATTTTTGGTAAGTTTGCATGTAATTTTTTTCAGTGAATTCTTAAGCTATAACTTTTTTTGTTTTAAGTGTTTGAAAGTGAGAATACAAAAACTAAACGAACAAATTAATAGTGTTTTTATTAGTTGTGACCCTTTTACGTAAGTATTAAATAATAAACTTTTTTAAAGCGTAAATATAATGCATGCATTGAAGGAGGTTTCGACGCGTTTCGCTTAAATTGTTTCGTTTCGTTTTCTCAACGTTTCGTTTAAGTTAAATTGTCGAAACCTCCTCCTTTCACAGTTTTACTTAGTTTCAGTTTTTTTTTAATATTGAAATTTTATAGATTTATATCAAAATGCCTAACATTTATAAAAGAAAGTATCATGAAAAGACATTTGACAAGAATTCCATGAAAGAAGCAGTAAAAGCATAGCATGTTGAAACCTCCTTCTTAAAAGTCGGAACCTCCTAAAAACTAGGAGGTTCTGTCACTTTTTCTTTATTTAGAAATTCAACAAAAATTCTGAGACGGTTAATAAATTAGCCCCTTAAATTTGTTCTTGTAATAGATTAAATGTTAATAAAGTAAAATTTACATATATATAGTTTTGTTTGTAAACGGATATACCTAATTTTTGACAATATCCGTTAACGTGTCAGAACCTCCTCGCCCTACCCTACTCCGAATAAAGCTTAACGAAATGGATCTACTCTATCAAGATCTTAAGAAAGAGATGAATCTATTAAAAGAAAAAAATAAGGTTCTAAAGAAGACACAATCGCAGCAAGAGCGCGAATGTGCTCCAGCACTACTAGAAAGTCGGGAATACCACACCGATGAAGAAGAGCTAGCACGCGAAACGAATCGGGTCCCAAAGAAAAGACCTACTAAAAAACGGAGAGCCGGTTCTTCGCCCGAAGTCGAGCCCTTAAATGAAGAAAAGCGTAAAGAACCGCAAGAGAATCAACGTAGAACGCAATTTCGTTTACCGCCACTAATAAACATCATCGGGATAACGAAATATAATAAGTTGCATACCCTCCTTAAAGGAACGATATCATCGAAATTTAAGGTCACATCTTTGAGGAATAATGCGTGGAAGATTAACGTCGATGACCACGACGACTACCGCGCACTGTCCCAGAAACTTAATATCGATAAGATTCAGTGGTATACTTTCGAAATCAAGTCAGAAAGGCCACATTGTGTTGTAGCAAGGGGACTTCACCCCTCGTGCACAAAAGAAGAGGTTATGAGCGACCTTCAAGACAAGGGCTTTAAAATTCTTGATGCCATTAATATTATTTTTTATAAATGAGTTAACCCATTTTAGCCTAACGTTACAGAAATGTAACACTAGGTCACCTTATTTGTTTAAAACAATTACTATTTGCTTTTCATCGACTTCTGAGTTTAAAGTTTATGCAATGTAAAGTGTAAAGGATTCTAAAGAGAATAACACGAAAATACTGCATTTTGTTTGTGATTTTTTTGACAATAGAAGATTTTTTACATATTTGAATTTGAGTTGATAGCAAAATGGGGATGAGCGGAAGGTAGGCATTTGTTTGTTAATTATTTTAGTGAACTTACTGTATATTATAAGAAAAAATATGAATGTTGTGTTATTGTATCATATGTATAGAAGCAAATACCTGAAACAAAAATATTTTTTGGAAATCCGTTTGCCTGATCGCTCAGGTTTTTGGATGCTGTTACATATATTATGTAACGTTAGTCCGCATATAACATAACATAATATGTGACGGAAAATACATTTATGTAACATTGTCTTGGTAGGATAAAACAAAGAGGTTACAACGGAACCGGAACCATCCGGGAAAATTGCATTCCGGCTTCTTGTCATTTAAGAAATAAAAAAGAATTGAAGAATGCAAATCGTGGTACAATTGAATTGTAATTCTGCTGAAATGGGTTGACAGTTCCATTGTGAGTGTTGCGTCTATACTTTCGGAAAAAAATCCAGTTACAAAAGTGTCCACATATTTCCGGAAAGAGCATAAGCTATGGATCTTCCACGACCCTATGCAATTGCACGGTATAATGCAAACATGGGTGGCACGAACCGTATGGACCGAAATGTAAACAACTACCGAATAGGTGTTAGAAGGAAGAAATGGTGGTCGTCCATTTTAACTTGGCTTTGACTGATAGATGTTTCAAATCAAAACGCTTGGTTACTCCAGAAAAAAGCTGGCTCTAATTTACCCGAACTTCAGTTCAAGCATTCGATAGCACGGTTTTATTGGCGGACTCTTGCTGACCCGAAACCTCCTGATGGTTTTCGTAGACATTAAATGGAAACCGAAAATGCTAATGCTTGATACGATCGAGTGGACCATTTGATTATTAAGATCCCCAATAAAAAAAGATGACGATGTGCAGGTTCGCTATGCAGATCACACCGTACTACAATGTGTTCTAAGTGCGATGTAGGCTTATGTGTAGCTTGCTTCCAGAAAAATTATTACATATCTTCAAATTTATGAAATAAAGTGGTAAGTGCGCTGGACTACTACGCAATGCTACCCGGGCCCAGCACCTAAAAGATTTTTTTCACGGTACCACCTCTTTCGAATATCTGACAAGCATTCAAAGAGTATCATTTGTCATGATGAGCTTCCTACTTATTTTGGATGAGAGCAATTTATTGCGCCGACTAAAAAGAACAAAACCTTTCGACTTGGCGAGATAAGGATTAACCGCGTCTAAATTGCGGAACATGCAGGATCTTTCATTGGAAAGTAACCTGCCAAACGTTTATATTTCGTGATAGAAAAATTGCTTGATAAGTAGTATAACTTAGTTGCAGTATCTAACAAATTTATATCGAAGGGTGGTGTTTTTGGTCAGTAAGAATCTGACACTACTATGAGCACGCACTTGCTATTCTCATAGTGTCTATGGAAGATTTTCACCTACCCTCGGAAAAAAAAAAAAAATGATGAGCTTCTCAACTCGCCGTTCGGAGTTTTTTTATTTTAATCTTTTAATATTTTGTTACCTTCCTTTTGAGACGGCTGCTGTGCGAATGAATACTCAATGCTCGTGACAGCTAAATGTCACACAAGTACAGTGAGTCAATTTAAGTATGTTTATAAATTCAAATACAATAGCCTCCCCTTTTTAACTTAAGTATACAATTCAATAACTTAACCTAGTCATAATATATTTAATTCCAAATAATCCAACATTTTATAATAGTTCAATTTTAATTACTTTTTGTATTTGTATTTTTCTTGGATTCTTTTTGATCTTCTTGGAGTTTGAACTGTAGTACATTTTTTATTTTTGTTCTGATTTTGTAATAAATGACAATGCATCAACATTGCACATCTTTGTGCTTGGTCTATGTACTATTTTATAGTTAAACATGGAGAGCGTTATAGACCACCTTTGCAATCTTGCTGGTGCAACGGAAGGAGTACCTTTTCTGTGGTTAAAAATCTCTTTAAGTGCTTGATTATCAGTATATATTGTAAACTCCTTTCCATATAAATATTTGAAAAACTTTTTCATAGCAAACATTACAGCCAACGCTTCACGGTGGAGCTGCGAATAATTTGTTTCCGCCTCCGAAAGCGTGCTGCTCGCAAATAAAATCGGCTTTTCCTCACCATTAGTCACATGAGATAAAACAGCTGCTATCCCATTTGGACTAGCATCTGTCGACACAACTATAGGCTTATATGGATCAAAAAGTTCGAGCACATTACTTTTTAAAAGTTCGACTTTTACTGTTTGACATTCTTTCTGACATTTTTCACTCCAGCTATACTTAACATCTTTTCTTAAAAGTTGGTATAAGTGTGTTAATTTTTCCGATAAATTTGGAAGAAAACGCCTGTAATAATTAATAAGCCCGAGGAAGGCTTGCAGCTCTTTTAGATTCTTGGGAACTGGGGCATTTTGTATTGCCTCTACTTTTTTAGGATTAGGACTAACTTTATTTTGAAAAATAATATGACCTAAGTACTCAATTGAAGTCTGAAGAAATTTACATTTCGAAATATTTATTTTTATTCTATGTGAATTTAGCCTTTCTAAAACCATACATAATTTTTTTCACATGATTCCTTTGTGTCACCTCCGACTATTATGTCGTCAATATAACCGAAGACATTTTTTAGTCCGTGCAGAACCTGATCAATTATTGATTGAAAAATTGAGGGCGCACTCTTTACCCCAAAAGGTAAACGCCAGTACCGAAACAAACCCTTACTTGTATTAATAGTTAGAAGTTCCCTCGATTCTTCCGTCACTTCCACCTGCAAATACGCTCCTGATAAGTCTTAAATACAGAACCAGTTGCAATCAGACAATCTCGCAAATATGTCTTCCACATTAGGAATAGGATAGTGTTCTGTCTTAATAAACTGATTTATAGTGACCTTACAGTCTACACATATCCTAATCTGACCCCCCTGTTTTGGGACAATAACAATTGGGGAGGCCCACCTGCTATATTTTACGAGTTCTATAATTTTATCAGGGACTAACCGATCCAGCTCTATTGACACTTCATCCCGCAATCTAAATGGTACGGAATACGCTTTATGAAAATTTGGCTGACATTGTTCTAAGCTGTATTTCAGCCTTATAACCGACAATCGATTGATTTGGATCCTGTGCACTTATGTGTGGATATCTATGAATAATATTTTTAACAACATATTCCTGCAATTCATGCCTCATACAATTCTTTTCCGCGTGCAAATTTTCCAAACTTTTTGATATTACATGAGTATTTTCAAACGATACAACTTTAATACTTTCACTCACGAAATATTTTTTCCAATTTGGCATGAGGTGTTTGATCCACGTTCTTCCTAACAATGGTTTGAAATTTGTTCCATCCACTATCACAATCTCCAAATACTCCACGTTGTTTCCAAACTCCACCTCTACCTTCGCTTTTCCCAATACTTTAAGCTTATTACCTGAAACTGTACCTAATTTTAATTTACAATTTTCAATTATTTTATTTGGAAACATATCTTTAAATTCATCGACACCTATGACGGATACACATGCTCCTGTGTCTAACCCATTTCTATCGGAACGCCTTCAACTTTTACTTCCACCTCTAACGCTTCAGCACCGTCTATGTGGTTGACTTTGATGTTCTTGAGATGTCGAATGGTTTTTATTCTTTGGGATCCGAAACCGAGCTGCTTACTACTGGACTGTGTACTACTGAGGCCCGCCTTTGCTGTATGTCCAATCCTCTTGCAATTATAGCAAACCCAATGTTTTGCCGGACATTCCTTACCCGAGTGCAGATTCGCACAACGACTGCATTTGTTGCTCCCTTGAGCAAATTGGTTTGGCCTTGACCCCTTTCTTCTATTCGCTTGTTAACTTTTAGATGTGCCCTGCCACGTGTTTTTCACATGATTTCGTAAAGGGTTCATACTTTTTTGTTCCTTCATAGACATTTCCATGTTCAACGCCTTGTCACAGCAATTTTCGAATGATTTTGTATCATCTTTTTTTTTTTTTTGGTTGCGCCTGGAGGTGCAGGAATCTTCAAAAGATACCAATGGTCCGTACCATTGGTTATGCCCGATTCATATATCTGACAATGCCATCAGTGCTAGTCAGTATATGCCTACGGGCTCAACCTCACCCCCCCCAGAGAGGCACTATGAGAACCGGCTGCGCGTACTCATAGTAGTAGGAAATTCGTCCCTCTCATTTTTTCATTTTTTTGTGGTGACTACGACTAAGTTGCCTTAACAAGTAGTTTACGCTTCTGTAGTGTTAATCGCGTTAGGTAGGTAGCTTTCCAGTGAAAGCACCTACTAATACCGTCATTAAATGCGGTTCTCCTTACGGCACTAGGTCGAAAGGTCTTGTTCTTTGTAGTCGACGCTCAAGAATTGTCACGTCCATAGTACGGATTATTTCGTTATTGCAGTGAACATGAAGACGGGTACGAAGTTTGCGAGCAAAGTTTGTTACTTCGTCCCTCACGGTAGCAATTCCTAGATCTCTGTGAATATCACTATTCCTTATATACCAAGGAGCATTCACGATTGCTCTTAGTATTTTGTTTTGAAAGGCTTGCAGTAGAGCCATATTGCTTGGTCTGGTACAACCCCAAAGTTGTATACCATATGTCCAAGACGGTTTTAGCACTTGCTTATACAGAAGCAGTTTGTTATATGTGCTTAGCTTCGAGTATTTCCCGAGTAACCAATACATTTCTCTAAATCTGATTTCGAGCTCTTCGCGCTTCTTTTTAACGTGTGGTTTCCACTTAAGTTTTGCGTCTAGGGTCATTCCTAGATATTTTGCCTCGTTTGCGTACGGTATTTGCACCGAGTTAATGTATATAGGTAAGTTGTTTATCTTTCTTAGCGTGAAATTTACATGCGTTGATTTTGTCTCATTGAGGACTATTCGCCAGGTTTTTGTCCATTCGAATACTTTGTTCAAAGCTCGTTGGAGTTTTCCCGTTGATGATTCGACTGACTCATCCGTTACGAGGATAGCCGTGTCGTCTGCGAACGTTGCTACAACGGTCCCTTCATCTTGTGGTATATCTCTTGTGTAGAGCAGGAACAGAATTGGGCCGAGAACACTTCCTTGTGGAACACCGGCGTAGATTTCTTTGAAATCCGAATATTCACGCCCGTGTCTAACACGGAAAAGTCTGTTTTCAAGATAGGATTCCAATAGTATGTACAACTTTTCCGGTAAGATTACCCTTAGCTTATACTTTAGGCCTTCGTGCCATACCTTGTCGAAGGCTTGCGATACGTCGAGAAAAGCGCTAGAGCATACTTTTTTCCCTTCTAAAGCTTTTTCAATTTCGTTCGTTATTCGATACACCTGATCGATTGTGGAATGTTTGACCCGAAAGCCGAATTGATGATCCGGGATCAAGTGTCTTTCTTCAATTACTGGTTGCAATCGTTTCAGCAGAAGTTTCTCGAAGACCTTAGATATTATTGGCAGAAGTGAAATGGGTCTATATGATTTCTTGTCATTTGCACATTTCCCCGGTTTTGGAACCATAATAACTTCGGCGACTTTCCATTGCCTTGGGACATATAATAGTCTTAAAGAAGCATTTATGATGTAGAGCAACTTAACCAGCACTTTTTTCGGTAGCTCTTTCAAAATTTCGCCAGTGATTAAATCATATCCCGGAGCCTTGTTGTATCATCTGAGAGTAACGCCTGCTGAATTTTTTCGTTTTGCAACCCCACTATAAATTTATCTGTCAGCGCTTCCTCCAATGCTAAATTTTGTAGGTTACCTGCATCTGCGTTACTGCTTTTTATAA
Organism: Brachyopa scutellaris; assembly: GCA_949775065.1. Taxonomy (NCBI): domain Eukaryota; kingdom Metazoa; phylum Arthropoda; class Insecta; order Diptera; family Syrphidae; genus Brachyopa; species Brachyopa scutellaris. The sequence continues at coordinate 70,925,683 of OX459113.1, forward strand.
AATCACCAAAACTTCAAGTTTCCGCAAGTGTGTGCAGTCTAATAATGAAATCACTTATGGATTCGCCTTCTTCTTGCTTTGCTCTTTAAGACTTAAAGCGCTCCGCTCTTTTATTAATCTTGGGTGCATAATGCGATTCCAGAATTTTAATGAGCTCTTCGTACTTTTTGCTGCTTGGCATCTGAGGCGCCGTCAAGGATTTTAGGATTTTATAAACTTCCGGTCCCACAAGCGTTATGAACACTGCTGTTTGCTTGGAGGCGCCGACATCATTTGCAATGAAATATTGTGAAACACGATCTTTATACGCGGCAAAATCTTCACCTGGTATAAATTCACTTATATTTCCAACGAACGCCATTTTTGTTTTACAATTATTATCACTAGCGTGTGTTTCCTTCTTTTCACTTTGAATGTCTGTTTTAATGTGTTCCTTAATTTCTTGATGAGGTTCATCTTCATCCGAACTTTTCTCGGACATCGATGATTAATTTTGTTTTGTTGATTGTGCCACTTTTTTGTGACCCTTTATCCTCGTCGCCAATTATTATATTTTATAAATGAGTTAAATAAAACCACACGTTTCTTTATTTTAATCTTTTAATATTTTATTACTTTCCTTTTGAGACGGCTGCTGTGCGAATGAATACTCAATGCTCGTGACAGCTAAATGTCACACAAGTACAGTGAGTCAATTTAAGTATGTGTATAAATTCAAATACTTCAATCAAGAAGGAGAAGCAACAATCCAACAATATTGCAAAAAAGAACCACGGTGTGTGAAATGCGCCGGAAATCACCTCTCCCAAGACTGTCGAGTAAACAAGCAAGCCTCTGGAATCTGTGCTAATTGTAAGGGAAATCACCCGGCAAATTATAGAGGCTGTGAAGTAGCCAAGGAGTTGCAAAAACGAAGAGATACACTCCATAAGCCTCAAAATAAAATAATAAAACCGCTAACTAAGGCAAATCGTAAGATCGGTCAGGAGAACGTAGACAAACAAAAACCACCGGGTTCAGAGCGGAAGAAGGTGGTGACAGCAGAAAAGCCCTCGACTTCTGGTCTTAAAATAAACGGTAATGAAAAGCCATTAGAAAAGACATCGGGTAATAGCCCTCGGACAGCAGGAGTGCAGACCTACGCCCAGGCTGCAGCATCCGAAAAATCAAAAAACCTTGAAATCCAAACGGACCCTGCTTCTCAAGTTTTCTCAATTATTCTCGCGAAACTTGAAGAGCAAAGCAAAATAAATAAAATTATTCTCGATAGGTTGGTTAGGCTCGAGATATTCACGGAAAACGCGTACTTCACCTAGAATATGAATGAAAAAAGAATGTTAAAAATATATACATGGAATGCAAACGGACTTTTGCAAAAACTTGACGAATTGGAAATATTCATGCGAGAAAAAGATATTGACATTTGCTTGATTTCTGAAACTCACTTAAAAAAAGAATCGCATTTAAAAATAAAAGGCTATACTGATTACCACGCTTGTCACCCTTCGGGTAAAGCGAGAGGCGGATCTTCCTTGTTTATTAAAGACTGTATTGAATAATGCGAAGACGTAAAGATAGAGCTTGGAACTCTGCAACTATGCACAATTCGAGTTAAAAATGGTCAGCGTACTATTAAAATCTCATCTATTTACTGTCCACCGCGTTCTGCGCTCGAAAAAAAGGGATTTTACTAACTTATTTAAATCGCTGAAACCTAATTTCATTATTGGCGGCGATTTTAACGCAAAACATACGTTCTGGGGCTCTAGATACATCTCGCAAAAAGGTAGAATGCTCTATGGGGCAGGTATGGAGTACAGTTGTGATTTCCATTTGACGGGCAAACCGACTTACTGACCAGCTGATACTTTGAAAATAACTGACCTGATCGATTTCTTCGTGGTGAAAGGAATATCTAACAACCACATAAAAGTTGAAGAAAGCTTTGATCTGTCGTCTGATCATTCCCCAGTTATTTTGACATTGAGCGAAAAACTATTATTTAACCGAGAGCCAGCGAAATTAACCGGCAGAACAACTAACTGGGAAGGCTTTAGGAACGAAATCGAAGTAAATGTTGAACTGAGCGTACCGCTTACGACACCCTATGAACTTGAGGTTGAAGTCGATCGCTTCGTTGAGATAGTACAGCTCGACTCTTGGAATAATACGCCCAATCCAAGAAAAACGCCGGACAAATACGGTCTACGATATCCTTCTGAAATAAAAGAATTAATCCGGGAAAAAAGAAAAGCGCGTAAAAGATGGCAACAGAGTCGTTCTCCACAGCATAAAACACATCTGAATCGTCTTTGCAATTTGTTAAAGAATAGCATTAAGGATTTTAAAAATCGTGCGATAGGCTCTTACCTTAAAAGTCTAACAGCGAAAAAAGATTTCAATTATTCCCTTTGGAAAGCCGTAAAAGGCACCAAAAGGCCCAAAATCCCCGCGCCGCCATTTAAAATAAATCAAAATGAATGGGCAAGGGAAGATAAAGAAAAATCGGATATTTTTGCCGCCCATTTTGAAGAAACCTTTAAACCGAACGATGGTCAAGTGGTTCATGACAACATCAACCTCACCAGGATGGTAGTTCCACCATCTAACGATTTAACGCGAAGATCTGCGATGCTTAGAGAACTCGAACGTGAGATCGCGAAACTAAAACCTAAGAAAGCTCTTGGTTATGATTTGATTACCGGAGAAATTCTCAAAGCCTTACCTAGAAAAGCATTAATTAAGCTTCTCCATATTATAAATGCTGCACTCAGATTAAAACACGTGCCGATCCAATGGAAAGTTGCGGGAGTCTTTATGGTTTTAAAACCAGGAAAACCGTCATATGAAGTAAAATCGAATAGAAGAAAATAATCACACCAGTTTGGGTTCAGAAGTAAGCATTCGACTATTGACCAGGTGCATAGAATTACTAACGTAATTGAAAAAGCACTAGAAGAAAAAAAGATATGCTCAACCGTATTTCTTGACGTCTCGCAAGCCTTTGATAAGGTGTGGCACGATGGCTTGAAATGCAAATTACGACAAGTAATCCCCGTGTACCTATACGAGATTCTGGATTCATATCTCGAGAATAGACTCTTCCGTGTTAGAAATGGAAACGAATAAAGAAATTTCGGCCGGCGTACCGCAAGGAAGCGTTCTGGGGCCGCTTCTTTAACTGATATATCTCGTGATATACCGAAAGAAGATGGCACTATGCTTGTTACGTTTGCCGACGACACCGCTATCCTAGCAGTAGGTAAAACAATCGAGGAAACTACTGCCAAACTGCAAAACGCATTGCATAAAGTAAATTAATGGACGAGGGACTGGCGGATCGCCCTTAACGGAACTAAGTCTGTTCACGTGAATTTCACTTATAGAAAAATTAATGACTTGCCAATTTTTATAAATTTGGCCCGAATACCCTTTGCAAATGAAGCCAAATACCTGGGAATGACACTCGACGCAAGGCTGAAGTGGAATTCGCACGTGAAAATGAAACGTAAAGAACTAGATATCAAATATAGAGAAATGTACTGGTTGATCGGGAAACATTCCCACCTCAGTACGGAGAACAAACTGCTTTTATACAAGCAAGTGCTAAAGCCGGTGTGGACCTACGGTAAGCAACTTTGGGGTTGTACCAAGAAAACAAAGGCCAATATTTTACAGACCTTTCAAAATAAAGTGCTTAGAGAAATTGTCCAAGCACCGTGGCATGCTAGAAACGACGATATCCACAGTGATCTCGGAATTCCGACAATCGATCTTTCATTGGAAAGTAACCTGCCAAACGTTTATATTTGTAATGGTAGTCGAGGTGAGGGGAGAAGAGGTCAGGGTTGTCCCCTGGGCTGTGAAGAAATTGTTGGTGGAAAGGGGTAAAGGGGTAAGGGAGTTGGGGTCAAGGATAGGAAGGGAGAAAAAAAACTGTTCGGCGGTTCGATGCGGGTCGCATGCCTTGCTGGTCTCAGCTTACGCTCGCCGGATTGGGGTGGGTTCTTGCATCTAGTGAACCGAACTCGTCAACGCTACATAAAAAAAATTGCATGCTACGATATATCTATAAAGCGGAATCTAAGAAAGAGATAAAAAAAAATGAATGCACTACCATGAAGGCCTAACATTACCATTAGAGGAGCCGGTTGTCGTCCTCTCAGCGGGTTGTACTGTCTGTACCCACCCTACCGTGTGCAAGCCGCCGCTGGAAATTTTTAATCAGAACTTGCACCCATAAACCACAACAAAACGAAGATGCCCCTACAAGGGATCACCCAACCTTACCATTGAAATAAGACCAATGCGTTTAAACTCAAAGATATATTTTATTCATGACGTAATACTGTCTTAATCCTATGATACATTAATTAATTAATTAACCGAAAGAAGTTACTTTATAAAAGTGAGAAGCAGCATCTGTAATGCTTGGTCTAGTTCAAGTAAGGTGCACTTACTTAACCACAATAAAAATACCAAAAAAAAGAATTTAAATACAGTATGAACTCACCTGGAATCCACTCCGTCAGGCCTGCCGATGAGGATACCTGGATGCTAAGAAAGGGAAGTAAAAATAAGGTTTGCTCTAAGGCCTCGCACACTTTACTTTACAAAGGCTAGCAAAAAAAAAAGAAGAAAAAATCTTCGAAAACGAAATTACCGGGTGAGCAAATTTATTAAAATTCAAATTCGATATAAAAAAAATTAGATCCTCTAAGGATACAACGCTTAGGTACAAGTCAAAAAAAATAAAACGCGATAAGATACTAAAGGAAATTACATGATTAATATTCGAGATAAAAGTTAAGATACATTGAACTATGGTCGGATACACCAAGGCCATGAACTAACTATAATAATTGGCTAGCGGGGCCAAAAAAATTCAAAAGATATGGTTAGGTACGACAAAAGTAAGAAAATTAGTTACTTGTAGAAATTCGCAAGAAAGAACAAAATACTATAGACTATTTTACGATAACTGTCTCAGTTACAGAAATTAAGCTTACTTTAAGGTAAAAAAAGATAAAAAAAAATGGTGTCAGGGACACTTGACATCGTCATTGATAATTATTACATCTAAGATAGAAGAATCTTAATCGATAGTGAGCACAAAACAAGAAATGATAACCCTGAAGGGGTGGGCTTACACTAGACCCCACGAGAATCCTACGCTGGGTGGGGTTCTGGTGTCGGTCGCTGCTTCAGCTTCGTCCACGGGGTTAGTCGTCACAACCAAAAATCAGGAAACCAACAGGGTGGTTATTGAAAGATCGGGAAATCTTGGGCCACGGCCGCACCATGATCATAACTATTGGCGTGGACCATTTCCTGTTTACACCGATTTGGGCATTACACGTTCCAATATTGGTTTTAATTAAAGGGCCAAGAAAATTATTAATTAAAAGCACGGATAGCAATTAACTTCGTGGGTTACAGGTAAGCGAGCATGGATGGAACAGGGTGAGCACTGGAATTGCACGGGGTACAGTCTGCACACGCGTGGTTTTAGAACACAGGTCACCGTTTTCACTTTATATATATATATTTTCTGTCGTCGGATGGACGGGCCATAATCGATTTCAGGGATTACGCGAATTCCACACGGATAGGGTTGGTCACGTGGGTTATGGGAGCACACGGAGGAAGACCTGGATTGATGCCGAGGTCGTACCAATGGCATTACACACTCACGTGGGCCTCACACTTTATTATCTTGCAATCACCCTTTTGATGTTTAGACTTTTGTTAAAACTATTTTTCTTTTCGTTAATAAAAAACAATTTCCATCACGGATACAAACGATATTCACGTGCGTTTAGGGGAGCGCGTAGGGATGACCAATGGAAAATGCCGACTTCACACAGATTATATTATGTCGCCCGGATCAAAGCTAATTCAATAATTAATTTTAATACGATCACACACACGTGGGACGTGGTTCTACCAGCGTTTGGCAGACGTACGAGAACAAAATTAATTAATCGAAAAAATAAAATTTTCCGTTTACTTGGGCGTTCTCCTTCTTAGTTGGCGCTACAGCTCGAGGTGAACCTGGGCCTGCTTCTCGCAACCATTTGTGTGTGCGTGTTATATTTTTGCACGAATGGAAGGGACCTACAGTTTTTTGCCGACTCCGAAGGGCGAGTTGAGAAGCTCAATCGTGACAAATGATAATCTTTGATGCTTGTCAGACATTCGAAAGAGTTGGGCACTGTGAAAAAAACTTTTAGGTGTTTGCGGCGGGATTCGAACCCAAGACCGCTGGCACAGTAGTCCGACGCACTAACCATTTTTTTTCATTTTTTATGCATTTTTATTAACGAATTCAATTGTAACTTACGTGCTAGACAAAAGTGCTTAAAACTAGCTTAACTAACTTAACTATCTTACTCTAACTTACTGGCCCCACACGGGCACTCTAAGCTAAACTTAATACTTATACTATGTCTTTCGACGTAACCTAACTTATAATATAGAATTTTAATTAAAGTTAAAATTTTAGATCTAAGAAAAGTTTGAAAGAAAAAAAAACTTAGAAACAGGACAGGTTTTTTGCTTAAAAACTACCTTAAATAAAACTTACAACTACTTAACCTATCTTAACTCTAGCTACGTAATTAGATATGTAATTTTTTTTGTTTTTTGTGCTGTGTTGTTGTATAATTTTTTTTGTGGGTTTTTTATTTGTTTTTATATTTTTTTTTTTGCAAAGTGCTGTGGGTTTTTTTTTTTATTATTTTTTTATAAAACTTAAATATACCTATCCTACCTATACCTACGTAAGCCGGCCACGGCATGTCTATATAAATAAACATAAAAGGCGGCCAACTTTGCCTTGGGGCTTACCCCGGATCGAACGGAATCGACGAGGGAATTCCATCTCTTTCTAACAGCCACCAGAATTTCTGATGCTGCTGCTCAACATCGTACCCATCGCGCCCCGAAACCGACCTACTAAACCGAAGGCGCTCCGTTTGGCTCTGTGCGACGTCTCTGTCGTAGTTGAGCCGCCTATCCACAGTCTTGCGAGCAACATGGAAGATTAGCGGCACCGCTAATCTATCCTGGATCAGACCCAATTGGTCAAAAAAGAGGAACGAAGCCGTTAAGGCGCACTCTTTCGTGGTACGTGAAATTGGGGTAATAAGCCCCGAAGATCATCGAACTCAATGCTCTTGCAATGTGCCTTCGAGTCATCTTGATCAGGAAATTATCCACTATTATTAAGTTAGCCCTGCTGTGTAGGACCTCATTGGAATAGAATTTTTTGTACTCGGACTCTGGTGTTCTGTATAAACGAAGGCATGCGCGAAGACAAGCCCTCTCAAACACCCGAATCCTTTCCATCGAACTTGGTCCGACGTTGAACCACACGGGACAACCATATGCTATCATTGGCCGTATAAGGGCCATGTAGCAGATAACCTTTACCCTCGCATCGAGTTGGCTGCTATAAAACAGTCTCTTTGTAAGGGCAAAAGCGCCTCTGGCTCTGGCCAGAGCAGCATCTATATGTTTGTTAAAATACAGATACTGGTCTAGCCAGAGCCCGAGGTATCTGACCACTTTTCGACATGCAAGTGGCCGCCTGTGTCGTCCAACGATTGCGAACTTTCACCAATTATTTCTGGTGTCCCATGAGGCCCCAGACAACGGCGTCCGAAACAAGATGGTTTCTGACTTCTGGAGGTTGATCTTCAATTTCCAGTCGTCACAATATCGCTGAATCTTATCGAAGTCACGTTGCAAGAGAACTGCAATGACCTCGATCTTTGGTCCTGATCTGTACGCGACCAAGTCATCTGCGTACGCAATAGCATGGTGAAGATACCCTACGAGATCACTTGTGTAAATATTGAAAAGGATCGGCGAATTAACCGCACCTTGTTGTAGACGATTTTTAATTTCAAAAGTGCCAGCAGAGGTCACATTGCCATTTTTCACAATGAACCGCCTACTGGTGAGCATATTATAAAGTATGTACAGCAGTGGTTTACTTATGCTCAGCCTGCTTAACTTGTAAAAAAGTCCCTCCAGCCAAACGGTGTCGAAGGCTTTCTCCAAGTCAACCAGGCAGGCACCCGTGCATTGTTTCTTGCTTTTGTTCCATTGGATATCCGATACGAGTTTAGATGCGGCATGTATGGTATCATGCCCCGCCTTAAAACCGAATTGGTTATCTGGAATTATATGTATGTCCTCAACCCACTTACTTAGCGCTCTATTGATCACTTTTTCGAATACCTTGCTGATGTTCGGAAGGAGACTTATTGACCGGAGATTTGCCGGATTGGAATTGTCCTTACCTCTTTTAGGGATAGGATGCACCACTGCTGTTTTCCAATGCGCTGAATAATGTGCATTATTCATTAAACAGAATGCAGTAAATGTCTACCGCTTCTAGAGGGAGATGTCTAAGCACAATGTTAGATATTCCATTGATTCCCACTGACTTCTTCTTTCTCAATGATTCGAAGATCGCTTGGAGCTCTACCTTCGATAAGAACGGGGGGATAATGTGCATTATTCAGCACATTATTTAACAAAATGCAGTAAATGTCTACCGCTTCTAGAGGGAGATGTCTAAGCACAATGTTAGATATTCCATCGATTCCCACTGACTTCTTCTTTCTCAATGATTCGAAGATCGCTTGGAGCTCTACCTCCGACAAGAACGGGGGATGTATCCCTTCGTTGGCGATGGCATTATTTGCCCTATTGTCTTCATTGAACTCGGTGAAACCGATGTTCTCTGATCGCCATTGCTGTAGTTCATTTCGAAGGTAGAAGTTGTGCACAAGGACTCGATTCTCCAGGTCATGGTTCGGGCAAATATTGCTATTCACCTTATACACTTCCTGAAAGGTCGCTCCTATAGCCTCAACCTTCTCCTGCGGATCTTCGATCAAAAAGAAATTGTCGTCATCTGTCAGTAAACCGTCTGTACAAGGTTTTTAGTCTCGACAGCAGTCTACTTTTCTGTTAGTGCGTTAATTGTTGCGTTGCGGTATATCCCTACATTGCTAGTTTGTTGATGTCGAGGTATCGTCCTGTCCATAGTTTGTTTTATTGTCTCGTCCATTAGTTTTAGGTATCCGTCAATCTCCTCATTTGATAGATTCCTATTGGACGGTGGGTTGAGCGAGTTTGAGGAGAGTGCTCTTGTCATAACTCTAGAGAAGCGTTTCCAACGCACCCTACTATAATTGAAGGGATGCGCATGAACAAACGCTTCAAGTTCCGCAATCTCGTTGGGAATTGTAATTTCGGCACTGAGTCCGCAATGGTCACTGTCATACACAAATGTATGAAGGCAGTTTAAAGTTTGTCCGTTCGTGTTAGTCAGTTGTAACCGTACGTCGAACAGCAGGAGATCCAGATATGACCCGCCCCTAGGAAACGACGGACTATCTGTGGCTTTCAAATCGAGTCTATACTCGACACTGTGCTGACCCCACCAATTAAAAAGTAGGTTCCCTCTAGAGTTAGGAATATTATTTCCACAATCTCTATGTTTGGCGTTTAGATCCCCGGTCAAAAGGAAATAATTCTCCTCCGACTCCAGCCTAAGGCATCGGAAGAGTGTCTCGAGCTCTGAAATAAACAAAGTTGGTTGTGTAGCTTCAGGTGCATAAGCTGAGATCATGTACATCCTCTTTCCACTATGGAGAGGGATGCACACGATACATGCTTCTAGCTCCTGGAATCTCCGCACTTCACCCCTGTACACTACCTTATTATTTTAAATTTTTACTAATGAAGATCGCAACACCTCCTCCTTGTATAGAGTTGGGTCGGTCTCTTCTTACTATATTATAATTGTTGTGCCTTAGCTTATGTTTCTGGTTTAGCTTGGTTTAGCACATCAGAACTTTGATCTTCTAACAACTTAAAAAGTACGGCTCTTCGTTCGATCCTAATCAGTGAATTTACATTTACCGCAAGGATCCTAAAGGTATTCTCCGCCATCGCACACATTATGACTGGAGATGCGCTAGGCCCGGCAGAAGCACGCAGATTTGGTCCACCCTCTTCGCCTGCTCTTGTACCTGACGTTGTAGCTGACCCATCTGCCCTTGAATAGAGAGCAAGATAGCCATCAAGTCAGCCTCCGGTGCTTTAGGCAGTGGGGCCTGTGAAGCAGCCTTCGGTTGTTGCTGTGCCGTATTTCCCCTTCCTGCCGACGCACTAACCACTTGCGCTACGGTGGAAGTCTTGGGCGTTAGACAATACTTGTAACGTCTCTTTACTGCGTTCCACAAAAAAAAAATCCCGAGCGACTACCGGGCTCGGTAGTGGTCCGTACGCCAGCAAATCCCAATCACGACTCTGCGCCAACTCTTTTCAAATTTTCCTACGCGCCTTTCTTAATCTGCTGCGCAATTCTTATTCACCCTCGAACTAACTCTCCTTCGCTGTCTTGTGTTTCCCTTTCTCTCATTCCCTCATTCGCCGACGTACCCATGCAAAACCGGAATCTACATTTACTTCGTATCATTACTGTTTTTTTTTCTTACTTTCTTTTTACTATTTCTTTCGCCTTGGTGCTTCGATTCTACTGCTGCTGTATTGCGCTCAACGAAAGAAATGACAACGGTACGGACATGTAGGTATATGGTCACGTATGCCAAGCGGGCAGTTGTTTTGCTTTTTGGCACCGGCACTCTTTGCCCAGTCGTGCGATGTCCCCCTTTCAATTCTACGTCAAGGATTTTGGGATAGGGAGAGCGACAAAAAAAAGGAATATATGCATACAGTTTGGTATGGTGGCGTGACCCGCAGTGGAAAATAACCAAATGGTGTCGCCGTAGAGCAATGCAAGGAGAAAAGAAATACATAGTAAATGGTGCGCGTGGCAGAAAATATGTGCGCCTGGGTTTTCGCTGGGATGTGCACTTGCCGATTTTACTTTGTGCGCTCAGTGGGTGGAAGTAGATTGGGAGGGTGGTTGACGAAAGGAAAGGGCTAGATTTTAGATATACATACCTATGTATGTTAGGTTAGGTTAAAAGGGCTGATGAGAATGATAACATCCCCATCACACTTAGGTCCATGTGGACCCATTGTGATACCCATGCAATTTTTCCCGCCCGTGGTATTAATTTCTAGGTTTCAGCCATCCAGATGCCCTGGCAAATTCAAGTATGACCGATGGTGATCCATCCGATAGCTCGTCGATGTCCTCGAAAAAGAATTTGCCCAAGGTTTTGTTTCTAAGTTGGCAGAGGCCAGGGCAGTGACAGAGGAAATGGGCTGTGTCCCCATGAGCCTCTTCATCACCACACCCTCTGCAGATGTCATCATCATTCAGGCGTAGTTTTTTCATGTGGTATCTAAGCAGATTGTGGCCAGTTAGTACACCTATCAGCATCGACAGCGATGTCCTATCTTTCTGTAGGAGTTTCCTTGTTCTTGTTGTGTCATACTCCGGTTACAGTCTTCTTGATACGTCGGAGGTGGTTAATGACTTCTACCTGTTATTTGCTTCACTTAGTGTTTTTTGTTCAATTTTGTTCTTGAGGTTACAGAGTGGAGGTTTAACCATACCATCTGCTTGACCTATGTCTAGGGCCGAGCCCCTTCTGGCTAGTTCATCTGCAGCTTCATTGCCTGGTATGCCGCTGTGACCAGGTACCCAGAAGAGTTTTACGTTGTGCTGCGTGCCAAGAACCTTCAGCTCTTCGCGGCAATACTTAATAAGCTTAGACGTTATTTTCGTAGCAGCTAATGCTTTTATGATCGCTTGGCTATCAATGTAAATTGTGATATCCTCAGGCGATATTGTCATCATTGACACCAGTTGCGCAGCCTTTGTCACTGGTATGACCTCAGCTTGGGAAACACCGTATGGAGCTGGTTATACCCAGTTCGTCCGAGAAGCAGCCTGCCCCTACGCCTATGTCCATTTTTGACCCATCAGTGTAGATGGATTTAGCGTCTTTAATTATTTCATTTTTCTCCCACTGTTCTCTATTTGGAAATTCCCACGAGAAGGGTTTTTCGAAATCCATGTATAGTATAGACAGTATAATCTGTGTTGATGGTATCATTTAGATATTTGCCAAGTATCCCGGCATGTCCATATGTGTTAGATTTCCAGTGTTTTGACTGGCTTATTCTGAGAGCAATAATTGTGTTTAAAGCTTAAAACTATTTTCTATGAATATTACATTTAACATATTGCACACTACTTATAATCTACTACATGTTTTGTTATACTACATTTTTCGCACATAGCCTATATTAACCCTTTTGTCAATTCATACTTTCCTTACTTTCTATTAAACTGGAGTCATAGCAAGTCGGCATTTTTATCTTTTTATTTTATTAGCATCCATTTAGTATTCGAACAATCCTTAAGGTTGCAGGCCTTGGTGACAGCATGCCACCAGATGAATCCTCCATATGTTAATATCGGTCTGACTATTGCCGTGTACATCCACAATGTAATTTGTGGTCTACATCCCCAGTTCTTTTCGAAGAATCTACTGCAAGTATAGAAGGCAACTGATGCTTTTTTGATTCTTTCTTTAATATTCAACTTCCAATTAAGTTTTCTGTCTAGTATGAGCCCTAAGTACTTCGCACTCGCGGACAGCGTGAGGGGAGTACCCTCAATAGTTGGTAGCGCGAAGGGTGGTATAACTCTTTTGTTGGTGAACAGCACTAGTTCGGTCTTCTGGGGGTTGACCCCCAGTCCGCATTGTTTCGTCCAACCGATTAGTGTGTTCAAGGCTCTCTGCATTAGTTCACTGATAGCGGTTAGGAATTTACCTGTAGCGAGCAGCACTACATCGTCCGCGTATGCTATTGCTCTTACTCCACTGTATCTAAGTTTCACAAGCAGTTCGTTAATGACCATGACCCAAAGAAGGCGGGATATGACTCCTCCCTGCGGCGTGCCTCTGGATGCAATCACTTTTTGGCGGGTTCCCCCGAACTCAGCAATGATGTGCCTTCTATCTAGAAGGCTAACTATAAGTTCTGTTATGGTGCATTCAATACGGTTATCTTCTATCGCTTTTTTGATTGCATTCATCTCAACGTTGTTGAAAGCACCTTCAATATCGAGAAATGCGGCAAGCGTGTATTCTTTGACGTGCAAAGATCTTTCAATAGTGCTAACTACTTCGTGTAACGCTGTCTCCACACCTTTACCTTTTGTAGAGGCATGCTGTGCTTCAGCCATGTTCGTGTGGTTGAATTTAGCGCGAATATACACATCGATTAGCTTCTCAAGGGTCCTTAGCACAAAGGATGTAAGGCTAATAGGTCTGTAGTCTTTTGCAGTAGTGTGGCTTGGCTTCCCAGCTTTGGGGATGAAGACGACTTTGACTTCTCTCCATGCTTTGGGTATATGGCCACATTTAAGACTACTTTGAAACATCTTTTGTAGAGTAGGTACCATAACATGCATAGTTTTCTGAAGCATGATTGGAAAAATCCCATCAATGCCTGGTGATTTGAATGGCTGAAATGATTCAATCGCCCATTGGATCCTTTCTTTAGTCACCATTCCTACTGGTACCATCATTTCCGATTCTAGTCTATTATCACTGTGCACATTTTCAGCCTGAGTCGTCATAAACCCTGGGAGATGTGCGTTAAGCAGGAGTTCCAGGGATTCCGAACAATATAGCGTCCAATTACCATTGGTATCTTTGAGATAACCTGGTACCGACGGTTCTTTTGCCAGGATTTTCCTTAGTCTCGCTGCTTCTGTTGTGTTTTCAATTTTGCTGCAGAACATACACCATGAGGTGCGCTTAGCACTGTTTATTGCACTTTTAAATTTCCTTTGACTGGATTTATATCTTTCCCAGTCTACTTCCGTATTATGTCTTTTTGCCGCGTTGAAGAGCCTTCGCGTTTCTTTCCTCATGTCTGAAAGCTCCTTATTCCACCACGGCGTTGATGATTTGTCACGTATGGTTCTAAGTGGACATGCCTTCTTATAAGCCTTGCTGAGGATCGTTCATATTTCCTCTACTGCGGCATCAATTTCTTGAGGTGTCCCTATTCTTTGCTCCTGGAGCTTATTGCCATTTTTGCCCACCTCATTGACAAAAAGTTCCCAGTTTGTTTTCCTAGGATTTCTGTATTTAACCTGTGGGGTTTTGGGTTCACATATTTCGAATTCTATAAGGCTATGGTCTGAGAAGCATATATCAGAAGAGATCTTCCACTGACTCACATAGAAAGAATCCGAGTTGTTCATGCGCGTTAGATCTAGAACTTCCCTTCTATTTTTAGTAATAAAGGTGGGTTCACTACCAATATTCGCTATCAGCAAATTATGTTCTATAATACATTCAAAAAGAGACTCACCTCTTGGATTAATGTCCGCACTACCCCATTGCGTATGGTGGGAGTTTACGTCACAGCCCATGAGCAGGTCCCATTTTTCTTGCTCTATCTTCTTAACGAGTCTGCCTGTTTCCTCAGATGGAGGCCTATCCGTAGAGTCGTACGGCATGTATACTGCTGCTAATACGAGTGAGGGAAAACCCTGCCTCTCAAGTTTAACAGCTGTCTGGTCACTATCACTATGCTTGGGTAGGAGAAAAAGCTTAATTTGTTTTTTAGCAACAATGCAAGTTCTTATCTTACTTCCAGCGTTCACTGTATCGGTCCTGTATATCTTTAGGTCTCTTGAATTCAGCCCCATGATCTTGCCTCGGACAATCCAGGGACTAGAACTAGGGCTATGTCAATATCCTTGCTTCCCATAAAGTTGGCGCTGGCCGCCTTACTGTGATGAAAGTTTATTTGAACTACCTTCATCATGGTTGAGGCCTTCATCTTTTCTTTGCTGGATTGGTCCAGCAATTGGTCTGATCTTGCATCGGGTAATCCCAACATGTACCTTATAGTTTACATCGCGTAAAAGCGGCATCGAGGAATGGTTACTTCCATCCCAGTCTCAGTATGCTCCCCTACCTCTATCACCTCCCAGTCCTTGCTGTGAAGCTCTGGGTTAAGAAGCCGCAGGTTACGTTCTATTCTGTCTTTCGGGAGGTAGGATCCCGTTAGGGGGATACGACCTCTGGGTCTAGTAAGGCTGATGAGTTTATTTTTATCGATTACCTTTAAGTCGGCATTATCTCACGGAGTTTTGGTGTCGGATATGAACTTCCTTAGCCAGTTCAACGTGTTTTCATCGTCACATTCCATGACCTTGAACCCCTTGAACGTGGTCAGCTGACCGAAGAGCGGGAAAGGTTCCGCTCCTTTAAGGAGAGCCTTATTCACACCGTCCAGGATTCTTATTTCTAGCAGCCTCCACTAATCATCAGTCAGTTTTCGTTCTGGGTTGCCATAGTCTACTATAGCAACGCGAAGATTACCCCTAGCTATGTCGGAGTGGGTTCTGACCCTTTTGCTCCCGGGTAGAGATGGAGGGATTAAGTCCTTTTCATGTTGCCTACCTTTTTTCGAGCATCCCGCACCTGTCTCAGATTTGGATTCTTCCTTACCTGAACCAGTTACGGGTCGCATCAGTCTGGCCGCAGCTGAGGTGGGACGGCCGCCCTTCCTCGCCGCAGCAAGCCTGCTGCTAGCCCATCCAGAGGTGTGCGCCCTAGGTTCTTTATCCTGATCTGCACGCGACCTAGCTGCAACTGTAGCTACTACCTGTTTAGCATGAGCTAAAGCCTTAGTATCCTTCTCCGTGTAGGATGAGGGATCTTTCTTGCTGAGTCGTTTTATGAGCCTTTTGGCATTGACTCTTTGCCTATATTTCCTGACACTGCTGGATACCAGCTGATGCGCTCCCGCGGGGGCTTGCCGCCCTGCGAATCCATCTTTGCTCACCTCAGCGGCCTTTGGAACGTCGGGTAAACCCAAGCCATGGCAATGCTTCGGATCGCATTGTGCGGAAACAACAGTGGAGCAGCTTCCCATAGTAGAGTTGGTATTCTCCTGCACCTCATTTCCTGCGATGTCTTCTACTGATATCGGTGATACGGCCAGTTCACCTTCTCCGCCTGACGAGCTACGGCTTGTCGCGACGTTGACGTGCTCTACCCCTACCACCGCTAACCGTGAGGTCTCATCACCAGCGGCCAAGAATGTACAAGTAGGAGACTTGCTGCTGTCCCTGGCCGAATTCGGGGACCCCACGGTCGGATCTGCTTCCCTATCTACATCCTTCACAGTTGCTGCTGGGATCAACCCCCGTCCCAACTGGCTAAGGCAAGTCACAGACATGGGTGGTCCCATCAGCCAAAAAACCGCCCGAACCCCGCGCGAGAAGAAAGTTCTCCATGTCAATATCAATAGCCCCACCGCTTTCCCCATCCGAAGAAGCTAGATCTATTGTTGCAGGTTCTCGTGGTAGGAGTTTCTCTTCTTCCCTACCTATGCGCTTATTTCCTGGAGTTTCCCCCGAAGGTTGTGCGCCCTGCTTGTTTTGTTTTTCTGTTTCTTTTTCTTTTTCTGTTTTTGTCATTTAATTATTAATCTGTTCCCACGAGCAGGCCGGTAAGAAAGTGCCACCACAGCATAGCCGGTTTTACTGTGGTGGGGCGCTTATACGACAGGCCCTCGCCAGGGCGCCTGAAGGAGCTCGTTAGAGACTGATTTAACCCTCAGCCTTGCATCCTTGGGCACGGTTTGCTTTACGCTCACACCACCACTGGAATTAGGTTGACTACTCTTTAGCTTCGGTCCCTCATCCAGAGACCTTACAGCTTGGGTAACCCTACTGCAATCGCCCCCTGGGGTCAACAGGACCTACTGAGCATCCCCACCAGCGTCAAGGTAAGTAGTCGAAGAGGAGCCCTATGTACATACATAGGCGTTGGAAGCGACTTCGTTATAAAGCAGGTTAGGCGCGGCTGAACAGGCAAGAAACCTAAACTGGTGAAGGAGTTCTAGCGGCGAATATCCTTTGCGTGGTAGGTCCCTAGCGATCTTCTAGCACATAATAGGCTGCGCCCTGTTTGGCTCTAACTCGAGCTTTAAGAAACGTTGGAGCTAGTTTGGGGCTGTAACCCTTTACAAAATTGCTCTGGGTGAAGTTTCGCCGATACACTTCGTCGCCCACCTTGAATTCCACGGGTTTTGACCTAGTGTTATAATTGGTGGAGTTCCTAATAAAAGACTTCTGAATATTTTTCTGCATTTGGTCCCGGATTCCTATTAGATTGTCTGTGCGACGTATCTGAACATCTTCACCATTGAGGCAGTGGAGCTGTTTTAGTAACGCGTAATCGGAACCGTGGTGCACCATGTTTTGACCAAACAGAGCGAAGTATGGGCTGCATCCAATAGTGCTATGAAGAGATGCCCTTAATGAGCAGGCTATGTCGTTGAGGTATATATCCCATTCGCTTTGATCCTTCTGAATGTACGCCCTAATGGCCGCGATAACGGAGCGGTTGACCCGTTCGGAGGAATTTGATTGGAGTGAATGGATCGCGGTATGACATATGACCTACTCCATATTTTGCCATGAATTCGCGGAATTCCACGGATTTGAACTGTGAGCCGTTGTCGCTGATGATCGTTTCTGGTACGCCGAACAAATGGAAGATATCTCTTTCCAGAAAATCAAGGATGGGTTTCGTGGTAAACTATTTCATTGCTTTCAAGAAAACGAACTTTGAAAGATGATCTAGTACGATAAATATTCCGACGTTTCCCATTTTTGAACGAGGGTAGGGTCCTAGCAGGTCTATAAAAAGCTTTTGGAATGGCCTGGAGGTTTTGACGGGTTGTCCCTTAGGTGGTCTCAGGACGACGTTCGTACTTTTAGTGGTTTTACATACTTCGCACGACAAAATGAAGTTCCTCACGTCCTTAACTAAAGTGGGCCAAAATAGATGACGCCTTAGCTTTTCAACCGTCTTACCTATACCGCAGTGAGCCGAGGATGGTGGATTATGGGAGTTGGACAAAATATCCTGAACAAGGCCTGACGGTATCCAGAGTTTCCATGCCTCGTTTTCCTGCTCTAGGATTCCAGTCAAATGGACTGTGCGTTCATACACGAAACCATCCAGGATTTTGAGGTCAGGGAGCCTGGTTCAGTTGGCTGATATATGGCTTTTAAGAAGAGTGTACTCTTCGGAGCGGAAATGGGGAGACTGAAGGTCTACAACGAGAGCGACTTCTTCTATCTCGCTCAGATCGATCGTATCTTGTCTCGATAAGCAGTCGGGTACCACATTATTTACATGCAAATCAAATCAAATCTTTATTTGTATTAGACTTACACAGTAAGATACATATCTTTTAAATTTGTGCAAGCTTCACTGTAAAATATTATGTACATACATATTATGTGCTACTAAATATAATAAAAATCAAAAATAACAACAATTAAAATAAATAATTCATTATTGTAAGAAAAAAATAACAAAAGTAAAATATATGTAAAGAAATAATTAATTGAACGAATATGTACAATTAAATAATTAAATAATAGAACACGAATAACTAATTTTATTAAAAAGGTAAGAAGGTTGACGTGTTTGCATTACATCGTGAAGCAAGGTTAAAGTCCTCAGTTTAAAGAGGTTCTCAAGACTAAGTCCATGTATTGATTTGGAAAAAGCGGAAATATGATCATATCGCCTAAGTCCATAGATATAACGCGCAATACTGTTATAGGCTACCTTAAGCTTACGCTTGTGCTCATAATCGCAATTTGAAAAAAGTTCACAGCCAAATAACATGATTGGAATGAGTAGGGTTTTGGCAAGAATCATTCTTGTTTTCAAGGGGGTAATTTTTTGTGTTGTCCAAAGCATTCGAAGACATCCATATAACTTACCAAGAGTTAGACGAATGTGGTTATTCCAAGTAAGTGTTTTGTTAAATATTAAGCCGAGGTTTTTCGCAGAATCTACAAACGCAATGGGTCTATTGTTGAGGCATATAACAGGAAAATAAGATGTATCTACTTGCTTAATTGAAATAGCTAGGCATTTCGATTTTTCTGGGTTAAGGCAAAGACCATTTGATCGCGACCAGCACAGAATTCTATGTAGATCTTCATTCACTTCACTAGCACCATTTTCAAGAAGACCTAGTGGGAAGCTTTTCCGCACCTGAACATTATCAGCATACATGACAATGGAGCAATTGAGTACGTACGAGGGAAGGTCATTGATGTACATCGAGAAAAACAACGGACCCAGAATCGAGCCTTGTGGAACACCTCTACACAAGGGAAGGAAGTCGAACACAGAATTGTTTGCGACAACTGCCTGATATCTGTCATTAAGGTATGAATACACCAACTTAACAGAAGACGAAGAAAACCGAAACATGTTCCTAAGTTTACCACATAGAGTATCATGGTTTACAGTATCAAAAGCCTTAGAGAAATCCAACAAGGTAAGCAGTGTCACCTTGTCATTATCTTTATATTGCCTTATGTCTTCGACTATATTGATTAACGCAGTAGTACAACTGTGTTTAGCACGAAATCCTGATTGATTTGAACACAGTAGATTATTTCTATTGAGAAAACTTCTAATTTGGCAGTTCATTATCCTTTCAAGTGCCTTCGATATAAATGGTAGAATAGCAATCGGTCTATACTCACATCGATTTTTAGGCACAGGAACGATTTTAGCTTTTTTCCAAGCAGTAGGAAAAACTCCAGTCATAAGTATTGTATTAAAAAGATGTGGCAAATATTTCAATATATATGGAAGGATAGATTTTATAAATATTGAATGTACATCATCAAACCCCACCGCATTGGACTTAATGGATATGAAGCTTTCTAGGACATCTGCATCATCCACAGCTACAAAACTAAAACAATTTGAAGAATAAAGGTCAGAGGCTGTATTCTCAATTTGTGTGGGAATATGGTTGTCGGTATTGACAGACGGAATTGAGACAAAGTTTTTATTAAGCTCATTGCAATCAATATTTACAACTCCGTTAATCGTTTGCTTACCGACTCCAATCTCTCTGAGGATTTTCCAAAGCTTGCGCCCAGCCATCGATGGATCAAGTCGAGTAGAATAGAAACGTCTCTTAGCTTCACGTATTTCCCATGTAACTCTTTTTCTCAACGCACGGTATGCGTTGAGATGCATCTAACCGAAAACGCTTCCAACATTTGTAAGCATGGCTACGCTTTTGAATTAAGTCCTTGATGCTATTGCTTAACCAGGGGTGATGTTTTTTTCTATGTGGCTTATATATGAGTGGGACATGATTGTTAAATAAGTCACTAATATTACCCTGAATAAAAGATACCTGGTCATCAACGAGGGCCATTTCATAGACGCGGAGCCATTCAACTGATCTAAGATCCTCTTCGAGAAGACTAAAATTAATTCTTTTAAAATCTCTGTAATAATATGCAATATTAGAGATGACAGGCTCGCATTGGAAAGTTAGATGGAGAAGATCATGGTGGGAAAAGCCGGAAACGGAGAGTTGGTTATAATGAAGAACTTTGTACGGATGACTCACAAAGATTAAATCAAGAAGTGTACTATTATTCTTTGTATAATGAGTAGGTGTTGAAGTGTTTACTGGCACCAAGTTAAGCATTCTCATATTATCGACAAGAGAAGAATCTTCAAGTACATTTACACCTTTGCGATGTTGTATCGAGAAGACTAATCCTTGTAATTTTAGGGCCCACCTTGCTAATCTGCCTGAAAGATCTTTCTATCGCATTAGCCACTGCAGGCTAGCATGATCGGTGATAATCGTGAACTCATGACCCTCGACATACGGACGGAACTTCTTTATGGCCAGCACTGCTGCTAAGCATTCCTGCTCGGTTACAGAGTAGTTACGCTGAGCGCTATTAAGTTTTTGGCTCATGTAAGCCACCGGTCGTTCTGCGCCATCTTCGTCGATTTGCGCTAACACACTCCCGACACCACATTGACTGGTGTCGCATTGTATGAGGAACGGACGACTGAAATCAGGGGTTTTCAGAACCGGTGCGGAGGTGAGTTCCGCTTTAAGCACGTCGAATGCGGCCTGGGCTTCCGTATTCCAGTCAAAGGATTTACTTTTCTTGAGCAGATTAGTGAGAGGGGTTGTAAGGGATGCAAAATTCGAGATGAATTTACGGTACCAACCGGCCATTCCCAAGAAACGCCGAAGTTGTCGCACGGACCTTGGAGGCGGAAAATTGACAATGGCACTTATTTTTTCTGGGTCTGTTTGCACAGAACCATACCCTACGATGTGACCTAAATATTTTACGCTTTTCAGACAGAATTTGCTCTTTCCTACTGGACAAGGAAAGCAGGACTTTATTTGAGCAATCTCTGGAAGATCCTAGAAGCAGCCCAACAGTTAAAGACTTCCTTAAGTTTGTAAACTCAAGGTTTCAGACGCTGGAAGCCATTAACAATCGAGGCGAGAGGAGAAAGCCTTCGGTGCTTGCTGCAGCGAATAGTGACAATAGTATAAATTGCACTATGTGTCAATCAGGTAAACACAGAATATACAATTGCTCACAATTTTTATGTCTTTCAGATATTGAACGGGACAAAACAGCACGCAGGCTCCAGCTTTGCAGAAACTGCCTAAAACCGGGTCATTACTCCCAGTCATGTCAGTCCAGAGGTTGCCAAAAATACCATGACAAGCACAACATCCTCCTCCATCAGCAACAGCAGCAACAGCATCAGCAACAACACCATCAGCAACAGCAACAACACCATCCGCAGCAGCAACAACAACATGAGCAGCAACAACAACATGAGCAGCAACAACACCATCCGCAACAGCAACAACACCATGAACAGCAACAAAACTATCAGCAGCCACAGCAACATCATGCCCATCCGCATCAGAAAGTCAACGATCAAGATAATCAATGTGGTAAGCGCTATACAGATAAGAAAATTATAAAACAAGATCAGCCATTGGGCGCATCCGCCAATGCTGCTATAGGTTTAAGAGTTAGAAAACATCATGTCTATCTAGCAACAGCTGTGGTCAATGTCATTACGTCGTACGGGACACGAATTCCGTGTCGGGTACTTTTGGACTCTGGATCACAGCTTCATTTTATAACTTCAGCATTTGCACATGAATTAGGGCATAAGAAGCATCGACTGAACATTCCAATCAGCGGTATTGCAGCGCAGGAAAGTAAAACTCAGTTTGCCGTAACACTAACGATTGAGTCTAGAAATTCTTCATATAAAACAACAATTGAAACAAGTCTAATTCCCCGAATAAGTGATTACCAACCTAGTCAACAGTTAGACGTATCCTTATTCAGTATTCCTACAGATGTCAAACTAGCCGACCCTCAGTATTCAAAGGCTCAACGTATTGACATGTTAATAGGAGCTGAGATTTTCTTTGATCTACTCTTGCCCGGTGAACTTAAAGTTTCAAACGAACTACCAATACTACGAAACACTAAGTTGGGATGGATTGTAGCTGGAAGTGCTCCAATACCACAAGAAAGTGCGCATTGTCATGTGGTGGCAAATCCATCGCTTTCCTCATTAGAAAAACTCGTAAGGAGTTTTTGGGAGACAGAAGCGCGTAATGTGGGCACCGTAGCGCAAGTGGTTAGTGCGTTGGACTACTGAGCCAGCGGTCTTGGGTTCGAATCCCGCCGCAAACACCTATAAGTTTTTTCACAGTGCCCACCTCTTTCGAATGTCTGACAAGCATCAAAGAGTATCATTTGTCACGATTGAGCTTCTCAACTCGCCGTTCGGAGTCGGCAAAAAAAACTGTAGGTCCCTTCCATTCGTGCAAAAATATAACACGCACACACAAATGGTTGCGAGAAGCAGGCCCAGGTTCACCTCGAGCTGTAGCGCCAACTAAGTAAGTAAGTAAGAAGGGCGTTAATACAATGAGCCAAGAGGAACATGAATGCGAGGAGCATTTTAAAATTAATACCAAAATAAGTTCAGAAGGCCAGTTTGTAGTAAAATTTCCATTCAAGGGCGATCCCGGATCGCTGCTAGGAGACTCGCGAAAATTAGCAGAGAAACGATTTTTGACGTTAGAAAGGAGATTAGATAAAAACAAGGAACTCAAAGAATCCTATGTTAATTTTATGGAAGAGTACAAATCACTGGGACACATGAGTCCAATAACAGAAGACGAGTTACCAGCTGATCATTACATACTTCCTCATCATTGCGTTATAAGGCCTGATAGTTCATCAACAAGGCTTCGGGTTGTATTTGACGCTTCTGCGAAAACTTCATCTGGCCGCTCACTCAACGATATCTTAAGGGTTGGTCCAACAGTCCAACCAGACCTTTTTTCGACAATAGTGAATTTTCGACTGCATAAATATGTCTTTACCGCAGATATAAACAAAATGTATAGGCAAATTCTAGTGAGTCCAAAGGACAGAGCAATGCAACTTATTTTATGGAGATTACGCAACGATCTTCCACTACAGATCTATCAATTAAACACAGTAACCTATGGAACTGCTTCAGCTCCTTATTTGGCAACGAGATGCCTTGTTAAATTGGCGGAAGACAACCAGGATATCTTTTATAGGGCTGCATTGGCAGTCAAGAACAATATATACGTAGATGACGTTCTCACCGGAGCAGAAACACTAGAAGATGCTAAGACGTTATTAAAGGAAATCAATCAGTTGCTGAATCTGGGGAAGTTTGAGTTACGTAAATTCTGTGCTAATGATTCCGAGATTTTGGAGAAGGTTCCAGAAGAGCATAAAGAAAAACTCGTAACATTTTATCAATCGGAGGTGATTAAAACATTAGGATTGATTTGGGATCCATCTTTAGATGTATTTCGTTTTAAACTTGACGTCAATAAAGGTGATGATTCAACTGTGTCTAAGAGAACAATTCTAGCAGACCTAGCCCGGCTCTTTGATCCGCTTGGCTTACTCGGCCCTGTTGTGGTACTCGGCAAACTATTTCTACAAGACGTCTGGAAGGCAGAACTATCTTGGAACGAAACCTTGCCTTTAGAAGAAGCTAACAAATGGTTAAATTATCTATCTCAGTTTTCATTGTTGAGCGAATTAAGTATCCCACGCTATGTTTTCACGACTTCGGCAACCACTAGTGAATTGCATGCATTTTCTGATAGCAGTTTAAGTGCATTTGGAGCCTGCGTATATTTGAGATCAATAGATGAAGATGATCACATTAACTCGCACCTGTTGTGTTCCAAATCGAGAGTTGGACCTCTTAAAACTATAAGCATTGCACGGTTGGAGCTACAAGGCGCGGTTCTCATGGTAGAGTTAGTAGACAGGATTTTGAAAATCTTGCCCAAGAAAATAAACAAGGTATGTTATTATACAGATTCCACGACAGTATTGGCTTGGATAAAGTCACCTTCCTATACATGGGAAACATACGTCGCAAATAGAGTAGCAAAAATTCAACATAGTACAGATATTCATCAATGGAATTATATTAAGGGTGAGAGTAATCCAGCTGATTTCTTATCTAGAGGCCTTAATGTAGTAACACTACTTAAAACCACAACCTGGTTTAAAGGCCCGGAATTCCTAAGTCAGGATGTTAAAACTTGGACAACGACAGAATACACTCTGCCGACGACAGTGCAAGAACGTCGGAAGAAAAAATCGGTGTTAATTACCTCAAGTTTCCTTAATGGGCTATTAATTGAATGTGTAAATCACAAAAACTCATTCAATACACTTCAAAAAATCTTTTCCTATTGTTTTAGATTTTATAACAACTGTAGAACATCCAAAGAATTTCGAAATGGAGGTCAGTTGACAACAAATGAACTTCAGCAGGGCACACGCTTAATCTTGGTACACACCAAAAGTGTGCTTTTCCAGAGGATTATCGTAGCTTAGAAAGTGGACTGAGAGTACAAAAAACTTCAAATATTGCATCCTTATCTCCATACTTTGGTAATAAAACAAAACTAATAAGTGTAGGTGGAAGATTAAAAAACGCAACTATTACGTTGGATGCTAAACATCAGGTCTTATTGCCAAAAAATAACGTTATTACGAAAATGTTTTTAGTCCATTTGCATAACACATATTTGCACACATCGCATAGATCATTGATTGCAATTTCAAGACAACAATACTGGATTTTGAGTGTTAGTAGAATGGCGCGACAAGTAATTGGTAACTGCATCAAGTGTTTTAGATCAAGGCCAATAGCTATACAACAAATAATGGGTAACCCACCAAGGGAAAGAGTTAATCCATCACGACCTTTCTATCATTCAGGCGTTGACTTCTGTGGTCCAGTAAAAACACATCACAAGGTAAGAGGCAAAACTCCGACGAAATCTTATTTGGCTGTATTTGTGTGTTTTTCTACTAAAGCTGTACACATTGAAGTTGTAAGCGACTTATTTTCTGAGGCATTTATTAATTCATTGAAGAGGTTTATAGTAAGAAGAGGGGTATGCCATTCGTTATTTTGTGACAACGCGACAAATTTTGTGGGTGCAAAGAATGAAATTTTAGAGCTAAGAAGAGCGTTTGAGTCAGAAAATATACACTCCGCTTTGGAAACGACTTGCCTAACAGAAGGAATTCATTGGAAATATATACCACCACGAGCCCCACATTTCGGAGGACTTTGGGAAGCTGCAGTGAAGTCGACAAAGGGACTGCTGATTCGTTACTTAGGAGAAGCCTCTCTTACTTATGAACAATTGTTAACGGTGGTAATTCAAATAGAAGCAATTTTAAATTCACGGCCATTAACACCTATGACGTCTGATCCCAACGATTTAGAGGCACTTACTCCTGGGCACTTCTTGATTGGAGCCCCACTTACAACGTTGCCTGAAGCAAACATCACCGATCAAAAATTGAACAACATAAGCAAGTTTCGTCAAATACAGCACATTCAGCAACATTTTTGGAAAAGATGGTCAGCTGAATATTTGCACAATTTACAGCAACGGATGAAATGGAAAACTGAATCAAACAACATAGAACCTGGGGCATTAGTTATCATTAAGGAAGCAAATACTCCACCGATGAGGTGGAAACTAGGACGAGTAACAGAAGTGTTTAAGGGAACCGATGACTTTGTACGGGTAGTTAACGTGAAGACGCGAACGGGTATATATCAACGTGCCGTACATAATCTATGTCCTCTGCCAATAGAAAACAAACTGGAAGACGAGAGAATTGAGTCAAAGGACATCGATAACAATACAACTAACGAAACCGAAAGTCTACCGAGCAACACCGGAAATATTCGAAGAAAGAAACGACCCAAGGCTGCATGGTTATCTACGGTTCTTATAGTTCTATTAGTAGGTCCAATACTGCAAGCAAAAGCGAATGATGATATTACAATGAACAAATTAGACAATACTGTCGGCGTCTACTTTGAGGATATAGGAAGACTTCGTTTAACAAATACCTTTTGGAACATATACATCTACTACAACCTAACAACCTACTGGCAGGAATTCAGCCAAATTAAATCATTTTACAGCCAACTCGAAGACATTTGTGCAACGGAGTCAGCTCATTACCCACATTGCATGCCAACGGTAGGAACGATGCGACACAGAATTGAGGCGATGGAGCACAATAATGATCTTCTTTATAGCTTTCATGGTCCTAAAGATGACAAGGTTAGACTTGCAAGATCTCCATTCGACATAGTTGGCACGTTAGCTCACAGCTTGTTTGGCGTTTTAGACCAGGAAGATGCATAGAGACTCAGATATCGAGCGTACAAGAAAATGAACAACACATGGCAGAGCTTTTACGAAAACAAATCTCCATAGCGGATTCCACATTAAATATCCTGAGACGAAATGCAGCCGAAATAAAGAAGCAGTTTGAGGCCCTCAACATTTTCTTAGCAAAGTCACTTTTCTACTTGCAGGAAAAACAAGCGTCTATTGAACGTAGGCAAAATCTAGATTAGTTGACCTCGTTTTTCCTTTTGATCATCACGAATTTTAAGAGAACTCAAGACATCCTGTTAGATGTGCTGCTCGACATTAACCACGCAAAAATTAATCCGAAGCAATTTAACGAACAACTTCAGATGATAAGGAACAGCTTGCCCCCAACCTTAAGCTTAGCAAAAGGTTCGATCATGGACATGTACAGAATGGTAACTGTTAAAGGTCGAAGTCTTAACGATTCCATAATATTTGAAATGTTGTTACCATTAACCGATATAGAAGAGTTGCAATTGTTCAATTTAATCTCAGTTCCAATAGTCCATTAAAACATAAGTCATTGGGTTTCAATATCGGCGCCATATCTAGCGGTCTCATTAGCAAGGGACAAATATTTCAAGCTGAAGGATATAGAACTTTCCTCATGTAAATCATTGCTACCCAAAATGTATCTCTGTACACAATTTCACCCAACTAGTGTACACCGAGGTCTGTCAAGCGGATGCGAAATGGCTCTCCTGAATCATAACCAAGATGCTCTGTCGGAATGCAATTTCACCGAATCACCAATAGGAGATCAATGGATACGCCTAAAGGAATCCAATGGCTGGATTTTCTCCGTCACTGCTGCCGTCATCTTATATGCCAAGGTAGCACCAATAGCATCACCATTGTCGGAAATTGCATCATAGAATTTCACGATATTTGTGTCTTGAGATTGCCAACTAAAATTATCAACGGACGTAGCAGCTATAACACTTCGGTCAAACAATCATTTATTCCTAGTGTAAACATCAGTAGCTGGATTTTCAGTCGAAGCTCGACGACGGAAGTGTTAGTTCCACCCGAGGTAAATGATATTGATAAGATTCAGCTAGCTGATTTAAAAAGCAAGGTTGAAGACTATGGAAGCTCATCCAAAGCGCTTTCCAATAATCTAAGCGTAAACGCCCACGATTATCACCACTATGGGATCAGTTATATTCTCTTCGCTGGCATGATAGGGATAATGATCGCGTATTGGCACAAGTAGAGGCGATCAAAGCCAATCCCACAACCAAGATCGTCACGTTTTAGAGTAGACGATGTTTAATACTATAGTTAATTAGTATATTTTTAAGTTTAGAGGGTTAAGAACCCTCAAGAAGGGGGAGTATGTTTAGTTTTGTATCATGTTAGTTTTTTTCTTTATCATCGTTCAATTTTTCTTGTAATTGTACAAGCGTGGAACCAGACAGGTTTTAGCGAATTCACGCATCTCGTGTTTCGGCGACTGAGTTTCGCACAATTCGTCTGTTCTCACGATCGCGTTTAATTGTAATCTAATATTAAGTGATGACTCGTAAAAATTGTAAACCAAATGCAAGGGGTCAACTAGTTATTAGTTTTATCATAAGATTCATTCTTTGTCAAGTTTTAGTGCGGGAAACATCATCCCCATAAATAAATCGAATCATTAAATTCAGAATTGTGCAATTGTGTTTCTTTTACCGTTTCTCTCTCTATCTTAACAACATTCTTCGCAAAACACCTACGTTTATTGTCAGGCCGGCTTTCCGGATATGGAATGCCACTTCCTGCAGCAACGACATATGCGAATCGAAATCCTATGAGACTACTAACAGATCGTCGAGATAGACGAAAACCTTTTCGCGCAGGTGGAATGGGATGACCTTATCCATCAACCTGCACATTGTCTGTGGTGCGTTGCACAGTCCGAACGGCATCACTGTATACTGATACAGCGGATGATTCGGAACGGTGAACGCGGTCTTTTCGCGCGAACTCCTAGCGCTAGCATCCTGTCTATCTCGGAGAACATCAAGGCTTCGATGGCGGGGGAAACGGAATAATGTCGCTGCTTGACAGGAGCGGCATTTCCGATATCGATGGAATGTTCGAGGCAGGCCGTCCTTCCTAGACCTTCCCTTTCGAAAGATGGAAAAGGGATTTTTACGCTATGCAGTCAGTCTTGCTGGTGGGTGGTAAGAACATGAACTGGAGAGCCATTTTGAAGCCATGGTGCTAACCTCTCCGATTATATCGGGAGCCAGCTTAAAACATCTCCAGAAGTCAACTCCCAGATAGAGGTTTTGGTTGAGTGAAGGGACGATGAAAAATTCGAGGGGCTTAGTCATACTGCGAAACGTAACATCCAATTTGACGCTACCCAGAACTGATTGCAAATGACCTTCCGCAGTTTTGATGTAGGCGTGATATTTGTGGAGTTAAACCCCAGACAACAAAATTTCTTGAGCCGCGCTCGCTCCAAAACAACTTACTGATGCCCCAGAATCCAACAAACCGTTTATAGACCTGCCTAGTATTTCAACGCTGGCATAGGGTCTTATGTCGTTACAGGGCTTATCGAGGACTGCGCTCAGAAGACGTTTTCTCGACCTTCGCACCTTTCTCCAAAAGATACGCAAACGTTTGGTCGATCTTTTTGGCTTAACACGAACGTAGGTGCTGCTTTCCAGCGCGAATATCCTATATTGAACTAAGTTATATTCGTGTAATCTTTGGTGGAACGGCTTGAAGGGGTTAATACCAGGAGGGGTTTTGGTGGCCTGGTCATTTGCGGAACTGGTGGCTACGGTGGAGGTCTGAGCTGCTTTGTCTACTGTCTCGTTTAAGAATGCGCCCTGGTGATTGTGGCCGCATCCACTTTGGAGTTTAACTGAGGCGAACACTTTGGACATTTTGGTTTATATGTGTTCTGAGCACCACAACCGTAACAGAATACTTTCCGGGGTTACATACAGTCAAAGTAGGTATGCCCTTCTTCCTCGCAGTTCAAACAGGGGTAATTTCAGATAAAATTTTCTTGGAGGTGGGTTTCGGCTGAAACTTCCTCGGTGTAGTTCTTGCATGAAGTGTTCATGCCTATGACAAGCTTTCTTTAGCTCCGCGATAGAAGGAATTCGTAAATGCAACAACTCGTGTCGTAGGTCAGGTTTTAAATTGCGCACGATGATTTCGAGGAATTGAGCATCGGGTAGGGGCTCCGACAGTCGGTCCGCGATCGAGACAACGACGTCGAGATATTCGAAATGACTCCCTCTCTCGCTGTTTTCTACTTCGAATCGATTCGATTATGTCGAAGTCGGTAAGAGGGTCAGAGTATTGGAATCTCAAGGCTTCGCAGAGGGCGTTCCATTCGATGGATTGCTTTGCCTTACTCACGAACAAAACGTGTATATTTCGACACAACGAGAAGAAGTCTCCGTTCAGGGTATGGATTGTTAATGCTCGAATTCTGTAGATAAACTCCGCCGATGGCATTCCGGCAATTATTTAAAAAAAACTGTTGCGATTCTATTTGCACAACTTTGCTTAAGATTTTTAATGCATCTCTATCATCTGGAATTTTCCTCGATGATTGGAAAATCTCTTTTTTGGTTCCTATTTTCAAATCTGGATTGAAGAATGACGTTGAAAATTATAGAGGAATATGCAAGCTATCCGCTATACCAAAGCTTTTTGAAAGCATTGTAAAAAAAAAACTGGAGTTTCATATTAAAGAACATTTATCTGAGTTTCAGCATGGATTTGTTTCCGGTCGTTCCACAACAACAAATTTGGCCCACTTCACATCTTTTGTCACTAATGCTGTTGAAAGCGGGTGCCAAGTCGATGCTGTTTATACAGATCTTAGTAAAGCATTTGATTCAGTGAATCATTTGATTTTATTGAAGAAATTAGAATTTTTTGGATTTCAATCTGCAATGTTAAGGCGTTGCCAGCAACAGAATTTCATATATTATCGTAGTAGCCATGATTTTTGTTTCTGAATTTGAATTTGTTCCGCAATTGGCTATATGCTTTCATTTTGCGTTGACAAGAGGGAGAAATGGAGAAAAAAAGTTTTCAGCCGACGAAGAGGAAAAAATTATGGATAAACTGAGGTAGCCATGTTTTTTTCGTCAGCCTGAAGATCTGTTTCAGGTTTTTGTAGATGAGCGAGCAACGCAAACAGAAACAGAATTTATGACAAAACGAAAGCGCTCTCTGTTCTGTTTCTTTTTCTGTTCCTGTTTCTGTGTTTGTCACTAGGCGCCTTTAGGTGGATTTCATCGTTTTTAATCGGTAGAACCCACAAAGTTTGTCTAGATAACTACTATTCTAGAATTATCTCCTGTACTTCTGGTTTTCCGCAAGGTAGCCACTTAGGACCCCAGCTTTTCATTATTTTTATTGATGATATTATTCAACGCATAACTTTCTGCCAATGCTTAATGTCTTAGTCTCCTTTTTCAGATCACTTACGGAATATTCTTATGAATATTCCTTGGAAACGACGGCTTTAAAAATAGTTAGTCAAATTAAGGATCTTGGTGTAATTATTGACGGTAGACTCACTTTTATTCCTCACATTGAATATATAGTCGCCAGAGCTAATTCACTGGTTGGATTTGTTAAAAGGAATTCTAAATTTTTTTCTGATCCACATTCTTTACTATCTCTCTTCATTTCTCTTGTTAGGTCGATTCTTGAATATGCAGATGTTATCTGGAATCCAAATTATCGGACGCATTCAGATTGCATAGAAAGGGTCCAGAGGCGGTTTACAAAGTACATTTTCTGGAAAATGCGCTGGGATTTTGAGCCCTCGTACAGTGCACGATGCCAACTTCTGGGTATTCTTTCACTTCATGTAAGAAGACATGCCCATGATATATTGTTTATCAGAGACATTTTAGGTAACCGCATAAATAGCCCTGTGCTTTTATCTCTGGTCTCCATTTATGCTCCTGAAAGGCGCCTCAGAGGTCGAAACGTTCTTCAACACTTGGGACATAGAACAAATTATGGTCGTAATGAACCTATGTCCAGAGCTCTTATATCATATAATGAAGTCAGCAAACACGTGGATTTTAATTTTTCTAGAGATCTTTTTAAAAATATTTTGTTTGCTCTTTTAATAAATTAAATTTGTAGCTATCGTTATCCTCATTAAGCTTACTTTCTCGTTTTACTCATTTTTTCATACATTTTTTTATTTGTTATTCATTCTTATTTATTATTTTTATATCATTATGTAATAACCACTGAAATCTGTAAAGCGAAGCTTGTAGATGAAATAAATAAATAAATAAATAAATAAATAAACTCTTCGGCTGAGATGCCGTCTCGAGAACCGTCGAACTTGACGTTCCAATTTAGAATGACACTCGCGACTTTGTCGGGATGGTGGAAACTACTGTGATACTGATTATCGATGGGTCTACTCGAATTCGGTCGAAAAACTTGAGGTGGAGGTTGTAAGATAGGTTGCGGCCAGGTGGTTTGGTCTGTCATAGGCGTGTTTGGCGGCGATTTTTTATTTTTTTTTTTTAAAGGGGTACTGACCCGCCAGTTGCGGAGGGCACCGCGACCTAAAAGATCTATTGTATTGGCGGCGATAGGTTCGCAGGTTGCGAGTGAAGACAAAGATACCTTAGGAACAGGGTTTCGATAGACTGGTTGATAGAGTCCATGTTCCTTTGTCGGTCTTGCACCATCTCCTCTCGGACAATCTGTCTAACGTCTCGTTCCTCGTTTAGAGATCGGTCGGCAAGCGGGAGAATCATGTTCGCACGGGAGTCGGACCAATTTCTGGTTGCCCGTTGAGGCAGGGACACGTCAGGTTAGTTAGCTGGACCGGGAGGGGCCGTATACACCCTACTGTCTAGGATGCTAGAGTCTATAAGGCTCCAGTCGGCAGCGTGGTTGCTGGTGGTGGATCGGGTGTTGGGGCGCCGACCATTTGATATGGCACCCCTACCGCGGTGGGCAGCATGAGGGGGAGGATCAAGAGGGGGGCCCTGTACGTCGGGATCGCTGATTCGTTGCCGACAAATCGGACAGGATTCCGAGTCCTTGAACCAACTCGTCAGGCAGATGTTGTGAAAGGAGTGCCCGCACAAGGTGTGGGACAGATCAGTTCCAGCTCCCAATAACTCTTGGCATATGGAACATTTGTTTAGATCTAGCTCGTCAGTGAGCTGGCTCAGATCTTCTGCACTGTGCCTAACCGCCATGGTTTGGTTGATTTCAGATAAGGATACGAGATAATTTTGAGGTGTGGAACCGATATAAAAAGGGAATTTGCAATATAATTAAAAGATTGGTTTTTCTAGATACAACTAAAAGTGGTCAATTCAACTCTCTAATTGAATATAATTGAATATAATTTTTATTATACTGATAAGAAGGGAACTTCCTTTTCGAGTATACTTACTATAGGTTCAGATAAATGGAGATATTTATTTATATGTTCGAAAATAATGTTTAAAGATAATATATAATTTCATACTTAAGTGGTCTTGTTTCAAAGGTTTCGTTGGGGTTGGTTTGTAAACTTGTGGTAATGTTAGGGGTGACAATGAGAAAAGAGAGAAAAAAAAAATCAAAATGAAATGGTGGTTTGTTCAGGTTGAGGAATTTGGGTATGTCGAGGTCGTTAGATCGAACCTGTGCTCATTATAACGCAGTTCCAAGACTCCACTAACTTGCCTCAAGATTGTATCATGGACTGGTGATGGTAAACAACATTTATAAGCGATTTGACATTTGCT
Organism: Brachyopa scutellaris; assembly: GCA_949775065.1. Lineage (NCBI taxonomy): Eukaryota > Metazoa > Arthropoda > Insecta > Diptera > Syrphidae > Brachyopa > Brachyopa scutellaris. Next base: position 70,959,072 of record OX459113.1, read on the forward strand.
GATGAAGTCATAATTTGGCATTTGTGGTTTTGGCGGAGTTTTTCTTATTTCATATTTATTACTAATTAATATTAAGATCATTTACATAAGAGTAATGAAATCTTTAAGTTATATTTAATTTTTTTAAAAATGAAAATTACAGTAGACAGAAAGGAGACTATGCATTTTCACTTTAAATTCGTTTTTTGGAAATTATTTTCGTTATTTTACAAATGAAATTCATATTTTTGCCAAAGAAACCAATTTCCAAAAAAACAAATTGAAAGTGAAAACGCATCGAAATTGCATTAAACACAGGATTTTTTTTTTGTTTAGCGAACTTTTTTCATTAAATTTTTTTTTGAATTATCTGTTATGTATAACGTGACCATAATTTTTTCCCCTCAGAGCGGGACGCTAGTACATTTTAATAACGAAAACACATACTTTTTTGTAATTTTTCTCTATTTAATTTTTATCTAATGAATATAGAACTAATCTTAGGCAGTTGGTGAACTGGTTTTCTTTATTTTTCAGATAAGCAAATCTGCTTTAAAATATCAGGTTTGGTATTTAAATATGAATGGAACTATTGACATGTTTTATTTATGTTATTCTTTGAATGAATGGCTTTCAGTATCAGTACTGAGTCTTCCAACTTAGTTTTCTCATAAGTCCATACCTTAGTCATATTAGAAAACACACTTTCGACTGGTGCGTAACGCATAACTGCCTGGCAGACTTTAAAAAAAAATTCAATGTTATCGGGTGATCTTTGTTATCATTCAAAAGAACCATTCTGAAGTTCCAATTTTCGATAACGCGTTCGAGCATTTCGAGTGCTATTCGGAGAATGACAATTCTTCAATCGAAGATTCGAAGCCGGCTTATCCATGTAGCGATCCGAAGCGTGAAATTAACTGTTCACCGAATTGTGCCTGTACATCCGGCGGATAAAAATGCTAATCTGACTCAGGTTTCGGACCACAGAAATGAAATTTCGGAGTAGATGAAGAAAAAAAAGCGGAGCAAAACCAAAAGTTGCGGAGTAGATTTGTAAATACAAAAAAATATTGAAAAAAATATATAAAAAAAAAAATCAACAGTGGTTCATAAACGTTCGCATTCTTTTTTATAAAGAATCGTGAAATCATTTGGCCTTCATCAGTTCATTCAACATTTCTATTTTGTGATTCTATTCATTAGAAATTATTGTCATTATTCATACGATTGCAATTTTGAATTTAAGTTTATTTCATGTTATCGTTCGTTAATGAATTTTATACCTTCGAATGTCAAAATACGAAAAAGTCATTCGAATGAATAGAGACAATCGAATGAATCTCAAAATAGGGCAGTAATTTCCGACAGTCTTAACGTTTAAACGATCTCTAAACTTGTTTTTTTTTATTAAATTTATCTCTGAGGCTTTTCTTCAGCTACTGAGTTTCTGTGTGGTTAAACAGCTGGTGCTAACATAAACTCAGACAAATTATATTGAATATAAGCTCTTCCTTAATGGGAATACTAACATTTAACCAAATCCTCTTGGTTTGTGTTTCTTATATCATAAATACGAAATGATCTCCACTCATCATTCAACTCCTCAAACATTTTTTCCGTGTGAAAAAACTGGAGTAGATTTTGAGTAAAGCGGAGTGTAGGAGTGGATATTATTTTTCTTAAAAAAAGCGGTCCAAACCCTGTACTGTAATGTACTGCATTAGCATACCAGAAAAAGATATAGAAATTAAAATGACTTTGTTTTGCGAAGAATGTTGTTAAGATAAAGAGAGAAACGTTAAAAGAAACACAACTGCACAATTCTGAATTTAATGATTCGATTTATTTATGGGGATGATGTTTCCCGCACTAAAACTTGACAAAGAATGAATCTTATGATAAAACATAATAACTAGTTGACCCCTTGCATCGGGTTTACAATTTTTACGAGTCATCACTTAATATTAGATTACAAATAAACGCAAGCGTGAAAACAGACATATTGTGCGAAAATCAGTCGCCGAAACACGAGATGCGTGAATTCGCTAAAACCAGTCTGGTGCCACGCTTGTACAATTACACGAAAAATTGAACGCTGATAAAGAAAAACTAAACATGATACAAAACTAAACATACTCCCCCTTCTTGAGGGTTCTTAACTCTCTAAACTTAAAAATATACTAATTAACTATAGTATTAAAATCGGTTACTATAAAATGTGACGATCTTGGTTGCGGGGTTGGCTTTGATCGCCTCTGCTTGTACCAGTACGCGATCATTATCCCTATCATGCCAGCGAGGAGAACATAGCTGATCCCAAGTAGTAATAATCGTGGGCGTTTACGCTTAGATTATTGGAAAGCGCTTTGGATGAGTTTACATAGTCTTCAACCTTGCCTTTTAAATCAGCTAGCTGAATCTTATCAATGTCATTTACCTCGGATGGAACTAAAATCTTCATCGTCGAGCTTCGACTTACCGCATTGTCTAAGTCTTTCATCATAATTGCATTATTCCCTTTTGCTTGCAGTGTTGGACCTACTACAAGAACTATAAGAATCGTAGATAGCCATGCAGTCTTGGGTAATTTCCTTTTTCGAATATTTCTGGATTTGCTCGGTAACCTTTCGGTTTCGTTAGTTGTATTGTTATCGAAGTACTTTAACTCAATTCTCTCGTCTTCCAGTTTATTTTCTGGCACGTTGATATATACCCGTTTGCGTCTTCACGTTAACTACCCGTACTAAATCATCGGTTCCCTTAAACACTTCTGTTACTCGTCCTAGTTTCCACCTCATCGGTGGAGTATTTGCTTCTTTAATGACAACTAATGCCCCAGGTTCTATGTTGTTTGATTCAGTTTTCCATTTCATCCGTTGCTGTAAATTGTGCAAATATTCAGCTGACCATCTTTTCCAAAAATGTTGCTGAATGTGCTGTATTTGACGAAACTTGCTTATGTTGTTCAATTTTTGATCGGTGATGTTTGGTTCAGGCAACGCTGTAAGTGGGGCTCCAATCAAGAAGTGCCCAGGAGTAAGTGCCTCTAAATCGTTGGGATCAGACGTCATAGGTGTTAATGGCCGTGAATTTAAAATTGCTTCTATTTGAATTACTACCGTTAACAATTGTTCATAAGTAAGAGAGGCTTCTCCTAAGTAACGAATCAGCAGTCCCTTTGTCGACTTCACTGCAGCTTCCCAAAGTCCTCCGAAATGTGGGGCTCGTGGTGGTTTATATTTCCAATGAATTCCTTCTGTTAGGCAAGTCGTTTCCAAAGCGGAGTGTATATTTTCTGACTCAAACGCTCTTCTTAGCTCTGAAATTTCATTCTTTGCACCCACAAAATTTGTCGCGTTGTCACAAAATAACGAATGGCATACCCCTCTTCTTCCTATAAACCTCCTCATTGAATTAATAAATGCCTCAGAAGATAACTCGCTTACAACTTCAATGTGTACAGCTTTAGTAGAAAAACACACAAATACAGACAAATAAGATTTCGTCGGAGTTTTGCCTCTTACCTTGTGATGTGTTTTTACTGGACCACAGAAGTCAACGCCTGAATAATGGAAAGGTCGTGATGGATTAACTCTTTCCTTTGGTAGGTTACCCATTATTTGTTGTATAGCTATTGTCCTTGATCTAAAACACTTGATGCAGTTACCAATTACTTGTCGCGCCATTCTACTAACACTCAAAATCCAGTATTGTTGTCTTGAAATTGCAATCAATGATCTATGCGATGTATGCAAATATGTGTTATGCAAATGGACTAAAAGCATTTTCGTAATAATGTTATTTTTTGGCAATAAGACCTGATGTTTAGCATCCAACGTAATAGTTGCGTTTTTCAATCTTCCACCTACCATTATTAGTTTTGTTTTATTATCAAAGTATGGAGATAAGGATGCAATACTTGAAGTTTTTTGTACTCTGAGTCCACTTTCTTTGCTACGATAATCCTCTGGAAAAGCACACTTTTGGGTGTGTACCAAGATTAAGCGTTTGCCCTGCAGAAGTTCATTTGTTGTCAACTGACCTCCATTTCGAAATCCTTTGGATGTTCTACAGTTATAAAATCTACAACAATAGGAAAATATTTTTTGAAGTGTATTGAATGAGTTTTTGTGATTTACACATTCAATTAAAAGCCCATTAAGGAAACTTGAGGTAATTAACACCGATTTTTTCTTCCGACGTTCTTGCACTGTCGTCGGCAGAGTGTATTCTGTCGTTGTCCAAGTTTTAACATCCTGACTTAGGAATTCCGGGCCTTTAAACTAGGTTGTGGTTTTAAGTAGTTTTACTACATTAAGGCCTCTAGATAAGAAATCAGCTGGATTACTCTCACCCTTAATATAATTCCATTGATGAATATCATTACTATGTTGAATTTTTGCTACTCTATTTGCGACGTATGTTTCCCATGTATAGGAAGGTGACTTTATCCAAGCCAATACTGTCGTGGAATCTGTATAATAACATACCTTGTTTATTTTCTTGGGCAAGATTTTCAAAATCCTGTCTACTAACTCTACCATGAGAACCGCGCCTTGTAGCTCCAACCGTGCAATGCTTATAGTTTTAAGAGGTCCAACTCTCGATTTGGAACACAACAGGTGCGAGTTAATGTGATCATCTTCATCTATTGATCTCAAATATACGCAGGCTCCAAATGCACTTAAACTGCTATCAGAAAATGCATGCAATTCACTAGTGGTTGCCGAAGTCGTGAAAACATAGCGTGGGATACTTAATTCGCTCAACAATGAAAACTGAGATAGATAATTTAACCATTTGTTAGCTTCTTCTAAAGGCAAGGTTTCGTCCCAAGATAGTTCTGCCTTCCAGACGTCTTGTAGAAATAGTTTGCCGAGTACCACAACAGGGCCGAGTAAGCCAAGCGGATCAAAGAGCCGGGCTTGGTCTGCTAGAATTGTTCTCTTAGACACAGTTGAATCCTCACCTTTTTTGACGTCAAGTTTAAAACGAAATACATCTGAAGATGGATCCCAAATCAATCCTAATGTTTTAATCACCTCCGATTGATAAAATGGTACGAGTTTTTCTAATGAGGAAAGCGATGGTTTTGTCACCACATGAAAATGCGCACTTTCTTGTGGTATTGGAGCACTTCCAGCTACAATCCATCCCAACTTAGTGTTGCGTAATATTGGCAGGTCGTTTGAAATCTTAAGTTCACCGGGCAAGAGTAGATCAAAGAAAATCTCAGCTCCTATTAACATGTCAATACGTTGAGCCTTTGAATACTGAGGGTCGGCTAGTTTGACATCTGTAGGAATACTGAATAAGGATACGTCTAACTGTTGACTAGGTTGGTAATCACTTATTCGAGGAATTATACTTGTTTCAATTGTTGTTTTGTATGTAGAATTTCTAGACTCAAATGTTAGTGTTACGGCGAACTCAGTTTTACTTTCCTGCGCTGCAATACCGCTGATTGGAATGTTCAGTCGATGCTTTTTATGCCCTAATTCATGTGCAAATGATGAAGTTATAAAATGAAGCTGTGATCCAGAGTCCAAAAGTACCCGACACGGAATTCGTGTCCCGTACGACGTAATGACATTGACCACAGCTGTTGCTAGATAGACATGATGTTTTCTAACTCTTAAACCTATAGCAGCATTGGCGGATGCGCCCAATGGCTGATCTTGTTTTATAATTTTCTTATCTGTATAGCGCTAACCACATTGATTATCTTCATCGTTGACTTTCTGCTGCGGATGGGCATGATGTTGCTGTAGCTGCTGATAGTTTTGTTGCTGTTCATGGTGTTGTTGCTGTTGCGGATGGTGTTGTTGCTGCTCATGTTGTTGTTGCTGCTGCGGATGGTGTTGTTGCTGCTGTGGATGGTGTTGTTGCTGCTGCGAATGGTGTTGTTGCTGACGCTGTTGCTGCTGTTGCTGATGGAGGAGGGTGTTGTGCTTGCCATGGCATTTTTGGCAACCTCTGGACTGGCATGACTGGGAGTAATGACCCGGTTTTAGGCAGTTTCTGCAAAGCTGGAGCCTGCGTGCTGTTTTGTCCCGTTCAATATCTGAAAGACATAAAAATTGTGAGCAATTGTATATTCTGTGTTTACCTGATTGACACATAGTGCAATTGATACTGTTGTCACTATTCGCTGCAACAAGCACCGAAGGCTTTCTCCTCTCGTCTCGGTTGTTAATGGCTTCCAGCGTCTGAAATCTTGATTCCACAAACTTGAGGAAGTCCTCAACTGCTGGGCTGCTTCTAGGATCTTCCAGAGATTGCTCAAATAAAATCCTGCTTTCCTTGTCCAACTTCTGCAACATGAGATGGACGACCAATGGATCCCAGTTCTCTGTGTCGTATCCCAGGTTCGTTATAGCCTGCATTCCTTCCTTCGTTGTGTCATGCAGCTTTCTCAGGCTGGAAGCCGTTCCAACTGTGGAAGCTTGTGACAGCAGACTCGTCAATTGGGCTGTCAGTAAAAGTCTTTTATTGTCGTAGCGGTCAACAAGAGTTTTCCAAGCCACTTCGTAGTTGCTGTCGGTGGCTTGAAAATGTTGTATTAAATTGTGCGCCTCGCCGGTTACATTTGCGCGCAGAAAATATAGCTTTTGTGCTGGTGGAATCGGCTGTTCGTGTATTAGCTGCTTGAAGAGATCGTAAAATTGCCGCCAGTTGAGATAACTACCAGCGAATTTTGGCAGTTCTATTTTCGGCAATTTCATCGCAGTATTCATTGGTACTCTTAATGGTTTCGGGGTCTCCAGCTCTTCGTACAGTTCCATCAAGGTACTCTCTACCCGATCCTGCATTTCAAAATATTGTGAAATTTTGTCGATGGACGCCTGGTCCTCCAATCGTTTGTAGAGTTGTGCGATTTCCGTCCAATTTTGTTCTATCGACCTTGCTTTGATTCTGCAGAAACTTTCACCTCGTCGTTGAGGAAATTCTGCACTGCATTTTTCTAAGGCCTTTTTCAATATGTCCATCAGCAGACGAAGCCTCTCCGACTGAGCCATTGTCCGAGGTTGAAAGGGCAACATGTACTTTTCTGATTGAACTGGTGTTTCAGGGAGTTGACGGGTCACTGGCGTTGGAAGGGTCTTAACCTTTTCCTTGGGAATCGCTCCTGCAAGCCCGCTTAGTTTTGGATCACAAGCGGCAGCTGCATCTGCTAAATCATCTCGTGGTATGCGTTTGGGTGGTTCAATGTCCACTCGCTCCATTGCTTGTATGTGGTCTATACGACGGTGAATATCAGTTCGCAGGCGCTCTGCAACTCTTCGCACGGCCTCAAAGTAATCCTTCTTGAAGTAAGGATGATCCAACTGGTCGGGAAAGCCTTCTCGGATTTTGCTGTCCGTTTCATCAAACTTCTCCCAGTTTTGATCCAAACTAGCACGACGTGCAGTCAAATAGTCGCGAGTTTTTCTGGTTTCCGGATCCTTTCCGTAATTCCGGCTGATGCGGATGATTTCATCTCCTATCTGCTCTTGTTGAGTCGTGTAGTACTCCAATTTTTTCGCTTCACTTGCATTTGCTGAATCTAGTTCCGACATTCTATTATTTAACACACACTCGACACAAATAAATTAAACAAACAAAAAACTAGTCCTGTCACGGTCGCCAAAATGTTTTGCGAAGAATGTTGTTAAGATAGAGAGAGAAACGTTAAAAGAAACACAACTGCACAATTCTGAATTTAATGATTCGATTTATTTATGGGGATGATGTTTCCCGCACTAAAACTTGACAAAGAATGAATCTTATGATAAAACATAACAACTAGTTGACCCCTTGCATCGGGTTTACAATTTTTACGAGTCATCACTTAATATTAGATTACAAATAAACGCAAGCGTGAGAACAGACATATTGTGCGAAACCCAGTCGCCGAAACACGAGATGCGTGAATTCGCTAAAACCAGTCTGGTGCCACGCTTGTACAATTACACGAAAAATTGAACGCTGATAAAGAAAAACTAAACATGATACAAAACTAAACAGACTTAATCGAGAGAAATATTGGTGGCTGGACTGACTGCAAACTTTTTGATTGGGTCCAAGTAGGCCCGATATGTGGTTTTTGATCTGCCAATAATAGTTGGTGGAGCGATTGAACTCTCTCAGACACTTCGTAATTATTTATTATTTTTATTGGAGTAATTTTAAGAAATAAAAAAAAAACCGTTAAGAAAACTGTTAAAAATATTAAACAATATACATATTAAATACATAAAAGAAATATAATAGGTATAGACGTAAGTTAGTTTAAGATCCATAAAAAAATTAATTTAGGTCATTTACGAAAGAGCATTGTAATATTGCAGTTACTTACTTAGTTGGCGCTACAGCTCGAGGTGAACCTGGGCCTGCTTCTCGCAACCATTTGTGTGTGCGTGCTATATTTTTGCACGAATGGAAGGGACCTACAGTTTTTTGCCGACTCCGAACGGCGAGTTGAGAAGCTCAATCGTGACAAATGATACTCTTTGATGCTTGTCAGACATTCGAAAGAGGTGGGCACTGTGAAAAACTTTTAGGTGTTTGCGGCGGGATTCGAACCCAAGACCGCTGGCTCAGTAGTCCGACGCACTAACCACTTGCGCTACGGTGCCCACTATTGCAGTTATTTTAAGTTTATTTAAGCAAAAAAAAGTACGCTTGTTTGAGTTTAAAGCCTAGTACCACAGATAATATAGTATACATAGATATCGCACGAGTTACGTCTTTAATAGTTTTGCGAAAGGTAGAATAATAAACAAACAACAATTTTAGTATATAATGTACACATACTTATATATTTCTTTCTTTACATTTAACACTGAACTGAACAAACAAAATAAACGATAGAAAGACGACACGTTACGCACTTTTAAAGACTAATTACCAACTGAACTTACATAAACGTCTAACAACAAAATTAACGGCTTAAACATATGTACAACTAGCCAAGTGCAAGAAACCCGCACTTGGTTTTTGTCAACACCAGCTCATTTTGTTTTGATGTTCCGTCCTCCTCCGTATGTAAGTACATATATATGTACATACATAGGTCCAGCATGTAACTCCTCCCGCCTAAGTGTGGACTTAACGAATTCGGGAGATAAGTTCACAAAATTTGTTGCTGAGGAAGTTGTGGTATATGCTGATTGTAAAGTGTTGTTGTACATAAACATTATATTTGATTTTTGCCCAGGTCAAAAATGTAATAATATTTATCTTTACTCATTTCGGAATGGTTGAATCTTATATTCCTTTGTTTTGAAATTTGAAATTTGTGCCAAAAATGTTTTTGTCAATTTTAAATTAATTTTATGTTAAACCGGAAAATTTGTACATACATATGTATTTTGATTTTAAACCGTTCTGTGCTTTCTAATTTTTAATTAATTTTAAAATTAATCTATTTAATAAATATTTCTTAGAATAAGGATTTGGGAAAATATACATAATTCAACTTCTTTAATATTAATACAGTACTTAATATGTATACACATAATCAAAGCATATAACTGTAGGTCATTAGTCCTAGACAACACATACTTACTAAGGGCGTTTTTTTTTTGTGCTTGAGTTTAAATTGGTTGAACGAACGACTAACAAATGTACAGACACGTTGCAGTTGGATATTTAACAATCAATTAAAATTTTTGATGATTTATATACGGTAACGATTTTTTTTTTACAATATTTAGGGTTTACATTTAATGGTAATTTACATAATAACAAATAGAACATTTAGTAATAGAATTGCAATAAGAAGTACAATCAATCAATGCAATTAATTGTATTTCATATTATAATTAATATTTCAAACTTGTTTAAATATGATTTTTTTTTGTTTATACTAGATATTTATTTTCTTTTTCTATTATTTATTTATTAATGTTTTACAGCATTTATGTTTTTCATTTGAGTTTATTTACTTAGTTGAATAATTTTAGATTAGAGTTCAGATCTAATTTTTTTTGTTTTTATTATTATTAAATTTGAATTTCGACTACTCTATTTTCATCAAAATATATACATATATTTAGGTACATACATATATACATATATATATATATATATATACATATATCTATATTAATATATATTTCTGTTTTTGAAGTCACTATTGTTTTGTTTGCATCACTGTTATTTTTTTTTGCACTATTTGAAATGTTTATAAATTTTTAATTTTTTATAAATTTTTTTAATCTTATTTCTATTTCTTATATTTATTTATTTATATAATTAAGTATAAAGGATGAAAATCTGCCACTCCGATATTCACTCGAAGAGTACAAAATGCTTTTCCAGCTAACGATCAGTAAGCAACTTACATATAATTAACTTATCCGAAAAAGCTGTACTTAGCACATCACTATTATATTGTTTTTTTTTTTTTTTTTAAGTTCGCCCCTCCGATATTCACTCGAAGAGTACGAAATCTGCTTTTCAACAACAAAATTAAAGCTACTTTGGAATTTCGGATTCACTTATTTTGCTGCTGTTTGGATTCACTTGCTACTGTTATTGTGTTTTTATTTTCACAGGTTTCATTTTATTCATAAGTTTTTTTTTTTTTTGCCTTAATGTTATTAAATAATTTTATTTTTTTTTAATTGTTAGTCACGGTTCAAGTTTTTTGTTTAATTTGAGTCTTTTGTTTGTACATTGTGTTATTATTATTATTTTTTTTAATCACTGTATTGTCTATTGATTGCTTTATTATGTTTTTTTTTATTTCGCTTTTATTCCTTTTTTAACTGTATTGTTGTTGTTTTTTTCAGTTTCGTTTATATTTAACTTTTTTTTTAAGGGTTCTTTGATACCAAAGGATAAAAATCCACCATTCCGATGTTCCCTCGAAATGTGCATCGATGTTTTTCCAGCGTCACTTTTAGCTACTAGGTATGTTTTTCACATTTTGGACGCTGTACTTCACACCCTACCGACTGCGCCAGTTACGTCTTTAATAGTTTTGCGAAAGGTAGAATAATAAACAAACAACAATTTTAGTATATAATGTACATATACTTATATATTTCTTTCTTTACATTTAACACTGAACTGAACAAACAAAATAAACGATAGAAAGACGACACGTTACGCACTTTTAAAGACTAATTACCAACTGAACTTACATAAACGTCTAACAACAAAATTAACGGCTTAAACATATGTACAACTAGCCAAGTGCAAGAAACCCGCACTTGGTTTTTGTCAACACCAGCTCATTTTGTTTTGATGTTCCGTCCTCCTCCGTATGTAAGTACATATATATGTACATACATAGGTCCAGCATGTAACTCACGCCATAGGGAAAAAAATGACACATTTTCAGTCAAATGGGACTTACTACTACGTCCCAGTTTGATCGAATTTGCTCGAATCATACAAAGACATGATGTTCTTCCAAATTTTGTTGGTTCAACAAGTTGCTTTTGGTTTTTGCTTATTTGTTTTGTTCTTATGTTTTTATTTTTTATTTTCCTTTCATTCGCCTTATTTTCTTGTGTGTTTGTTTTTGTTTTTTTTTTATTGAGAATTTTTCGTCATCTGCCCTGCCTTTCAATGCGAGGAGTTTCTTTATATTTTTTTGTATTTTTGTTTTCCGACAGAATTTCAATTTTTTGATTTTTACTGGTACCTACATAATTATGTAGGTAAAACTTTATTGTATTTTCCAGGCACAGTGTTTTCGTAAGAGAACAAGCAAAGTAAAAAAAGTTATTTGCGATTCACAGAGTATGAGTTTTACTCATCAACCCAGTCTGAGTCTCTGATGTTTGTTAATCTTTTACATTCCAAGGCCAGTAACACCTTTACTGCGAATAATGGAAAATAAATTTCCCAAGATATCTTCTATTTAGATGCGCAACCGTTTTGCGCCGCGCTGTTTTTTTTTCAATGAAAATGCATCTTTAATATGAAAAAATGGTTACAAATGAATCATTTAAAGTATTTCCCATCGCTATCTACAAATTTTTTCCATCCTGGCGGAGGTAGAAAGAGCGTTATGGTAAAAGTGTTCATCTTTTAAGGCTATCCACGAATCAAGCCATTTTTTGATGTCTTCATATGAGCGGAACTGCTGATCAGCCAGACCATGTGCCATCGCACGGAACAAGTAATAACCGGATGGCGCAATATCTGAGGAATATGGCGGGTGGGGTAGGTCTTCTCATTTGAGCATTCCCAGGTAGGTTTTTAACGGGTTTGGCAACATGAGGCCAAGCGTTGTTATGCTGTAGAATCACTTTTTCGTGCCTCCGCTCGTATTGTGATCTGTATCAAATAATATGAAATGTATTATGTAGGAACCTATACAAAATAAATTGACAATCTGTCTTAGTCTTAGACTTAGACCAACTGAATTTGAAAAAAAATAAAAAATAGTTTTCGTTTGGTAGCGGCAACACCATGGGTGGGTAGTGCCTTTCAAGCGACAAAAATATATTAAAGCAGTTCAGGTCAAAAATCCTGCTTATAATGAGGTAAAACAATTTCTGTCTTACAAAAGCAATACATACCTAGCAGGACCATATACTAATACCATACCATATACTAATCCTCCAAGAAACTTTTGTTGAAGGAATAAACAGACAATATTAAGTACAAATACATATCGCACTAATAATACAATATGTACCGTTGTAACTCAAAGTATGACTTCTTTGTGAATCATCGAAAAACTGAATACCTACATACATACATATGTTTACTTTCTGTTATAGATTATAAAAAAATTAATATGTAGTTTATTAGAGTTATTAATAACTACATATACACATAGCAGAAAAAGTCTGCGTTCACCTACTAAAACAAATGTTTGCTGCATTAAAACAAAGAGATTAATATAAGTTTTTTTAATTTTTAGTATGCCCATTTAGAAACAACAACAAGAACAACATACTACACAAATTCCATTGAATACCTATGAACACGCATCCAGTTAACGGATCTTTTTTGTTCAAACACCTAAAATTGAGGCAGAAAAAGTCTGCGTTCACTTCATACAACTGCCATTTACCGTTGTGTTTATTGCGGTTGAAGGGACATTTCTGTCTGTCATCATTTTTGAGTAGTTAATGCGATTGAAACGTAGTGTTTTATAAAATTTGGAAATAATTTCTTGTAATTTTGATATTTTTTGTACAATGGGGAATAATAGAAAAGAAATAAGTGTGGATGAGCGAAAAATCATTATAAAATTCTGGAAAGAGGGAAAAAGCTTTAGAAATATAGCCAAAGATGTTGGTCGGCAGTATTCATCGGTTCAAAGGGTGATAAATAATTTTAAGTCAACAGGCATTTACACATCTAAGCCCCGTTGTGGTCGACCACCAAAGCTGCCATCTCGAGAAAGACGAGATTTAATAAAGCAAGTGAAGGTAAATCCTCGACTAACGGCATCTCAGTTATCGGAAAACATCATGGTCAAATTCGACAAGTCCATCTGTGCCGATGCTGTTAGAAAAATCCTAAAAAGGCAGGGTACCGAGGTCGAGTTTCGCGAAAAAAACCATTCATTTCAAGAGTGAATCGTTTGAAGCGCATTTGCTAATGAATATATAAATAAGCCACCTGACTTCTGGAAAAGAATAATTTTTTCCGATGAGAGCAAATTTTGCATTTTCGGAATAAAAGGACGCAAGATAGTGTGGCGAAAGCAGGGCACAGCTTACGATAAGCAAAATATATCTCCTACAGTAAAGTACGGTGGTGGAGGTGTGATGGTGTGGGGGTGTGGGGGTGCATGGCAAGTGGAGGAGTTGGTGAAATGGAAAATTATTGAGTCTACAATGGACAGATATGCATACCTTAATATCCTGAAGACCAATTTAAAGAAAAGTGTTAATAAACTTCAACTAGACTCTGAGTTTTGGTTTCAACAAGATAACGATCCGAAACATACCGCTGAGATCGTTCACCTCTGGATGTTGTATAATGTGCCTAAACAACTGCGTACCCCCACACAATCTCCAGATTTAAACCCAATTGAACATCTATGGGATTTACTTGAAACGAGAATTCGCCAACACACAATAACAAACAAAACTATGCTTAAAACTGTGTTTAAAGAAGAATGGGAAAAAATTACCCCTGAAGACACATCTAAATTAGTTGGTTCTATGCAAAAACGCCTGCAAGAAGTCTTAAAACGACGAGGATACCCTACTTTTTCTGCCTCTCTTTTAGGTGTTCGAACAAAAAAGTTCCGTTAACTGGACGCGTGTTCATACGAATTCAATGAAATCTCGGTAAATTGTTCTCCTTACTGTTGTTTCCAAATGGACATAATAAAAATTCAAAAACTTTTATTTAATCTGTTTGTTTTAATGCAGCAAACAATTGTTTTAGTAGGTGAACGCAGACTTTTTCTGCTATGTGTATTTTGTTTCTTGCACTATTTTAACGTAAGTCTTATTGACCTCTACGCGTCAATTTTTACGTTTGAATATGATGATATCTCAAATTTTACAAATTGTGAGTTACCGACAACAGTATTGTATTATTAGTGCGATATGTACCTACATAAGTATGTAATAGTTTATTCAAGAAGGTTGACTATTTTATTTACTCTTGGGAAATTTATTTTCTATTATTCTCAGTAAAGGTGTTAATGACCTTGGAATGTATGTATGTATAGGTATAAGACTAACAAACATCGAAAACTCGAACTGGTTTAATAAGCTCTCTGTGTATCTCAAATAACTTTCTTACATACTTTGCACTTCTTGCTCTTTTGCGAAAACATTGTGCCTGGAAAATACAAAAAAGTACCTATTACATACCTACCAGTAAATATCAAAAACAAATCGAAAAACAAAAATGCAAAACAATTACTTAAAACCAACACCCCAAGAAATGACAACTTGCTTGCTATTAAATGTTTTTATCGCTAGATTTACTTTCCTGCGCCAATCCCTTCTCAGTTATCTTGAAAAAATTAAAATAACCTTGACCAAAAAACTCCTTGCATTGAAAGGTAGGGCAGATGACGAAATCACAATCAAAAAAACAAAAACAAACGCACAACAAAATAAAACGAATGAAAGGAAAAGGAAAAATAAAAACATAAGAACAAAGCAAACACGCAAAGACCAAAAGCAACTTGTTGAACCAACAATATTTTGGAAGAACATCATGTCTTAGCTTAATTCGAACGAGTTCGATCAAACTGGGACGCAGGAGTAAGTCCCAATCGACTGAAAAGTGGTAATTTTTTTTACACTGCGTGCGATATCTATGTAACTATATTATCTGTGGTACTAGGCTTGAATTTCGTTTCGTAGTACGCTGTTCCGCTGCGAAATTATAAAGGGTGATTTTTTAAGAGGTTGAGAACTTTTTTTAAAAAAAAAACACAAAAAATTCAAAAAAATGAATAAAATATTTATTTGAATCGATAGTTTGAACCTTGCAATTTAATGTTTAAAGATAATTTCATGCAAATGTTGACCGCGGCTGCGTCTCAGGTAGCCCATCCGCTGAGTCCAATTTTGGCATACTCTTTCACACATATCGGCCGGTATCTCACGAATGAATGCATGGATGTTGGCTTCCAGTGCGTCAATCGAAGCGGGCTTGTCCCTATAGACATTAGCCTTGACATACCCCCACAAAAAATAATCTAATGGTGTCAAATCGCACGATCTAGGCGGCCAATTGACCGGCCCGAAACGTGAAATTAACTGTTCACCAAACTCGCCTCGCAATTGCGCCATTGTTTCGCGTGCTGTGTGGCATGTGGCACCGTCTTGTTGAAACCACATATCATGCAAGTCAAGAACTTCCATTTCGGGCAAAAAAAAGTTTGTTATCATCGCTCGGTAGCGTTCACCATTGACAGAATCGACATTTCGCGGTCTTCTGTCACACTAGCTGATACGGCCGCAATATTTTCTTCACTACGCACAGTACGTAAACGTGTTGGTGGTTTAATGTCCAACAAAGTAAATTTGGTGCGAAATTTGGTCACAATCTTCCGAATAGACTGCTCAGAAGGTCGAGAATGCCGATCATAAAATGGAAGCAGCGCGCGATGAACATTTCGAACCGAGCACGAATTTTGATAGTAAAATTCAATAATTTGCAAGCGTTGTTCATTTGTAAGACGATCCATGGTTAAATTGCAAACCAAACTGAAGCTGTTTGACAGTGACACAAGGTACTAAACACACGTCAGCTGTCAAAACCAGTGTTGCCAAAACCAAACCAGCTAAAAAATCACCCTTTACTTATGGTGATTGTATTAGATAAATCTCTCCACTCAGTTTTCCTACAGAATTTATTGTGCGGTACATTAATTCCTTAATAGTGGGCACCGTAGCGCAAGTGGTTAGTGCGTCGGACTACTGAGCCAGCGGTCTTGGGTTCGAATCCCGCCGCAAACACCTCAAAAGTTTTTCACAGTGCCCACCTCTTCCGAATACCTGACAAGCATTCAATAGTATCATTTGTCATGTAAAACTTCCCAACTCGCCGTTCGGAGACGGCAGAAAACTGTAGGTCCCTTCCATTCGTGCAAAAATATAACGCGCACACACAAATGATTGCGGGAAGCTAGGCTTGGTTGTAGAGTAAAGGTGTCAACAGTGAATCAGAGAACACAGTGAATTAATAGCTCTCATAATGTCTCTTTTTATTTTAAAATTAATCTGGAAATGAGAAAAGAACACATTTTTACTTCCCCTAGCAACAGACTAACGGTCTGCGCGATCGCATTGTTGAAGGTGGTTCGTGTGTTTGTGTTTTCTGCATAGGTAAGTAATTTTTTTTTTCTGTTTTATTTTTGATCTTATTAAAAAAGTGCGTATTGTAACATCATTTGAGTTTAATATTCGTACTTTTGTTTATATAGACTTAATAATTTTTGTCAATTTGTTTACTTTGGTGAAATATTTTATAAATTATTAACATGTTTTTGCGAAATGACAACATTGTACACAGTGAATCAGTTGAAAGTGGTACACAGTGAATCATGAACATGGTAGCATTTCGAGGCTCCAGAATTCAAAATTTTCAATCCATGTTAATTTTTCAAATCTGGATGTTCGCTAGGAATAATTATGAGCAACTGAGTTACCAGTTTTATTTTTCTTTTATTTTCGTGTAAAAAAGTAACGTTTTGTGATATTTTTACAAGAACTGTTTAGCTTTTTTTATTAATTTTTGTATTAATGCTTAAAGAGTTTTTATTTTCGTTTTTATTCTTTTGTCTATCCCTAAATAATCCCCCCTGTTCTGCATTCCACTTTTAGTGAATTCAACCACCAAAAGTGGAATTGGGTGTTTTGCATTCCGAATGAAACTATGAATTGTGGATTGTATGTTCGAAAGTGAATATTTTGGTGTTCTGCATTCCACTCAAGATGACAGCTGTAAATTCGTGTTCTGCATTCCGAAAATCCTGTGATTTTAGTGAATTGAATTCACTTGAGATTCTTGACGTGAATTGAATTCACATGCCGTTGTAAAGTGAAATAATTTATTAATTTGTTGATCAGAATCATTTTGAAAAATATGAGTAGAATAATAAGACTTTCCATTAGTGTATTAAAATAATTCCTTTGTTTAATATAGTACAACACAAAAATTAGAGGCAAGAGAGTATTCTCTTGAATCACATGAAAGAAAATCAAGATTTTCCAAGATCAAGATTTCTCTGACTCCACTTCTCGCAGGATATCAACAAATATTTTCTTACTCACCCTAAAACTGTTTTTAAAAATGCAAAAATCATTAAATAAATTATTTTTCTTCAGTTGTCTAACTTCTGCTTACATACAATGTTTCGGGAAGATCCAGAATGTTAGATTTATCTCGGAAAATCTTCCTGCGAAGTCTCTCCATTCGGTTTTCACCAATCATTTAAGAATTTTGTTTTCCATTTTTTCCATTTTTTTAATAAAATATATTTTTTCTTAAATGTTTAATTCACTTGCACAAAACAAAAACCAAGAACTGAAAATCTCCAATGATTTTGAAATGATTTGACAGCTGTGTTTGACATTTCAAACAAATGAATTCGAAGTGGATTCCAAAAATTCGAAATCACTCGAAATGCAGAACACTGAATTCAATTCCGAGTGAATTTCAATTTCGGTTTCAATCCACTTTCACTCGAAATGCAGAACAGGGGGGAATGAAACGAATTAATAAATATATGTATGTTATGAAAAAAAACTTATGTTTTTACTAAATAAATTGATTTTAAATCCCTGTTTCACTGTGTACCATGCACTGATTCACTGTGTACACCCATAGTACACAGTGGTTCACATGGGAAGGGTAATTTCAAATAATTTTTTCACTATCTCAACATTAATAAAGCTTTGAGATTTTGGACTTAAAATGAAGACAAAACATTGAAAAAGCTGTGAAAAAAATATCATGGCTATACTATGAGAAATGCGAGCTCAACGGCGCAATAAGTAAAAATTGATCCACTGTTAACACCTTTACCCTACCTAGGACTGCTGAATCCAAATATTTAGTTATTTATTTATTTTTACAAATTCCTTGCGAAATTTTGACGTTTGTATTTTATTCGTATTTTATATTTTCGGTTTCGTGTTTGTGTTTAGTTTTTTTGCGTTTTTTTTGTGTGGGATAGTTTTATAGCGTCGAGCATAGTTCGTGCACAAGAGACTGCCAATATCATTCTTCCGCGATGCAGCCAGAATTGAAGCAAAGAATGGACTCGTACATATTAATTCTCGGCCATGGGGATGGAAATTGGAATGTGATTTGTTTGCAGAGCGTTGCAGTTTCCTCCAGAAGCATGTCAATGTACATATTGTGTTTGTGTCGTGTTTTTCGTTTTGTTTGCTGTCAATGAAATTTGATTTTTTTTTTTTTAATTCAATTTAATTGTTTTGTTTTTTTCGCCTGTCGCCTGTTACTATTGTCAGTTTGTTCCAAGCAGATGATTGAACTCTCCATACATTTTTTTCGTCGATGTTTCGCTAGCTTTTCGCACTCGATTTGGAGACCACAGGAAAATTTCGATTCGCATCAGCAGCGTACTTAAGTTTAAAATGTTGGCGCTCTTTCGAGGATGTCAGTGACATGACAATGTAAATATTGGGGATGATGCAACACAGCTGTAGATGGTAAAATTGATGTTGTTGGATAGAATTTTTGTTCGCCAAATCCAATTCAATCAAATAGTAAAATAAGGAACATGTTCACTTAATTCATTATAATTTTCCTTTCCTTGTCGGATAAACTCGTATTTCTTTCTTTTCTACCCATTTTAAAAAGCAACAGAAATAATTTAAATTTGAAATGACAGGTCTTCCGCTTCCAGGTTGCCTCTCCGTTCTGCCCGTCGAGCTCAATTTTTTTAAAAGCCGCCTCACAGTGGCAACCCACAACTTGTGCGATTCGCCTGTTCGATAAATTTTCGGCGTGAAGGGCAAAAATACGACCTTTAGCTGCTTCGTTTAAAACCATCGTGGAATTCTTTAGTTTTCACAAAACACTTTGACAAATTCTAGAACACTAATGCGTAACCACCTTGAGTGCACTATATTTTATACATGACAAAGACTAAGCAGTTAAACGAAACTGAATTATACCTACGTGTGTTAAAAAAATGAGAGAAATGCATCCGGAAGTCATAAAAGCATAACAGTTTCTTAGTGCGGGGTTTTTTTTTTTTTTGCACGGGGTGTAGAATAGTAATATATTTAAATAAAATTGGAATATAAATAAATATTCCATTTCTTAGAAAATTGGAATATTTTTCAGGTTCTCAACTCGTCACTCTGCACTCGGCTACTATTCTTAAACGAGCAATTTGTCACAAGGAAACCGTCATTATCGTCTCTAGGAATACCTACATTTTCGCTCGAGTCAAATTTGACGTTTGAATTCGAGTACAGGAATACCAATATTGTGTGACTCGTGTTCAGGAATACCATTTCATCACTGTCGCATGAAATTGACTCTCACTCGTGTACAGGAATAGGCCCCCTGTTTGACCAGGCAAGCATTTCTCTTTTGAGATATCAAATGATCCTCTTTGAAAATGCTGTCCCATAGCAGATGGTTCAAAAATACCTGTTACTATTTTTCCCGTTTCCATCTTTCTAAGAACATAAATAAAACTGACAAAACTTCCATCGCTATCTATCACCATCGCGCAGGTGAATCGTTGTCGCAGCGGTGTGTATTTCAAAAACGAATATCGCAAAATAAGTCCAAGTATGATTAAGGTCTCAATGTTCTTCTAGATACACCAATATGCCCGAAATTATTTTTCTCTATAATATAATTTAAAGGTATAACAAAAACAATATGTATTTTAAATGACAAATTTGAATTTATTAATAAAGAATATATTTCAATCCAAGTTTCTGACTTCAAATCTTTTAAAGGTGTAGTTAATGAAGACCCAATCCTTGGCAATTTCACTTCCTTGTGGTAATGGTGCTGAAGCTAAAAAGACAAAATATATTAAATGCAAATGATTTACGCAAACTTGATATAAAATATGATATACGGGCTTAGATTAGATTTATTTAATTCTAAAATTTGGCAATGCTTTATATTTACATTGCTCTGCGGTTAATGAAAATGTTGAAAGAGATATACATACATACATACATACATACATTACAAGCAAAAATTATATAAACTACATAATGCATGTACATATGTACATATGTGTTAACTAGCTGTTGCCTGCCCGGCTTTGCCCATGCACTTAAACAGTCGCGTCATTGACAACAACTTTGCTCATTGAGTGATACACCTTTCCGTAGCGCAATGGCAGAATGGCTTAAAAGTTGGCATTAAATCAACCAACAAAGCTAGGAACTTAAAGTTTAGAATGATTACTCCTGGCACGAGGTTAAATATATTTTTGAGTTCAATTATTTACACGCCCATCAAAACGACCACTCTTTGGAAAACACTTTTTCATATGCATATGACATGTTTGGAATATGATTGAGTTTCAAAAACAAAGTGTTGTTTCCAGAAGCCTCATCAAAGAAACGCGTCGACTTTTAACAGCGAGATATATTTATTAAACAAATGAAATTAAAGTTAAACAAAAGAAATGATGAAAAGTAAAATGGTACAATAAAAATTCAGTTTAGAAATTAGGAAATACAATAAATATTATCTATGCTTTAAAATTGGTCTTTTTTCTCCGACGTTCTACGAATTCAAAATCAAAAAATGCCATAATACCGTTTGGCCTCGCCCTTCAAAAATATCTATCTCTCCCTTTCACACGTCAGCTCTCATTAGGTATGTTCGCTCGTTCAATTTCGTCGGTGACACAAAGTTAAAAGAAATGTTATTGACTAAAAAACAATCAGACAGTATTTATTCTATAACTAGCTGTCCCGCCCGGCTTCGCACGTGTACTAAAACAGTCGTGTTACTTATTAGGTAAAACGCTGCTCTTGCAATGTGGTTTTGTGTAGAAATAACTGTTGAGAATTGAAGTAGATATCAACCAGCGCATTGGCAGCATTCTGCCACGACAGATATTATTATATTAGGTTGGCAACACTTGTATTGAATTTAAATTCGTTCCAACGACACTTCTTGTCAGTTTCTGATTGTTTGCACTTCGTTTACTTTTTACAATAAACTTTATATTCTTTTATATTCCGTTTTAATAAAGTTCTACAGGTTATGGGCCCAGACCCAAATCACTGCGCTAGTAGAAATTAATTTGGTAAAAATATAAAAGTAATTTTGCTTACTGCTGAGCTAAGAATTAAAGTGCGAAAATATGTCGATAAACATGAATTCAATCAGGCCGCTAACAAGTGAGAACTACGACACTTGGGTCATGCAGATTGAAGCGGTCATGACCAAATGTGGGACATGGAAGCACGTTAGCGGAGCAGCACAGAAACCCGTGTTGAAGGACGAAAATGAAGAGTCCAAAAATGCACTACTAAAATGGCTGGATGACGACGCAAGGTCAAAGTCGGATCTTATCATAGCCATCGATCCGAGTCTGTTACGGCTAGTAAAAGGGTTGGATACGGCAAAGGAAGTCTGGGAGCGATTGAAGTCTGAGTTCGCATCCACAGGACCGGTCAAAAAGGCGACATTGCTGAAACGTCTGGCGACATACAAAATGCAAGAAGGCGACGATCTGCGTAAGATGTTAATGGAATTTTTCGATGCTGTTTCACAGCTGAAGTGTATGGGTGTTGATATACACGAAGAATTATTGTCGATACTTCTGCTGAACGGACTGCCACCAAGTTTTGAATTGTTCCGATGTGCAATGGAATCGCACGACAGTTTGCCAAAACCCGGAGTTCTGAGAGAGAAAATTCTCGAAAAGAACGATGCACAGAATCAACGAAAGGCGGACGGAGATACAGAAGCGATGTATGTACGTCGAGGTGCATGCCAGAGCAAGTCAAGATTCGAACGAGGTGTACCGCATAAGAAAAAATATGGTACTGCAAGTGAAGGCGATAGAATGTTCAAGTATAAGTGCTATAGATGTCATCAGATGGGTCACAAGGCGTCAGAGTGTCCGAACAATAAAAATCCACAAAAATACTCGAAAGGTGAATTCGCTGCGAACAAAGTAGAAAACAATTTCCACACGGTGGAAGTAAGAAATCAAGCTTTGGGAATTCTGAAGAGTATGGATAAAGGGCGATGGTGTCTGGACAGTGGCTGCACGTCGCATATGTGCAATGACGAACGCTTGTTTTTATCGTCACCTTCGATGGTTCGAGAGAAGCTGCTATTGGCGAACAATGTTAGCACGAGTGTTGATGCAAAAGGAACAGCGAGGATTATCACTACAGACGGGAAG
Source organism: Brachyopa scutellaris (assembly GCA_949775065.1). Classification (NCBI taxonomy): domain Eukaryota; kingdom Metazoa; phylum Arthropoda; class Insecta; order Diptera; family Syrphidae; genus Brachyopa; species Brachyopa scutellaris. Next base: position 70,981,858 of record OX459113.1, read on the forward strand.
TCTGAAAGGTCAGTTAAACTCCAAAATACATTATTAGTCAAGAGCTTGAGAACTAATCTTCTTTCTGTTGCGAGGATAACGGATCACGAAAACACCATCACGTTTGATAAGGAGAAAGCTGTTGTTCGCGGAAATGATGGCGAAATTAAAGTGATTGCAAATCGAGTTGGACAACTGTAAAGTACTTCACAAGCGTGCATGGTCAATGAAAACAGATCGAATTTCGATTTGTGGCACCGAAGACTTGGTCATTTGAATGGACGAGATTTGTTGGATATGTCACAGAGAAAGCTGGTGACTGGATTAAACATTCGTGACGATGGAAGGCTTAAGTCATGCGACGTGTGTCTTCGCGGAAAAATGACGACATTGCCGTTTCCTAAAAGGTCAAAGAGGTGCACAAAGCTGTTGGATCTGGTGCACACTGATGTCTGGGGACCATCCAGAACAGAGTCGTTTGCTGAATCGAGGTTCTTCATAACATTTATCGATGATAGCAGCCGATGGTGCGAAGTTTTCTTTTTAAAGCAAAAGAGTGAAGTTTTCCGTGTCTTTAAGGATTACAAAGCTCGCGTAGAGACACAAACTGGTCGAAAAATTAAATGTTTGATGTCGGATAATGGGCGAGAATTCCGTAACTACGAGTTTGACGATTACCTGAGAAAGAATGGGATAAAGCGACGACTTACAGTTCCACATACGCCACAGTAAAACGGGGTGGCGGAACGGAAAAATCGAACGCTTGTCGAAATGGCGAGATGTATGCTCATTCAGTCAGGTGTTGGAAATAAGTTTTGGGCAGAAGCTGTAGCAGCGTCAAATTATCTGCGAAATAGGTGTCCTACGGTCAGTTTGGATGGCCACACACCGTTTGAACGTTGGAACAAAAGATTGCCGAGCCTGAGTCATCTTAAGGTATTTGGAGCAAGATCATTTGTGCTGGATAAAGCTCCTGGCAAGGGAAAATTCGACGCGCGTTCAACCGAGGGTATCATGGTCGGATACTCCGAAGCATCCAAAGCATACCGTATATGGGTTCCTGAAAAGCGAAGAGTGGTTATTGCGAGGGATGTCAAATTCATCGAAAACGAGCTGGTTGGCGTGGAACGTCAAGAAAAATATTTCGAAGTTCCTGGTGAGAAGTCCGAGAGCGAATATGGATCAACTTCTGTGCAGATACCGATGCAACGATTAGAATAAGATGAAGAGCTCGAGATAAGGATGGCACCACAAGATAGTAAGCGAGTTTCGAAGTCCCGAAAGCAGTACAAAGCGGATCGAAGGATATACCAAACGAGATCTGTATCGCGAGACACCGTTGAAAATGAAATCGAACAACAGAGCCTGAACGAAGACGATATAGATGAGGAGAAGGAGGAAGCAGATGACGAAGTTTATAACAATCCATTAGATGAGGTCGGAACTGTTGAAATGGCGAACATTGGAGAGCTATCGCTCGAAGATGCGATGACTGGAGCAGAGGCACGAGAATGGCTTGAGGCGATCAAAGACGAGATTCTAGGACTTATAAAGAACAACACATGGGACCTGGTCGAGCGTCCAGCGAATAGAGCTGTTGTGACCAGCAAAGTTGTTCTGCGAAATAAATTGAAGTTAGATGGATCGATTGATCGGAAGAAAGCTCGTGTTGTTGCTAGAGGTTTTTCGCAACGCCAAGGGACAGACTTCGAAGAAACTTTTGCACCTGTGGCTCGTCTGGAATCGATAAGACTTCTAATGGCATTGGCTGTTCGTGAAAACTTGGCAGTTTATCAGATGGATGTCGTTGCGGCTTATCTGAACGGGGACCTAGAGGAGGAGATTTATATGGATCCTCCGAAATATCTGCAGCAGGCGTTGCAGATGATAGTAAAGGAAGATGGGCAAAAGGATGGAGTAGGAAGAAAGGCAAAACAGATGCTTCATGAGCTCAGAAAAGGTAATAACGTATGTCGGCTTAGGAAGGCGCTTTACGGTCTTCGACAAGCAGGACGTCAGTGGCATAAAAAGCTGGACAAAGTTCTACGTGGCTTAGGCTTGAAATCGGCTACTAATGATACGTGTCTTTACTATGGATCAAGCAAGGAAGAGTTTACGGTTGTTGCAGTGTATGTCGATGACATTCTGTATGCATCAAGAAGTCAGAAGACATTGAACAGCATACGGGACGACTTGCTGCTGCGTTTGAAGTTAAGGATCTCGGGTTGGCGCGTTATTGCTTGGGCGTCGAAATAACTCAAGGAGATAGTGAAATAAAACTTAAGCAGCAGGCGTACGTTAAAGAATTGTTGAAGAAATTCAAGATGGACGATTCGAAACCGGTTAGCACACCGAGTGATACGAAGGCGAAATTGCCGAGTGGAGAGCGTCGGTCCGAAGGACAGCAACTCGAAAAACCATTTAGGCAGCTCATCGGGTCGCTTATGTATTTGGCGATTGCGACTAGGCCGGATATCGCGTTTACTGTTAATCGGCTGGCACAGTTCAACGAGAGCTATCAAGATGTGCATTGGTCAGCTGCGAAGCGTGTTCTACGCTACTTGCGGGGTACAGAGAACTACGGGTTGGTGTACAAAAAGGACACACATGGGCTTCGAGGATTCTCAGATGCTGATCACGCGAATGATGAGATAGACAGAGTATCGTATACGGGATACGCGTTTACGTTGAGTGGAGCAGCAATCACGTGGCGTTCTCAAAAGCAAAGGTCAGTGGCTATTTCGACAACGGAAGCAGAATATGTTGCACTCTCCGAATCGTCTAGAGAAGCAGCATATTTTCGAAACCTGATGACCGAAATGAATTTACCTGAGTTAGCCAGGATAACTGTTGGGACAGACAATAGAGGAGCAAAACACATAGCCGAGAATGCAGTCTGTCACTCACGTACGAAGCATATTGCAACCAGATATCACTTTGTGCGTCAGCTGTTGAAAGATGGAAAGATGGTGGTCGTGTATACTCCAACTGAAAGGATGCCTGCGGATGTATTCACAAAACCACTCACTGGACCAACACACTACCGATGTATGCAGGAAATCGGTGTGACAGTATGTTAAGGTGCGCTGTTTGAGGAAGGCGTGTTGAGAATTGAAGTAGATATCAACCAGCGCATTGGCAGCATTCTGCCACGACAGATATTATTATATTAGGTTGGCAACACTTGTATTGAATTTAAATTCGTTCCAACGACACTTCTTGTCAGTTTCTGATTGTTTGCACTTCGTTTACTTTTTACAATAAACTTTATATTCTTTTATATTCCGTTTTAATAAAGTTCTACAATAACGCGTGTCAAATCCGACATTTTAATTTTTAGTTTTAACTCCCAGACGTTGTTTAACCCTTTCCCGAATGTTACGCGCGATGAGTTTGAGTTAAATATTAATCTTAACTTGATTAATGATTCACTGGAGTAAAATAATGTACAGAAACATACTTCCGCTTTCACAATATAATTTTATGCAGAATATATTTTTATTTAAGTACTAACAATTGATGATCCGGTTAACTTCGTACCACCTCAAATTAATTTGATTGTAACTATTCATAAGCGATTATGAATCCCAATCAACGTTCCAACTTCCATTCATTGAAATCGGCAATATTGGCACTATGTACCTACGGTTGAGTTTCGTTTGGTTATTATGAAACTCGTTAATTTAAATTTAATGGCTTTAAATCAATTATATAAAAATGAATGTATGTATGTTTGTTTGTTTGTTTGTCTTTTAACCCTTAAATGCATACGGTATCAAAAATAACACTACTCACATTAACTCTAGAATGCATCCCCTATGCATTCTAAGGTCAATGTGAATAGTATCACATTTGATACCGTATGCATTTAAGGGTTAAAGACTCGAAAACTACCCAACCGATTTTGGTAAAATTTTCAGAGTACGTGTTTCTTAATACATGTAGAATTCAACACAGCATCAGTGCGATTACTCAACAACTGGTGATTTTGGTAACTGTCATACAAAATTTGGTAATTTCAGGTGAAATGTGAATATAAATAATTTTGGTCAATTAATGTAGACAGACAGACAGATTGATAGACAGTCAGAAAGATAGACAGGCAGACAGACAGACACACATTCAGATAGACAGATAGATAGGTAGACAGAGACATGCAGACAGACAGATAGACAGAGACATACAGACAGACAGACATACAGACAGACAGACAGATAGATGGATTGTCAGACATACAGACAGACAGACAGACAGACAGACATACATACAAACAGACAGACAGACAGATAGATAGATAGATAGACAGGCAGACAGACAGACAGACAGATAGATAGACAGATAGACAGATGGACAGACAGACAGATAGATAGATAGATATATAGACAAACAGATAGATAGACAGACAGACAGATAGGCAGATGGACAGACAAACAGATAGATAGATAGATATATATACAAACAAACAGATAGACAGACAGACAGACAGACATACAGACAGATAGATAGATAGAACGGATAGACAGACAGACAGACAGACTGACAGTCAGACAGACAGTTAGACAGACAAATAGATAGATAGATAGGCAGACAGATAGACAGACAGACCGATAGACAGATTGACAGACAGACAGACAGACAGGCAGACAGATAGATAGATAGATAGATAGGTGAACAGAGAGAGACAGGCAGACAGATAGACAGACAGACAGACATACAGACAGGCAGACAGATAGATGGATAGATAGACAGACAGATAGACAGACAGACAGATAGACAGATTGACAGACAGAAAGACAGATAGATAGATAGATAGACAAACAGATAGATAGACAGACAGACAGACAGACAGATAGACAGACAGATAGACAGACAGACAGATAGACAGACAGACAGAAAGATCGATAGATAAACAGAGAGATATACAGACAGATCGACAGACAGACAGACAGAAAGACAGATAGATAGATAGATAGACAAATAAATAGACAGACAGACAGACATACAGACAGATAGATATATAGACAGATAGACAGGTGGACAGACAGACAGATATATAGATATATAGACAAACAAATAGATAGACAGACAAACAGACAGACAGACAGATGGAGATTAATCTTAACTTGATTAATGATTCACTGGAGTAAAATTACAAAATTTTGATTTATTGTTTGGGAAAAATTGTTGGAAAAGTTTTTTTGACACTTTCATTTCATTTCTTCTGCTTATCTGCAGAAGGCTGATTTTCTGATTAATTTAAATGTAAGCTTATGTTAATTAGGGATAAAAATTCAATAGAACTCATAAGTTAGATCAATGAATTTTAAAAGGATAGAAAATAAATTTTAATTTAAGACAAAAGTTATATTTAAAAGAAACAGACTATGTCATAACAAATTCTTTTAGCTTTAATTTTCTAGTTTTAGGGTTAGCAATAGTTTTAAGTGGTTGGGGAAGTTCGTTCAGAATCGTTGGTACGCTGTACTTTAATTCTCTCTTTCCGTAAACATTGGAGAATCTTGGAGTTTGAAACATCCCTTTGGCACGCCTTCTTGTGTTGAATCCATGGTCTATTCTCCTTTGGAACCTATCGTCATCGTAGCACTCGAGCGTTGTAGTCATCTTGAATAGTTCTCGGATGCCAAGTACTTTGAACGTCCTTTCACCATGTATATTTCGTTGAGTTGCTTCATTTATTTTTCTAACTATGGTGTTTTGAAGTCTATGCAGGTTATCTAGATGGGTATTAGATGCATTACCCCAGGCAAGTATACCATACCTTAATTTAGATTCAACTAGAGCATAATATACCTGTCTTAAGACGCATGACGTTGAAAAGTTCTTGAGATATACAACTCCAAAGAGCGCCTTCTTGAGATGCGACCGTAGTTTATCAATATGTTTATCCCAAATAAAATGGCTATCGATGATAACACCCAGATATTTATAATTATTAACTATTTCGATCTGCTCGTCTTGAGGTGCCCACATACTTCCGCTTTCACAATATAATTTTATGCAGAATATATTTTTATTTAAGTACTAACAATTATTGATGATCCGGTGAACTTCGTACCACCTAAAATTAATTTGATTGTAACTATTCATAAGCGATTATGAATCCCAATCAACGTTCCAACTTCAATTCATTGAAATCGGCAATATTGGCACTATGTACCTACGGTTGAGTTTCGTTTGGTTATTATGAAACTCGCTTTATAACAATCAAAAACAGAATGAGTTCATAAGTTCATAGCCCAATATTGAATGTTTTTCTTGTTTTTATAATACAGCTACAGCATAAGCACATCGGGCGCTCTGAGCTTAGTGTGTTCAGAGCGCAGTCTGAGCGCTCTAATTTATTTAAAAAAAATACACTTGAGCTTTCAATCACACAAGAAACACAAAAAAGACGTACACATTTTTACAAATTCCTGTTGGTAACCCAATGAACTTACAACAATTCGTAAAAAAGAGAGTGTCAAAGATTTCCCCTCAATTGAGAAACTAGGAATTGTTACGAATTCTTATACTAACATTTTCTTTTTGTGAGGTGTGTATACCTGTCAAACAAGCCATCTGCCAGTTACCCACAAAATGTCAAAAATTTGGTTCAACGCGTTAGGTTACCTTTTTGCAAGTTCTCCACTCTCTGAGAGAATTTTCTCCCTCTTTTAAAATTTGAAAGGTTTTCCCCTTTTGATTACAAAAATTTACCAAATAGACCTAATATAATAATATAAACGATATGTAGGTATCATACATACATATGTTCATTTATGAATATATAAATAGTATGTATTGAAGTAAAATATATAAACAGTATGTATTGACATAATTACTTACGAATTTCTAAAGAAACGTCAGGAAAATCATCGAAGTTCGAAGTGTCGTCAATAGAACGTACTTCCACGGGTATAGCTGCTGGTCGTTCTCTGATGTGCTCCCAATCCATTCCTCGAAAGAATGGTACCGATTTCAAATCATCAATGCCTCTTTGAGTTCCAATCCTTCGATCAGCTTCACAACAAAATTTTATTATGGTTTCCTTAGCTTCTTCCGAAATTGGTATTTCTGGTGGAAATATCAAAGTTTCTCTCCAATTCATTACTTTTCTATATGTATCTTGTGGATTGTCTGAACAAAATGGAGGATATCCCATAAGCATTTCATACATAATAACTCCCAAGCTCCACCAATCGCATGCTGGCCCATAGCCAGTCTGCAAAAATACTTCGGGTGCTATATAATCTGGGGTTCCTACAGTGCTATATGCAAGCGCTCGTCTGTTTCGTTTCCAAGATTCTGCACGACGTTTTGAATCCATTGGGCTTTAATATTATTTAATAAGATAATTTTTAAAATATGTAGTTTCACAATAAAATCGGTTACCTTGCACAAGTTCCTATAAAATCAGATGGTTTTGCTTGTGATAAATCTCGATAGAAATCTGTGCGATGTGATTTCTTTAAGCCAGTGCAAAGTCCAAAATCAGATAACTAAAATATATAAGAAATATATGTAAGTATTACCTTTGTATTTACAGCTACAGTTATCAACACTCGAACTTCGTTTAGCTCATTTTTATTTTTTTATTTTTTTCATTCTTAACTGAAACATCTTGTTATTCCTTTAATTTTCGTTCCCTTTAGTAAGTGACCTACTCGTACACCCATGTTCTGCATTTCGATCGAAGCGAATCAATCACTGGATTGTGCATGCATGTATGGGGCCAGTAAAATTAGAATTTATAAGCAACTAGCTTATACCCCGCCCGCTAAATGGGTTTAAAATTACGGGCGGTAGAGGGAAACATACGCATTTTCCCACTTAGTTTTATATACATATATAGACATAGATGTATGCACTATTTGTTAAAAGGAAAAAAAACGAACGGGAACTAATTAGAAGACAAATATACCACTATACTCTCTTCCGAAAGAAGAGTAAAATTATTTTGACTAACATTTGTTGTACCGAGGTTAATTTTGATTTGTGGTAGCTTCAAAAGCAGTTTGAGACTAAGCAGAAAAGCTTTTTTTATATGTATAAGAAAGATAGATAGATTTTATTTTCGTAATAAATATACATTGGCTTGGTTTGAGACTAAACATAAAAGCTTTTTTATATGTATTAAAAAGATTGATAGATTTTATTTTATTTATTTATTTATTTATTTATTTATTTATTTGTTACCAAAGATTACACTTTCAAAGACAGAAGCAGAAAACAAAAATACAAAAATTTATAAATATACATGTATATGAAAAATAAAGTTAAAAACAGGGCAAACAATTATGACTGAAGACCATAAAGTAATATTCTTTTTATTGATGAAATCGATAGGTTAAAGTCAATTAAATGGACATTTATATTATACGAAATCATCAATCCATTAATTGAGGAAGAACGACCGTAGTTTGTACGAGAGTGTGCTACTCTAAAGAATCTAGAGCTTCGAAGATTGACTGAGGGAACGTTTAAGTTGAGAAGGTCAAGAATTTCTGTAGACTCAATCTCACCTATTAAAACCCTATGAATAAAAACGACTCGTGCCACCGTTCTCCCCACCTCCAGTGATTCTAAATTAATTAATTTTAACCTGGATAAATAAGGAGGTAAGTGATATGAGTTCTGCCAAGGAAGTCCCCTAAGAGCGAACCTAAGGAATCTTTTTTGAATTGATTCAATTCTAGATATATGAACTCTATAATATGGATACCAGACAATTGAGGCGTATTCTAATATGGAGCGCACAAATGCAACATATAACGATTTAAAGACATACACGTTAGAAAACTCACAAGCATAGCGCCTAAGCATTCCCCATGTTCTATTCGCCTTTTTTGTGATGCAATCAACGTGATTGTTGAAAGATAGCTTAGTATCTAATAACACACCCAAATCTTTGATTACATTAACACGAGCAATGACTACACCATCAAAAGAATATGTATTCATGAGAGGAGATCTACAACGAGCAAAGCTAATGACGGAACATTTACTAACATTTAAAGAGAGATAGTTTTTAGAGCACCACAGATTAAACTTTTGAAGATGAGAGTTTAAGAGGTGAAAACAATGCGGCTCACTGCCTGACGTATAAATCTTGAAGTCATCTGCAAACATTAACAAGGAGCATTCCGGGAGAAATTTTACAATATCATTTACAAACAAGATGAAAAGCAGGGGTCCGATATGACTGCTTAGGGGAACTCCAGAAGTGACAGAAATTTTGTCAGAAATATTGTTACGAAACGTAACATGTTGGAATCTATTGCTGAGGAAAGAAGAGAGCCAATTTAAAAAGAATATAGGAAAACCCAGTCTCGTAAGATTGTAAAGCAAAATTTTATGGTCAACTCGATCGAAAGCTTTGCTAAAATCCGTATAAACAGCATCAACCTGGTTAGCTTTACCAATCTCTGAAATCACAAAATTTGTGAACAATATAAGATTAGTTACAGTTGACCTTTTTTTTACAAAACCATGTTGATTATTGCAAATAAGGGATTTGCAAAAGAAGTTTAATCTTTCAGTGACTAGCGAATCAAATAATTTAGGTAGAGAAGATTGCTTACAAATACCTCTATAATTCTCAATTTTATTTTTCCGACCAGACTTAAAAATAGGAACTATAAAAGAGGTTTTCCAGACAGATGGGAATAAGCTAGTTTTCAAAGATAAGTTGAAGATATGACATATGATTTTGTGTAAAGGATAAGCACAGTTCTTGAGAAAAACAGAAGGTAGGCCATCAGGACCAGGGCTTAGGCTGGAGTCAGAACCAGCTAGCTTATTCAAAATATCGTCCTCAGAAAATTCAATGGTATTGAAAAGAGGAGTGGGGAAGTCGCCAAGATAGTCAAAAAAAATTTTCATCAATCGTCGAGTCGTGATTCGAATATACTGATTGGAAGAAACAAGCAAAGTTATTACAAATACTAGCGGAAGAGTCCGCTAAATGTCCATTAAAAGAGAGCGTGGATGGAAAACCGTCACTTTTTTTCTTAGAATTAATAAAATTCCAAAATTTATCCGGTCTACATTTGAGGCTATTCTGGATATCATTTAAATACACAAAATACGCGTGGTAGAGAGCAGATTTAAATTCAGATTTAAGCCTTTTAAACACAAGGTAGTCATCATCCGCCAAACTAGAACGCCATTTCCTATACGCACGATTTTTAAGAGTCTTTAGGTTACGAATAATTTCATTGTCCCAGGGACAGGAATCAATTACATTTTTGACGCGAACTACAGGGACAAATTCAAAAACAACAGAATTAATGACCTCGTAAAATTTAGCAAATCGAGCAAATTTCATCGATTTCTAGCGAAAGATAAGGACCCCAGTCATAATTGTTAAGCTCTTCACAAATATTACTATAATTAGCATTTTTGAAGTCGAATCAAAAGGAATCACAAATAAGAATATCTTTTAAATTTAATAAAGAAAAAATGTTTAAAGAAGGATGATACAAATCTTCCGGAACGAGAGGAGTAAGATCCCTGGATACAAACGTTTCGTCACTGTTATTAGTGAAGATAAGGTCCAAAGTACGATCCATGTTGTTTTTAACATTATTCACCTGGAGTTGACCAAGTGAATGGAGCGTATCCACGATCTCAGCTCCAAGTGTAGACGAAGATATATCTGGATTGAGATACGTACAATCAGCATCCCCCGATGTCCAGTTAATGTTGGGTTGATTAAAATCACCAAGGATGTATATTAAATCCGTGGAAGATAAAACACTCACAATGAAGCGAATTGCATCTAAATACCTAGTTACGACATCTGATCGGGCACTAGGTGGAATGTAAACACAAACAATGTACAGCTTGGCGGAAGATGTAAGATTAAAATAGCTGCAGCAAATTTCAATGTCTTCATAATCGTTGAGCTCAAGAACATTCGCCTTATAATCGTTTTTAATGGCTATAAGCACACCACCAAAGCGTTTGAAAATACTATTAGCCACTGAACGATCACAACGGTTTACATCAAAGTTGGAAGGAAAAATGACGGAATCACTGAAACTCTCATCTAATCCAGTCTCCGTAAGCACAATAATATCATAAGAACAGGTATACACACTCATCAAGAATTTAGTGCACTTGGTTCTTAGTCCCCTTACGTTTTGGTAGAAGAGGGCAACTTCTTTAAGTTTTTTGAAGAAGAAGATCTTGAATTAGGCCTGTTAGTAAACATCTTAACCAGTATGTCATTCGGCCAGAAATCCGGATTTAAAAGTATTTCACCCATTGATGATGGAACAAGTAATTTAAAAGAAGCAGAGATGCGACCAGGTAAATTATCTGCTGTTAGGCTTAAACATCTGATGCTATTCGTATCAATACCCTTCTTCGCTATATAGTTAATAATAGCAGAGAGTTTAGTGCCATACTCCAAGCGAGATAAAAATACTGCAAACGGAGGAGGCACAGTCCTTAGAGCGCAATTATTGGTTGAATCATTGGTTGATTCATTGGTGGGACTTGCAATGCCTGTGAGTATATTGGCAACAGAATTAGCGTTGTCAATCCCATTGATCGGATTTTCAATGATAGGTGACGGACTTCTAACGATAGGAGTAAGTGAAATACCTGAACATGATGCTATTTTCGTAATAAATATATAGTGGCGAGCAAAAATGAGTACATGTTGCAGAAATTAAAGATAAATGTATTAATATTTTATTATTTTGCTAAGAACATTAAAAAATACTTTCATTTCAATAAGAACAATATACTTCACTGTTTAAAATAAAGAAAACAAAACACTCTTTCTAAAAAGTGTATTCATCTTTCACGTGTTTTTCTTATGACACCTTTCTCTCGATTTCAATACTTGGTTCAAAGTCCTTTGTTTTTGATGACACTTTGCATTCGTGTTGGAATGCTTTCCACTAATTTTTCAATACATTCGTGGGGAATTTTCGCCCATTCCGCTTGTATCCTTGCCCACAACTCGTTAATATTTTTTGGAAGATTATTATGTTGCGCCAGCCTTCTCTTAACTATAGCCCTGGCTCTGTGCTGACCACTTCAGCGTTTGAAATAATTGCTCTCCAAGCCAGTTTTGCACAGTTTTCGCTGTGTTTTGGGTCACCGTCTTGTTGAAAAATAATTTCTTCAATAGGATAGGCGCACTCCTCAACAAATTCTGGTAGATTGACCCGTAGAATTTCAACGTATTGTTCCTTTTACATAATTCCTTCAATTTTGACTAAAGGACCGATATTCCACCACGTGAAACAACCCCACACCATCAAACTTCCACCTCCGTGCTTCATGGTTTCTTTACCTTCTCCCTTTTTTTGAATCGCAGTATGCATAGTATTGGAGATTTCTATGGTGTATGGATACGTGTGGATTGAGGTTGAATGAGAAAGAGCTTTTCTCCCAATTATTTTTCAGTCGGCTCTTTTTTTGTTATTCACGAAAGAGCTTTTTGTGTTCGATTTCATTTTCAAAGGCAGATAATACTTCTTGGTAATTATATATTCTTTGGTAAAATCCTTTCGATACATACATACACATATTGGTATGCTCTGAACACAAATGGGTTCACTTCGTGTTTGCGAGGTTTTTCTGTTTATGACTTGGATTTGGAATTGGTTGCTACTCAATGAAGTACAAACAATTATTTTATGTTTGATTACGAATTTTTGACAAAATATGCAATTACAGTGGTGGTCCAGTATAACGAATGCCGATATAACGACTAATCGATATAACGTACACTTTTTTCAAATGCATTATCGCCTCTACATAACGAACGAAAAAAAAAATTATATTCGATATAACGAATGTTGCTACAATATCTGTGTACATGCTTTAAAAAATAGAAAGAGACAAATTTACCTAAGAAATACAATAATGTCTAGGAAACGGTCGATGGATGTTGTACATGCAACCGAAGGTAAGGTCCTTGAACATTCGCTCACTTAAGCTAAGCCGAGGATTTGGAATCTTGGAACAATACTGAAATGTTTCTTCAAGAAGATACGCGTATCAGCCCACTCGAGGCCGTTGAAAGTGTATTAACTGAGCCAAATAGAACAATGTTGGAAGTTCTGAAAAACTTGTTCTAATAAGTATACGGGAAATAGATACAAATTTCTGCGTTGAACGCTTGCAAAAGCATGTCCTTATTGGCAATTGCTTTTTGAAAAGGAAAGGAAATTAATTAATTTTGTTTTAGTTTATTTTACTTCTTTTTGTACTTTTTAACTTGTTTTCTTGACTTTATGAATAAATAAAATAAAGTGTTATGAATTAGAAACAGTATTTGTACATTTATTCAATGTTTCGAACAACGAAAATGTGTTCGATATTAAGAATTTTTCGATATAGGGAATGCAACTGGACATTATATCATTCGTTATATTAGACCACCACCACAAATGGCGCTCAAATGGCTTAGTTTCTCATGAAACGGATAACTAGCTTAGTCACGTCTCCATAACATTGCTTAAAAAAATATGCTTGTGCATGCTTTTGCTTGCCCTACTTGAGTAACGAATGATTACTGATTACTTTCATTTCAGTATTCGGTATTTAGTACTTGCTTTCCAATTAGAAGTCTGTATTTATTAGAGCAAATAGTAAAAATCGCTCCAAAAGACGATGATGAATGCTACAAATAATCAAAGAAGCGCTATCATAAGTGTGGCGACCTGCCGATTAATGGACATACTACTCTTCTACGTAAAAGCTCTCCTAATATCAGTAGACACACACTGGACCTGCTGGGGGCAGTCGTTGGCCAGCCGCGCAGGTGTAATCATCTTAGGAATCCGATTATTGTATTTAGAATAGTTTTGATTGCTTATAATGTTATAATAATTACAGTAAATAAAGTTATATGTTATTTTGTTGTATCACCGGTACCTAAATGATATCAGTGTTTTATTTACAACTAATCCACCGGTTTAGTTTGAATTCGGTATTACAATAATGAAAGCGCCAGTAAAAGCCTATCCGAGGTGTAACGTAGATAGTCTCAAACTGAAGAAGAAAGTCTTGAATTGGTATGGGCTGTAGAAAGACTGGCTGGAGTTCATTTCAAACGGTAACAGATCATAAGCCTTTGGAGTCTATTTTCAAGACAACATTGAAGCCACGAGCTCAAATTAAAAGATGGGTTTGTTAGATATAATTCAGTTTAACTCCATGTGTATTATACTTGTTATAATAGATAGTAGATTCAGTTGAACTCTAAATGTGTTATCAAAAAGTAATTGTATTATCAATGAACTAAAAGTCAGTTGATCAAATTTTCTTCACTTCTACATAAACTATAATTGAATAAACACGTTATTAAAATCATTGCTCTACTATATTTCTTTATTGTGGATTACCAAAAGCTTACAGGTTATGGGCCCAGATACATAACTACGCGATCCATAAGATATAAAGAAAGAAGAAAATGCAGAGACAATTTTTGGAATAATTTGGTGATTTAGGTATATGGAGAAAGACATATGAAAGTGCGTGTAGAAGTCAAAATAATTAAGCGAAATAAATTTTGGAGAGAAAAGACAATATTATTTCGGAGATACAAGTAGAAGAATTTTCCAGATCGGTAAAGAAATTATCGGGAAAAATAGGCGATTGAAAAATCGGAATTTTCATTTTTGTGCGTTGGTTGATTGGAGTGCATTTGAAAAACCTTTAAACGGTTTTTATCGACATTTTGGTCATTGTGGAAATCATTTGACGTTTAGTAAATATATGAATTTTTAAATAAACAATGGAAACTGAGAGTCTGAAAGTCGAGAAACTTCGTGAGGCATCGCATTTTTCAACATGCCCTTCGGGTAGGCGTTAGAATATACCCGAGGTAGGCATGCCTGTCGTAAGAGGCGACTAAAATCCAATCTCCGTATACCGAGTGCATAGTGTATACAAAAATGCAATGGACAAAACAAAAAGATTGATTACCCCAGGTGGCAGTCCAGCTTTACTGGAAAATCCACCCTCTTCGGAGGTCGGCTCTACGGATTCTGGGGAGAGCCATTTATTGCAATCCAATGACCCTTTCACAAGAAGTGCAAGGGTATCTCGATCTCCTCCATCAAGATCGAATAACTCCGGGAAAAAAAGTCCGCCGGGAGCGCCGCAGCGCGAAAACCAGGACTTAGCGAAATATAAAAGCTTTGAGGAAAAAAATAAAATACTCCGAATAAAGCTTAACGAAATGGATCTACTCTATCAAGATCTTAAGAAAGAGATAGATCTATTAAAAGAAGAGAATAAGGTTCTAAAGAACACACACTCGCAGAAAGAGCGCGAATGTGCTCCAGCACTATTAGATAGTCGGGAGTACCACACCGATGAAGAAGAGCTAGCACGCGAAACGAATCGGGTCCCTAAGAAAATACCTACTAAAAAACGGAGAGCCGGTTCTTCGCCCGAAGTCGTGCCCTTAAATGAAGAAAAGCGTAAAGAACTGCAAGAAAATCAACGTAAAACGCAATTTCGTTTACCGCCACCAATAAACATCGTCGGGATAACGGAATATAATAAGTTGCATAGCCTCCTTAAAGGAACGATTACATCGAAATTTAAGGTCACATCTTTGAGGAATAATGCGTGGAGGATTAACGTCGACGACCACGATGACTACCGAGCAGTGTCCCAAAAACTTAATGTGGATAAGATTCAGTGGTATACTTTCGAAATCAAGTCAGAAAGGCCACATCGTGTTGTAGCAAGGGGTCTTCACCCCTCATGCACCAAAGAAGAGGTTATGAGCGACCTTCAAGTCAAAGGCTTTAAAATTCTTGATGCCGTTAATATCATCAAGAAGGAGAAGCAACAATCTGAAATAGATACAGACATATTGGTTAGGCGTGGACTTCCACTTTTTATGCTAACATTCGATAAATCTGACAGCATCGACGATATCTACCGAATTAAAACCATATTGAATATCGTGGTCAAAATCGAGCCCATGCGTAGAAATTTAAAAATAATTCCGCAGTGCAAACGTTGCCAAGGATTTAATCATACGCAAACGTACTGCAAAAAAGAACCGCGTTGTGTGAAATGCGCCGGAAATCACCTCTCCCAAGACTGTGG